>VRYO01002297.1:25872878-25914742 GCA_009812075.1 Sialia sialis
AAAAAAAAATCCAGCCACTGCACATTTTAAACGTGGACGAAGTGCCCCTAAGATTTGATATGCCACTGACTCGAACTGTGGAAGAAACCGGGAAATCCTCAGTTCCCATCCACACGACAGGTAACGAAAAGACATCATTTACGGTCGTTCTCGCGGTGGCTGCAAGTGGGCATAAATTATGGCCATTGGTAGTTTTTAAAAGAAAAACGGTGGTTCTCTTCAGGAAAGCTCATGCACCTGTCCTAATCATGTACATTCATCCACCCAACACTTCAGTTGCTTAGGTTGATTAATGCTTTTTCAGAAGGTTTGGAGTACTGATGTAAGTCTGATCAATCTCTCAGCTGTGTGGTTTATAAAATCAGAACATTCTGACCCAAGAATTCGAGTTCGTTCTAGTTGCTGACATTGTGATCTGTGGCGTCAAAAGACTGAGCGCTCTGCCCTGTCTTCAGTGATACAGAGACTGCTTCTTTTGGGAAGATTATAAATTAAATTGTGATTTAAAGTTGTCTTAAATATGTAGCAGTTTGCCCGATAATTTTTTTTTCTCTGTGAAGTACAGGCTAAAAATGTGAATGGTGCATTAAATAGATATCCCTGTATTGCTGTTCCATCTGGAAATGACCTGTTGTTATATTGCTAATGTATTCAAGTACTGATGATAATGAATATATTATTCAAGTCAACATCTTAAATCTCTGGGTCATAATAGTTAATCTAATTGCTTGAATTTTATAATTTGAATTTACTTGACAATTGGATTATCTTTTTTTAAAAATGAATGTCACTTGCATTAAAAGTAAAACAGAGTTGATGTCATTCAGCACAAATACTCAAATAGTGTGTCTTGGGCTTCAATCTCATTAGATTTTTTCAAATTATTCTAGCCACAGTAATATTTTGCATATCTTTTTTACTTCCACAAGTGCAGATATTGTCCTTAAGACTGGAAAAATTGTGAACGATGGCCTCTGAGTCTTCATGAAGGACTTCACTTTTTTTCTGTGAGTCAGCTGAGGGGCAAGCTAAAGCAAGAGAGAGACCTGAAACTCTGGCTTTGTAATATAGATAGGTCTGGAACATATATATCTCTAAATCCTGGGTCACTACGGACAGGTAGACTGACATGTAAACCTGAAGTACATCTCAAAGCTTTATGCCATAACTCTTTCTTCTGCTGTTTCTCAAGTGATAAATATGAGGTAGTTCCTCTTTTGCTTCAGTGTCTGCAGCGATGTTGGTCATCACGGAACTGTAAGAAGTGGTAGTACCCATCTCCTTACTTCAAAATGCCAGAGTAAAAGGCAAAAGTTAGAAGTGAGGCCTGAATGTAGCAATTGTTGATAAGCTGCTCTTTTAGTAGATATTTTGGATAATAGATTCAATATGATTCGATATCCAAAGATGCTACTATTATCGTATTACTGGACTATGATACTGCTGCTCTTAGGGCTTGATGGTATGTAGCTGTAGTGCTTATGGGGTAGTGTTTGTAGCCTTAAATGCTCCCAGCAAAGTGGGGTTTTTAAAGTGTTTCAGGTGCTTTCTTTGTCTTTTTATGAAGAACCTCCTTACAGTTAGAATATAGACTTCAGGTTTGCTAAGAGCTTTTAGCAGGAGGTATTTAAAACAAACAAGGCAGATTAGACCTTAAACACTAAAAGGAAATATTGACGGCTATACTTTGAGCTGTCTTCTTTGTTTCTGACCTGTGCTGCAGATTTATGTTTGAATTTTGCAAGTTTACTGATTATGGCAGCTGTAAATATATAGAGAAGGCTTTTTGTAACAATGTTTCCAGAAGGTGAATGGAATAATTAGTTTAATTTTTCACTTCAGATATGGTCAACACTAAGAAATCTGTTATTTCCTTTTTTAGAAGAAATACTTGTGCAACATGAAATAGGCATTGAGGGTATCTAATCTTAACTTTCTTTTACACTTGATAGAAGTATATCACTTAAAGTCTATAGTAGAACCCAAAATTCTACCAGTTAGATAATCCTACTGGGTTTTGTTCTAAATTTTGGAAGGGAGATTGCTTTTGTTTTGATAAGGCAGTTTAAATTTACTTTCTTTGATGTGTTTCAGTATTTTTATGGCATGAAATTCTGGACCTAGTTTGGTAAATAAACCCCTAATGAATGCGAAGTAGAATGTACTGAGTACAGAGCTATGACTAAGTGTGATGTTTATTAAGAAAGTGAGATTTTGTAGTTCTGTTTGTGAAATAGTCAAAGTATTTTCAGTATACTTAAGGATAGAAATAGGTATTTCAGAATTTGATTTGTCTTAAATGAAGTAGGAGTCCTGATTCACCTTCCTCTATGAATTCATAAAATTCAGTTTGTTTCACTATAGAGTTCCTAGTTGGTGAGTGAGTTGTTACCAGTTCTCAAATGTGTGTAAAAGTTAAAGGAGCAAAGCAAAAATTATCTAATATTGGTTCTGATTATAAATTACAATTTAGTCAGCTAAATTAAGCAATTAAAATCAGTCACATGAATGAAAAGCATGTTTATGTTTAGGAATCTTAGACACTTTACTTTTTCACTCACTTCAGGAGCTTGTTAAAATGCAGTTTTTTCCCAAAATACCTTGCTTGAATACAGAAACTTTCATCACAGCTCTAATTGGTAAGGCCTATCTTTATCCACAAAACAATACTGTGAATCTTTTTCATGGGGTTTAGTTGCTTGGTGAGATGCTTTACTGCTTTATTTTTAGCTTTGCTTATGAAAGAGTGCTATTATGGAGGAAAAAATAGTAATTACTATTTATATAGTACTGCGTCGAGGTCTTCTGATTTGGAAGTGTGCAATTTCTGTTTCCTCCCTTCCAACCTGGCAAATAAATACAATTTTGCGACTTAAAATTATAAAAGACTGAATAATTCAGCATAAAATCTGTTGCCTTAAAGGGATGAAGAACTTTGTGTTAAGTTCCAGTAACTAATAAGATAAAATGAAGGGGGTACTGAGCGCCTCTTCTTTTCATAAACTTGAGTATAACCTCAAAGCCTGTTTCTCCAAGGTCAGTTTTTCCTTTTGAGAGGAGGAAAAGTGACTACATTTATCTGGTAAATTAAAAAAAAGAGAATAATATCTCTTAAGTACAAGAATTTCATTTCTGCTTAGCATTTTTAGCTATAGTATCACTATCTGCAATGGTACTCCAGCTTAAATATATCTTTCTCACTTCTAATTACTGAGAAATGGAAGCAGTCTACAGCTAAATTGCCAACTTTAAGTGCCTTGGGTAATGTCATATATAGTCACATCTAATTAAAAGGTATTATTATGGAAATTAGTTCTTGGACTGTATATCCTGAGGATCCTTTGTTATTGGAATGTGAGTTTATTGAAGTAAACTGTGAGGCTTAGAGGGCACTGCTGGATCCTGCAGTTAAGTTTGGAGACTGATTTACACACAGCACACCTTGTTAATTCTCTAGATAAATGTGTCACGATTCCCAAGTAGAGCATGGAATTGAACAATTTTTACTCGTCTCCTGGTGTTATTGGAACTGATGTCTTGTCACTGTTCTGAAAACCTCATCTTAGTGAATAGGATGAAACAGATTATTCACTATCTTGCTTAAGCATGCCTACTATTAGATTGTTCCAGGATCTGATTTCCTGAGAGAGTTTCTGTTAACAATCTTTCAATTACTGTTTAAAGGTTTTTATGACCACTTAAAGGAGGGAACTACCAAACTGTTCTGTGGGCCTTTAAATAATTGCAAATGGGAATCTAATGATAGCAGAGATTTCCATTTTAAAACCATGAAATTGTTAATTTGTCTATCTTTACAGCTTTCTCACTTATGTTGATAATTCTAAGCAATTTAAAATCCAATTATTTCCAAAATACGACAGTAATTAGATTAGTGTTTTTACATGAACAGAACATGTAGCATAAAAAAATCTTTTTGAGGGATATTATTTTAGGTAGTTTTAGGTAGTGGAATTGAAACTACCCAATTAAGATTCTTTTTTAACTTGTGGCATGAGAAAAAGAGTTAATGTTGAAAACAATATTAAATGGAAAGAAAATGTGACTTTAGATTAGAATGTACAAAAAGTATTGAGAAAGCAGAGGCAAAGCAAGTGGTGTACAAACAGGGGAGGGTTTTGCCCTATAAGAAGAAACAGTGTTTCTGATTAAACATGCTAAAAGAATGAGTTGCTATTTCACTAAAGATCTGAAGGTAATATTTATGCAAACAACTGCACCATTTATAACCAGTAAAAATTAGTCCAGAAGTGGTGGGAGGGAAGCAAGACCCAGAATGCTTTTTGCCTGAGTGTGTTTGACAAGGCATGGCTTCTGTCTCTGGTAACTGATAAGGTCTCAGCTTTGTTGTTGTGTGTTCTTGTAGCTTCTGTCTGCTGATCCAGCCCGTGGCGTTGTCAGCTTAGTGAGGAGTGTCAGGAGGCTGGAGCAGAAGGGACATTAAATGGTTGACACTGAGGGATGGCAGTAAATGAGATGGGAGCTAAATATATAGGTTTGTGACATTCTAGCAGCTGGCTAAAGTCCTGCTGTTTGTTGCTTGGGTATACTAGCCTTAAAAAGGAAGAGAATGCATTGTAGCACCGAGAAGAAAAAAAAAAACAGCTGGTAGCTTATCAGTCAGCCTAATGACAGAGAAGGTTAAAGAGTTTGGAAGGACAAATCTTGAAAGAGTGCTTTTATTAGTAACATTAAAGTTTTAATTTGGTATGAGTAGTTTTATAGAACCACTCTAAAACTTGGCTTGTTCAGTGTAAAAAAGACGCGACTGCTTTGTTTGTTGTCCAGATAAAATTACTTAAAAATTTGCTTATTTCCTTTTGATTCAAGCAGTTAGTTAGGTGATTTCTACAGCAACTTATTTTCAGTGTTTTCTTGCTCCATAATGGGAGGCTTGGAAACAGTTTGATACTTGATTAAGTATTTTGGAGTTTAATGCTTAATTTAGGAAAAAAAAGGCTTATTTTTCTAGTAGCTGAAAGCATGAATGCCCTCAAATAAGGTATAAACTTTATATATCTTAATCTCCATCTTTATTAGAGAGATAAAAAAGTGCCATGATTTAAATATGATTGTGTTTAATCATTCAGAATGAAAGTTAATGTTTGGAAAAATCCGTGTCTAATTTCTTAAAAGCTTCATATTCGACATATAACTTACAACTACATCTGGTTCTTGTAGTGAAGGCTGTTTGAATGTAAGCTTGAAGTACAGGACCTTAGTCAAAAGATTAGTCCTGCTTGATACTCTTTGCTGCTTCTTCGCGTCTGAGAATTTTATAGTTTACTCTCAAGAGAGAAGTGAAGAGCAAAACCTCGTCTATGGCTCCTCAGCAAGTACAGTGATAGTGAAGAAGCCTTTCTGTCCTCTTTTGTAGTCACAGGGAGTATCAGTGTTAGTGGCACTCTGACACTGAAAGCAGCTGTGGGATAAAGACGTGGAACTGTAGTACAGGTTCAAGCCTTTAGCAGAGAGGACTTTGCCTTTTTGTTTCTAGTGTTCCTTGTGCTGTGGCATACTTTGACAGGATGGGAAGAAATCAGGAAATTCCAGATCTCCTGCTCTTTGGAGGAATTGATCTGTCCCCCTTCCTAAAGTTTATTGGAGTGTTTGTGGAAGCAAAGTGTAGCCGAGCAGCTTAGTGTCAGCTTTTACAAATCTGCAACAGTGAGTTGGGTCTCATGTGTCTTAATGTTAAAAGCTGGGGTTTTTTCTGTTACTGGAGCAACTTCTGCTTGTGACAATAGTACTATCAGTGTGGTTTTCTATAATTTTGAGATAGTCTTGCAATAATTTGTGTTTGTATATGTTTTTCTTCTTTATGGTACGGGATAGTTCAGGTGTATTGTACGTAGCAGAATGATGCATGATAAGGTTTTCAGGCCCTGAATAAAAGAGATTAGAGAGATTTGAGCAGCTTTGCCCAGGGAGTTTGATGTATTGTGTGTAGGCAGATTGACTTTTTTTATGTACCTCTTTATAGTGAGATTTGTGGCTGTGGAGCTGTAGAGTAATTTGAGTATTTTCTTGTGTTTAGTACACGATGCCATTTCTGAAGTGCTGGTTCCCTTTTTTAATTAGCACAGCAGCTCTTTGTGGATATTCATTTTGAATTCTTGTTTAGGCCAATGCCAATAATACCTGTGTGTTACATAATACAAAAATATCAGCATAAATATCAAGAGAACTTAGCTAATCTAATAGACTTGCCTTTATTCCTTCTATATACCTAATGCAGATTATTTATAGTGTTAGCTTTCTTCCAAGGATTGTTTCATTCTGCACAGTAAAAAACAGAAGCACACAGCTTTGGTAGCTTTATGTTAGAGGTCAGTAATTTAAGAGTTATTCTTAAATTCTTTCTACCTTTGTAATCTGTTATCTGACTTCCGCAGCTTCTCTTGAAAGGAACTTACGGAGTACAACATCTTCAATGTTTTGAAATTTCTTGATTCTTTGACGATATAATGTAAGCTCTTATGGCAGCTCTAATTTTCACAAAACAACATAGATCTCCCTTTAGATTTGAATTGCTTTCTACCTTTCATCTGAAGTTTCTGTTATCTTAATGCCAAAGCTATATGAGGGAGGTGTAATTTTTCTGCAGGAAAATGAAAAAAGATTTCTTACTCAATTCTAGGACAGTAAAGCTTCTTGCTAGTCCCTTAATTTTGAACTAAATTGTAAATCTCTTGGTATAAATGTTTACATCTTGGGTTAGTTTTTAGAAAATGATATTGAAACAAATACTAATTAGATGTGGTGATTTGCCAAATCTAGAAGATTAGGACACCTATTTTTTGGTATGCTGTTAGACTAATCTTCAAGTCGGTCAAAGAATTGCTGAAGAAATTGTTAGCTCTTTTAACAGCTAATTTGGGACAACAAATTTGAGATTAAAGGTACTACTGTTGTATTAACATAGAAATTTTTTTTTCCACCTGTGATAACATATGTGTACATTATGCTTAAAAAATAAAGTGGAATCTTCGGCCTAGAGGATCTGAAAATACTTTTTCCAGGTAAACTGTGCTGGTGGTTCAATGTTGTTCCAATGGACTAAAATTAAGTTTGCATCGTAGATAACATTTTTAAAATACTGAGTTTTGTATATACAGGAATTACTACATCCTGAGTTCTTACCACTGTATTTTGATGATGAGTTCTGACACATACCTATTTCAAACAGATGACAAAAGAAAACTGTATATGGCTTCTCTGATTAGCTGTAATGCATTCAGCCAACTGGGAAGTTTTAGATAAATATCTATTATTATATTTCATTAGATTTTTTTCAATACTTAACAGAAACAAAAAACAACTATTTAATTTTAATTTACTCGGGTCCTCTTTTAAATGCAAGTTTAGTATTCGGAGAAAAAAGTTGTATCCTTCAGTATATTACTTTTGGCTTGTTTTTATATTTTAATCTGTGCTTGGAGATTCCTTTGTCCTTTAATCAAGAAAACTGTATTACCATTATTAAAATGACCTGGAAAGCTAGCCTGATTTTAATTTTATTTATTTTATTTTTTAATAGATGTGGTCTAATGTATTTACATGAGTTTTGTAAGGCTGTTCGTCAGTTAAACATGCTCGCAAAGCCTTCAGCAGAGGTTACTAAAGGTGAATGATGTGGATTTAAAGGATTTAGTAATTCATTCTAAATCCCAGCTATACTTTTAAATACATTTTTTCCTTTTTTTTTTCTTTTTGGAAGAAGCATTTTAAGCATTAGGATGTGGTCTGCTGGGTAAAAACGATATTTTACTGACATCACATGCATAATCTGGTTTGTCTAGCTTACTGCTGCAGTGATCAGAAAGATTCTGAGCTTTTTGAATGAGCACTATATCAGTGGCTGCTATTCTGCTCAGTCAGGAACAAATGTGAATAATATGTAATAATCTGACTGGGCAAGTCAACTCTACCAGCAAAGCTAACATTGCTGAATTGCCGTGTGTAAATTTTGGCACCCTTAGAGGACCTAAAGGGTCCTACAAGAGAGCTGTAGAGGGTCTTTTAGCATAGGTCAAGGGGGAATGGATTTAAATTGAAAGGGGTTATAATTAAATTAGATGTTAGGGTGGTGAGACAGAGGAACAGGTTGCCCAGAGAAGCTGTGACTGCTCCATCCCTGGAAGTGTTCAAGGCCAGGTTGGATGAAGCTTTGAGCAATCTGGTTCTGGTGGAAGGTGTCTCTGCCCCTTACAGGGGTTTGGAATTCTATGATCTTCAAGTTCCCATCCAACCCTGACTGTGATTTTATGAAATGCAGTAAGTTGGCATCTTTAGTTTAAGATGGCTATGTTGCTGTGGTACTGAGGCTTTAATTGTTTGGTGATGCTTTATAAAAACAATTTAGTTTTTATTGTAGCAAACAATATATCTATTAAAATTAATCACCCGATTAATATAACCTCAGTTTTCTATCTGAAATTACATGCTGTTGATTTTGGCACATTCCAGAACACAACTGGAAGTAGTATTTCATCTGCTAAATTACAGTGCCTGAATGTAGATACTAACAAGTAGAACCTAACAGTTGAGTAGGACTCAGGGTTGCCCTTTGAAAATTTAATGCTTGTGATTCTAGTAAATAACAGAACTACTTGAAATGGCAAAATCTTAAATTGAAACAAATCCTGATTTGTCATATTAAAAAAATCTTCAAAGCTCTAATTTATTGTTCCACCTGTTTTAATGTTACTTAGAGACTAACAGTTAGAAGTGATAGATGAGTAATTTTAAGGTAGGCTAAACTGTTGTGCTAATCTGTCCTTTAAACCATTAAACACGTATTGCTGGTGTCCAAGTAGGGAAGGCAGCAATTGTTAATCCTATAGAACAAGGTGCTCCTGTTCATCACTGATTGTTTACTATCTTCTTAATAAAGTTTTAATGGAAAACACAGATAAATTTGTATCAGCATTTCTTATTAAAGATCACGTGCGGAGTCTGTGTAGTCAAGGTCTGTTTACTGACTGTGCAGCAAATGCTGAATATTGTGCTCCGTTTTGGGGAGCCAACTGACACTTGCAGCATGTGTGTGTTCATTCAAGAGATTTTATTCGGTTCTGAACATTATGTGAACTAATCAGTGTTTGAATTGTGCTGATGGCACCAGCTTTCTAGATGGGGTGAGTTAGAGGTTAAACAGCATTGAGGTGGACTGACTCATGCATGCCATGAAACATAAGTACCCCAGTACTTAGAAGAGAGGTTTAAGTTGTTCTCTCCTGGTCCACATAGTGCTTAATAGGTTTTATAAAGTTTTTGTAGATCTTTCTCTTTTCTGGACATCCCATAAAATCTGTACTGGTCTAATTGACTTTAGAAGCTGTGCTTAAAAACCCAGTTAACCACAGTGTAAATTAAAGGAAATTAACATGTTACTGAAATTACTTCTCCACTATCTGCATTGTGTAATACTGAAATGTAGTTCTGGGAAAGAGTAATAGATACAGGTGTTTGTATCCAGAGAACTCCTTTCATTGGAACCTCTGCACTAACACTAATATGTTCATTTTCCTCCAGATGCTGATATTTTTTGTATAGTATATCAGACTTCAAAACACTGAATATTAACTTTTTCTCCTGCTGCACAAATACTGTGTTTTAGTAATGTATTACAATTATGTTCATATCCTTTGTTTTTGCATTAATACATATTCTGCAAATGTTTTTGAACTAGACCAAACTGGTCTTACTCCCACAATAATTGTCAGTTCTTTCCCATAACAAGACAAGCTATTATCTGGCTTTGATGTTGAAAAGTGATTATAGTAAGTGAACTAGAACTAAAAAAAAAATCCCCAAAAAGCCCCCAACCCTATAAGCTTTGTTTAAAATGTATGCAGTGTACTAAATGAAGATGGAATCTGAGTGTATTACGTATGTAATTTTGCTTAGCCATTTAATACACTAAGGAAAAGAATCTTTTAATCATCTGTTTTCTAAGATACCTTTCTCTTTGTGACCACTCAAATTTTAGAGAATTAGAACTATTTTAAATATTTTTTACTGTAGTGACCCTTTTGGTAAATGTTGGGGATTAAATTGCTCACACTTGAAGTTATCTCAGAGGTAGTTCAACAGATGTTTTGAAATTTTGAAGCTAGAAGTTTTGATTTTGTTTATCTAACACAAAAGTACCTAATTTAAAATATGATAGATCCTAATTTTCTGACAGTTGATATTCTATGTATAAGTTGCTTACAGCACAGCATTTCTAATTTACTACTTCATGTCTTAAATATTTCGATAATTCTCATTAAGCTTTGATTATAGTATTAGAATGGTACGTATTAGATACACACAGCAAATGTAAGGGGATATATTTAACGTAAGCAGATTATACATGTTGTGCTTATAGTCAGTGCATGTGTACTTTGGCCTTTACTTGGTTATTTTGCTTAGAGAACATGCCATATTTAGGGAAGGAGAGAATGTTTCTCATGCATTGTTGTCTGCAGCAATTCTTCTATATCCAGTAATAGGTGAGTTTGGTAGAGACTTGAGGGAACAACTTCACATATTGTCACTAGCAGTCTGAGCACCTACCTAAAGTTAGTTTGTATGTAAAACAAACTTCTAAACATGGTTACTATTGTCTGTGTTCGCTATATTGACAGTGATAATACCATAAGCCTCTTCTCCCTTTAAAATCTCTTCAGATAATCTGTTTTTCTTAACTGTGTTACAAACTTGCCAAATTTCACCTGAGCACATTTAATCCTTGGGCTACATGTTAATGCAGTTAATGAAAGATTTCATAATTGCACCATTATTTTTTAAACACTATGCTTTCTCCTCTTGATTTCTGAAATGTATACAAGTGGCTGTTTACGTAAACTTGGCCTTCTTTGTGTGGTCGCTGGATGATTTGTGTATGGGACGCACTTGTTTTTATTTGATAGTAGTTCTTATTGCTTCAACAAAAGCTGTGTAGCTGTTTTCTGTTAAGATAAGTTGGTGTTGAGTCACTGAAAATTCTTTAAATGGCATGAAATACATCTGAGGTTTTGTCTTCATGGAAAAAAATACTTTCTGTTGTGTTAATCCCAACCTACCAAAAATGTAGTGGCAACATCTTCTGTATGGGAGGAGATAGTGGCAACAGTTTCAAGTATTTAAAGAAAATATTTTGACTGAAAGGAGGAGATGGAAGCTGTTAATGTTAATTGAAAGGTGATGTATTTAAACCATAACTGCTATTTTACTGGTAAATTACATGTGTACAAGTGTAAATGCTAGTTCTCTTAGCAGTGTGTATGTGTTTGTACACTTACATGTACAGAAATGCACATCACTAGAGCTGTGCTTGTAAAAAAAGCCCAACTAACAAAATCCACCACCCCCTCCGCCCCACAAAAAAAAAAAAAACAAACTATAACAACAAAAACCCCAAAGCAACAACCAAAAGCCAATATTTTGACAAAGTTGTCATTGTGAAAATGGTTATATGGTCATGAAATACTAATGGAGTAAATATTGGAAAATATTATTGATAGAAAGCATATGCAGCATAAGATAGGGTAAATCACCCATTTGCCATTTCTTTTGTTTTCCTATGAAATATTTCAGATTACTTTCTCAGAAATTAATTCTCAAAGGTCCCTGCCCATTATTTTATGCTACAAGATTTGTTTTCTTTATTAAACACTAAACTACATAACTGAAAGTATGCCATCCTATGGTTTAATATGCCATATTTTGTTTCCTAATAACTGAAGTAATTTATGGGTTTTTTTCAAGATAGAGGCTTTCAAAAAATCAAATCAGGCATATGTATCTGATTTATTTTTATCTAAGAGCATAAATCTAAGATTTATTTTTATCTGAGAGCAATGCAAGATTTTCTAAGAAATGCAGAAAAATAACTGTGTTTACCAGTATCATAAAACAATATTCCTTTAAAAAGAGGACAATGAAAAAAAATAAACCTAAATTTGCTGATTTTGGTGGGTCAGTGAAAGCATTAGTGGATTCAGAGTCCATTCTTGTATTTGTTTTGTCAGCATAGTGGTTATTATTTGTCTTCTACTTTACTATTTCTAGTTTGCTTATGTATAAATGTTTCAATGCATTAGCTGATTTTCTTTGTAAAAGACAAAAAAGAAAATACATACTTGAATTTAACTGTATCTTTAAGAAATTTATTAATCCTTGGAGTAATGTTAATCTTGCTCACAAAGTGTACTGACATTAAACAAACACCATTGTGAGTGTCATACACATTCATCACGCTTTGCTTTGTATGCCTTCATTGTCTTGCAGTTCCTTTGTGTCTCTTCATTGCTCCATTTCCATGGTTTACATTTTAGCCTGGACTCTGTCAGATTAAGTTATCTCCTAAATGGTCTTGCAGTATGACTACTGCTATCTGAAGACATAGAAGGTTTCTTCTGAAGTGGCTAAACTGACTGGCGGGATTGCTGCTTAAGATAAAATTATCAGATGTTCTCCATTACAACATCCAGTTTTTAGCTGCTTCTTAACCACGACATATTTTAACCACTGAACCATCCTGGTCTTCACATGCTTTTTATTTGGTGTGGAATATCATACTAAAGTGAAATGAGTAGGAAATGCTGCTCTCCATATCTTAAAAAAGCAAACTGACCACAAGGACGTTTTAACCCACATTTTTGGAATTCTTTACTTTGTTTAATATATCAGCATGCAATCTGAAAGCTGATTTAACTATGGAGAAGGCTCAATATAAGGTATAGTTTTATGTTGTGATGAAAATCCACTTTCAGCTGGTAGTTATGTCTAACATAACTAGGCTGTAAACTAAAACTGAGGAAAAATATGGATAAGGGAAGGTGAGGCTGCTTGTTCACTGATTAAGAACTTTGAAATTTTTGTCCTGTTATGATTAAAAAAAAATATGTAAAGGTAGTCTCAAAATTGAGAACTTGTTTTCATATATGATATAATTGTGCAGAAGCTGCTTTCTACAAGAGGTTGAGAATTAAATAGCATCATATAGAGTGGATATTTATGATTACAAGTACTCAGTTGTAGTAATTACTATGGGTTTAATAGAATTTATGTGATTTTTCTAAGCTGGGCATCAGAAGGTGGAACCACCTGCTGGATTACCAGAAACAGATACTTTGTGAAGCATTTGTTGTGAATCATTCGTGAAGAAAGGGCTCTTTTTTTGTGTGTTTATAATATTTTTCTGAATTTAGCTGCTTAATTTATCCTCAAGTATGCATAAAGTCAGCATGAAGGGTAGAGATCTTTTGGTTTTATTTATTATAAAGAGGAACTACTGAGCTTTTCTGTAGACCTTCCTTAAAAATCTGTTTAGGCTGGGTATGAAAAGTACTCAAATACACATTGTACCTAAGAAACATAAAAGCTTTTTAAAATTTGTCTTGATTTCCTTAAGTAGAAATAGACTTGAAGAATAGCTTGTTTGAGCTTTTTGCCAGTGATAACTAACTGACTCTGCAAAATCAATGTTTAGTAAGTCACTGGAACACTTGCTAATAAGATGGTAGAATAAAGGAGTTTTTAATTGAGTTAAATAATTGTTTGATCAAATGTGTGTGTTTATGTTCTTGCTAGATTTGGATATTTTAATCAAATTGGATTTTTTAAAATTAATTTCCCTTAATGAAGTAAAGAAATTTTTTTGGAAATTAGCCCTTGCCACATCTCATTTTCATATTTCAAAGGAAAACACAAAATACAAAAGTCACAAGAGTAGTGTGACATTTAGTTCTACTAGTTTGCTTGAAGTTCCTCAGATTTTAACATGCATGGAGATATCCTTAGATGCTGCATTTCCCATACTGTAAAAACCAGACTTTATAGTCTCTTATTAACCAGCAGCTCTGAGTCTTTGGCATGGTTCATTCTTACTTTTCTTTACAACTTTTGTTCTGGGTACAGGGGCTGGTGAAGACTGTGAAAGCACCTGGTGTGCCTAGGAAATAGTTGAATACATGATGTTTTTATCAGGGGGTTTCTTCTGCAATGGACTTCTTAGGTAGGTCACCACATTAAAGTTTTGTTGATTCTTAGGAGTGTAGCTGCAGACTAATCATTAATATTCCAGACTAGGTGGAAACAGTAGGATTTGGAGGAGCTTTTTTTCCCAATGCATGGGTTCCTGCTTAAACACTTTGAGTAACAAAAATCCTGATGTGCGGTCTCCCAAGATGTGCTGTCACTTTTCTTTAAGGGTGTGTATTTTGGATATCTTCTCAAAAAAAGGCAACAACTGTCTTACACAACAGCAAGATCCAGTAGTGTTCTGTACATGCTGAGAACTTCAAGCATGGAAAGTTAGCAAACTAAGGGATTGTGAGGGTGGTGATGCAGAGAAACAGGCAGAGGGAGAGCAACAAGTGTGTACCTGGTTGGAGCTTCAGCACCTGAGCTCCACGAAACACTTGTAATTCTTGGCTTTTAGGATGCTCTTGTGTTTGTATGTCACCTTCTTCTGGAGGTTGATTCTTCGGTTCTAATTTTGAGTTGAGGAAGATTTGAGCACATGAAAGCAAAACAATTGTGAAATACCACTAGTGGAAATTTTACGTACAAAAATATATTGAGTGTAGAGAGATATTAATTGTGGAAGTAATGCCTTGGGCTGGGCTGTTATACTGCCCTAAGTGTATCCTTTCAATAAATGCCTATTTTATTCCTTTTGCTGTTAGTCTCTGTTCCTGGTCAGTCTTTCCAGGCACCAGTTCAAGAGATTGACTTCATTTGTTCGCTTTTTCATTGTTGATATAGAAGCAGTTAATCTTAGCTTGAGACACTTCTGCTTAATTTTTAACGTTATCTCGCTTTTCAACATGTGTGAGGTTAGATACATTCTAAGTAGTGCAGTCTTAAATCGGTCAAATTGATTTCTGAGCCTCTGCTGTTTCTATACTAGCAGTTTTCTGGGGGTGAGGTGAATCCTACAGTACTCAAATGCAGAGTGAGAAACAGTCTCAGAAATTAAAGGGAAATATTCTTAGCTTTGTCTCTGTATAAATGTTAGAACAAACAGTATTCCTGAATACAGGTGTGTTATTTATAGAGAAACACAATGCAATGATGAGTGTGATTGGGTGACAATATGAGACAAAGAGCAAGAGAAATAGATGTTAAGAATGGTCTTCTGAGTTTGTCAGATGTCTCCTTCTGGTAATTCTGTTTGATGGACTAGCTGGCCTTGACAGGTAAGAGAAGCAGTAGCTGCAGATACAGCTGGATTCTGACAAAACTGTCTAACTTGAAGGCTTACTCTCTGTTTCTCAGTTGTGGACTTGCTGGTCACTGCTTTGTCTCCAAAAGAGTCTGAATTATGTTTTTCTATGAGTTCTGAGCTCAGGCTTTTAAGATAGTTGTCTAAGGAACTAATACTGACAGGGATACGTTAGTACAAAAGGTAGGGGATCATTTGTTAAAGCAATGCTTGGCTTAGATAATTGATTACTGATGAGTCAGTTAAGGCTGCACCTCAGGTGAGGTCCTGCAGTGTTCTCCTTCATCTTGTATTCCAGCACATTGAAGAAAACTTGGTAGGACAGAAGGTATGCTTAGAAAGAAATGAATTCATTACCAAATGCTTTTAAAGGTGGTTTTGGATTTTAATTCTGTCTTGAAATTACCGTGCCTGAAGTCAACAATGTGGAATTCATTACACAAATGCAGAGCAATATGCTGTTCTAGGGGCGCATAAAAGTTTCATATGAAATAAAACTAGGGGAAAGGATCAAGGCTGGGGTAATGGAGAAGAGTATTTGGGGGCAGTCAGTGTTGAAACAAGCATAAGAACTGAATTTTTGAGGGAGGGAAAGAAACAACCTGGAATGTGTTAATAAGATTGTGGTTTATATCTTATAATTGTTCTGAGTAACTTAACATTGTTGAGATCTCAGTAGAAGTACTGCCTTGTCTAGGCATCCTGCTTTTAGATATGATCAGATTCTATGGCCCAAGAGAGCCAATGAGAACAGGCAGAGGTTTGGAAGGAATAGTTGCACAAAAAGACTCCAAGTGTCAATACATACAGTTTGGAAAGAAAATGCAGGATTTGAGCTGCCTTTGAACAATTTATGAAGTGTATAAGGAACATATCCTGAGAGTAACTGGTAAAGGAACTGGTTCAATATTAAACAGACTGTTATGCAGTTTTAAGTCTGATTTCTCAACTGGAAATTCTAAATAATGTTCAGATTACATGACTAAAACTACAAACTTGGGTAATACAGATTCCTCCCTTTTTTTTTCTTTGTATACTGTAAAGTTCTATTTTTATCCAAAGTATGTTATCATTTGATTATTCTTTTTCTAATTATCCAAATCAATGGGACATCAGAGGCTGCTGGTTTTTTTGGGAGATTGAGAGTATAACAATAGTCAGCTTGTTTGTTGGTTAAAGTACTGATTTAAAGTCAGCTTTGCAATATTATTTTTAGCATTATCAGTGGAAAGGCATAGATATCTAAGGTTTTAATGTGCAGAAATATGTGGAGAAAAGCAAGTAAGATACTGTTCATTTAAAGCAGTGGTACAATTTTGGTATCAAACATGGAATGTGTGACATGTAAGATTTTAATAATATTTCCTGATTGAACTTTATTTGTTGCAACTAGTTCATTGCTTTATCAAGCCATAGTGAATATTTCTTTAATTTCTTACAGTTCACAGTTTGTGTGTTCACAGGTTCCTTCTGTCTTTACTCCACACCCCCTCACCTCCCTATAGTTGATTCAGATTTCATAATATGTCTTTGTTTTCTGAGCTTGCAATACTAAATAACTTTGGGAGTATATATTCCCAGAATAGTTTAGGTGCTTTGAAACACTGTTAATTTTCGTAAAGTACTTTAATTTACTTGTGTTCATAGTTTCTGCTTACTCTTAAATCATTTCTGGTCTTTGCAGTTTCATAAGGATTTCAAATATGTTGAGTTTTAGTACTCAAGCACAATTTTAATTAGCTGAGGAAATGAAAGCCAACAACTTCTTCACAATTCCATTGAGTAACTTTGTTTACCGGGATCTAAAATATCCAGAACAGAGTGTTAAAACACAGTTTCTGTTCTTTTAATTTTGTCTTTGAATTAAATGAAATTTCTTAGTTTATCTATTGTTTGAGCTGGTGCTTCATCTTTGCACTGCAGTTGTCATAGACTACTGCTCTGGGTTCTCAATGCTACCATCACTTAGTGCTTTTTTAATTTATGTCATAATTTTCAGAATGTGTGGTTGAAAATAATGAAAGGAAAAAGCTCTTAAAAATAACTAGGAAATAATGTTATGTATGGGTAAATGAAGGTTTTACTCTGTTGAGTGTAGGTGGGGGGCTGTCTGCTGAAGTCAGCCAATTAAACGTGAAATGCTTGCTTTATTTGTATGTAAAACTGAATAAATTATACAGCTTAAAAAAAGTGATGTGCTTTTGTTGTGTCTGTAATGAGCATATATACAAACACTGTATATGTATGTGTGTGTATGTATGACAATACCATATATTTAAGAAATATTGCTCATGTAGCCTAAAAAGGAATATGTAAGAGGCCTCATTTGTTTTTTCTGGGGGAAATGCCATGGCATGGGTGAATCATTTTCTGTCCTTCCCAGAATGAGCCCAGCAGAACCACATTGAGTAGAGAAAGGAGAATGCTGTCCATGGGCTCCTTAGCAGGGAGCAGCTGAGCAGTGAGCGTAGGGACCTTCCCCGAAGGTTTTCTGCCATTGTGGGGCTGAAGCTCACCTGGCACGTGGCCATTTCCCACCACATGGAATCTGTGTGGACCCAGCCCCTGTGTGCTTCCCTGCCATGGTGCACCTTGATGGCCTAGGGATGAGCATGGCTGGACACGTTGGTGGTGAGGGAGAGCATCTCGGAGCTTCTGTAAGAGCATGTACAACCTAATGTGGAGGAAATTAAGATTTCCACCACTGCTGATGTAGACTACTTGTGTCCTCAAAGTTGGAGTCATTTAATATGTGAAAACAGTCCCTCACTCATTTTTCAACCTCAGGCATTTAATGTGGTATTCTAAGCCATTAAACACTTTATACTTTTAGACATAGAAATACGTCTTGTTAAATTTTTCATTAATTTTTTCCTACTTGATATTATAGAAATTATTTTTTTTCTTTCAGTTTAACTTTGTTGGAAGAATCCTTGGGCCCAGAGGACTAACAGCTAAGCAGCTTGAGGCAGAAACAGGATGCAAGATAATGGTCCGAGGGAAGGGCTCAATGAGGGACAAAAAGAAGGTAAGGTCTTGAAGGACAGTGTAGTTTCAGATGCATAATTTAGTTTTCTAATGGAGGATAAGCTCATGTCTCTCATTCTTACTTGTTGTATTGTTACTATTATGCTTTTTTGTTATCTGGTGTCTTACACAGATTTAGTAAATAACACAGACTATCCTGAAGAAGTTGTACATGCTGTATAATTCTGCAACTAGGAGTCTAACTGGCAATTATAAAGTATTCTTAAGTAATAATTAGCTAATTAGCTTACAGTTGTGTCACATTTCACAAGGTAAAGGTTAAAATTGAAATTATATGTGTTTTTCTAAGAAAAAGCTTTTAACCTCAAAGGTCTTATTAATAACTTTCTTATATTGAATTACCAAAGTAATGATTTGTGCCTGGATTGGAGAAGAAAGAGGAGTTTAAATGTATTTCTGGCAGTCACTTCTATCTGAGTGAACCAAGAAGCACTGTGTTTCTGGGTTTTGTTTTGTGTTCAGGTGGAGTTGCTAAGTAATTAGGGCTGTTCTTGCCTTGTCCTGAAATATGCATGCTCTGCCCATATGAATAGGGAAACTGTGTGAAAGAGCCATCCTGAGTGTCAGGTTGTTCTCATGGTAACTCTGTTTTTCTTGGTTTATTTTCTAGCTATTTCCCTCTACCTGTGGCTACTGCTGCTGAAATTACACCATCATCTCCACTGTAGTTTTGAATATTTCCTCTTTGTTCCCAGAAATAGTTTCTTCTGGTTGTTTTTTAGGAGAACTGCCACCCCCCTCTTTTCCCTTACAGATCAGCCACCATACATTCTATTGATACATAAGTTGTACATAAGAGTTACAATAGAAAGCTAATGTCTACCCTGTCAAACATCTCTTTTTTCCCAAATGTTATAAATGTGTTGCCTTCAAATTCCATTTAATGTCTCTTGTTTTCATATTCTGCTGTAATACTGTCACTGTCCTTTGTCTTATCCTACCACTGCTGTACGTTTTGGAATTTGTGAAATGCCTGTTAGAGAATCACAGAGTGGTGGAGGTTCACTCCTCAGGCAGAGTCACCATGTCCAGGTTTCCTAGGACCATGTCCAAATGGCTGCTAGCTGTAGTGTCCTCCAACCACCATGCTTCAAAACCTGTCCTGTCCTGTGGGAAATTGTCTCTCTCAACAGCTTGGGCAGGTTTACTCTCTGGGGAAGGACTTTTTGACTGATTTCCCCTATCCTTCATGCCTTTTTTGTTTGCTTTTTTTAAAATTGTATTTTTTTGATGATTCAAGAAGAAATGCAATGGCAGTTACTGGAGTTTGGTATTTAAGAAAAAGATCAGAAGAATTGAGACCACTGAGTGAGTCACCTGGTTTTTTTAAGTTTAGTAAGAAAAGAAAGCTACCTTCAAGAAGGACAAGTATGGCAGATCAGATTAAACCTTGTACACATTAGAAACTAGAAATGGATCCAGTCAGCAGTTGAATGCGCACTATAACTTCGAAGTTGATTCATAATTTTTAAACATAAATTGACCATTGATACTTTAATGAGATAATACTGCAGTTAGTGTGGAAGGCATTAGAATGATATTTGTATACCAAACAGTAGTGCAGGTTGTAAGCCAGTGTTGCGTGCCAAATAATTTTCTTCAGAAAACTGATTTTCATTCCATCCATTCTTAATATTTTCAGCTCATTAGCTCTCCTGAGGTGATCTGTATTGGTCATTAGTTTACATATTTTAGAACAGACTTTCTGGTGCTATACCACTGTTGATGAAGTAGGAAGAATTTCATAATCCTTGATTATGATGCACACCAATGAGATGTTTCTTGTAAAAATAATGATTTGGAAGCTGATTTAAGACATGGCAGTCACAGATGAAAGAAAGAATATCTGTCAGTCTGGGGCACAACGACACTTCTTGCAGTTGACTGTTGTCTCTTTTCCTGACAAGTTATACTTACAGATGAACTCCCTAGTCTTGCAGTGCATTTAATGATAACCATCTTTTTTCATTTTCTCAGATGGCTTCTCTCTTTGCAGGTTGTACTTCAAAATGCTAATGAGCATCAAAGTATAAATATGGAAGTAATGCTATTTTTTTCATGGCAGGTTAGGATGCACTAATTCTTTTTTAAAACTCTTTCTTTTCTCTAGAGTCAGTGTTGTTTAGAAAAGTGAGTATTTGAGATTTTTTTCACTGAATAGTTTTGAGATTTGGAGGAGATAAGAGATGCAGGTTAATTTTTTATGTGTATTTTGTGAGTGTAATTTTTACCTGCATTTATATCGATTTCCCAGTGGTAATTATAAAAGAGTTTATTGGTTGTGGGAAGTAATAATTACTAAAGCAATGTCAATCTTACATGACAGCTACTAAATGGTACTAAATACTTGAATAAACTGTCCATGTACTTTTCCTGCCTTGCTAGTGGTTGCAGAATCCAAGAGAAAATACAAAGGCTGACATGCTGAAAAATAAACCATCCAGATATGCTCTGCAGAGAATTTTGCTTTGCTGTGTGATCCTATGAAAGAAGTAATGAATTAGAAATCATTGTCATATGACCAAAACACTTGAACTGGCATCAAATCTTGAAACTTGCGGACAGATTCTCCCCAGATAGCAGGGGAAATCCTCAAATCATTTGTATTGGAGGCTCAGCTGGTAATCAGAACATTTCTCTAGGCAGCTTTCAACAAATTTAAAATCAAAACCTTAATTACTGAGAATACTATGATTAGAGCCTGGGGGTACTTGAAGGAGATTATTGGGGAGGGGAAAGGGGTTGCAGACATTCATCAAAAGTGAATGAATGTGTAACTTTATTAAGACCAAGGCATTTTTTTGCACCTTTCATTAGGCAGAGAAGAAAACTTGCGCACCACTTAAAGAAAGCTTATAGTGTTGACTGTCTAATGATGCATAGCAAAACATTTTTTTTACATCTCCCATCTTAAATGAATTCTGTAAAATGGGCATTGACGTGCCCATAGGAGTCAGCTCTGTGCTCTATAAGACACTGCTGTTCTCTCACTTTGGAGGAGTGTGAAGCCCAACAGCATCAGCCTTCTGACTTGTGGCAGACTTGGTCAACTCCGTTGTTTGTTTTCCATTTCTTTCTACTCTTAGACAACAATCTCCCCTAGAACAGTGTGTGATGAGAGAGCATCATTGATTTTTACTTCACGAGGGAGCTATCTCATTATGATAGACAGAATTTTTCTTTCTCACAATTGGTGGTCTCAGATAGAAAGGCAGGCAGCTATGCAGTTGTAAATTTGAAGAACTATTGTGCCTTCATCCTCTGTAGCAGCTTTAAGTCTGTTGCACTTCACTCTGTGTTAGATGATTTAAACTGATTCATGGTTTCTGACCTACTTGTTCAGACAATCCTGTTCACTTTGCAAGCAGAAACAGGGTTTCATGAAAGACATGCTCTCAGTCAGTACCAGTCTTGACTTTTGACATGGGCAGAGTTATTGCAGTAAATAGATAATTCCATTTCTTCATACTCTAAATTTTTCTATTTTTATAGTATAGCTAAAAAATTAAGAAGAAAAACCCTGTGCTTGGTACCTGCACAAAGTTTGAGGAAAATATCAGAGGAGAAAAATTTGTCTTGTGATCAGCATATTTTATTATATTTACATGCTGTAGGATATTACATATTTGTAATATTTATTTATTTTACCTTTTAGGCTTTATCATCTTTTCTTAACCTTTCAGGCTTTATCATTTGATAAACTTTGTTTTCCATGGGAAAGGCTTAAACGTTCTGTTTAACTAATAAAGTATGTTAGTGACATTGGATAATACATTGTAATGTCTTGTTGAGCAAGCCCTGTTATTGCCACCTTAATTACTAGATGCTTAGTTTTTATATTCTGTGAAAAGTACTGTGTTGAACAAATCATAAAGTTCTGGTGCTGACATGCATGTTGAAATGGAATATGTGTATCCTATGGGAGGAAATGAAGTCGTTCTGTGTTTCAAAATGGAAGGCTGACCAGCCATCACTGATCTGCTATTTTGGGAGTAAATTGCTTGCCTCCAATATGTGCCTCTGCACAAAAGCATGCCAGTGGTATTTGACAATCACATGTGCCTGTTGGCAAATAGTGGTTTGGAATGGCAATTTAGAAAAATTTTTTACCTAGTTGCAGAGGTAGGGGTTTGACTCTTTGTCAGTACCTTTAGGAATATTAGGGGAAAAACATTTTAAATTACTGAGGACAGAGACGTGTGAAAGTGAAAGCAATCTCATATTCATAATAAGTGGCTAGAATGACTGTCCTTTTATTTAAAAAAATAAAAACCCCTTTTTAATGATGCTGGTGGAGTTTCTGGAGGTAGGTCAGATATTTACTTTTACATTTAGAACTATAACTAGCAGAATCCATTGTCAACATGCATTCTTAAGGATGATGTTTATTAAAATTGACCTCTAGATACTGGAAGCTGACTGAGACAGTGTGGAGCACTTCAGCATATTTGGGATGCTGGGTTCTGCTTTGCTAATTTCTGTTGCATATCAAAGCTGCAAGTGTTTGACTGCTACATTCATTTGAATTGCCATCAACTTCTTTGACTGTTGATTAAAAGCCACTGTACGAGCAGGCTCCTTAGCTAAGATTTAGACGTGGCTTATACAGCATGTCCTGAATCTACTGCAGTCAGGTTAGAAACTCGGAATGGAAAAGTACTTGAGGCATCCAGAATGAAGTGTTTAAGATACTACCCTGGGAACAACAAACTTCAGCATCTCCTGCATTTCCTCTGAACACGTTTTCATAGCATACATGTCTTGATTAAGTTTAATTTCTCAAACTGATCAGGCCTTGGAGGCTTTTTTCGTGCTTAATTTTTGCCGAGTACAATAACTGGCCTTTTATTTTTAAACTAACAGTAAACAAAAATTTATTCATGTAAACTTACGTATTCACTGTATCACAATTGCTGTTTTAACACAAATGTTTAAGAATAAACTTGGTAGCTGATACTGCTTTGCCTTCCTAGAGGTTCATTGTAAAACATAAGGCATGCAAAAAATATTTTTGGTTGCTTGTAAGCTATTTTTTTTTTTTTTGGTAGTGAGTACTTTAGAAAATGTATTCTTCCATTCCAATTTCAAAACCTTAATTTCATTTGTAACTAGCTATTTTGAATACAAGGGGAATTGTAAAGCTGGATTTTTTTTATTTTTTTTTTATTAAAGAATTGTTAAAGCACAGCTTTTTACCCTTTTCACAGACAAATCAGAGGTCTCTCGAGTTGTATCCCTGGTAATATTTGAGCCAGTGATCCTTGCAAGAGTTTACACTATTAGCTAATAGCATAGACAAAAAATATCACAGAAAAAAGTCCTCTTGCCAAGTTACTGATTTAGTTATATAATTAAATGCTAAAGATTAGTGATTTTTTAAATTATTTTAAATAGAGTTTTTACTAGAATGTGGTGAAGGTAATAGATGTTATTTCTCACTGACAGCAGACCACTTTTAAGCCTGGTCATGGGGGTTTTGTATTCCAGAGTTTCTGAAGTATTATCTTTGGAATCTTACCCTCATATATCTTTTCTTTAAGTAAAAAATGTTCCGTTCACAGTGACAGTAGTGAAGAATGCCAGCACAACTTAGCATAGTTATGCATGGGAATGCAAATTTTACAAGAAGAGAACATTTTTCTGAAGTTTTATATACGATTTGACAAATGCTTCTTATTTGAAGTCATTTATTTCAAGAGTATATTCATAGCAGCCAGGGGAACGCTCTTACTTTCAAGAGTAGAATGGTTTTATTTTGAAAGGAAAAAAATTAGGTGCCTGAGGACCTTAAAAATTATTACAAGGCAATATTAGTCTTTCAGAAAAAATTATTGATATGTATCTGATGCAATGCATCTTTTGGATGGTTTACTTCATACATACTTTTACCCTTTATTGGCTACGTACTGAATATATAAAGTGTATTTTGGATTTATTTCTACATGAGCTCAATAGAAAGTTGCTGATTTTAACCCTGCTAAGACATGGGTTTTCCAATGTAGTGTGGAAAGTAGCTGAAGCCTTTGGCTATGATTAACTTTGCTATCAAAAATTCATTATATGTAATTTTGTTCTGAGGGCAGTTGAATTGGTTATTGAGATAATTAAATATGGAAATGACTGACTTTAACAAAATACTTCTTTTTAATGCCATTAAGCACACTGGAAACTGTAGGCTGTAGAAGTGTAATCAAAGCCCTGTTAGTTGAAATCAGCTTGTATTGTGCTTTCCTTATATTTGTTTTTCTGTCAGTTCCCTGTGAGGAAGAAAAGCCTTTATGAGCAAGCAGTGAGTGAATCTAGATTATTTCAAAATGGGAGAAAAGTAGCATGAAGTGTAGTGGAAAAAAGTATATCAAGGGAATCCTGAATCATTGCTTTAACATCTGTATATAAACAAGTCTGGTTTATCAATGAAAATGCTGTGTCTGTTCAACGGGAATTGACTCATCCTGTAGCATGGCAGAAGTTCTCTTTCTGCAGAATTACTCCTAAGCTTTTGTGAGGTAGGAAGCACAGAGAGTGTTAATTGTGTTCTAAAAGGTTGACCAGGTTTCAACTCAGAGCAGTTTGTATCTGGCATTTGAATAGAAGTTTTGAAAGGCTTGGGAGACTCTGCATACAGAATTGTTTTGAGAGGCTGACGAAATTGTCTGCAAACATCTATCTGCATTTTACTTTGTCTAGCAAAGTAGTGAAGCAAGGTTTAAATAATGAAAATGTACTGTAACCTGAAACTTTTTTCTTGCTAACATTTCTAACTTTCTTAAGATTTAATGCTGCTTGCTTACCAGAAATAATTTGTATTCAGGTTTGTGTTTTCAGTGTGTTTGTTTAGTATTATGCAACTGTGCTTGCAGTTCTGTGTGGGAAAGGCCATACTTAGTTTGAGGCTTGAGGGAATTTTCTTGTGCCTGCATGAAGATTGAGTCTACTTAAATGTGGGAATGGAGTTAGAGCTGCTTGTTTCAGGGGGGAAAGCAGCATGCCTGTGTGATTCCTGAGTAGCTGTCAGTTCCTGGCAGTTACTGGTTCTCCTAATTTTTAGGTGGCTTCGTTAGGCAGGCAGGATACAGGCAGGTAGTTGTTTACCATAGTGGATATGGCTCCTCAGGGTCTCATTTAGCAATTTTATTGAGACAGATAGGAAGGCTCTTTAGCATGGAGTAAAACAGTAAGCACAAAATAAGATACCACTATTGCTGAAACCAAATAGTTAAATTAATAACTGAATATTTAGAAGATATTTGACTTCGTGCTATTTTATTGTTTTCCAAATAAAGACAAGTAATCTGTTTCATTGCAGCAAGGTACTGGATTCCTTGCCAACTGTATAACAATGACAAAATGATTCCTAAAATGAGTGATCAGTTTGCCATTTAAACTTGTTTATAGATGGTGACTTTCCTTAGGTTTTCTGGCTTAGTATCAGCTTTTGTCATGCCTAGACTCGAAATGGATCTCGTTAAGCATAGGCTACAGTTCTGCTATGTATGTACCATACCTTAGTCGTATGAATGAAAATCAGGTGGCTGCTGCAATATTTTGTTGTTAGTCTTTACACTTTTAAGGTAGAGGGAGGCATTTATTGGCAGATGGTCGGGCATTTTTTGTTAACCTTTCATGAGAGTAATTCACAGCTTCTGTCTTCTGATTTTTACAGTTGCTCACATCTTTTTGGGTAGTAAATTGGGAGTGTTTTGATAAATACAGGACTCACTAAGTGCATGCACACTGAATATATCTTAAAAAACTTGCTTACAACTCAAAACAGTTTGTTTAAAGTGTGTGTTAAGTATATGCATGGAAGGATGAAAGCTTATTTAAATGTTTGGTAAGGCCAAGTATGCAAATCTGTTTTTCTGTTAGAGAGAATTTGTTTCTTTTACAGTGGTAGAACATTCCAAGCAATGCTTGGAAACTGTTTAACTTAGTAGAAGCTGATATTCTGTGTAAATGATCTAAATGCCACAATCTTGCCATGGAACAAACACAACACACAGTATTTATGCTTTCTTGATGTATTTGTTGATGCTAGTGATTCTTGAATGTAATTTGACTCATAAGTAAATTCAGCACTATATTCCTACATGACAAACAAAATCCTGTCCTATCCTTAATAACTTGAAATGAAGAAGACATTAGGCTGGTGTTGGGTGTTGAAAGATCTGCAGAACAGTGACTGCATTCAGGCAGTAGCTTACATGGGCCTGACAGAATGATTTAACTGGCAGTTGAAGTAACAGGAAAACTCTGGCTGTAGATAAAAAATGGGAATATCAAATTATTGGTTGGTTTCATAAGAAAATGCTACAGAATTATGTACAAAAATTGATAGTAATGGTTGGAATCAGTACAGGGAGGAGATGTCTAGTCAGTATAAAAATGACAACAATTTGAGACATGATGCTGGGAAACACCAGCATGTTTTGATGTGTGAAAGACTAAAGTTTGTGGGGAGTGAACATACATATAGTGCTGTGGAAAGTAACCCAGAATAATTTATGCAGCCGTTATATTTTCACAGCAAAAGCTACAGAATTTTTTTTTTTTTTTTTTTACTTACTGAGTCTTACATAGGCTCATAGAATATACTGAGTTGGAAGGGACTTTTAAGGACCATTGAATCCAGCCCCTGGCCCTGCACAGAACCCAAGAATCACACCATGTGCTGAGGAGTATTGTCCAAGTGCTTCCTGAACTCTGTCAGGCGTGATATTGTGACCACTTCCCGTGAGTCTTTCCCTCCATTACTCTATTCTTCCCTTCCTCCCTCCTTCCCAATGATTCTGCTACTTTGAACCTAGGTGACCTTTCTTGTTTGTTCCCACCCCCCTTCATTTCTTTCTCCCTTGTTTCATAAATTGTACTAATTTTCCTTGATTTGACATAAGGTTCCTCTTAGTTCTCTCTAGAAATCTTCTCTGGCTTTTTCCATCTTGGTCCTTGAGTACCTCCTTGTCATTAGTCATGTGCTTTATAAATTACTGTAATAAAATAAGGTTGATTTCTATGATGCTTCATTTATTATCTGAAAATACAATGAGATGACATGAAAGTGCACTAAACCGAGTTTTGGTTTCTAGCCACACTTTATATATTTGCATTACAGTAGCAAATGGTATAAACACTGGTGTTTAAAAACAGAGTTGTAATTGGGGAATCTGAGTAACGCAGGCAAAGAAGATTGCATGAGGCAGAAGGAAATAATGACACACTTCTCATGCTACTAACTAACAGTTTGAATTATTTACCATGCATGAGACTGAATGGGAAGAAAAAAATCCAAATGCAAAGATATATGAAGAAAATTATTTCCTGAGAGTCAGGACGATAATGCAGATTCACCAGTTTGCTTGCCTTGAAGTTACTGGACCATTAACTCTGAGTGCAGTAGCTGTTAAAGAGGTGTAGAGAGTAGATAGCAAAGTTGCTGTCACACTTGGCTGGAGGTTTCTGTAGGTAAGTTGTAGGTGTGACATGAGGAATGAGTAGAAATAAAAGTTTAAGATTAATTAGTATCTCAGCTAGAATTCCTGAAACTTTTTTGATTCCTGACGCAACTAAAAATAGGCGTTTTCATTATGA
The DNA here is from genome assembly GCA_009812075.1 of Sialia sialis. NCBI lineage: Eukaryota > Metazoa > Chordata > Aves > Passeriformes > Turdidae > Sialia > Sialia sialis. Next base: position 25,900,753 of record VRYO01002297.1, read on the forward strand.
ACCAAAATGTCCTTTCTTTTACATATCATTTTACAAGTCTCCTTGTGGTATTTTTGCATCCACAAATGAAAGGGATTTTTTTCTTCAAGAGGAAAGAACGGCCTGTTGATTGAGGGCCTTTATCTGGCATGTGAGTGCATATAACTTAAATGTTTGGATGCAAATACTTCTGTAAATTATTGTACTTTCTTTTTTTTCCTGTCTGATAAATCTGACATATTACTTTCTTCCTATTCTTTCTGTAATGCTCTGTGATCAAGTGCGGTAGCATAAGGTTGATCCAATTGTTTCCAGTGAGGTCTGAGTTTCATGGGATCGGGTGTTCTCCTGTGTGATTATTTAAATAGCTGGAAGGGGGTTTTTTTGATGTTGGTGTTGTGGTGATTTCTTTGTTGGATTTTTTTAAACACTGTGATAGTGAAGCAGTGACAGCGCTGGGTCCATTCTGTGGTAAAGTTGCTGTGAACTTTAGCAATGGCATGTTTCTCTTGCATAAGAAATAGTTTTCTGAAAGATGCAACCCATAACATAATTAATAACAGCTCTGCCACTGCTTGTGGGCTCTTGGGAGTATTTTTATAAATGTTTATCTGGACTGTTCAGTCCTGCAGCCACACAGAAACAATTAATGCTTCTGTGGCAGTCAGAGTGATAAAGCTTTGAAAACCACTTCAGATGACTGAATCCACCTGAAGTACCTGAATGTTTTAATTGATCCACTTGACAGAATCATTTCAGAGCCACTTAAGATTCTACGCTGTTGATTTAAAATGTTCCCATATTTACAACCATATGCATTCAAGGGAATTTAATTTTTAGGCTATTGAAGGTCTTGGCAGATATTTTAACTGGCTTGCTGAACTTGTGAAATACACTGTTACTGATATATAGTTCCAAGAACTAAAAGCTAGTAGGTGACAAATTTTAGAATTAAAATTAAATTTTATACAGACAAATAGAGGTTTTTCTGTGTTGATAAAGTATGTTGTAATCATTTTCCATCTAGTAAATGATCCATAAATGACCAAGCAGTTTTTGAGGTGGCTGTGAGATGCTCCCATGTTTCAAGTTGATGATTCTGGAATTGAGTGTTTTGACTGACAAAAAGACCTAGAACTTAAATCTGTTAGCCCTCATTAACTCACACCAGCATGAGTCAGAAAACGTTTTAAGATAAGCTGAATTACAAACCAAAGTAAGTGATAAATTTTAAAGTTATGTGGTTCAAAATACTGAAGCTGCTCTGGAAATTAGTATGCAATGAGGACACATGGATACTGCAAATACCAAAATTGTTTTTTGCGGCCTGACTAGTGGAATTTTTCAGTATCTAGCCTTTTAAATGATAAGTTCAATTTAGCTTGAAATGTATCTTTCTGGAATAGCTCATTTGGTAGCAAAATTAAACCTCCTTAAGAAGAAAAACCTGAAAACAACCAAAAAACCCACAAAAACAAACAAAAAAACCAAATCAAATAGTCCCACAATTTGCAATTTCTAAGAAAAATCAGGTATATGTAGAAGATTTTTCCTTGTCGTCTGTATACTCCTGCAGAAACATTTTGAAGAGGAAAACACATTTCCTATTAATTATGTGTTTCAGCTCTTACGGAAGTTTGATTTGGTTATTGCAGGCTTCACACCTATTACTTGCAGTCAAATGTATGGTTCGTGACTTACAGTAGAAGAATATACCAGGTAGAGTAAGGTGTAATGATTTTAAGTAAGTCATTCTTAGCACTTTACTTGTGTTCCTGTTGAACTCACTTGCAACTGGCTGTTTCTGCAAGTTGGAGTATCAAGTATTGTAAATTTGATTGGACACTGCTGTATCACCAATCTTGCCAGATGCAGAAATTGGCAGGACCGTGGCATTTTCAGTATGCTTTTTGGATCCTGTTTTTTCACAATAGTAGATACAGGATTTTCCCAGTGTCCTTGGAAAGCCATGTAATAGATGAGGGAGTGTTTGCAGGGGCACTACCGGGAGGGAGTTACTCAGGTTCCCCTGTCAGCAGTATCATTTTTTATGTTAGGCTGTAGTGGGTAGGAGTTCAAATACACAAGTTATGTTTGCTGCTCAAACAGTTGTTTATAATGACCCTTAGGGAAGAAGCAACAGGAGGAATATAAACATTGCATGGGCAGCAACAGCAAGCTGACAGGCAATGAGTTTTACCTCACTGGCTGGTTAAATAAGGCTCCTGTATTGCAAGGGGAGGGAAAGGGAAAATCCCATCGAGTATTTAAAGAGAAGGGGGCAAAAAAAGGAAATTTGAAAACACTCAATATTCCAAATAATTTGTCACATACATACTTATCTGTTAGCTCATGAATGTCAGTTCCTGTAAAAAGCCTTTCCAGGTTTTTCTTGGATCTGACTTTGCAGAACATTTCGGGGTCTACCGCTGGGCTGCAGAGCTAAACTGATATTTTCAAGTTTTTAAACAGACCTCTGAATCAGGCATCTCTTGTAATTTTTTTTGCTCTCGTGACCTTGAGAAAAGCTCTGTCTTCCTGTGAGAGACATCTTGAAGGGTGGTTGGTGATTATGGAATCAGCTAGGAAAACTTTTTTTTTCAGTTACCTAGTTTGAAAGCTCAGCCTGAGGAAAGAACTGTTTCAGCTTCCCCTGTTAGTGTGCATTTCTGCACAGCTGAATCACTGAACATATGTGATTGCTTTTAGGGATTTTTCCCCCCCCCCTCCTGTTAGCTTAGAGGTGATTTTGTGATCTTTTAGAGAAACAACTGACCAACCTCTGGCCCCATCTCCTTTTATTCTTTTGTTTTAGAGTTTTGCAAGGGCGAGTTTTCAAGCTGTCAGTAGCTGTCTGTAGCTGTGGGTAGGAATCTTTTATAGACCAGTCCATATAGTTGTGTAGTAGTTGCTCTTTCCTGATCTCCTCAGAGCTGCTTCCAAACGTCCTTTCCCACCATTTTAATCAGTGATCAGTGGATCTCAAACTGTGGACTGCTTCCAACTGAAATATGTCACAAAGAACCAAAATCCTATATGTGGTCTAGATGCATGGGAAATTCTAAGTCTGTATTTGTAATAGAAAGAATCTGTGGGCCTTCAGGGGAGAAAAAGGACAGATGTCAAAATGGCTGTTCCTGCCATATAACTATACTTACCACATCATTTCATAGTGACTTCCATTATATGAACATATTTGTAAGACACAGTGAAGAAGTAATTGATAATAAATCAGAATCGATTTTCTATATAAGATGAAAAAAATTCAGCGATTTTTAGTTGTGACATTTATTGCTAACGCATTTGTATTAAATATATAAGCAAATGAGTTTTGGCTAATTCGATGATGCAGTGAGTTTTGATATTGATAACAACAAGTGTGGGGAAAATGCCCAAAGAAGACAATACTTAGTTTCAACTTAGTTAACCGCTATCATGAATATATTAAAGTAATTGTAAGATCAATTTCTCTCCCTGATGAGCGGTGTTCTGAGTAATGTACACTCCCTTTGCTTCTAAAACACTGATAAATGCAATCCGTTGGAATGTTTTTAAGACAATAGCTGTTTAATGAATAGCTTGTGTGTACAGGAGAAAAGAATAAGTTTGATTGCTTACAATTTGACATTTCAAGAAGCATTTTTTTAGATCTCTTGTATTTGCATATCTAATTGCTATGTAATCAAAATTAAGTGAACTGTAGCTGCTTGAAACTAAAAAATGAAAGGCAATCATCTTTAAAGGGGGAGATACCCCACTCATATGCAAGCCTGTCTGAATATTAGAATTATATTCTTCTTCTGTTTAATTATAGGTGTCTAACTGAGCAGTAAATTTATGCTTGTGTATTAAAGGAGCAAATGTGACCCTGGAACATCAGCTTTCCTTTGTTGAAGCAAAGCATTCGCATTGAGAGAACTTAACAGTGTTGTGTATTTTGGTGATAAGGGATTGTGCCAGAGTAGCTGTTAATTACCTGCTTTGTTTGATATGGAAAGTAGTGGTTCCCACCAGTGACAGTACTCAATTAAAACTTGTATTAAACAGTGATAATGCTCCCGTTTATCTGGTGAAGAAGATGTGAAGTGAAGAAAATTAACAGGGTATTTTCATCTGTTTGGAGAGAGCTTTGTTTTTTTCATGAACTTAGTGACAGTAAAGACAAAAAAGTTTTGTCTTTTTGGTGTAGTAGTGTATGGTGAGCTTTGGTTATTTTATGTATTTATGTATTTATGTTTGTGGCTCTTGAATCCTGCTATTGAATAACATTGGCTATAGTAGAAGCAGAAAAAAAGAAACCTCAACTGCAGTGTTAGAGTTGCAAATTTGGACAATGCTTGCTCTATCTTATTCCTACTCATTCCTCTGCGTGAAGCATCTGTTGCCATTGGTCATTATTGCAGTGGTTTTTGAAAATCCATTGTATCATGACATGACATTTTACTTATCTTACGTGGAAGATTTTTTAAATTTTAATTAAAGTTTTTGACTGAGTTTTTCTATTCCAAGTATGTGAAATACATTTCCTAATGCAGTCTGAAATGGACTTTTCTAAGTAGCAGCTATTTTTGTGTATCTAAACAGAGATGAGGAGTAAAGCAAAGAAGTTAGCATAGAAGATTTGGTAATCTTTGTTTATTTCAGATACCAATGCTGAAGAGTATTCTAACGGTGAAAATATACAAACTATATCAGTAGGGAGTAAAAAAGGTTAACACTTAAATGTCTTTTATTTCATTTATCGAAAGAAATTAAGAAATGGGTTGGTTGCTTTCCTTATGAAATTTGGAAGGTCTGTGTTCAGCAAGCTTGAGCAGTTTTATTCTGGAGTGAGAGCTGTGTGTTTGATGCTAGACTAATTTGGCCAAAAATGTGAATCAGTAAGTGAAAAGGAGTAATTACTGAAGCAGCTTTAAAGCCTGTACACGAAATTCTTTTGAGGAGCTCAGTAGATATGGCAGTGCATGGTAATTCAAGTAGAACTTCAGAGCTTCAACTGTGAGGTGAATAGAGGTCACATGCAGAGTGAAAGTGGTTGCCTGCAGTAATTAGGCACAATTAATAAAGTTTGCTCATAAGGGATATTGCACATACTGAATGGTTAGCAGTAATGACTGGTCTTAGAGATAACCATACACAAACAAACAAAAAATAATTACAGGAAAAAAACAGTTTCTTAAAAGAATTTGTAAGGTGTGGAAACTTGAAAGATTTTCTTGTTTTGTTGAAAACTGAAACAGAGTGTCGTTATTAAAGAGCAGAAAGCTAGATTTTATTTTGTAGCAGAACATTGTGATATCGCAAGATGCAAGCAAAGTCCTGTAAAAAAATTTTGTAATTATGTGAATTAATCATAGTTTACAGAAAGAACACTAGAAAGCCCATGTTAGATTGTAACTGGCATGTTTTTTAAGTAGTCTGGTTTTTTTTAAAGTAAATGTTCTTCTGGGCATATTAACTGATTAATTAAATTACTGTGTTTAACAATAAGTTGTTACATGATTACTGTTTACATATTCTGTAGGTAAATCATAAAGTCAATAAATGTAGATTTGTTCCTACTCACCACACAGTTGCCCTTTCATGCCAAGTAAACAGTGATAAGCATTAAATAAGAACTTGATAAGGTGTTTTATGATGTGGCATTTTGAAGTGCAGTTATCTCTGTTTGTTTCTTCAACAGTTTTTTCCAGTTTTCTTTTTTCTGCACTGTAAAAAGCCCCATGGAATGTGAGTTTGACGGGTATTTAGATTAATAGACTTAGACCACAGACAGTTTTTGTAATCCCAAAGCCACTCTTAAGGTTTCTTAACACTATCACGCATTCAGTGTAAATTCCCAGCCTCAAATAAAGTCAATGAGTATCTTCTTCCAGAATAAACAGTCTTAAATGGACATACTGTACCTTTTGTTCCCTATAAAGAAAAGGCAGCAGGCTGTCACATTTTTCTACTTAAATTGTTCTGATTACGTTTCATTGACTATGCAATTTTTTTTGAAAAACAGTTGTTAGCATTTTTTGAGTATTTTCTTTGTTATGTAGTTTAGTTACAACTTTGAGGTACTCTTTCTTGTATTCACTTTTAGAGAAACTTATTTCCACATAGAAAAAATTAAAATAATGTTGTAACATCCAATTTTGAATGGGTATTAATTTGCTATATTTTCACATAATCTCTACATGTAGATCTTCTTGAAGAGAGGAAAGTTTCTGTGTTGAAATTAGATGCTGTTTTAAGATGTGGAAAAGAAGGGAACTTTACAATTGCCTTTCCTGGTCTCTTTGACAAGCATGCTTACCCTTTATCTTCTTTACTATTCTTGTAAGGACTTGCGGTTCCTTGAGAGGAATTGTTCTGTGTCCAGTTGTGCTCCAGAGTGAAGTTCCTAAGTCTAAGAGTGAATGGGAATTCTATTTTCCAATCTTAAGATTTTTGGAGGTTTTTCCCCTTTGACAAATGCCAGCTACCGTGCACAAATATGACAATTTTTTGCACTCAACCCATGGACAATGTTTCACAAATTTCACTAAAAAGTTGGACAAAAATGATTGTGTTCAGTTACACACTTGGTCAAATAGGAAAAGCTTGATATCTAGGTTAACTCTGGAAAAAAAGTAACTTTTTTCTACCACTAAAATTTAGGACATGAAAAATCTAGAAGCTGAGAGCTAGCAGCTCTCCAAATAGATATCCAGAAGAACACTTTTAAGCATCCTATTGACAGGGTTTATGTACCACCGAGGAAAATTCAGACCCTCTATCTCTCCCTATAATCTGAGTTGATGGTACTTGTCATTTGAAATATATATACACCTGCTAAACATGCTTTTTTCTTTCTGATGAAACTTGGTTTTATTGCAGAGGCACACAATGAATCATAATTTCATGCAGGCTCAGATACTACCTATGCAGGATCCACAACTAAAAAACTGAAAATGTGAACAGTATTTTATTTATGGTTTGACATATAGAATTTGTCTCACATCTGTACTTCCCGTTTTTGGCTGCATAACAGTGTACTTGGTGCATCTGGTATTTGAAGTATTCAAGTTAAACTTTTTTTCCAGAGTTACCAAGATAGCGAGCTTTTCCTATTTGACCAAGTGTATAACTGAACACAATCATCTTTGTCCAGCCTTTTAGTGAAACTTTTGAAAAATTGTCCAAGGGGAAAGGTCACACTGAGCATGACTACCTAAGATTTTTAAAAAGTAGATAGCAATGATATTGTTCTTTGTCCCTTCTGTTCATTTTTTTAGTCATTTGGGCAGTTGAGAATGAGGTTAAGGTGTAAAATTTCAAAATCTACTGTGAATGAAAGTAAGGAGAATTTGTCAGGTAGCCCTTGATATATCTGTGCCTCAAAGCTAAGAATTTTCTTCAAATCAGATTTTGAGTGATAGAGATTTCTCTTTGAGAAAATGTAAAGAATCCATCTAGAAGCAAACTTTAATACCATCTATTAGCAGAGTCAAGTTATGATGACCTTGGATACACTCTAAACCAATTTTTAATGATTACTGTCAGAGCAGTTCTTTTTCTGTTGAAAAGTAATGGCCTGTGATATATTGAAGGCCAGATTAAATCATCCTGACTGTTCCTTCTGGTCAAAGTCTCTGAAATTGGGAGGAAAAAATTACTTGGAGTTAAGCTGAAGTATAAAAAGAGGCATAATGGATAAGATGTATAGAATAAAATTGCAGTGTTGTAAAATGTACCATCTAATTTACACAGATCACACAAATTTCTGTTATACCTATATCTATCTATATAAAGTGTGTTTGTGTGTGTTGTATCTATGCTGCTGAAGCAGATAACAATTATTTTATGTGTTTGGAGTTTCTTCCCCTGTGTCTAGTTTTGTGCATCATGGACTTTGTACATTCCTACAAGCTAAAATGAAAACAGCTTATTGGTAAAGATCAAGCTAAAATTTTTGTACTCCAGTATGGTTTGTTGACGTCTCAAATAGTAAGAACAACGTAGAATTCCTTTTTTTCCTTCTTAAAATATTTTTTGGTACATTAAATGCTGTCACTCTGGTCATACTGTATGACATGTCTGTAATAGCTGATCAGTATTCAGCTACGAGTTTTAATGACTAGAGTAGTGGTCTTTTGTTGTGTGTCTTGTTACTACCCTTACATTAGAAAAACTAAAAAACTAAACTTACTTTAAACAGGCAGGGGTTTTGGAGATTTTTTGCTAGTTCAACAACAGAAGGAAAGTATGCTCACCTGTGCTACCAGTTTGAGATTCTGCAAGGAGGTTATTAAAAAGAAAGTGAGCAACATAGCCAACAGGAAGAAATGTAGCAAGTTTGAGATGAACGAAATTAGGCCTGAGGGATCAGGATGAAACTGAGAACAAGGTGTTAAGTCTCCACAAAATTTGACAATAGTCACAAAAGTTTTTTTCTCATGTTTATTTATCTGTGATTTTTGCAAGTACATTTTCTGAGATGATAAAGCAGTTTCTTGCTTTCTGCAGCTGAGATTTTTTTGTATTTATCAGACTAGATATTTGAATTCTAGTCTGTTCACTCAGCTATTCATACCAGCATTGACAGTGGTTTAATAGTGTTAAGAGCCACGTAATTACTTGGAAGAGGGAGTGAGCATTGGGATACACAAAACTTGCAGAATGTATGGAATTCGTTGTCCTGGGACTGTGTGCAGTTGGTTGCATACCACAGAACAACCCCAAGCTTATTCCCATATGTAAGAGAAGCATTAGAAACATACAAAGTGAAAAGTTCAGTGTGGGGATTTGTATAATAATTTCTGTTCTGGAGTTTCAGGTGTTACATGCTTATTTGGAGGTAATTTAGCTGCCCTTTGGACTCTTGGTGAACATCTGCAGTGCAAAGTTTCTCTTTTGGTGTAATTCTTTATTTTTTTAGTGTCTTCTCTTATATAGGTATATTAGAAAAACTGTTGCATGCCTGTTTTTGAATATGTTTGTGTACTTCATTGTCAGATTTAAGAGATTATTTATTGGTATGTTCAGAGTAATGAAGTAACATCTCCTGCCTAAAATGGGGCAGTGTTTTAAAACTCCAATAGGTATGTTGTCCTGCATGTCGTATCATGTTAGAGCAAGCTATTAAAACAGTTTATATGTATATAAGTGTCCAAATAAAAACATCCTGCCGTGCTTTGAGACACCTCATGTTTTTTTTAAGTTCTTGCTTCATCCATTGGTTTGTCTGTGTATTATGTGCTGTTGGTCTCCTTTTAAACTTTTTTTATAGATGAGCTGTGCCAACATTTTACCCTGCAGTTGCAATGAACGCCTTCCCTGCCTTGTGAAGCTTGAGTATTGATGTGCTAAATAGTTGTGTATTATGTACTAAGTCAGTCAATAAAGTTTTAGAGCAGATAGTTTCCACTTTTTTGTCCCTACCACAAGAATATGATATCTTACAAAAGTGGAATAAATCATACTAACTCTGCCTGCAGGGTAAGGCTTGGGGGCAGAACAGGGAGGATATGGAAGTTATACACTGTGTCTGCTTAGCTGAGTATGACTTTCATTGGAAACTTCAGTTTTACTTTTGTTGAGTATTAGAATAATGTGTTGAATAATTAAAAAGTGCTTCACTAACAGACGGAAAAAATTGTAACAACAACAAAAAATTGTATCAACAACTTTCGCTGATGATTTTTCTGACTTAGGCAAGCACTTTTTTGTGACGGTGTCTTTCCCTGTGAGACCATATGGTTTTGCAGCAAGAAGTTTGAGTATATGGTCTAAGCATTGTTTGTAAATTACAGCAGAAGATTAATTTCTTTCAAATTCATGTGGAGAATAGCATTGAAATTGATAGTTGAGGCACTTTGATTTTTACTTGATTTTACTTGATTATCTATATTTTTTCCCACCAAAGTCAGTCAGGCACTTCCATTCCTTAACATTGAAATGGGATTTAAGAGTTTATATGAAGTAATTTCATAGGCAGAAGAGGTATCAAGCTAAATAGTAATGTGTTGCATAGTAAAAAGGGTATTAGAAACATAATTTTTAAAAAGTAATATATTTATATCATTCATATGTTTAGTAATCTTAAAGTGAATTCAGTATAAATACACTTTTCCTTAAGGTGATATAATGGATACTGAAGTAACCACAGATGCTTAGATTAGAATTTAATTTGAAATGTCTTTACTTAAATTTGCGTCAAATTATGCAGGATTGAAGAGGCTCACACACTCTTAAGCAGAGTAATGCCTGAGCTCTAATCATATTAGTAGTCCTCAGAGGACAAAATCTTTTCTCTATTGCAAATTATCGAAGGTTTTCTGTGAGTGGTATGGCACTGTGTTTGGATTGATCTGATGGTCGGTTCCCATGAAAGGCCTTATAATCTGTTCCAACTGCTTCATGTGCATCCTCAGGAGTCCATTGAGTTTGTGAGTCTCTTAAATTGGCCCCTGCACAATTGTCTAAGCAGCAGGGGCAGCTCAGTGGAAGTAGCAGAGTCAGGGCTGCGATTTTCAGTGACAGCTGGTTGTTAAATAGACTCAACCTGCAAAGTTAAACTTCACCTTCACATTTCATGATATGAGATACGTGAGTGTCTGCATTAAAATTTTTTCACTTTAACTTCTAGCTTGCTATGTGACCATATATTTCACCTAGAAAAGTAAGAAGTTCTTGGTGAGAATAATTCTTGTTCAACAGAAATGAGAAAAAGTATGCAATTTAGTGGGTTTTTTTTTTCTGATGGCTTTGAAACAGTTTTTTGTGTGATCTTGAAATCTGATTCTTTGTATGCCTCTAAGTTAATTCAAAGCTAAACATAATTTTCTTAATTGAGGTTCATTTTAAAAGACTTTTCCCCAATATTTTACAGAAACTGAAATTTGTTGCTATTTTCCTGATTTTATTTATTTCCATTCTCTATTTATAATGCATATGGGAGGGGGAACGAAACCCCTACCAAGCATGCCCCCTCCACTAACCAAAAAACCACAAAATCAAAATATATTGAAAAAAACCTCAAACACAAACCAACTGTCCCATAACCCACAAGAAACCAAAATAACCCCTTTTGAATTATGCCACTGGGGCATTTAGTTAAGTGCCAGTATTGTTTGAATTGGTGCCTGTTGCATGTTGCACCTGGAGAAGTAACATTGTAATTGTTGATAAGGAGAGCTGAGTTGAGTAACAGATCTGGGGTAAAAATGCTCAGGTCTTTGGCCTGTCTAATGTTGGTTTAGCATTTCAGGAAGATCACATTCCACATGTGTAGTGATAAGGACCTTCAGCCAGTTCACTGATTTGGCTTAAAATATTGACTGCAGCCCTGTTCTGGTTGAGTGTAGTTTTTCAGTGATGCATAATTTATGAGAATTTGTTGTCTTTCTAACTTTTCTAAGGATGTACTTCAGATATATTTTTCTTATTTTTAGGCTTTGTGCTTTTATTTTTCTTGCATGTTTTTCATAAGCAGCATTTTAAATTTCCCCTTTTTAAAAAACAAAATTAGACTTTCCTTTTTCATTTATGGGAATTACATACTTGAAGGGTGGCTAGAAGGAATAGGAATGGGCTTTGAACAATTTTTTGGAATAGAAATACATGGTGCCATCTCATCTCATCTCATCTCACTTAATATTAATGAGCTATTCCAGTTGCCACAGCAGTAATGGGCATTAGTTAAAATAAACTATACTCTTTGCTCATTTGCATCTATGAAAAATTTTATTTTACTAGTGTTACAAGACAAAATACGGTAATTTTTAGAAAATCCGTTGCAGCATCTTTTCTGTTCTGATTACTGCATCACTACAAGCATACTTAGGAAAGGTCTTACAGGGTACATCGGTAGTGGAAGAGAAAGTCATGTTTGTCTCCCTTTTATAGCGAGCCAGTTCGTGGGCTTTTCACTCTTTTTCCACTTGCAGAGAACTTATAATAATTTTTTTTTTTTTACTTCTTTTTAACCATAAAGAGTTGTTTTTTATCTTAGAATTTTAAAATACAACCTCAGTCAAATTTCTGGGTTTTTCCCCCATGTTTTTTCATTTAGCATGTGCAATGCTAAAACATAAATTTGTGTGCAAATCACGAATAGTGGTAGTGCAAGAATGCTTAACTCTGGATAAGGATTTTGTGGTACTCATCACTCAAATGGAGGAGAACTTGAAGAAGTAGGGATGAGGGGGGAAAAGTTCCTTCTTCTGTGACTTAGGTTCTGTTGATTCTTGCACTATTTTTCTTTTACTAGGTTGTCTTATAGCTTCTTGAAATTTCAGTCTCAAGTGTAAACAAGAAGGAATCATTTATGTCCATCACAGGGTGAAAAAAAAAAAAAAGGCCTAATTCCATCTCTTCATGCCTCTCAAACATCTTAAAGAAGCAAAATAGGGCACAAGCCCATTTTTTTTTGCTTTTCAGGTCTCCTTTAAGAGCAGAGACAGCCATGATGCAGCAATTTTGGAGGTAGAGGCAAGTAAATGTTTTACTTCTTGTAAACATTCCAGTAAGTTTTTACAAATCACCTGCTATTTGACGAGACTGGTTCAAAAAGAACCTCAGCCTCAGCCCCCCTTTCCTAAATTTGCTTTGTATGATTTTATGTGAGGAGCAATATATTTAAGCTTTTATTGATTATTGACAGGTTTCACATCAGTTACACACTGTTGCAATACCCAATTGGTGTAGAAATATGTAGCTCTAATATCATAAAGGTTTTTGTGATAACGGATGTTGAAGTTTTTTCTTTTGAACTGATGTACAAAATGAAAATTGGTTGGGTGGGTTGTAAGTGATTATCTTCTTAGAAAAATAAGAAAAGTGTTGATTGTTTGTTACCGCCAGCTGCTGAGCTCTTTGGTGAGCTCGCTATGGACAGTTGAGCAACCTCCCGTGTAGTAGTACGAAACGTGTAACTATTTCTGTGCTAGGGACATTCTTGAAAGCTCACACTGAGTTTCTCCTGATGGCATCACATCATCTTGAAGGCTGTGTTAGAGGTACAGGAAAGGACTATCCACCTGTTTTGCTGGGGGGTTTTTTTGTTTGTTTTTTGGGGTTTTTTTTGTTTGTTTTGTGGTTGGTTTTTTTTTGGACCTTCCTATTCCTTATTGTGAATAAAACCAGACAGTTTGCATCATTGCATAAGAATACAGGATTACACATCTGAGAAGTTTGGAAGTTTTGCTTAACTTCTGTTTCCTGAAGTGGGAATAAATGTTCTAGTCCATGTTAGAGGGTTGTAGTGGGAACAGCAAAGAAGCCAGATTTTGGTCAGCTAATGTAAGAGAATAGTTCAATGGGCATTAAAAAAAATGTTAGTTAATAAGCTGCATGGATCCAAATTGATACCTGTGCCAGTTTGAGAAGGGAGAGGATGGGAAAAAGGAGGTGGGAGTTTAGGACCTGTCAGTTGGCAGTAAATCATTGTCATCTCTTGGAAATGCATTTTGAAAAAAAATGTATTGCTTGTGCTGAAGAAGAGGAAATGTTTAGAATGAAGAAATTGACCTTTCTTCTACCTGTCTCTTGAGGATGTGAGCAAAGTGTGTAATTATTTTTGTCCTCAATTCATGTACAGTGCCATCTTAGAAAATAAGGTGGATGAAACCATTGTAAAATGTAAGAAAAGCTTCCACATAATGACCTTTTCTACCCAGTCTTACCTCCTGCAACTTTCGTAATTCAGAAGTATATTAAGTTAAACTGTAAAACTTTCATTTGATTTTTTTGCGGGGGCAGATAAGCATGCAGTCTAAAACGTATATAATGGATATTTTAATGAAAGAAGCTTGCAACTTGTCTTTTGAATAGCAGAAGCAGTTTTTTAAAAAACTTTTTGCATGTTTCCGATAGTGTTCTGGAATTTGTTTAACAGTTGCTCCTTTTAAAATAATGACTTGAGTAGCACATCAGGGATTTACAGTAATTTCACGGTTATAAACCACACCTGAATATAAGCCGTACTTCTGGGTAGCTGGGAAGACCACAGGATTTGTCCACATATAAGCCGCACCTGAATATA
>VRYO01002297.1:25915742-26058737 GCA_009812075.1 Sialia sialis
CGTGAAATTACTTTGCTTCATACTGACATTCTGTTTGCCTCTTTTAATCTGTCCTGTATTTATTAATGATATTTGTCACTGCATTAATATCTTTCATAGCTGAGGGCTTGTGTTAAAAAAACCCCAGAATTTGAAGTTTTTCATAATAAGCCTTAATCTTGCATATTACAATGACTTGCAATGGAGCTGTGGTATTTTGGTCAGTTACAGATCTTAGTTTGTACACTTAATTTTACTCAGAACAATGCAAATAAATATATCAGCAAATTCATTATTTAATGAGTTCTTCAGACAATTATGTTACTTTGGTGAATGATTTTGTACATTTTACTATAATTTGTGGGATTCAAAAACTTACCGTGAAACCAGGTGTCGTTTTGGTTAGGATGATCAGGTCTCCTAAACAGCAGTTGTAGGACTGCTAATTAAATGGGATCTTGATGAATGCACATCTAAACATTCTCTCCTGAAACCAGTATACATGTAAATATTGCGATATTTGACTTTGAATCAAAAATATGACTAGTTTTCACTTTCTTTTGTACTTACGTAATGGGCAGGAGGTTTATTAAATGTTGTTTTCCAATTTAAAAAGTGGACATAATTTTAATAATTACTCCTTACAGAAATAAGTTATTTCATTAATTTCACAGGGTTTTATTTTAAATATGTTGCACAGACACTATATAAAGAGCTGATGCTAGTGTGCAGTATTTTAAGTGAACTAAAATTTTTGTGGTTTTCAGCTCATTAAATGTAGAAAGTGGATAAAGACTTCCAAACTCAGACCTTAAGAACAGATTCCTTCAGGGAACTCTCTGTGAAAACCGTGAGAGAGAGTATGAGGAGTTGCACTGTTAAAGTTATATTGCTATGTGCTTTTTTTTAAATTTTATGGTGGTGTTTGTTTGAGGGGTTAATTTCATTTTTCTTGTTTAGTTTTTTTTTTTTTGGGGGGGGGGTGTTTTTGTTGTCTTTTCAGGTGTTTTTTGTTTTTGTTTTATTTTGGGTTTTTTTTTGTGGTTGTATTTGGCTTTTTTGTTTGATTGTTTTTTTTAAATCAGTGGATCAGTGCTGTGTGGGCAGTGAAGGGGGATCCTGAACATCCATCAGTTCTGCCATAGGAAAGTTTTCCCTTATATATTACCAGCGGTATTCTCAAAAGCCATTTCATGTCAGTGCCAAGCTGGCACTCAGCTACACAGTCTTTAACTGGCATGGCTATTATTACTACATTTTAATCCAGCCTTGAGAATGTGTGGGACATGCTGGAATACTCCTCATTCTGTAGTCATTATAATCAATAGAGTAGTTGCATGAAATTGGTTGTAAAGGAGGTTTGGAACAGTGGTCACACTTTGAGTTATCTTGGTGGTAACTTGGTTGTGTCAAATCCCACATAATTGTAGCAAGGATTTGGGGCAACTGCTGCAATAAATTTGTAATTATAGTCTGTGTGCAAGGTTTCAGTCTTAAATACAGGGAAAACTTGTGTGCTGAGATTACTTGAGGCAAGAGTTCTGAATTCTTTCAAGGGCTCAGATTCAGTTTGTTAGTCCATCTTTATTGTCAGTTCTGTATTCAGTGGAAAATTAGATTTTTCTGTATTCTTTGTAACAAAACTTCATTTATTTTAAAATATAAGTTAGTTTATATAATTTGCATTAATATCTCCTGTGAAGCTGCACATTTTTAAGAGGATTCCAAACCTTTATGTCTAAGTGAACTTTATTTTAGAGTTTTAATCACTAGGCTGTGAATGATAAGGTTTTTTTCTCTGACACACCCTTGCTTAAATACATGGGACATAGTGTGCTAGTTTCTCAGGGTAAGCAACTGAGATGTAGCATTTGAAGTGGAAGGAAGCTGTTTGCTTTGCAGGCCTAACTTGGTGTGGAAACTGAGTTTTCAGAATAGTTAACTTTTACTAGTAATTTATGTATTGCGGGAAGATGACATTTGACGTACGTGGCACTTGTAAATTCCAGCGTGTCCCCTGGGCAGTGAGGGCGAGGGGCTCCCCACCCTCACTGCCTTTTGGAAGTGTCCTGCCAGAGGTGTGACTGACAGCTGGCAGCTCCATACAGAGCGAGATCTGCCTGTGCCCTCCTTTGTGCTCAGCTGCTGCTTGTGGAATGTGTCACTGAGCCAGTTCAGCTTGCTAAACAGGCAAAACCTCATCTGACAGCAGGGTTTGCTGCTGTGCTAGCTGCCTCTGGAAGGCCCCAGCAAGAGCTGCTGCTGGTACAAAGAAGAGGGAAGGAGAAAGGAGTGGAGCCACTTCTCTTGTGGGAGTGAGCAGTTACCCCTGCTGCTGTGCTAAACTGAAGTCTGTGGAGGACACCCTTCTATAATACAAGAAAACTCAGAATAGTTCTGTTTTGGGATTTGGGACAGCTTCTTTCTCTGAAGTGACTGTGCATGATTAGTGTTCTAATTATAAGCACAGACATTGTGTCTAAAGTTCTCAGTATTCATTGAAGCAACCACTTATGGAACAGTTTGGTTTATATTTAGCATTCTGCTTTTTTGTTAGCATAAGAGGTGCTTTTAATGTAGAGGGTAGCATTTAGCTGCCTAGGCACTTTAGTCTTCTTGCTAGCTTGGTATACCTAGAGGAAGCAGGAGTTCATCTTTGAGGAAATCCCCAAAGAAGATTCATCCCAAGAATTGAAATAATAAAGGGGAAATAAGAAAAATACCAGGTATTATCATGTAAGTACTTGCTAAACAATTTTCTGCTAAGATCAGGATCCACAAAGCACTTCAGTTTATGTGTGAGAGCTGTTGTAACATTGATTACATCCCTCCTTCTCACCCTACTTTTTTCCAATCTGACTCTGCCTGCTCTTGTCAAAATTCAGTTATTGTTTAGTCACACATCCAAATCACAAAGTACCATTCTCAAGAATTGCAAGATACAGATTTTGAGCTAAAACTGTGGCACTGCAACTATGTCAGCCTGGTCCTAGCAATAAAAACAGCTTTGCTTTCTTGCACATGGCCTCTTTCCTGCATTTGGCTGCATCCTTGTAGCCCACAAGTAAAATTCTATTAGCAAAGTGTCACAGGTTAAAGTATTAAAGTTGCTCTATTTTTTCCCTTCCCCATCCTGCCCCTGAACCGTTCTGAAAAAATCAGCAGTGTTGAATTGTTTCAACTCTTTTATTTTTTTGTTTGTTTTTCTCATTTCTCTGAGCAAAATAGTTTCTTTATGGCTTGGGAAGTTATTTGAAGTTGCTTAACCACTGCCTAGGTATGTTTGGTTTGAATAATAAGCCTCTTTCTTAATTGCTTTGACAAATAGTAAAAACCTGAAGATCACAATGTCCTAAAATAAAGCGAAGGACATTACTATAACAGTAATTTTATTTTACATTATGAGTCTCATTTGAGTTTATAGAAACAGTAGTAACTTTATGTTCTTAAACCAAGGTCACAGTTTTGTATATACAAAAAAGTAAAAAATACAACTTGTTACTTTTTTACTTCATTTTTTTTTTGGGGAGAGGGGGTGTAGGAGAGGAAACAGGGAAGAATTTTCAGTTTTATTTTCCTAAATTTGGCTTCTGTGCATAGTTTTATGCTGTATCTGAAACTTGTCTATTATATTGTGGGTTAAGAGGTGGTGCTTTTTAATTTTCTGGGCACACTGAGGTTTTGTTAATGTGTTCAATGTAAGTTTCTGTTAAAAAAGCTGTGTAGTAACATCTTTGTATACTTTCGTGCATAGCTTTGGAGTTAGTGAAATTTCACGTTTCTTACGAAGTGCTAAGCAATCTCAGGAAAGGTTGTTAACGTTAGTAATAGTGTGTTATTGTAAATGTTTGCAGCATGGGAAAATGGGGAAGACAAATTATCTGTTAAAAAAAGTTTGCACTTATTTTGTAACAAAAAAAAGCAAAAGGTTGGTGGGAATGTACTGCAATTTTACAAAGTTGTCTTCAATATACTCCCTTAAGACCTTCACCAAGATTTATGCAGAGGAGCCCCTATTGCTATATCTTGTATTTTTTATATGCATGAGAGACATGTACAACTTCTCCTTGAGGAAATGCTAACAGCAGAATGGTCAGATTTTCAAGCAAAGTCTGAGCCACAGGACTCTGGAATAGGCAGATTGAGAGGAAGGAAGGAGAGGTGTGGATGTGTTGGCATTAAAATGCAAGGTAGCAGCAGCTGTTTATTCTGATACTTCCAAAAGGTCACTTAGCTATTACGTTTTTTTCTCCTCTTGGTATTTCTTTCCCCTCCTTTTCTTTAGGAGGTCCATAAATTCCGTTTGGAAAAAAAACAACCCAGTCACTTATTCCTAATTATTAATAAACATAAATTGAAATTTTACCAATTTATATATGAATTACTGTGTTTTTGTCACTTTGTAGGCTTTTAATGTAAATGAGTGAAAGTTTCTTGAATTCATATTTAGATTAAGTAGGATAGCACCAGGGTTTCTTTTTATACTTCCTGATCCTTTTAGTTTGTTCAAGATCACTTATGTGTGGAGCTGTGATAAAAGAGCAGGAGCCCAGGGGTTTGAGGATGAGTTTAGCTGGGAAACAGGTCAATTTAACACTGAATTCAAATTATTGGTGAGGGGAATGTTAATACATTGGCCAGATTTGCTGTGCATAGCAGCAATCAAGTCAAAACAAGACAGAGGAAATAAAACATGGAATAAAGAAATAAAAATGGCTGAAATTCAGTAAGGACTGAAAGAGCAGTTACTGCTGATGAAAGTTACGCGATAGTACTTCAAAAGTGGAAAGAAAATGTTGCAAAACATATACAATTACACTGCTAGCCTAGGAGCTGATCATGGGATCCACTGAACACAAAAATATGATTTGTTTTATGTTTTATTACTTGGAAAACTGCACTCTATGTTGCATTACCCACTAGCACTTGGCCAAGTACAGCATGCTGTAAATGTAAATCACATTCCAAATTGGAGTCAAGAACAGTGTTTTGGGGTGGGGTTTTAGTTCATTGTTGTTTCTTTGTTTGCTTGGTTTTCTCTTAACCATTTAAAAAAACAAAAAGATTCTCAGAGAAATATTTGGAGGTAGTATCCTGTGTAGACTAAAAGACCAAGAAGCAATGAGCAGCCAATTTTTTCCCTGTAAACACAGCTGAGGATATAGTGATAGCAGTTTACTGTAAACAATACAGTAAGTATTCCAAAATCTCAAATCACTGTCCTTCAAGTTCCCAAATCATTGAATCAGAGGTGCCTATGATGCTTTCTGCCATTAGTGTTCATTGCACAGATGAAAGTAAAAGTTTCATATTAATGGGAAAGCTAAAATCTAGGATGATTACCTTGAAGCTATAAATAAGGGTACACCTCAGCATGTTATTTATATGTTTTACTTTAACATTCATAACTGCAAAAAGCTTCCAGTCCTAAGTAAAAATACAGGAACCTAACTCCTGATGAAGTCCTTTATGGTTGGGCTGGGGATGTCTTGTTGGTTTTTTTCCCCTTTACCTTCTGGGCAGTGATTTTCAGGAGGGCAAAGTGCAAAGCACCTCCTTCTGTGTTTCTGTGGCCCAGTATTAGGGCACTCCTTGAACACCACTTGGTGATGTTGGTGACTTTTTACCTGAGGCATTACTAGGATCTTGATGCTCAGTTTCTGGACCCTGTACACACCACTGAGTAGTTAAATTGCATTTTCTTAGGGTTGCAACTTCTTTATTCAAGCAAATTTCTTGAAGTTGCCATGCCTTGAGTTAGTTTTGGAGTAAATTAGATCAGGTCCTTTTAGAAGTCAGCACTTTGAGATGTCCTAGTATGAGAATCCCAGATGGAAAATGGTCATCAGATTTTATTTTAATTAAGACTATTTTGCCTGTCAGTATGTACTTAGGCAGAGTTTTATTTACCTTGGTACGTTTTTGGGTGGAATAGAGGCATGTGTAAGCAGGCTAGTACATTGGTATTCTAGTCTTCTTCCTGAGTAAAAGGAAATAAAATGATAAATTAAAACATAATACAGCTGGAATACTGCCTAAATAAAATCTGAGATATACAAAAGAATCTTAATGCACTTAAAGGAATAAATTCAATAGTAGTATATAGTAAAATACAGTATTAGTGACATGTTGGTTCTGTTTCAAGGTATCTTTTCATGTTCATAAAAACAGATGTATTTTAGATTTGTTTTCTATTACATATATAATTTTAACATCCTGTTAATTATTTTAAAAATAAGAATCATAAAGTGTTAGAAAAAAAATTGAGTGATTTACTATGTGTGCGTGGTATATAAAAGAACACTTAGTTTAGCCATCCTTCTCCATCTAAAGCTGAATAGTGGAATCAGGTTTATACTGATTAATAATGTTCATAAACTCAGAGGCAAATAGGTTTATGCAGAAGTGATTTTGGAACAGTTGTGGGTTATTTTGAAGTTAATTTCATTAGTGACTGATGATGAATGGACTTGAGTTAAAATACACTTATTGCCTGTATTTGCTGATTAGAGAATGCTCTGAGGAATGTGTCCACTCTCCCAGATTAGGTTTTGTTGGTGGAAGCCTGCATTGAAAAATGCCTTTTGTACCTTGTGATTCAGAATATGGAAGTACTTCCCTTCAAAAAGCCATCTAAAGCTAACTCCAAAGCAAGAAAACTTGCATTGAGGATTTATTGGCATTTCATTTCTTTCAAGGGAATTTGGTGTTTGTTTATTGAATGGTCAGTGTTTAAAAAGAATCACAATATTGTGAAATGTTTCATACTGCTTATTCCCTTTCCTGTAGGGGGATAAAACTGTACTTGGATATATACAGTGTAACTGTATCTATATAAAATTTACTATGCCAAGTATACTGATAAAGTGTTAAAACTCTTACCTGTAGTCCAAAGTCAGAGAAATGAACAGTCTCACTCCTCTGCCTGGGTAAAGTTTGTTACTTCATAGTAATATTAAAAATTGCATCCATCTATAATGAATAGATTGAGCTATTGAGTTTATGCTGTGCATTTCATGTGCTAAATCCTCATTTATTTCCCTGTGGATACCGATGCATCAAAACTTCTTTACTTTTATCCCACAGCAGTGAAATACTCAGTCTGAACAGGCTCCTGGGCTTTGATAGCACTTAACAATAGAGCCTGTTCCACAAGTCTTATTTTTCACACAGGCGAGAAATGTACAAGAAGAAGTGGCTGAGGAGTGCAGCCGTGTTGCGGTTCCACACGGTGTTCCCATTTCTGGCCGTGTCACTGCAGCCAGGCGGTGACAGGAGCATCCAGCTGTGTCCGCAGCACCTGGGGATGCGGTTTTGGAAACATCCAGGGCCCTGCTTGGAGCACTCGGGAGCCATTCTGGCTGTAGGGCAGAGCTGAGCTTGGGGCAGTGCCTGGTTGCAAGTGTCCTGAGCACAAAGTCGGTGTTGAGGCTTTGAGGACTGAGAACAGAATGCTCTCGTGTTATTTAAACATTAGGTTGTCATGCTGCCAGATTTTATTTTTTTTAGAACAGTTCTAAAAAGATGGTTTAGATAATGCCCTTTGACAATGTTTGACAGCTGCTGGCTAGTTTAGTGTGTGCTGGAATACACCCCCTTTTTCAATCCAAAAATTGTCTTGGTGTGGGGGCTTGGTATACAATAATAATTTATAATTAAAGACTCGATAAATAGCACTAACTTGTTTGACAATCCAAGCAATTGAGCAGTTGTTTCTATAGGTGAAAACTTCAATCAGAAATTCTAAATGTGGAGTAAGCTGCCATGTTCTCCCTGACCAGGTGCTATTCCCTCGGCATGCCTTTGTAACCTTACTTTTTTTATCAGCTTTCTGCTTGTGAACTGCTGCCATTAGAAACTCACTAGGAGCAATAGTCTGTGTTAATTTGCCTGACTGTAACTGCACAATTAAAGCAGTTTATCAGCAGGGGTTCGGACAATCAGTGTGTTCTGATGCTTCATGTTATAAAATTACTTCTGTTGTTCAAACAGATACTGTAATTAGTGCATCATTTTAAACTGGTTTTCTGAGGGGCTGGCTTGGAGTTTCGTCTGATAAAAACATCTATTTTCGGTACTTATCTAAGCACTTAGTTTGTTTGCAGGCCTCATCTAAAATAACAACTTGTGTTGAAATGTTAACATCAGGACTGTATCATTCAAATACAGGTTTGGGGATGGATGAGTTATTTTTTGGGATTTTTTTCTTTGTTTTTTACCAGTCCATCCTGTCAATACCTAAGATTCGGTAGCAAAAATGGAAGGAGGAAGCCCCAGTTTACAGTTACTGTAATACTGGCATTTAATGCACAGACGAGCAGGTTACTTCATTGCAGATAACAAAGATGACTGTGTATTCTGTCCCTGGCACATGCATAATTGGATTTCACTTGGGATAGTTTCATAGGACATGGTGAGACAGTCTTTTAAGGGGCAGTTATGTGTTAAAATATGGTTCCTCACCTTCTCCTTTTCCCAGCTACAGCACTGACCTTGTGTTGGCACTCGTACAGCCCTTTATGGTGGTAAACCCTCTTGTCCAGCAGAAAATGAGGGGGGAGAAGTGGGGAGGCATCTGCTGCATCAGTATGTGATCTGAAAGGCTGGTGTGGTGCTGGGGCCAGTCCCAGTGGGAGCAGCAAGGGCTGCCTGGCAAGGGCACTGAACTGTAGGAAGTTGTTACACTGCTCAGGAAAGGATGCAGTAATACAGCAGTAAGAGATTATCCAAGGGATTTTTGCTTCCTTATGTCTGGACTTCTCATGAATATGGATCAGCTGATGTGGAATTATTTGTAGACTGAGTGGTTTATTCCTTGCACAATGTTACAGAAATCTTCTGTTTTCTGGATGTTTGTTTTGAACTATCTCTGCAGCAGAGAAGCCAAAAACGTAAAAGATACAGTTCTGTGGCTCAGGTTGGCAGAACAGTTGCAAGAACAGAAGTTTCACTAAACAACACTGGACAGCAAGACAACTTTTGAAAGGTTAAGGTTTTTTTCATTCAACAAAACAGGACAACTCTTGCAAGGTTGGGAGTATATGACTTTAGGGCGAAGTGCATTCTTGTAAGATTCCTCTGACTTGCTTTTACCAGTTCAACTCTGTCAACAAAAGGTTGTAAAGTAAGATGTAAAGTGTGTTGAATGGTTGAATAATGTTTCTCTTGGACTGATTCAGATAGTGTTTCATGGCCGAAATACATATGTCTTACTTGAAAATACTAAAATTAGACCAGGATTAGAATTTATTTATAATGACCTTATTTGTGACTTTTTGGTTAAATTTAACTTCTATTTCAAAATTCTTTAAAATAATCGTGTTAGCTTTATTTTTTTTAATTCATACAGCTTCTTTTAAACTGCTCTTTGAATTATTTTTGAAACTTTGATATATATGTGTGAATGTTTTCATTATGGAAAAGAAATATTCACCTAGAATTACCGTCAATTTTAATGTACCTACAGCACAATTTATTAGACAAAATATATTGTGAGATTTTTACTAAATAGCTGAATTACTTCTCTCCACATCTTGCCTCCTCCATTTGACTGTGAGAAGTGGCTGTGAGTGATTTTACTGGGTTTTATATTTTAGGATAATTTTAATTAAAGTTATTAGAGTGTACTTGAATTAAACCTTTGTATAGTTTGAAGGACTAAAGCTATTCTGATGCCTTTTCATTTTAGTGTTCAATTTCACATTATATGAAAACATTCTTCCCTTTTACTCTGTCTTTTCTGTGGTTTTTGTAATTCAGCAGGGAGACCAGCTTGTTTAATAGGTAGGTGAAAACAGAATTTAATAGCCTATCACATCAAGATGAGTGAGAATACTAAGGTTAATTTTCAACACTTGCTTGAGCTGGTGACTTTACTTTTCTTAAAGATCCCTGCTGTTGGTACTGAGCTGGTTTTGAATCTTTTTCGTGGCCTACATTACAGGAAATTGTATGAGATGGAGTGGAAAAAAGTGCATGGACTGGATACTATAGAATAGCCCATACTTTCTGAAAAAGTTCTATGTGGCAAAGTTGCTTCCACTCTTACCACATTGCTTGCTCTTTCTTTCTTTCTTTCTTTCTTTCTTGTCTAACTAATATTCCTCTGGCTGCATATAAACAGATACTAGTCTAGTATTTTTTCAGTGTTTATTTCATTTTTTAATGGTATTCTAACAGTTGGAAGTGACTGAATCCTACTTCACCAGTTTTTAATTTGTCAACTTATTTTTCATCAGTTGGCTGTACTGTGAAGGTCTTGGGGAGAAAAATAAAGTTTAGATTTTTTTTTTTTAAGTTGATGATAAATATTTTGTTGATATTTTGTGTTGATGTTTTCCTTTTCCAACATTTGAATAATTTAAGCAATTCCAGTCAACCTTGACACTTCTTTCATTAGGGTTTGAAGTTCTTTGAAATGTATTGGCTAGAGAAGAGACCTAACTTCATACTCTATTCTAGAGGAGTTTTAACCTTTCTAATATTTAAGTTTGGTTTTATAGATTCAAGTCAGTTGCATCCTTTACCTGCTTTTCTGTTTACTCCTAAATCCCTCACCAAGAAAATTTTTGTGGCTACGCTACTTTTTTTTTGCTGCAGCTAAATTTTGAGGACTTGTAGCAATATTTTTTTAACTACCTACTACATTGACCCTAATAGCAAAATAAATATTGAGTAGTCCATTATTGTGCATAGGTACTCTGAGGATTAACGAGTGTGTATGCACAAGCAAGAGAAGGAAAGCAAATCTGTCTACAGAATTAGGCTATATTTAAGGATACAGAAATTTCTGCCAAACAAGGAACACAGTGAAATTTCATCTGCCATTTATGTTGTCCTTAATGTTCTTTAATTTAGCAGACAAGATAGTTTGGTTATAATTAAGCTTTTCTAATATTGTTGTTCCCCAAGATTGTGGCATAAATCACTTTACTTTGTAGTTTTCTACATCTTCAGTCTCCATTTTTCTTGTATAATTCTTCTATAAACAATCTCTGGGATGCAAGAAGACTTCACGTGCCAATTACTTCTTGTGTATGTAATATAATTTTGAATATATGCAGTTGAATTTTTTTTTCCCCCAAGTCAGATTTTCTGATTTCCCTGGTGCTGTTTCTTCCTTCAGTGTGTGTGCCCTTCCTGCTGCACTAGCAAATGTTTCTTTCCCAAAATAATTCTCATGGCAATTTCTACTACTTCTGACTGTGTTTTCAATAGGTAGATTTGGCAACTAGCCGGAATGGCTCAACAGTTGCTACTGAAGAACAAGGGGCAACGGGCACACTGAAAGAAAGGAAATTGTTTAAACCTTAGAAAAAGCTGGTTTTTTGTTGTTGTGACTGAACACTGGTTGAACACTGAACAGATCTCCTGGGGAAGGGGATGGAGTCTCTGTCCTTGGAGATGTTTAAAACCTGGCCCATAGCAGCATGCTTCAGTTGGCCTTGCCCAAAGCAGGGGGTTTGCATTGGATGATGTTCAGGGTGCCTTCACACTCCAGACATTTCCTGAATCTGAACTGAACTGGTTTGTCTTACCTGCGATTCACTTCAAGACTGCCACAACCTGTAGTTTCTTTGTACCAAGTTATGCAGTGAGACAAGTTGTAATAATTCTTTCCCGCCCATCTCCCCCAAAATATTCAAAAGAAAACTCTAATCAGCCTTTAAAATCTTCGACACATATTTCATGTGTCTTTAGAAGATACTTTCCTTCTTGCTTTCCAGGTATATTCAACTTACCTGTTCAGGCATTACTATAACAAAACATGGTTGAGAAAAGATGTGTCCGAGACTTGTTGCACAGAGGATTAGTTTAGCATATATAAATATTTAACTTCAGGGAAAATGTTTTTCCAAACCATTCTTTTAGATTTAAAAGAAGAATGAAATAGCATAAAGAATGGTAGCTCTTAAGTGCAAGAGGTTTGCAGATTATCTCTCTTTCATGACTGTAACTCTGTGTTCTGCTTCTGACTTTCTGTTGGAGTGAATGAGCTAGTAAGGACCTGAATTTCCCTATCTGGGTAAAACCAAACACGTGTATAATCAAATATATGGTGTTACATTCAACCAGCATTTTTAATTGAATAAAAGATATTTCTTAGAAAACTGTTAACCCTCTAAGAAAACCATCTTGTGGGATGGAATGGAAGCACTGGATGAAATCAAAGCCCCAGTGTATCGAGGTAGAACATAAATCGGAAACCTATGCCATACTCTGCATTTTCCCGTTTATTTTTTTAATTTAGTGTGAAATATTATGCTTCTCAGCCCTTCTTTCAGTCTTAGCATTTGACATAATAAATAGCACTCTCAACAGCAGTGCTTTTATTACTGTACTTCATGGCCACAGAAAAGTTTATCATAGTCATATAGTAATTCGGTTATGTTACTGATAAGTTGTTTGTATGATTTCTTGTGCTGTGAGCGCTCACCCTAATAATACCTGTAATTAAAAACCTTACACACAACATGTTTGACCTAAAAATAAATTGGAGTGTTAAGAAAATCTTCGGTATCGTTTGCTTGTCCTATATGCAGCTTTTTGTTCTCTTTTTAAACTGAACAAAAAATTCTCATGCTGCAACAGAGTAATTTGGAGTATAGTGCCAATACTTGATGTATCATTAATCTGAAACAAGTTTTGGAGACTTTGCACCATTTTATTTTCATTATGAGAGAAAAGGATACAAAACTATAAAGCCAGTCTGTGTTTGCCTACACTGTGTATAAACATGGTGTATGGCATGGTAGCTGAAACTGCATTTAGGCATTCCTTGTCTTTCAGGAAGAGAACTTGCTGCTTTACCTGGGTACACCTTTCCTTCTCATTTGTTCCTCTTGGCCTTATAAAATTTTTTAAATTTGTTTTTCCTCCTGTGATATTATAGTTATGCAGGTTTCTTGCACCTGGTGTTAGTAACTAGGACCTTTCCCATTCTAACATTGTGTCAGTGCAAGAAGAGGTAGTTGCACATTTCTTCCTCTGCCCTCTGCTGGTTTAGGAACCTTCTCCCGTTGTTCATACCTGTAACATATTATTTTGTATACTACCTCATATCGCTGTAGCTTGTCACCATCTTGAAAGAAAGCAGCTCGCTCCTGCTTCGGATTAAAACAAAAAATAATGGACTAAAAAGTAATAGTGGAGTTTTGATCACAATTGAATAAATAAATAAATAGCAAATACCTTGTCATAGACTGTTCTTTCAAAGATTACATTTCAACAGAGGCCATGTTATAACTCAACTGCACTTTGCATCATGTTCTCTATTATACCATAAGGGAGAGTTATTTTTCTCTCTGTTTTCAGCTTCTGAAATTGGCAGACCTATTGTCACAGCCGCCTTTGTTAAAAAAGCTGGCAAAGATAACATTGAACACCACAAAACGCACCACTGTTTCTGATACTATGGACTACTGGACATGTGTACATTACATACATGGTGAAAAATAGTTTCAAAGTACTGATTCTTTTAAATACATTTTTTATACATCGCTCATGGTTCAGTTCCCCCCCCCCCCCCCATTTTTATCCTTGTCTATTCCACAAAACATTTCAGACTTTGCTGAATTAAAAATAAAACACTCTAAGGAGCAGTGCTCCCTCAGATATATATGAATACGAGGCACTGCAAAACTTTGTTGATACTAAATCTTAGAACATTTCCTCAATGTATTTGATTTCCTGGAGGAATTTTCCATGAAATTTGGGGAAAAAGACATACTTGCAATTAAAAACAAAAAAAAAAAGAAGTGTGAATTGTGGTTAAGCCACAAGGGTTTATCTTGCGAATAGGAGGCTCTTGTATTATACCCAACTTTTTAAGTTTTAAATAAGAAGGATTTGTTTATGTAGGCCTTCTTACAGATTTAGACATGTAATAAACTTTTTTTGAGGCCTCATTTTTTTTAAACTTGTTCATTATATTTTAAATATTGTCAAATTTAAATGAAGTTTCATAAAAATTTAACTAGCTTTATTCACTGTTTCATGAAAAAGGAGCTAGTAAATTCGTTCTGTGTTGTGTTTCATTATCTTATTTTTTGAATACAGGCTACTTGAATGTGTCATTTAAACAATTTGGTTTCTGTTGTTTAAAATTGAAACACTTTGTTCAGCATGCTTTCCCTTTCTGAAAACATTTCTAATATTTATCTTTGGGATTACTGATGCCATGGATGTGATGAGTACCTGTGTAATGGTGAGCATCTTGTCACTTGCCCTTCTGTGACTTTAGTATTAAGGCCTTGTCATATCCTCTCTTTTCTTCATCTAGTACATGCAGCTCTTCTTTGAAAATGGCAACTTCTCTTCCTTTTGTAGTGTTTGATTCTTTGAATCTAGTTTTCGTGAGTATTTGAAAGTGATTTCTAACACTGCAGAATTGTTTTCTTATTCTTTGGAATTATTTAGATGGAGTTCCTAAGTCTGGTGTCTGTTTCACTTTTCTACAAAAGATTGGTTGCTTAACTATTAGTATGTCTCTTACCTGATTGATTATTCAAAGACTCTAAATGATACTCATAGTAATACTGTGTTTGTATTCTTGTTCCTTTATTCAGCTGAGGAAGGTGTTCTGAAGACTCGTAAGAAACAGCTTATGTATTGTAGTCTTTTGAAAAGTGTCATACAGAGCAGGAGGTTCCAAAACACAAACAAAATCCCCAAAATGATATTTTGAAGGCTCAGTTCATATGATATGTCTCCAAAGTGTGAAGAAACATTGCTGAAAATCAAGTTCATAATATTCACAGAATTGAATTTGTCTACTGTTAGTGATTGCTTTATACAGAATGTAAGTGCTTCATAGCTTCCATGTTTTACTTTTTTTTAGGAAGAACAGAATCGAGGCAAGCCCAACTGGGAACACCTGAATGAAGATTTACATGTACTTATCACTGTGGAGGATGCTCAAAACAGAGCAGAAATAAAGCTGAAGAGGGCTGTTGAAGAAGTAAAAAAGTTACTGATACCTGCAGTAAGTATTTGTGTGCAAGCCTTTGATTTCTGTTTTCAGAAGGTACTTCTGAAATGCAGCTAATTTACTATCGGTGTAAGAGTAAGCCTGCACTGTGACATCTGAAATGAAGTTTAGATTTGATTTATAACACTCTAGTAATCTTCAAACTTGTCTCATCCCAGATTGAATTATTCCTTCGAAGAGAAAAGTGTTTTAAAGAGACATTGGGGTTTTTTTGCCTGTTTTAGATACAGAGGCAGGGAATAGTTACCACCTTTAAAAGGTAATGCTGTTACAAACACTAGTTTTCTTTCTTTCCTTCAGTATTAGTATTCTTCACTTTGAGGCTAAGGAAATGCAACATGTTTTTACGTTTCGCTTCAAGATGATTCCGATACTTGAAGAAACTAAGGCATGGTTTTTTAGATCATCACATTGCAAAGAGGACAAAACACTTTAGTATCAAAAAACTTTGCTATCAATATACTGGGGGAAAAGAAAAAGTAGTGAAACTGGAAAAGGGTTGTCTTTCTCATTTTCTGATAATATAAACTGGCTTCTGTACAGCTAGCTGACTTAAATCCTTTTTCAGAGACCAGAATTACCCTGAGAGAGCCCTTCTCTTAGATTTTTTTTGTTTTCTCACTCAAAGCCAAGTGACTTAGTGTGGCTCTATAATGCATCCCATGTCATTAACTTGTATCTTGTGCTCATCTTTACCACTACTTCTGTGCCCCTGTAAAATAATAAGAATAAATCAGATCTTTTTCAGTGGTGGAAAGTTTTTCCATATTACAAGGAAAATTGAGACTTATCTTGTGAAAGTAAGTAGTAGGTGGCATTAAAATGACCTACTGATTTTGGGTACTTAGTGAATGCTGATAGACTGGCTGTGAGGAAGCTTGTGATGACACATACTGTCTCTGTAAGCAGATTTATTCAGAAGACATTTTTAGAAATTACTAAAGATAGGGAGAGAGAGGCTTAATTTCTGAATTTCCAAAAAAAAATGGTAGAATATTAAGCAGGAGATAGGAAAATTGTGATTTGGACCTCTTGACATTGCACATTGTCAATTTCTGAAAGCAGAAGACAACTAGAGAAAGTAGATCTTCAGAATTTGCTCACTTATTAAAGAGACCTTGAGCACATTAGGACTGAGTTTATAGTTTGGATTTTTATATGGGCACAACTTTGAAACCCTTATGTTCATTCTTTAGCTACTACAGAGCAAACAGTGTAAAAACTAAATTACCACTTGAATTAATTTTGTCAGGTGTCTGTTTATTCTTCTACCTCCCCTTATTGGTGTATAATATGACTGAAGGTTCAACTTCAAGATGTGATAGGTTACAAACCCTCAGTATGTCTGAAGTACTGATGTATATATTCCGTGTGTGTTTGTATTATGCTTCTTTTGTGGAGCTTTTGAATGCGTGTGTTCTGAGCCTCAAAAAAATGTAATGCATTAGTAGTTCTTTCATTGTGAAAGTGACAGCCAGCTCTTTGTCTTGAAAGCCCTCTGCCTTGTGTAGTAGCTTAATCAGTTGGGGAAGCACTGTAATCCTGATTACTGAAATTACTGTTTTTCCCCTTTAATGAAAAATAACGCAGGGCTATTGTCTGAATAGAACATCACTTGATTCACTACAGTATCATCTTTATATACAATGCATAGGCATAAGAAATTTGGGTGGTACTTGCGCAAGAGTTAAAGGTCTGTTGGCTCTAATTTCTCTTAATTATACCTTGCTGAAACAGGT
Source organism: Sialia sialis (assembly GCA_009812075.1). NCBI lineage: Eukaryota > Metazoa > Chordata > Aves > Passeriformes > Turdidae > Sialia > Sialia sialis. The sequence goes on from VRYO01002297.1 coordinate 25,932,450, forward strand.
ATGTGTAGTACATACTAATGAATTAGTATATAGGTGAACTTGGGTTTGTACTGCCTCTTGCATCTGTTCAATTAGTATAAAAAATGGAATTGTCTTCAGGCAGATTGAGAGCTGAAAAATTCAGTTGAGTGTTAAAAGATAGGAATTGAAAATTTCCATGAGGGATGTCATAAACCTTCAAATAATCAAGCATGAGGAAAATTCTAGTGAATTATAACAAATGAATGAAACTGTGGATGTTGGAAGATTCCGAAGATAATATAATATGTAAGAATGGGAAAAGTAAAATTCCCTTTCATATGGTAGAATACCTTCAACTATTAATGATTTTCAGATAAATGTCAGAGGATTAAAAAAGGAAAAAAAAGTTCTGTATTTCTACTCTGTCGCTGTCCAGCTTTATTAAAATTTGAGACTGTGTAGAAGAGAAGACTTTTCATTCTTGCCATACAATGTGATAATGCTTTGGGTTTATGAGATGAATTTCAGAAACATGTTAGTGTTCTGGTATTCAGAGGTGGAAATTAGAAGCTAATTTTTTTGAATGATCTGTTGTTTTTGTACTCAATATGTTAAAAAGCCTAATTACATTTTCTAGCAACAGTGCAGAAATATGCACATTTATTAAACTGAATTTCTATTTGAATGTACTTGGGTGAACAGACTATTTTAGTATTAAAGTGTGTTTCTTATATTTATGAATCTGGATCATTAGTGATTTTTTTTTTTTCCTTGTGGATGTGAATTAATATTTTCCCTTTTCACTTGCTCTTGCATTTTACCAAGATAGTGATATAATCAAGTAGTTTATCTTTAGAAATGAAAAGTACAACTTGAGAAAGACTGGCTGAACAAGCCATTTTTTTTTCACCTTGAGGAGAAAGGCCAACATTTTTTTAATTACTACTCATTTGTATTTGATTTACATTTCTTGAGTATGAAGCACTTTTTAAAAATTTTTTTGCTCTACTTCAAGTCCCATAGGATTAATTCCTTTCGTCTTCCCATAGTTCAGTGAGATACTGGTCCTTATCTACACCTGCATGATCATACAATATTACTTCTCTCATGTTTTTCTTCAAAAAAAAAAAAAAAAAGGAGCAGAATTAATAACGTAGACTGCAGATTTTTGGTATCACATCAAGTTGTACTCTCCTTAGGCCTCCTGAAGTGAATCCTCCAGATCATTGATCTCTCTTTATTGTGGGAGCTCTGAGAGTTGTTTGTTATTTGCATGAGTGAAGTGAGGATGGGTGATTCTCTTGCAAAGCAAAGGCAAAAGGTGCTCTGGATTTGATTGATCACTGCAGAACAGAGTAAAAAGCTCAGAACCCAGTTAGGGGACATACATAGTAATGAAGTGTAGCATACCAAACCAGAACATCATTAAGGGTTTGAAGCTGTCCTTAGAGCTCCTAGGTTCTAGGGCTGAGCTCCTCTGCCAGAAATGTTTGGCCTTCTGCATGTTCTAAGTGTTGAATAAGTGTTTCTAGCTGAATGAGTTTATCTAGATACTCCTTGCATTTTACAGATGATCAGATCTTGTTTAATTACTAATTCACATTTATATTAGCTGCATCCTTTGTAAAGGATGAGGCACATATGACAGAATTCAAATTTCAGACAGATACTTTGTACCCCTTATTTTTTTTTGATTCCAGATGTTTCCTTTCTGAGAAAAAGATTGCATTTATGATAACCACTTAGCTATTCTAAGTTGGTCTGGAATCAGTGTTGTTCAGACTTTTTTTTTGCTTTTCTTATGTTGGGGCTGCTGTAGTTTTACTTGGTTGCTTCCTCCATCTTCTTGGAAGAGAGTTACAACACAGAATTATTCAGTGATGCTCCCTGTCAAACTTTGTATCTCATTTGCCACTACTATGTAGAATTTTACACTTTTAATGGGTAGGAGATAATGTTTCAATAGAAGCTTGTTTCATTTTATTCCTACATTTGGATCTTGCCTGTAATTATGTTTTTAGACTTTTCAGTACTTGAATATCTTTATATTTAGCTGTATGAGAAAATAAATGTGCTGTATACAGCATGATTTTTATGGATTGGAGCATCTTGTGGTGCTTGGTATCCACTCATTCACTGTTCTCCTTCTGTTTAGTCCCTGTTACTAGAGATGTTATTTTGATGATATTTCTGTTTCTAGTCACACCTATATACTACACAGCTTTATGTAACAGGAGAGAATATTATGAAGGGGCAATAGTATTGGTAGAATGGTTTGTTTCTAGTTGAATAAGCTAAAAGCATTTCTTTCTAAAAGACTGCTTTCAGCAAGTGTGATGAGGTGGGGCTTGTTTATTAGATAAGCGAATTTGTAATTCTTTCCTTATAAGTGTGGTTGAAAATTTTCCTTATGGTTTATTTTCAGCTACTTAGAGTAAACTGAAGGATGTCTTAATTTTTATCGTGGGAATTTTGTATGCTGTGAATTCCATCGCAAAATACAGAGAAAAAAATAATTTAAGGGTGTTTAACCATGCTTTAGCCTTAGTGAAAAAAAGAACGTATTTATTATAGTAATGCTGTACGTAATTTGTTGTTCTGTAATTAAGAATAACAAAAGCTTGACAGTTGAAAGATATTAGGAGATTTCAATTTTTATTTAGCCATCTAAAAAGCCACAATAAATTCTGCATGCAAGTCTGACTTCCTTAAATAGCTCTTTCTAATTAATTCCTGCATGGTGTGTTGGTTTTACATTTTTTTCCTTTCACAAGTGAGAATATAGTGCTGCCTTGTGTAGTTTCCCTGTTGAAATGTTGGTTATGCTGTGCAATCTGTTGTTCGCGGCTTATTCAGTTCAAGTAATGAAATTAGTAAGTGATGCAGTAGCAGAAAAAGGGCACTGCTGTCCTTAAGAGCATTTTAGGAAATTCCTAGGTTATGTGTGTTTTGTCATTTCCGATAGGAGTCTCTCAGGGTGAATGATCAGACAGGAAGCACTGTACGAAGGGCAGCAAAGCAGCCAAACGTCTTGGCACTGAGTGCGAGATAATAACGCGGTAAACTTTGTGATGTGGGGGAGAGGTGATAGTGCCTTATTTTTAGTAGCATGAATCAGGCTTAATGTTTCCATGACTGTATGAACTGGGAGCTGCTGCAGTCCTGCCATTCCTTCATGATTTGCTCTTCCTGCTTCCTGTTTTGCATCAGAAAGCCTGGCCTTCATCTAATGGTGTAGTGAGTCCATTTAGTGGGAGCTGGACCTCACTGGATGATTTGCTACAGTCAGCCTGGTTTAGCACTGACAGAATTGATGGCATGGGAACAGGCAGACAGGGAAAAATGGCACTGCAGCAAAGACTACCTTTAAATAAATTTCTGTAGAACTGCGAGTTAATCTGTTCACCTGCAAATAGCATGAGAGTAAAATCTCCTGCTACAGTGAATTTCTGATTATGGCAGTGAAAAACAAGAGGACTGTAAATGTTCCTCTTTTTGTGTTCCACTGTCCAGTGTGTCTAGTACTGGTAATTTCAATAGCTTATTCACAAATTGAATAAAGAATTTTGAGAGTTATGTTGATCAGTCCTTAAGTAAATTCTGCAGTTAATTTTAATGGACTGATTTCGCTGAAAGTATTTACTGTCACGCAAGTCTGAGTTTTAAAAATGAGAAGAAAAATTTCTTGCACCAATTCACATAGGAAGTGTTTACATATTGGACTTGATATGTCACTGCAGTGTTCAATTTTTTATGTTCACATTGGTATTAACAAAATCCTTTTGGCCAGCTGCAAGTGAGAAGTAGCACTCCCCATCATTGTGTATTTCGGTGGAAACTCTGTAGACCAGGAGTTCATTACCACCAAAATAATATCTGTTGAATGGAAATGGTTCTTTTGAGAACATATTTACTACAACACGTGTTGATGATTTTTCAGCTGAATTGAGGAAAATCTAAATTCAAAATTTTTAAAATCTGTCAACTCTCCTGAAATTATTGTCTTAGTACAAAGTAGAAAATTAGAATTGTTTATCAGGATATTGTTCAGGGTGACAGCACTGGAACAGACTGTCCAGAGAGATGGTGTAGTCTCCTTCTCTGGAGGTATTCAAAACCCAGCTGGAGCCTGCTCTGGATGAGGATTAGATTGTCTTTTGAGATCCTTTCCAAGCCCAGTCATTCTGTGATTCCATGCTGAGATAATTTTGAGAAAAGATATAAAATATGCTGTTTATATTATGATTATAAATTTGTTTTTCAACTTTCCATTTTCAGAAAGTTGTCAAATAATTAGATCGTAAGTACAAATTTATGATGATCTGTGTCCTCACATATTTCAGTTGATTGTTTTACAAATTTGGACATACAGTCATGTTCAAATATTACTATGTAAATATGTCTAGTTTTATTAGCTTATAACTTAGTTTGTAGGAATTCCTGTTCCATCTAGGCTTTTCTTCTACTAAAGTGAGTAAGAAGCTTCTGCAGCAGTTATTTCTAAGCAGCTTTATCCAGGAGTTTACTCTGAATCTTCTTGTGGACGCCTTTGATAGCTTCTAGAACCCAAGAAACTCAGTTACTTGTGCCTACATACAGTTACTGTTGAATACCTCTCTCTGTCTCTCTCTCTCTCTGTTTTCCCCTCTTTCTTCTTCTCCACCATCGTCTATGTTCATTTATTTAAGATGTTACAAATGTATAATTTGAGAAATAGTAGCTCTAGTTTTTGGAAAAGACCTTGGGAAACTTAGGAAATAGTCTCTTCTTAAAGAGAAACAAAGATGCGCTGTTGCCTGAAACTCAGTATGGACATGCCCTTCCAAAGCAGGATTATGCATTGATTAAGAGCTCTGATTAGGTTCTGTGTGGATTTTGTCTGTCTTCCAGAAATGTGCCTAATCTATTTGTTTTTTTGGTAGACATAGTTGTAGGAGGAAAAAATAGTATTGACCTATTCTGGTAATTTGTTTTGTGGTACCTGTAACTTCTTTTTAATTTTTCATCCCATTTTTATAATTTGCTTCCTTTAGTCTTGGCTGTTTTCCCAGTGTTTCCTCTAGTCATTTTTCCATATTTTTATTTCTTCTTCTATACTTTTGTTCTTTTTCTGTGGCTAGTCGTGGAGCAGAACATGTAAGTTGGGATCTTTTTACAAAATCTTAAAGCATTTCTCCACTTATTCAGAAAGCAAATGATTAAGTTATAATTCTCCTCGTTAATGGCCACGTTAATGAAGATGATGACAAATCCTTCATTTCTAGTTACAGTTGAGTTTTGGTTGGTTGATTTTCTTTTTTGAAATCTTGACTTTCTACACAAGTGAAAGAAATGGATATTGCAGAATTGTGATTCCTGGGGAGATGTAGTATAAAAAGTAGGAAGTTGTTACCCTGCACTTTTAACACATTTTACACGTTTAACACTTTTTAACACTAACCAGACTATATTAAGGAGCTCAGATCACTTCATGTATGAGTCACCTTGGAGTGGTTTCTGGAAGGATCTTAGCAATTGTAAAGATTTTTGTCTGAAACCAAAGTAAAGTAGCCAGTAAACATTTCCCTTTTCCATCCATTTAAAGCATTCTTTATTTGAAATCTAGATTTCTAATTATAGAAAAGTAAAGTTTGTCACAAGACATCTGTGGTTTAATGCTGACTGATGATTTGCAGTCATCTAGTTGCTCTACATTGTGCTATTTTGACGTCAGACAGAAAATTCTAACCTGTGGAAAAGTGCCAAGGGTTTTTCACCTACTATTCAATAGAAAACTTAAGTGTTTCTATTTTTAAACAGTACAGAAATACCTGAGCTCTCAGTGGAGGAGTGATATGTTTTCTTTTTCTTTAAAAAATTGTTTATAGGCTAAGATTTTGATACAGGAATGTTAGGATGCCATTAAAGCAGGATAAACATAGGTGGGCATGATATAAGAGATAGGAGCTGATTATGTTGAATAGCTTATATGATTTTGGACTGGGCCATTTGTAACAGTCTTCATATTAAATTGGAGATGATAAACCATCCTGGAAAGTGATGAGATGAGATCTTACTGGATAATTTCATTGCTTGGAAAACAGTTAATAAGGAAAAGTATTTAAGATTCCATTAAGTAGTATGCTATATTTCTTGTGTGTTGTTGGAAATTGTATGTTTTTTATAATTTTTTTAATCTTATAGCTTCTATATTTCAATAAGTATTTTAAAAGCTCTGCCTTATTTTCAAACTTACTTTATTAACAGGGGTAGTTTAATGAAAACAACACTGCCTTCTACATTTTCATTATTACCATTATTAGCTAATTTTTAATGTTTTCACGTCTGTGTATGTAGTAAATTATGTTCATCAGTTTCAACTTTCATTGTAAAGTGAAATGTGTTTTATATTCCAAATTGTTTGGAAATACTGCATAGAAGGAAATTTCAGCACTAGCAAATATAATGAAGTCAAAGGTCTCTAGCATTATATCCAGTCCTTTGATATTGTAGCGTTTTATAAATGGATTGGAAGATGTGAGGTTTTCTATTTGACCAAACACAGCTGTAGATACTAAGAGTTTCAGCTGCTTTATTTATAAATAAATAATTCCAGCCTTTGATAGATACTTTGCTACAGCCTCCAAAATTGTACAAATTACATTCAAATAATTTTTCATGAGAACGAAAAAGTCGAAGCCCTAAAACCACCATTTGGAGTTGACTGTCTATATGGTCATTTGGAGCAGTTTTCATGAAGACTCATTTCAGTCATGTAATTGTATGCATTTCTATGCCCTCATCTTAGAATCTTTTTGATTCTTTCATTCTCTAGTTCGTTGTCGTAGTTTGAAAATGTAATTTTAACGTAGGCTACCCTGGATTTCTTGGAGGCTGCAGTAACTATACTGATACAGTTGTACTAAGGCAAGCAAATGATACTTCAGGTAAAATGGAACCAGAAGGTGGAGGGAGGATTTGTCAAGTGTACACATGGGCATTTGAGTTCCCTGGTGATGGAAGTGGGCAATTCGAGTTCCTTGCTCAGCCTTTTGGCTATGTTAGGCAGAGGATGGCCTTATTTTTCTGTCTGCTGATCTGAGGTTTAAGTTTTAAATGAGCAGACCTGTAGCTTCTAGGGTCTTAAAGGAAAGTTTCAAAATTTTCAAATAAAGCTTGCTTGCTTAGTTTTTTAGAATTAATAGTCAAAATCATTACTGTCAACAGACATCAGATGTTTTGAATAATAAAATCTTCGCTTACTATGCAGAAAATCTGTTTGCAGGAGTCTAATCCCATGTTTTATCTTGGAAGAGAAGTTCTGCAAGCCCAAGGGAGCTAAGAGGTGTGTCTGGATTTCTCTTGGTTTAAACCCACTGTAGTATGTATGGTAATACTGTGCTAATCTCATTTGTCAGTTAATGGTATCCTGGTATTTAGAACAGATAGACTAGTGATACAGTATTGGGAAGAACACTGTTTTGTCTTAATGCCTGCAAAAGCAAAGCCTCTATTTGCCTTTCAGTAGTCATTTTTTAAATTACTGGTTAATATCCAAAGAAACTGGTTAGGATGTGGAGGGGAGTTCCCGTACTGATCTTTGCAATATCAGCTCCGCTCCTAGTGGGATGGTGGAGAACTCTTCAAAGAGATCTTTTATTACTCAGCAGCGATGAGAGCTTCAGGGAAATATCTTACTTTTAATGATTCAAAGGTCAATCATCTTCAAGAAAGATAAACATATAAAAATCAGGCTTTTACAATACATCAGGTCATAGAATATGAACTTTAAATAAACCTTAGCTTTTTAATCTGTAAAATGTGGTGGACAGCCTTAAAGGTACTCTGCGAGTATCATATGAGAAAATGTCATCGCGTATTTCCATGTAAATCATTCTGCAGTGCTTGGAAAATAAAATGAAGCATGGAAGTCACTAAAGCTGACAAATAGCACAATTTATTCTTATTATGTCATGCTTTGTATTCGATATATTTTACAGGATTAAAAAGTAATCTGTTTGTAGCCGTTTTAACATACAAATGTTAATAGTTTTTAAATCATACTTTCTTTTACTGCTGTCTGTAGGACTTTTTTTAAAGATCCTATGTGGCTTCAGTAACAAGATCCCACTACATCTGAAGTATACAGACTCTTCTAAGAATCTTGCTCTAGGTTACTTCTAAGAACTTGAAACATGCACCATTGTGTGCATCAGTGGTTTATGTTTGAAATCTGGGAATTGATTTTTACTATAAGTCTCAAATTGGCTTGGAAACTTTAGAAATCTTTGCTAAGACAACTTCTGTGATGATGTAGTTGAGATGTAATGCCCAACATACTTTAGGTGCTCGTTTTATTTATTTCAGTTTAGCCGATTTTCTTCAAATGTGAATCACACATAGGCTTTCAGCCAAATATAAGGTTCAGGGGAACTTAGGAAATTAGATATATGATTCCATGTCATTTAATGTAAATCACCTGTATTTTAAGGCACGGCTTCTCTTTCTAGGCTCAGCAAATTCTTTCTGATGGAAGTGTGTGTAGTACAGTCATGAGAGGTAAAAGGAAACAATTACTCCTTTTGGTGTTTTCATATCAATCACTTTGTTTTGTTGTTTTTTTTTTAACAAGCTTTGCTTTTTACTTCAATTTCTTTCACTGAAATATCTAAGTAGAATCCTGTTTAATTAAAACAATTTTAGCAGGGAACCTTAAATGGCATAAGAAGAGTAAACTTGCGAAATTTTGGCTCCTCCAAACAGCATTAATTTTTAGACAAGCTTATGTAAAGAGTAGAAAAATTAAGTTTTATCTTTAGAATATCAGTCTGTTATGATTTTTAAAAAAGTAATTTCAGAAAAAAATATTTTGATACTTGTATTTTAAACATGTCCATATTGCTCTAAAACATTAGTACTAGCAGCATATGTTACCAATCCAGACAAGTAAATATTACAGCTAAAAGCATATAAATAAGGGTTTAGTGTGGATTCTGTGGGGAAAATATTTTTCTTTTCAAATTATCTTGTCAGTCCTTCTCTATACAGTTACCTTCTCTTTCCTGCTGTGGCATCCCTTAGATGTCTGACTAATTAGACCTGTTCTCTTTCTGGCTTTGACCTCAGGCTTACGGCTATACTCTCTTAACTTTATCAAGATTATTTTCATGTTTCTGTTGATTAAAGTTTATTTTTCTCAAAAGCATGTGGATGTGTTGTACTTACGTCAGAGAACAGTATCTGTCCTGTCTGCCACATAGCCCAGATTTAGAAGAGACAGAAAAAGGCACCATCTAGAAAGCAGGGTTTAAGAGTTTTTCCACATAGTTTCTTGGAAAAGGGAGGTTGATACATGTGTCTGTGCCTTCACTTGTGTCAGTGTTCGTTGATTCAAAAGTATAAATAGATCTGATGATGATTTAAGTCTCAGTTCTGCTTCCTATGAGAAGTTCTTAGTGCAGTGCAGAGCTCTTCTTTTCTCTCAATACCTGAAGTGCAGCATCTTAGGGATGCTAGTCAGAGCATGCTTCTCCTGTCCTTTTTTTTTATAGAGGCGAGTTCTGCAAAAGGGAGAAAAATGTATTAAACCTGAAGTATCATCCTGCTTGGAGAGACTCTTGAAATCCTGAAGGATCTGATGCAAGTGAAATTGCTTCTCATCTCAGTAGTGATGACCTTACTCCAGAACAGTTCGTTGGTTCATTAATCTATCCTCACCTGCTTTTGGAAGTATAGGAAACTACTTCCAAAACTGCCTCTGTAAACTCTCCACCACCTTTCCACAATACTTGTTCTGTGTTGCCGCGTTTCAAATACATTGTTTTCAGCAAAGCATAGCCCTGGTATTTCTGAATCCTTGCTGAGTCCTGCAGCCTTCTCTGAAAGATGTTTTGGGAAAAGAATTCGTAAAATCCTATATGAACCAGTCTGTCACTTAGGCTTCTGTGGTTATCATCCAGACCTCACACCCAAAAGTTTTATGTACTGACTTGCTCAAAAACTTCTGCTGTGTTATTTGCTGGCTACCTTTAGATAAACCAGTTGGGTTTTCTTATTCTTGAGACATCCCTTCCTTTCCTCAGTAAGACTGACAGTATGTTGTGTCTTAGTGGAAATAGTAGCTTCCAGAAGGCTTAAAACCGGGGGTACAATTGATAATAAGGGTGACTTGAACCTCTTCACTGAATAATTTCATAAACCAAACCAAAGCAAAACCAAATTTTTTGTTGTTTCCCAGTGGCGTGTGGGGTAGCCAAAAAAGCAAAAGAACACATTTACTACAATCCAAAATATGAAGCCGTAGAGAGATTTCAGATGCTGTCCAGCTGGACTGATTAACTGTTTTCAAATGGCCAAGCAAGATAAAGAAGTGTGGGTGGTAGTCTGTGTTTTTACCATCACAGTAAGGCCAAGGAGCTTCTTTCTATTTTTGTAAACTGCCAAATATAAGTGTATAGTACAGTCTTTAACCTGAAAAAAAATAGCAGAAACCCCAAAATGAAAGTTATTATTTTATCCTTAATAAAGCAGTAGAAATAACACCAGGCACTAATTCTTCAAGTGAAGATGAGCGATATTTCTGTAGATGGAATTTGATATTGAATTGTTCTTGGGGTAGGAGTGGCACTCATTTTTCTGTAGAATTTTTATGGAGTATTTGGGACCATAATGCATTTAATATGCATAGGTGGTGATAGACTTGTAATACACTAACACATTTACACTGTATGTGCAGTGTAAGGTGCTGGAGTGTCGGTATGCCTTGAATATTCTACGGGCATATGAGGACCTTAGCTAGAACACCTTAGCTAGAACAATCTAGAACACCAATATCTAGGTACTTAATTAAAATAAAGTTGGCTAGTATAATATATGGGCAGGCATAATTAATGCATCAGTATGGTTTTATCTTAAATGCTCCTTACATCTCAGACTGAAGTGTTGTTAGATTGTTGTGCCTGTTATTTGGTACTAGTCCTGACTTCACCAGCATCATTATAAACCACTGAATGAATTGCACGTAGAAGTCAGATGGAGCAATGTATGAGGGGATTGTTTGGCTTGTTTTGTTTGGGAGTTTTTTTGCTGTTGGTTATTTTTTTGTGGTGGAGGTATTGGTTGTTTAGTTGTGGGATTTTTTGTTTGGATTTTTTAGGTTTTGTTTTCTTTTGTTTTACTTTAGTGTTGGTAGAAGTTGTAAACTGCATCACTAATTGGACCAGATGTAACCAGTTTGTTAGATGAGTCAGGCTACATTTTAATGATGTTTTTAACAGTATGGCTGCATTTCATTACAAATGTTTTGTGATAAAATTGTCTTTGGGCTTCTTGTTTGCCATTGCATACAGGATTTTAGATCCAAATCTGTTCTTAAAACAAATACACAGTTGGTTTGGAATATTTCAGTAATTTTTTAAGTGAAAGCTTAACATTCTCGAACGTTATGAATCAAACTAATGCAGAATTTAAAGTCATACTTTGAAAAAACAAGTATGAGTTGTTAGCTATTCACTTTGAATTAAAAGAGAAGTAGTATGAGAGAGATTATGTGTTTTGAAATTAATGCATTACTTGATCTCTAATATTTTAAAAGTGACTTACTTCCCTTTTGAGTAACTTTGTAAGGACGTTGTCTTACTTTTGCACATTTAGCTTTTTTACTAGCTTTGCTAAGTTTTCATGTGGAGAAAGGAAGGAAAGTTGTAATGTTTACTATGGGTGTTCTTGCTCCAGAAGAAATTATGACTGAAGTTTATTTTTTGGGAGGACAGACCACCATCTTCATTTGCTGTAGAAGAATGAGTTAAGCCAGGGTTTAGACTTTTCTAGTGCATTGTTAGTCCAGAGACAGCAAATGTTTATTCTCTTCAGCATTGAGCTGCTGTTTACATTTCAATGAAAGAGGGAACAGCTAGGGCAAAAGGGCAAGGGTGCAGTCATTAGTTTCATTCACATTTTCTCGATTAAAAATGACGGGTAGAGGGGTGGGGGGGGAAAGCTTTGCCACAAAATCTGCACATCCCCTTCTCAAAATAAGTAACGCTGTAGAAGGGCCTGGGTGGCTTTTCAAGAATTGAGACATTCTCATGACCGGCAGGCAGTGGGCGCTTGCACATGCAGTGTAATGAGACAGTACTCAGTAGCATTTTATGTCGTTCCTTGATCTGTACTTTAGGCTATTACATGCGGTATATAACAGCAATAACAAGATTAATTAATTCCATTTGAGAGGTGACTAAGTACCTTCAGTAGTCAGCACACTGAAGTTAGTGGCTCAGTTGTCCCCGTGGCTGTCATTCCGCTGGCTTTTTGCCTTCCCGGTGTTTGTTCTGCATGACTTAGTGGATAGGAGATGCTTTGTCTCTGCAGCCTTGGAGCTTCTCTGGTAAAAAGCCGTAATTCGAGAGTACATCCCTTCCTGTGCACAAAGGTGTTGCTGCTGTTCTCTGCCGGCACTGCTATTTTAATCTGAATGGAGAATCTGTCTGGGGACCCAGTGCAGTAATTAGCAGTCTCTTCAGAGTGTCAGAGCAGAATTACCATTGTAATGGTTTAGCAGGAGGATAAAAGGATTGAATTTGGGTCTGCCTTCCTGCCAAACTAAATGAGTTGCCATGGGAATTTTCAAATATAAGAGGCGTTTACTTAAAGCAATTTGGCAAGTTTGAATAAACTCATAAATTACGGGGTTTAGAGGAGAGATCCCTGCTTTCTCTGGCATGGGCTGAACAGCAAAGAAGGCTGTTAGAAAGCTGCTTACATTCTTAATGAGAATAAGTTGATCCATGCTCCCTTGCAGACTATCAGCTTATTAAGGCTAAACTGTTTCTGCTAAATACAGTACAGTAAGCACATTTTGAGAGACATAGTTTGCAACAAATCCCCGGAGTAAAAAGCAACATCTGATTTCTCTAAACATAAATTGAATTTCCTTTGCTAGATTAGATCTATTTTCAAGTAATGCTATTAAAAATGGTTCTCTGTATTGTTTCAATAAACATTAACCTGCTATTGATTTCAACTTTCCTCTGCGCATGTAATATTTATTACAACACTTGTCAGATCTGCTTCTGAAAGGGGAGGGAGGGCATTGAGGTTTCTTTTGAAAACAAATAAGGTCCTATGGCCCTTCAAACTGTTTTTTCCCTCAGGTCACATGCAAATGTTTTCCCAGCTCAGGCCTGCCTGCCTTCTCTCTAAAGGGAGTTGGGCTTTGACCCACTGACTTCTTTGTCAGCACCGATGCTATTGAAATGTGAGAAGATGGACTTGGTGCTTTCACAAGTGCCTCAAGTGATGAACATCACTTATGCTTGTTTAACCTTCAGCTGTGCTCAAGAAGTCAGCTGTAGTAGCTGTGGAAGAGCTGATGGCCGGGGTTTTGCTCTGCTTGTTTGGAAGCATGTGTTAATGTTCTCCCAGCCACTTAGAGATAGGGTAACTCAAAGAAATAGAAAAGGTTATACGTGCTCGAATACTTTGATGCTAGCTTTAAAAGTGTGTATTCAAGGACAGGTCATACTTGAAACAGTATGCAGTATTTTCCCCAAAATAATTTATATCGGTTATATAGCTTAAGGCTTAAATGTTGCCTTGTGATTCTTTCTAGTACATACCTCAAATCTTTACTCATCATAAGTATTAGGATATGGAGGTGGAACTAATTAAAAAGAGAGCAGTACTGCCATAATGGCAGCAATTTTAACTTTATTTTAAAGCCATAAAAATACGGTTAGAACTCCTTGATATAATCTTACATCACTAGCAGGAATCCTGTAAATTAGCAAAGGAAAAGAGTACATTTGTGCTGGTGATTCAGTGGTTGAACAGCTGCTAAGTTCTAACAAATTCCTGAACTGTTACTAATGATGTAGCTGAAGCTGTTTGGTAGCCTCAGGGTACTGTTTCTGTGAAAGTTTAGAAATATCTCCAAAGAAATTAGAAGACAACAGAAGCAGCATTTACTTTCACTAATACTCAAAATTTTAACTGTTCATTTAAAGTTACTTAGAGAAATATTGTCAGGGAATTGATTCCATCAGACTTGATTCCCACCCCCATACTTCTTTATCTCTTAGATGAGTTACTAGAAGGCAAAATTTTGTAATATAATATTAATAAATTAATATTTACAATAAAATAAAAATTGTATCTAAGTGTGAAGTGGCTTGAGAAACTGAAACTATGAAAACTTCTGCACTCTGTATTATTAGAGGGTTGCTAAATGATTGGAGGTCATTATCAGCATTAGAAAATATATATAGAAAAGACAATGCTACAGAGGACTCTTTGAGATACTGGGTTGAACTGAGTGCATCACTTAGGTCCTTAGTTCCAATACCTTACAGCACCTGTACTAATCAATGCTATTTCTATTTACAGAAATCAGGCAGTAAAAAAAAATCAGAAAAAATAAGAAGGTTAGTAGGACAGTTTTCACATTTCATACTCTGGGATTTTTTTCTGCATTTTAGAATTTTAGTTCCACAGGTTGTAGGGCTTGGTTACATCTTGTTCATTCTTCTTCTCCTCTCTGCTTGACTTGTAAAACTGAGGTGAAAATAAGTGGCAGTGGGAGTGCAGGAAAGGCTTAATCTGGTGGGACTTTTTCAGCTATGTCAGATGTTGTGATAGGGATATTTAAAAAGTACTGATAACTGAATCTGGGCTACACAGTATGAATTTCATTTTACAATACCTGGAATGAGGAAGGTAGGAATTGCTGCCTAGTATTTCACTTACTTGTTTTTTTTTTTCCAATGAAAGATTTTCATAACGTAAAAATTATTGATTGGTGCCATCAGAAGCATCCTTCTCCAGAGCACATGGAAAGATACATCCAGCAAGTTACCTGATAGAAGATGGATATTTCATTTGAAGGATATTTTGTCCTTCACCTCATGAGCAGTGTAGGAGAAACCTTATCATTTAACCTTCTGAAAGTATGGCACACAGAAAAAAGTCTGCTTTTAGGTAAAACTGAGGTGGGCCTGCTTAGATCTGAATCTGAATGTGAATCCAGCTAAAGTATGTTCTCATGAACTTATGATGAGCCTGTTGTTTCATGTCAAAAGCGAAAGTCCCCTTTCTGCTTCACTCCTGAATGAAGCCACAGCTAATTCATTTGTGGGTGGATATAATAAAAAAGCACTTACCAGATTTTTCTGTGAGCTGATTTTATTTTCTGAGCTCTAGAAAAGTAAATCTAATTTTCTGGGGGTTTTGGAAACATAAATCACCTTGAATGTCTCACCCAGAACTGGAGAACACAGAGCAAGTGTCAGGGATATGCACACAGAAAAGGTGGGAATACCATAATGGGGAAGAAGTGAGAAGCTATGCAAAGTACTTGTTCTCTGTGTTTAATTTGTTATATTTTGAGGGTTCTTGGCTCCTGCTGGTCCAGGAATCCTGAGAATCAAACAAATGTGCATGCTGCTAGACCAGTAGGGATAGCAGCTGTTTCTTCGCTGGGCACTCCCTCTTTTCTAATAACTTCTTTTGCAAGTATTTTTATCCACTCTCCATTTAATTCTGCTTCTGCTGGGACAGTGTTACATTTGCCTTTGATCTTTATATTCCAACAATTTGTTTCCTTCTGCATTTTTTCACTTACTAACTTGTAAACTTTTGAGAGCAAGTTCTTTGCATGTGTGTTGTAGGTATCTGAACTCCAGATCAGAAGTGTTTATATACTGTTATGCTAAAATTAACATTGCATACATGCAGAGGCATGAAAACAAAATGCATAATCTTAAGTCAGAAAATTCTTGGCTAAAAAAAATTAGCAGGTCTCACTAGGGGTAATTCTATAGAAGAATATAATGCACAAAAAGGAAAGAATATCAATAAGGAAATTGATTTTTGTAGAGTCCTCACACTATCAAACCAAGCATTATTTTCAGTTTCTTAACTTGGCTTTGTAAGTACTGGGTGCACTATTTAACGGCTATGAATTTAAAGATGCTGGTATAAGGTGTAAGAATTGCTCTTTTAGGATGATTATGTTTTCACATCTTGAAATCAGTTTTTTTCAGTGCTTTTAGAACATGGTGTACAAATACCAAAGAAGTTCAAATATGTCTGCAAAATATGAATGTGTGTACTTAGAGTAATAGGTAAATGGTTGAGGTTGTAGCCGTTGCTCCTGATGAGCAAATCTACAAATGGAGGAGAACACTTCTTGTAGTTTAAGGTAACCTAGAGGTGTGTGATAGTTGGTCAAGGGAAGCTGTAATATTTCTCCACTGAAGGTTGGCATCAAGAAAGAAGAAAAACAGAAAGGAGAGTTACTGTAAATAAAGAAATGGACAAAAACGATAAAAAAATACTTGTAGAAGAATGAGGAATAATAAAAATGAAAGGAAATATTATGTTATGAAAAAAAGATTCATTTAGTCATCAGGTGGTGGTTTCCAGTAGAAAAGGAAGATTAAACTACTGGGTTTCAGAATTAGCAAGACTAAGACTCCAGATTCCACATGGAAATGAGTCAGTTGGCACACTGAGGTGTCAGCTCCCATCACTCTCTCCTCCCTTGCTGGTGAGTCTGCAGTGAGCTCTTTCAGTTTTGTAACTTGGTAGAAAAATATACAGGTTAAAGTGAAAAAGTGTGCCAGATGAGCAGGTTGGCATGATTCAGTCCTGGGTGCAGTGATAGATACAGGAGAGCAACAGTGAGGAAAGAGTAGGGCTATGACCACCACTAGCTAAATTGGCTTAAAGTACCACAGGAGTGGCAGTTGTGAGAGGCTTTTCACCTCCTGAAAAATAATTTTTTACTTCTTTGACAGCAATGTAAAACCTCAGCCTAATCATCCTGAACTAATTTGTAGCCTGGGAAAAAGTTGTAAGGATAGCATTTTAATTTTTTTACATTCTGGAATCGACTGTTGTATTTGCTAGGTAAATTTGTCTGAACTTGTTTCCTCTGAAATTATTCTCCCCTAAGTTTTCTGTCTGATTGATTCCCATTCCATCCTGTCTTTTTCAAAGTCTTAGCTATCTGAACTCACTCATGCACAGATGCACAGCAACTTATTTTTATACATACTGGAAACAAAATTCCATTATTTTATCCATTCATTTGAATCGCTTCAGAATTATGTGCCCTGCTTTTCATACCTTTTGAACCTTTGTTGTCCTTATTTCCCTTGGCTTTAGGAAAAGGATTTCATTTGTCTCTTCCCATTAATGCTGAGTAAATGATATTCTTCAGTTATGTGGAGCATCCAAAAATTTGCATCAGTTTTTTGGTCGTCTTCTTAGTTTTTCAACCATGTCATGTAGCTGAAAGCTTAAAATACACTTTTTCTGGTTTTGGATTTTTTTTTCTTATGTATTAGTTTTTACTCACATTAAGGGAGATTTTTACTGCAAAATGCTATGTATAACGATGTAGTCCATAAAATTAGAGACTGTCTGAATTTAGGTATTATTTTGAAATATTAATGAGATTCTGAGGCTCAGGAGATTAAGAAGCACTAAGGTGATTTGTCTTGTAGTAGAAAATGTATTTTAAGCTGCTTGTGCTTATGGTTGTGCACCTTGTCTGTTACAATATAAAAGTATAATTCTACAGTCTCAGAAAGACAATTTAAGTCTTCATATTTTTAACATCTAAGTCTAAATCTGTTTCTCCTAAAAATTGGATTAGAGCAATAAACGTTTAGAGAAGCAGAGTGTCTCAGTGTTCAAACAGAAAGATGTGAAGAATTGAGTCAGAAATCTAGAAATGAGACTGTTGCTTGTTTAAGAGGACTCAAGGATCACTCAGAAAGCAGATGTAAATTTCCTATCAATACCATACAGAGTGAGAGTGAAGGGCTAGGTGCTAGTAGGGAATGTGTAGGAACAAATTAAGTTAACACTGGAACAGTTTGATGTTGTTAGGGCGGATTAATATTTTTAATACCAACATTGCGTGTTCTCTGCAAAGGTCCTCCAGTATGCATCTGGCATTTAAGGTTAGCTAGGAGCTACAGGGGAGATGCTACATAGAACTATTGCAGGAGTATCCATCCTGTCAAGAGTGGTTTCCTGAGAATGACATGACAGCATTGATCTAGGATGGCTCAGTGGCTGCAGTTTGTTTCAGCCACAGTTCAGGTACCCAGCTGCTTAGAAAATGAAAACTATTAAATAAAGTTTTGGTGTAATATCTGAACCAGACTCTGTAGCAAGCTGTTCACATGCAACACTGTAAAATATGCAATGATCAGTAGCAAAGAGAAGCACGGAAGTCTTGAATATTTCTGTACCAGTGTAGCGTTTAACTTGCAATGAAATTTGATCAAATTTATACTGTGAGTCCTGCTAAATGGTTACTTTAGTGTCTGTGTCTGCTGAGGAGGCAGATTTTTGAATTAGTGTGTAGAACAGCAGGGAAGAATGGTCAAATTAATTATTTAAGATAGGCCTGATACATACTTCTCTCCTTCTAGGACAGAAGATTATACTTAAAGAACTTAATTGTATTATCATATAGGCTAAATTAATGTATGGAAAACAAATTATAATTAGTTCATTCTGGTAATGTAGGATTTTAGTGAAAAAAAGAGATGAAAAAATTCTGGTCAGTAATTTTTCTTCAAGGATTTTCCAAATATGTTAACCAGTCATGTATTTTGATAAGTCTCTAGGCAGGTACCTCATGCTCACAGTACCTTCTGAACAGAAGATGTTTGCTATACTACAGTCCCAATTCTATATGTGAGCTGTCATAACCTGTACTTGCTTGTGAGAAAGAGAGTTCTGAAACACGGCCCACATACAAAACTGGTAGAGTTTGTTATTTATGCATGGCATCTGAACAGTCTTGGGCAGGGGGGAAAAACATGTAGGTTTTACTGCACATCCTAGAAAACACTTTTTATAAAAATGCTTGTTTTATTTAGGAGGGATGTTAGTTTGGGGTGGTTTTTTGTTGTTCTTTTGGGATCTTTTGTTTGCTTGATTTTTTTTTTTTTTTTAATGTAACAAAGTTTTAGGAAAGTTCTCTATGTTATAAACTTAGATTGCTGAAATACAAATGTCTTCTGCAAATTGGTGGATAACAGAAAGGTGTTTTTATTGCAAATTGGTATCTTTTTTCGGAATGTAAGGGGTATTTTTTTAAAGCACTAGGAATACTTTCAAAACTAAATTTTTGTTACTCTAGTAATAAGTATTTATAATCTGGTCTTAAAACCTAGCAGAATAAAGAAACAAAGTTCATAAGAAACTGACTTCATATTAATACATTATGAAAAATATTTGTCAAAATATGAATGAGAAATACTGGTCTTAAGGTACATGATTAATTCCCAAAGCCCAGAAGGTGAATATCTTCAAACATGAAGTTGGTTTCATTTTCTTTGACACTCCAGCTTCAGGTTCCTTTTTTTTTTCCCCTAAGAACTATGATGAATAATTAAAACAAGATTTGTGTATGTTTGAATTATTCTGAGTGATTACACAGGAAAAATTATGTGACTGTATTAAAAAAAAAAAAAAAAAGTCAAATTATCATCACTTCTGTTATTCTGGATTAGATACAAGAGTCTGAAGTATGTTGCATGATTTTCATGATTTACTAGAGAATCCACTAATCTTTTGTAACTGAAGTTTCTAAGATTAAAGGAATTGATTAAAAATTAAAATCTATTGCATGTATATCTTTATGTAATACTTGCAGATGTCAGAAGTATTTTGGTGAATTGAGGCTATCTTGAGAGGCTTTTAAAAATATTTTTAATGCTGAATTTATGTTATGTAGAAACAAAAGTGATACAAACTGATAAGTGGACCTTCCATGTCTTCCCTCAGCTCCTAACTGACAGCACAAATAAATTTCCAGGGCTGTCAGGAGTCAGTCACTTTGTGATCAAACCTGTGCTTTGCTGGCTGTGCTCTGAAGTGATGGACGCCTCCCAGCACACACACCTGTGGCTGCTGTGTGCAGCTCAGGCTCCTTGGCAGCCACAATGGCTCTGCCTTTCCTCCTTGAGGCAAGGAAGGTCACTGGCCACCCACCCAGCACGGTAGCCACAGGTTGGGTCTGTCTGGAGGAGGAGGAGGGAACGCGGTGAGTGGTCAGGTGTGTCCTGCAGTGGTGTGGCTCCCTGGGGAAGAGGTGCTCCTCAAAGGCCCTTTGTGCCCCTGTCTGTGCAAAACAAGGCTTGGCCGGTCTCTAGAAGCTGAAAAGAAGGCTCAGTACATAGCAGAGAAAGCTCTTTCCCTAGCAACACGCTGCCTTGAGCAGGAAGGTCACATGATTGACATATTTGTCCCCTAAAGAGAATGCACACAATTCGTTTTTTCACTTCTCTATATTTTTAAGCTGTGTGAAAGTGGCTTTTAGCAGCCATACAAGAGGAGACTGGCCAGTTGGAATACTATCACCTCATTCTTTGGGACTTTATCAGCTCCGAGAGTTCAAGAACTGGACAGGCATCTGTGGTGTTTATGGAAGAGCTAATTTTGATTTTTAAACAGTATTTAAACACTGGTATTAGAGTAACAGTAAAGTGCACACGAGACACACATGTGATGTTAGATTCAACACAGCTATGGGCTGCTCATACACATGTAGGCAATTGAAAATAATTGTGAGCTTTTAGTACTCATTCACTTTCTAGCAGCTGTTGAAAATTACTGCAAGTATATACTGAGAGCATATCTCCTTTTAAACTTCCAGTATTCTGTTTCATTAGTTGGATTAAAATTTAAAACTTAAATCAATTGATTTTTTTGGCATCTTAGGTTTGAAACAATTCTGTCTCTAGATACTAACTTTACATAAAGTTCTGAATGAAACAGTCATAAATTGCCTCGGCCTTAGAGGTTGTGTGTGTGCAGAAAACAGTCATTTTGAAAATATAACCATTAATGCAAGTATTTTACAGAAGGGAGCATAGGTGAAATGCAGAAACAATTTTTTTATATCCCATTTAGCTGTCATGATTTCTGTTGAAAATATGAGTAGAGCAGCGGGTGTGATAGTTGAAGAAGCCATAGGAAGACCACTGCTCCCTGAAGACTAGCATTTTAAAACTGGAAAAGCCTAAACATTCATGGGCTTAGTCTATATTGTAATAAAGTAGTTTATTTTAATTAGCCAGTATTACATTTTCAGGACATCTCATGCTGAAAATAGAACTTTCTTTGAACTTACTACTGCAGCTTGAATTCCCATGTGGTAGTGTGCAGCCTTGAATCCTGTGTTTAATGATACACCTGAGAGAAGATACACTTGAAAGACCTGTGCTAATTCACCGCAACAGTCTTTGTGCTCTCTGTCACCAGCAGTTAGTTTTCTTCTGTTGCTCTAAAGAGATACTCCTCACATTCTTTCTTGGTTACTAAATTTGATGTGAAATGTCATTTTTCTTGTTCTTTTTTTAATTTCTGGGTGGGAACAGATTCAAAACATATTGGACATGTTTTCCATATGAAAACATGCAGTCATATTTCAGTGCTATTTTGAAAATGAAAGGCTTTGTTCATGTAGTAAACCATTAGCTGGAAATAGCTGGAAAGAAAACTGTGGCATTGGGATCTCTTGAGTTTGCAGAAAAATACTAGTTTTGAAACCCTCCATGTCTCCAGTCCCATCTTTCCTCCAGTGTCCCCACCCATTCCAATATTTGAATTAGTTGTCTTTGCAGTTCAGAGGAATTTAGAGCTGTTTGGAGTGTATAAACTCAAACTTTGAATAGAGACCTCCTATGATGACAGAGGGAAAATAAATGTTACAGGTCAGGCCACACTTAACTGTAAATATTTTAATTAATCATTCCATTGTTCTGTTTCTAACAATGCCTCTAATTTGTACCTGTTAGAACAACCACTGTGATCCTAGGTCGTTTTATAGCATATATTAGTTCAATTGTTTTTAAAATTTACCTAAAACTCAGGATGGGTTAATGAATTTGTCCTGATAAAAGTGGAATGTGTCAACACTGTGTGAGTGTTTTGGCACTGTTCAGTCTGTTCCAAAGGCTGCAGCTGGAATGAAGACCTCCATAATATAGGTCGTGTTTGCATTCTACTCTCTTCAGATTCCAAGGATGCTCATGGAACTCAGAATGTTGCTGGTAGAGCCATATGTGGGAAATTTGTAAAAGAGTCTTGCCTGGTACTATCTTATCCAATGTGCTTTCAGAATTGAACTAACCAGAGAGGAGGAATTTTGAATGTCTAGCATTGCAAAACTAGAAATACCAAAAGTAAAGTGTTCAGCTCTGGAAGTTTTTAAGCCAGGCTTGCACGTTGCTAAAAATAGGTCTAATGCTTTAGATTGCATAGATGGCTTTAGATTGGTAGGTATTTCATTTGAGTCTTAATACAAATACCAGCAAGTAAATCTGAATGCATCTCAGTATTATTCTGTCTTCTAAAAACATGTTAGAATGTAATGTAAAAATGTTTGGGTTTTTTTTTCCCTTCAGAATTTTTTGGGGTTTAGTGTGTATATGTGTGTCATGAAAGATGCAGTCCTGTTATGGAGCTTTGTGAATTGCTGAAGCTCTCCAGTGTGATGTGGAGAGATTCTTACCACAGATTTTATTTAAAACATTAAAACTGATGCGCTAGGAAAACAGAAAGTATAATTACAAAAAAAAAAAATAAAATAAAAGGCAGAGCAAAAAACAAGTTCTGAAATTAAGTATTGTTGAGGGTTTGATTTAACCTACCAGGTGACCTTTTTTTTTTTCTATCAAAGTCCAAAACTCTGTGATTTAAATAGAGCCCCTCACATCTGTCCTAAAGAAATGTTGACCTGTTAAGGTCAAGCAGAGTTCCTCCCACCCAAGTATCTAGGGAATATATATGGTGAAGCAAACTTGTAAGTTCCGCTGATGCATTATTTCAGTCTGACTTACAAAACACACTGTGTGCCAATTTTCTGTACCTTATCTGTATTTTCTTCATGCAGAAATGGAAAGTAGTAGAGGGAGGGCATCAGGATTCTTGAAAGCATTACTGGTAAGCCAAGTATCATGATTAAACAGGGACATGCCAGATAAGGTGATGGGAAGTGTAAAAAGATAGGCTGCCTTTTCCCCCTAGTGTATCTTTAACATTATGACCAATGAATTTGTCAAGTGAAACAGCACAAGTCTTTGCATATCATTTGAACTGAGAGCTGGCTTTGAAGAAGATAAGCAGACTGTGTTGCCCAGAAGAAATAATGATGCTAATTTATCTTTGCCTGTCCTCATAGCCATAGCAGTGTGTGTCAGTGTTGAACAGGAAATAGAGAAATAACTGAGCTCTAGTTTTACCACCTGTTCAGTGCCATGATTGTTGATGACATATAGAGAAATACAGCTGGTCTGGAAGTCTTTGTCTCAAAAGTATTTGGGAAAGTTTCCTCAAATATAAGCATAACTGCCAAACTGTGACAGAAAAGAAAGACCTCTTGACCAATGTCCCTCAAAACAAATAAAGCTATGGTGTAGGATTTCTGCTCCAGCACCCTCAGGAGTGTATAATCAAGGATGGGAAAGTCTGTTACGTATGTTTACTAGCAACTTCTAACTATCAATATTTACATTCTGGGCATGGGAAACTTGAAGGCCTCTGCCAGATTTTTTTGAGGGAAAGGGAGGATGAGATGTTTTCTTTAATACTGTGTAATAGTGTAATTTACAGAACTCAAAACCTTTACAAAAGTAAAATCTAATCTCTTGCACTAGGTAATTGAGTAATAGTTGAGGTGCTCCCATTCAGAGTCTTATAAAATAGCTCTTTTCTTTGTCTTTTGCATCTTAGTTACCTGTCATCTTGTCTAGGATTTTGTTGCTATAGATGCATCTCTTTCAACAACTTAGATGTGAAAAAAAAAGATTTTTCAAACATGGATTTTAAGCATATATACTTCAGCATGAAACTTTCCAATGTGTTTTAGCCTTTGTAGTATATTTTACAATATATTGATGCCCAAGATCTGCTTTTTGTTGAATACATGTATGTCTAGGAATTCATAGTATAATGTTTGTAAGGTTTTTTGTTTATAAATTATGAATGGAAGGTTTTTGTTCCTGAATGGAGACATTCATGTGTAAAGACTGTTTGAGTGGTGCATAGTATGTTAGGAATACTTACTGATCCACAAGTGAATTGCAGTGGAAGATTTTTCTTTGTCAGGGAGATAAAAGTATTCTAGGGCCCGGAGAGTCCAGCCGGTGTCACAGTGCAAGCCTCCAAGCTGCAGCTGTTGGGCTGCAGGGCAGCTGGGGACTGCAGGAAGGCAGGGTGACAGACCCCTGAGGAGCAGCACTGCCTCCTGGATAAGCAGCATAAGATCAGTCACAGTAAAATATTTCAGTGGTGCTATTGCATTTTACCAAAATTCTTATTAAATTAGTAAATAGTAGATGGCTTATACTATGCAGATAGGTGGTCTAAAGAATAATTAGAGTCTTCATATTTAATTTGTGTATTTCCAGGTGATAGAAAAGTTATGTTTATTTTATGTAGCAATTTTAAATTACTTTTCTATTTGAGAAAGTTTTTTTAAGTATTTATTCTTGTTCATTAGTATAGTGTTCTTCTGTAACTGCCAAGTCCTCTGCCCTTCTGCTTGGAGTGCATATAAAATTATTTATTGCCTTACCTTCATTCTGAAAAATATAGCATGTTCTTAGAAGAATTCTCTCTACTTGGAGCAGATGTAGAAGGGTGCATGGACTTGGACAAAATGTTAGGTAGCGGAAGAGTTCTCTCCAAGGGTGTCAGGAGGATGCTGGAGAGAGCTGCTGCTCAGGCAGCAGTGGTGTGGAACAGGCAGGAAGGCAGCTCAGCTCTGGAGGAGAGGATGTGAGGTGCTTGGGTGGTGAGTGCTCTTTGGTGCTGCTGTGTTGCTGAGGCCCCTGGTCATTCTTTCCATGAGCCTGGTGGGACAAGCCTGCTGCAGTTGGCAGGGGAGGATGATGACTGGTTTTTGCCTCTGTGTTCCTGGCTGATCTGTCCATCACTTTGCTTTGCCACCATTTCTTTCCTCTTCCCACTTGCTGCTCCTGCTCTGAGCCTGAAACGACAGCCCTGGAAAAGCTTATAAAGAGCTGGTCCCCAAAGCAAGACTTCTGCATTTTGTGCAAAATAATAAAACTGTCTGCTGCCTTTCCTTAAACTGGGCTCACTTCAGTTCATGAGAATTCAGCTGAAGTACAGGAATGTGACTGGATTGCAAAAACGTTATCCAAAATGCGTGACATCTGGAAACTGGAGTGTCAGTGAAAGTCACTAGCATCACCTAAATAGGAGGATCTACTTGTTATGAATGTTGGGGGTGGGAAAGTGTATCTGTTATATTTTCCAAAGCAGTTATTTTAAAAGAAAATTGAGCATTATATGGAGAAAGCACCTATATTTGTAGAGATCTTTTGAAAGCCTTCCCTTCCAGCCCTGATAATAATGAAAATCAGAGAACATTCTGAGACTTACATGGGTGAGACTGTAAGGCTCAAGAAGCTCTGTCAGGATAAGGTATCCCGGCTATGACATGAGTTAGTGGATTGTCTGGTTTCTGAACTACCTAAGCTGTAGTGATGTTCCTTTTGGGCTTGGCAGCAGTGTGGCAGGGCAGCGTGGCCACTGGTGGTCTCCACAGCTTGTGGGTCTCTGCTGTATCCTAAACACTGCCACTAGATCCTTTTAAACAGTACCTTTCTTTCCTTCTCTACTGTAATTTCTTATGGGCTTCTCTGGGTTGACAGAATCTAATAGTCCACCTTTCACCTCTGAAAACTGTTGTCATCTGCTGAGGTCCTTCATTGACATTGCACAATGAAGGCATTTACCTTTGGAGTCTGCATGCCTGTATGTCTTCCACCTGGATATCAAATGTATCTAGTGTAGGTATGTTTTCTATGTAAATGAGAAAAACTGTGTGATACTCCTCAGGGTACACTGTATGCACATGAGAATCTGAGGCATTTCAGTGCCTAAAACCAAAGGATTTTCTGAAGGTTTTGTAATATCTGAGGTTGAAGTGTAGCTTGGACATTGATAATGAAAAGAACCCATTGGAGTGTTTATCTAAGCTCTCCATTTCATGACATGAAACAAAACTCTTACTAATAGCAGTTATATAATAAACTGCATTCTTTTTCTGTGAAACAGTGTTGTGCAAAGTAGGGGAGAGAACTGTAGTTTTTACTGGGCATTTGTATAGTCAGCACTATTTAGTCTGAAGTTGTGTTTTAGTGTTTGCCAGAGACTTCATGTAGGTGGCACTTGTGTTTTGAGCCTTGCAACTACTAATCCTACACTGATAAAGATTATAAAGCAAGTTACTTAAAATGATAGTCATCACTGGCATTTGGTCTCCTTTAGGTCTATTTATTGCTAGCCCGGGTAGAGTTGAGCTACTGAGGAGTTACAGGCTGTGTGTTCACAGAACAGCATCCAGTGGTGTCTGAGCACAGTTGGCTTTGTTAGGATTTACTGCTTCCACCTCTTCAGTACTTGTATTCAGTGAGCATTTGCAAGTGGTTGCTTACACTTAAAAGAATTGTGTTTCAAGATACCATTTAAGGCTTTTTTTTAATCTGCATGTTATATTGTACATGATAAATACAAGGAAAGCGCTGGAGGTTTAAGAGGATGAGGTTTGAGTCAATCACTTGAGCTTCAACTTAGTAATGCAAATCTGGTTTTAAGTGACCTTATTGATGTTTGCTCAAAGTAGCTTCCTTTTGGTACAAATGACTGAGCTTTGTTGCAACAATTGTACAGGTAATGTACTGTCCCTTTAGAGATTGCCTTTGTATCCCTGATTCAACCTCTCTTTGCTTTAACAGAGAGTGCCTGCAGGAATGCCTGGAGCTAAGATAGATCTCGTGTGCCTCATTTGATCATCTGTCAGCAAAGAAGCGAGAGGATAGGGCAGGGAAAAACATGTGTCCCTTGCTCTGATGCAGCTCTTGGAAATTTGAAGGGCTGGCTGTTGGTGGAGGATGTTCAAGTGGAGAGCTTGGTACCAGAGAGTGATGGACACAGTGTGTCCCAAAGGGTCCTGGCCACTTCTGTGGCTTCCCCATGAGCAGAGGTGGCAAGTGACTGTTCCAAGTGTGGGGTGTGAGGGGGTGGCAGGAGTTTGGGGAGCACTGGTAGGATGGGAGGGTGGTGCAAGCAGTGCTGAGCACCCCTGTCCTGCAGAGATGGCATTGTGCAACAAAGAGTGCCATCTTCTGGGAGGAGCCGGAACCATGATCTTTTGGTCAGCTCTACGCCTGTGTTTTGAACTGGTGCGATGGGTTTTTTTGTTGGGGTTGGGGTTTTTTTTGTAACTTATAAATGCTTTAAAAGTCAAAGCACCAGAAGTCAGAAGTTCATGTTAATGTCTGGTAATGCAAGTCCACATCTTGCATCTCTGATTTTTTAACTAATACAGTTTTTAAACTAAAATTTTAAGCTGTATTTTGGGATTTTGTTTAACAGAAGAGGGGTTTATGAACTGCTGAGCATAGTCTAGACAAATAAATCTCAAAAATAAAAGTTAAGGACTTGGTCTGCTTTGTTTGATTAAGTCCACTGTTATTTCCATAAACATACTTCATAAAGCCTAGTAATTGCAACATCTTTTCTAATAGAAAGCAGTAGTGACCTATAGGAAAATGTTAAAGTAAGAATGATTACTTGGATTTATATCTCCTTCTTTTGACCATGTCAAAAGGGTAAACATATTTTCTGTCTTAAAGCTATTGTCCTATAAATAGTTACATTGGGAAATATTCACTGTGGTGCAAAATCTGGGATTAGGGTTACTAAAATTATCCTAGCAAGTGGAGTGTAATATTCAGCATTTACTGAAAGTCATTAATAGCAAAGATCAATCACCTGAAGGTCTTTTTTGGAAGAAGTGAGCAATTTTAGTAACATTAATGGAACTATATGGGAGATGCAGCTGACATTATAAGGATGTTTTCTGGTTACACACTTTCAAATAAATACATGAATGCAAACAAAAAGTAAATGACAAAGTACAACTTATGGGGGAGAGGAAAAGATAAATCAATGCATTAAAAAAATCTGTATTGCTAAAATAACTTCGATAAGGCATATCCAGAATGATGAGAATTTGTGAGCTCTGGATAGGCAAATAGATTTGGAATTGGTTTTATTGTGTTATGATTGCCTAGGTAATTTACCAGCAAAGATGCAATGGAAAAAAGTTTATTAAATACAAAAGGAAGATAAAATTATTTTGCATGTAAATTATGAATCTGTTCCGTGTCATGTTAAGATTGCTAGAATTGGCACATTTTGTATTCCAAAGGGTCTGTGGGACTATGCTGTCTGACATTTCTGGATGGTACAGTACTTAACTGTTTAATTACTAGTTAAAATGGTAATTGAATGTGTATCTCCTTTTTTAGTATTAGTGTCAGTTTGCCCTGTCATACAGCATTTAACATATAAAGAAAATGTCTAACTTCCAGTATATTCTGAATGTTTACTATGTAATAATCTTGGTGTTTATGCGAGTCCTCAGTATTACAGTTGGGACTTTCTAACATTTGAAAGGAATTCATTGTTGACTCATCTTACCATGCTGATTTTGAGTTGTTGATAAAAGTCATCTGCTAAAAGTTCTCTTTGTAAGGGGTTGTGGCCTTTGAGCATACCTCGTAATAAGTACTGTATCTGCTTAGATAAAATTTGGAAACTATTATTGTCTTGGACTTTACTAAATTACTATTCCATAGTTTGGGAGTAAAGTATAAAGTATAACAAGCTCATTAACTTGGAAAATACTGTGTGATTAGGTAAGTAAAAATGTAAGAAATCCAGTTTAGCAAAGGAAGAGTGCATTGCAGCTCACAGGAAAGCTGCCCTTCTGTGCATCTGACTTAGGAATTTCAGCAGTGGCATTCCATACAGGAGGCAAGGTGGTAACCTAACATTAAAGTAGACATTGACCATCCCTCTTGGATTTCCTATATCATAATCACATTTTCTGCTTCATGGAGTGTAGACCAAACAAACAGTAGTATTCTTGGAAAGACTGATCAGAAAATCTCTTGTCTTAAAAATCAACTTATACTGTTCACAATACTTTCATTATTAACTGAAAAACTGAGCATTTTTCTGCTGAACACTACTTAATATTTAGGCAACATGCACGATACCAATGGAGTAGGTAACTTCAGGGAAGTAGTTTTTATTGAAGCCAAACCAAGAGTAGTGTATGATGTGCGAATAGCAGTTACATCCTCATCGGAATACATCTACATGTGCCAGAATCAGCCTCAGGGCAGTTGTCAGTATCCTGTCTGGAAAGCTACTCAGAGATTGTTGTTCATTTTTTTGTTTGCCCCACCTCCCCCAGTAGTCAGTATTGACTATAGTGAAGCAGATTGCAATAAATTGCTGTGCTTAAAAATTGTGATGTGTGTTCTTCCTCTGGCCCAATAATACAAGTTTCGTAAAGGTACCTTAAGGAGTACGTGAAAATGTATTTGAGAAAAAAAATCCGTAAATTATTTCTACCAAATGCAACCTATATTTAATCCTTAAGTTTTATAATTTATGTTATGAACCTTTTCCAAGTCTTTTTAAGATATTTGTCAACAAGACTTAATGACAATCAACAGGCAAATTCCACTTAATTTTATGGAAAAGTTAACAAAGCTTGCTGCTTTTGTGACTAAGGGTAAGCAGGTATTTTGCTTGGTTAGAGCTTGAACAGTTTTATTCTAGGTCACTTAAATCTCGTGCACCAGTGAGTTCATAATCCTGACTTCCTTCCCATTTTTTCTTATGCAGGCAGAAGGAGAAGACAGCCTTAAAAAGATGCAGCTGATGGAGCTTGCAATTCTGAATGGCACCTACAGAGATGCCAACATCAAATCACGTAAGCATGTGATGAGCTCAAGGGTCAATGCAGTGTTTTCAGGTTTTGAATCCTAACGCTACCTTTGGAAAATGTACAGTGGCAACTTATGTTGGAGAATGGAAGGCAATAAGAACGCAACAAAACTGTAGGTGACTGTTGCAAAAGATCTTTGGGGGATAAGTTGTGTCAATTTGCAGGGCTTTTTCAGCTTGTTTCTTGTCCCCATTACTTTTTTAACAGTGTGTATGGGTTGAAATATTTACAAATATATAGTATAAAAATCCTCAACCCTTAAGCAGATTTTTCTATTTCATGGTCATTTTTTCCTTAAAGCATATAAAGGACAGCAGGCTCCTTTGCATTTTTTTTTTTAGAGATTTAATTTTTAAATGTTGCAGAGGTTCAGGATACTGTGAATACATTTTTCTGTATTAATTCCTTCCTTTCATCTTGCTTGCATGTGTACCCCCAATGTTATGTTTCACCAACAATTCATCAACTGATTTCACAGCTGAGTTCACAGGGATCAGTGATGTAATGAGCCATTTTTACAATTACTTCCATTACATTTGTGTGAAAATGCTTTTGCAAACGCATGTATGCACAAGTTTACACTTGAAAATTAATTACATGCACCTACTAATGAAAGCATATACCTATTATGTGTGATACAAATTATTTTCTTCAGTTGAAAATCTAATTTCTCCTCCTGAATATATGGTTGCTGATGCTGTTCAAAAGTTCATTTCTGCTGTAGCTGTGATACAGATGTCAAATGTAAGCACAGTTAAATCAGGCTTTTCACTAAGGACCTACTGATATTTGCAAATTTGTTTCTCCACACAGTCCTCATTTCAATGTTGAATTCATGTTTAAAGGTTGGAATGCAGTTAGGTCAATTTAAGAGTGCTTACACCAGTGTAATTATTCTGATTTGAAAAGAAACATAAGCAAGGGCTTTTACCACTACAGTGGTAATGGTAAATCTTTCAGCCTTAATGAACACTATGATATGTAAAGCTAGGTCAGCTTTAAATATATGGTAGTCTCTAAATTAATGCAAATTTATGAGTAAAATAGCTTTCAGAATAGCTTAAATTGATGTAAACTTATGTGCAGAAAAATTTTCATTAATCTGAGTAATTTCTTTGTCTGATCTGTTCCCACTGGTCTATTTTGTCAGTGTAAGTGGGAAGATGGAATTTTTTATTTACTTTTTGACTAGAGATTGCCACACTAATATTCATTATTTGATAAGACAATTTCAGTCTTTATGTTTTGATTTTACTGAAAAGTTGAAGATGCAGAAGCCGTACTGGTTTATTTCTGTTTAGGAAAGGAAATAGAAATATTTGAGTGCCATTTTTAAATTATCTGAGCATTTTTGTTTAAAAAATAAAAATATTTTTAAATATGCACCAGTCTCAAATCTGAAAAACTTTGCCACATTTCTCTTTTCAGGGCATCTGTAAGTAAGTTAAATGAATGAAGATCAACAGTAGTGCACAGAAATGCATAAATTATAACCCTTTAAGATTGACTGTTACCAGCAGATGTGCTAGCACTTAAGTTGTTGTTCATCTGGTGTGCCAACAGGCTTCAAATAACACTTAGTGAAATGTGCTAGCACCACCTTACAAAACAAGCTAAACCACCACAAACAAACAAAAAAAAATTGAAAAACAACCTATTTTCTTCAACTTAAGCAAGGCCATGATGAGCTTCTAATACAAAGGAAGTATCTTATTTAGTGAAATTTTACATGGAAATAAAATTTGAGTCTATTTTAATCATATTAGGATAGGACAGGACCAGTTCATGTTTCTAGGTCATCTTCAACTTCACTGACCCTGGAAATGGGAATTGTGTATATGTTTACAGTTTTAAGACACATAAAAACTGTGGACTCATATGGCAGCTCTGCATAACTGAGTGTCTGTGGACTCTATAGATGCACTAAATTTTGTAGTCTGTATTTGATTGTGACGGTATTTTCCTTGTATTTCCTGCATGCATCTCAGTCTCATGCAGTCTGGATAGCATAAATGAAGAAATGTGATCTAAATTGAGCTTTCATGCTGTGTAACCTGTTTGAGAAATCTACCTCACTGTTTTACAATGGCTTTTTTTTATTTTGCATGTTCATACTTAATCACACTGGAAAATGGAAAGCTGTTTGCATTTGAATGGTGTGCTTTGGCACTGTGTGATCAGCGCATGTACTAATGATTTCCTTTTATTTTTCTTCTTTCCTACTTTTTCCCTTTTTTCCCATTCCTTCCACGTTTTGTACTGCTATCTCCATACTTTCCTCTGAATTTCTTTGCTTACTGTAGCAGCCCTTGCCTTTTCTCTTGCAGCAACAGCCCAGGCTCCAAGGATTATTACTGGGCCTGCGCCTGTTCTCCCACCAGCTGCCCTGCGTACCCCTACGCCAGCTGGCCCTACCATAATGCCTTTGATCAGACAAATACAAACCGCTGTCATGCCAAACGGAACTCCTCATCCCACCGCTGCAATAGTTCCACCCGGACCCGAGGCCGGTCTAATTTACACACCATATGAATACCCCTACACGCTGGCACCAGCTACATCAATCCTTGAGTACCCTATTGAACCTAGTGGTGTATTAGGTAAGACCTTTGTGTGTGGGTGACTGGACAATGTGTTGCTTGTGCTGCGGTTGTGTTTGCGAGGTAGAGGTTCATGGAGCTCAAAGGAAAAAAATCTGAAGCAGCAAACTTATTTCAGGTATATCAAAACCACCTAGGAGAGCTGCCCAAACAGTGCAGCTGTTAAACATCTCAACATATTTGGCATTCTTGAATGTGTGTTCTTAGTTTATATTAATATATTTACCAAAAATTAAATCTTTGTGTTTGTATATTAGATGGTAGATACATAGGCAAGGGAAAGAAGCTAAATACAAGTTGGTCTATTACATGTCATCTGGACTCCCATGAATAACAGATTAATTTGTACTTAAACATAAATCTACATCCAGCAATTTTTTGGGAGAGAGGACTTCTTATTTTGCTATATCGTATTAGTAGCAAAACTGGAGGTGGTGGAAAAGTTTTTGTTCAATTGAAGTTTATGTTTATTTGGTATGCAACTGATAAATCTCTCCTCTGTGTCAGAAAGCTCTAAATTATATTGTGAGTAGGAAATTACTTTAGATAATGAATATAAAACACACCAAGTTCTGACCAAAGGACGATAAAATTAGCAGCTTTACTGATGGCTTCTTTTATATATGTTGCATTGAAATGTCCATCATTCCTGATATTTCAGACCACTGACTTGGTGTGTCAAGCAAGAATGATAAAGCAGCCGTAACAATTCAGTTAAATGGCCAATATGGAACAAGCAGTTCCAACAGTTTCTTCCTTCCCTACCCTCTACAGAATCTAAATAATCTTTTCTCTTCAGTTTGTTCTGAATTGCATATGACCTTGTTGCTGCATAATGTTGATTTTATAGGACTTTGATCTTAGTTTGTTCAGTGGTAGTTATTGATTTACACAAATTCTAAACATCTCTAATGAACGACAATAAGGTTCAAAGTCAGTATTTTGTTGAAAGTATTGCAAAAAATCAGTGTTTCACATGACAAATACTCAGTGAGTTATCTGTGTGTGTGCATGTTTTGACATTATGTACAGTAAAGATCTTGCAGGATCAGTGAATTAATAATAACAGTTATAGTGGGACAAAAGAATGCAGTACATCTGTCAGCTTACGGTTGTTGTCAGTTAACCCATAGCCAAAATTCCACATGCATATGATAACATTATCATTTATTAATTTCCCACAAATATGTAAACATTCTCCCTAGCATCTCTACCCCCAGTCTGTGAGTCCAGCTGTAGAACATCCTGGTGTGAAGTCACAGTTAGAGAGTTCATCCAAGTAGCTGTTAGCGGCAAGCTTCCCTCCTGAATTCAGTTCATAGCAAGTAAAAGCATTCCAGAATAACTTGGACTTCTCGCAGGATTTTCTATAAAGAAATAGGAGGGGAAAATTTAAATTACTTCTAAAATGGCATCTGAAACGATTGTATACTCTGAGGCTTAATTGTGTGAAGTGTATTGCCCAAAAACACACTTCATCAAAAAAATGTTATTTAAAGATGGAAAAGGGAGCATGGAAAAAAATCCACACTCCCACTCTAGCTGCCTGGAATCAATAACTCTTAATACATCTGCTCAGATAATACATATTACCTGAGCAATTTTATAGAGTTAATTGCATTAAATTTGGGTTTCATTGAGTTTTATTTTGTTGTTTGCTCATTCTCATTAATAGTAATTTGTCCATTTCTGTGATGGACCTTTAAGGCGTTTTAAAATCATTACGATAAAAATGGCAAAGAAATGCATCCCTATGAGTATTTTTGGGGATGTTGGTGATGAGATCAAAGTTTAGTTGGTGACTAACTTTCAATTCCCTTCCTTTTATCTTCAGGTATGGCTTTCCCAACGAAAGGCTAAGAATTCAAGAACGGTCTTAACTGATCCTTCATCAGATCTGAATTTTAACAAATGCTTAGTTTTCAGCAGCCTTGAAAAAAGCTTGGCCTAGCAGTCAGTGACTTACTTGCACTTTTTTGCACATAGACTTAAAATAAAATAGTGCTATTAATTTGGATTAGGTCCTATTATTACAGAGTAGCTGTAATTTATGAGTGTATAGTAGTATACTGACTGCTAAGTGTTCTATATAGTGTTTGCTTTACTAATCACCTAATTCATTGCAGTTCATACTTATTGACTTAAAGTTTAAAATCACAATCTGTAGGCTTGAAGAATTGCTTTAAAACTTTTTTTTGTGGTAGAACTGGAAGTGATCTTAAGGTTAGCAAATAATTGTCAGTATTAAAGATGGCATTATTTAAAATAGTCCTGCTGCAAGAAAGGCACTTCAGTGAATATGTGACTAGTAAAGCTTAAATGTGCTTGGGTCTAATAGATTTCATGAAATACTGTAATTTTGGGATTGTAAATGAATGGATTAAACAGGTTAAGGCCAGGATGTTTAAAATTAATGCAATATTAATCTGCACAGATAAACTTCTTTTTAAGATTAAGATTTGAAACTACTGTGCCTTAACTTGTTGCTTTTCTTAAAATGAACTTTTGTAGTTAATGATCATTTAAATCCTTTTTGATAAACCTGCTGTTAATGTTTTCTGTGAATGTTTTCTAACTTTGTCTTGGTAATTGCAATTTAACTAGGTGCGGTGGCTACTAAAGTTCGAAGGCACGATATGCGTGTCCATCCTTACCAAAGGATTGTGACCGCAGACCGAGGTTAGTTTAGTTCTGCAGTTCTTGTTTTTGGGTGTACATGAGATTTGCAACACCACAGCTGGTTAACCAAGTACCCTGTCTTGACCCATTCATGATTTTTCTCAAAAACCTGGACAGTTAATATTTTAAAGCTTTGGGAATGCTTGCAGTTGTAAAAAAAAATTCTAAACTCTGCTTTCCCAGCTCAATTAAATATATATGCTTTGATATATTTAACAGAAATTCTATAATTGATTCAATTTTAAAAATGAAACATCTATCTGCATCAGGAAACGCTATGAAATCAGTGCTGCAATAATTAATTTGGTCATGTTTCCCTCTTTCCTCCCCTGGTTCGTTCTTTTAATTGGTGTGGAAATATCAGATTGGTGTTGCAAAATAAAATGAGTGGATGATTGCTTAATGAGAAAGAAGTAAAGGAATAAATGCCTCCTGTCTGTGTTTGGAGAAATCTGAAGATTTAGATTCCCTTTTTTCCAATAAACTTTTGAGCCACTGTATTGTATATTATGAGGAGGATGCATGTTCTCAGATACTGAACTGAATTCAGAAAGGTAGGGGCTGTGAAGATAACTTCAAAAGTTGTTTGAGTTTGAATTAGTATGGGTAGGGAAAGGGAGGGGGTTTTGGTTGTTTTGGTTTTTGTTTGGTTTTGGGTTTTTTTTCCAAAATCTATTTCTTGGTATTTGCCTGTTGCTGCTAAAATGTGTAACCTGAAGGAGAAACAACTTTTGAAGACCTGTTGGTGAGATGACATCCAATATTTGGGCATCTCTCTTTAACCCTTGAATGGAAAGTAAATCTTCATTTTTCTCCTGTTCCTCAAGTGTCATGCCTTTGGACCCCTGAATGAAGTGTTTAAGCTTATTGAGAAAACTGATCTTTTCGGTTTATTGACATTGACTAGGAAGCAGTGTGAGGGATGAATTCTTATCCCATCCCTGCTGCTGACTCACTGTGGTTTTCAAGCAAGTCATTTAATCTCTCTGTGTATGGTTTCCCATTGGTCAAATAAGGATAATAATACTTCCCTACCTCACAGGGGTGTTGTGGGGGTTCTTGTTTTGTACAGGGCTTTGAGGATGCAAAGCATTATGTGCCAAGTATTATTATTCTGCTCTCATCCAAATCAATGTTGTGCCAGCTTCCATGATATTGTAATATTCAAAAGCCAAATTCCAGTGACAGATCTGACATCTCCAAGCATTGACAACACTTCTCACAACCTTCCATAAATTAACTACAAGAGACAGATTCTGGTTAATGTAGTAAAAGGGGCTCTCCTGGATATTTGGTTTATTTATGTAACATTTTTATTTTTGATACTATCTCAGGCTTTACAGAAAGTGTAAAGCTGGTACAGGACACTACTTTAGTTTTCTGTAAGATTGTTTTATATCACTGCACACTATTGGCAGCCCATTGGCTTGTTCTCATTTCTTGAGAACTCTCAAGGGGCATCAAGTAGTTATAATCAGTTGAAAGTCATTTTAATCATAGGTTTTAATTATTTTTTTTGTTTGTTTCCAATCTCAGTTAAGAGAAATTGGTGATAAGGATTTGGTTGTCTGAAAATTTGATCTGATGTTGCAAAAAACATTTTTTTGCTAATGGTCTTTCATGATCTGCAATGATAGGTTCAGGTGACAGATGTGGCTACTTTTTGTGTAATTGAATATTACCTGAGACAACTAGTAAATACACTGATAAAGTGGGCATAGGGTTTTTTTCATGGAGAAAATACCATTTTGTAGTTTATCATTGTAATATTTGCTCAACATAGTTTTTAAATATTTTTGTAGGGCCTAGATGTTTCATCTGAGTAACTTAAAAGTAATTTAAATTAATTATTAACATAATTTCACCTTCTTTTGTGATACCGCCATTTTCTCATACAACAGCATTTGTCTCTAGCAGTATTGAAAACCCACTGTCTTAAGTAGATAAATAAATACACATTTTTTTCCTGTGGAGTAAGTCATGCACACCTCCCTCTTAGGAAAATCATTCTGATATTTCAGAATATTATTTTAAAGTCTTATCTAAATAATCCCAGTTTGTATTAAGAAATTTATACAAAGTTAATTTTACAACAGAACTTAATTGTAGTTTGAATTTTAAATCCTAGGTTATCACTGCACATACCTAAAAGTCCAATACAAAAGGTCTTGGAGACAATTTTGTTCAGCAATAAAAATTTCTTTTAATGTACTAAAACTATATTGTATAATTAAAATGCTATCAGTATTTGCCATATTCGCCTATTTGGTTGTTCTGTCACCAGGATAGCTATGGCCACAAAAAGCAATGTCAGCAAACCGAAATACTTTTTTTTTCTATGCGGAATTTTTTTTTAAATGTAGTTAAGTGTCACTAAATCTATCTTTGCATTCACTGGGTCTAAAGTCAGTGTTTTGTTCTTTTTTGGTTTTTTTGTTTCTGGTTTTTTTTATTTTTGTTTTAATTCAGATGACTTTGTAGTACTACTGCATTCACTTTTAAAGTAATTTTTATTCTTTGCATAGTTTTGTTTTTTTGTTGGGGTTTGGGGTTTTTTCCCAGAGATAAGCACTGCATTCAAAGCAAGAATCCCCAAATGTGTAAATGCTTTACAGCTAAGCATGTAGAATTGGTGAAGGGTTGGAAAATGTAGCTCATTTTAACTCAGAATAAACCCCCAGATTATAAATAATACAAAATTGAATTTGATTCCTATAACAGAGAGACTGACTGATTTAATTGTAATAAACTGTAAATGGTGTTGCACAGTTGACAAACCTGTGTGTACTGTAGAAGGCCAGAGACTTGGCAGAGGATGTATCACAGGTGTCCTGGTATTTTTTAAAGGTAGCTTGCTTTGATTTTAAACTCCACAAGAAATATTAATGCTGAGAATTTTCTCAAATGTTTTATCCAAACCAATTTTCACATAATTTATATATAAATTTTAATACCTTTTAATCAAAATTGTAATGAGTATCAAAATGCTTTAAGATTCTGTTTCTAGTATATCTGTAAAGTGGTAAGATTGTGCCACATAAAATATTTATTTTAATTTTTTCTTCTTTTTGAAACAGCTGTTATAATTTAAACAAATCCCACCTAGCATGATTCTGAAAAAAAATTCAGGGAGCGTTTGGTCTCATTTATGTTACAGTAGTAATTTTTGTAGTGTTATGAACTGTATCCTAAATGATAGGCCACTTTTATTATGTGAAAGTAAATGAACCCACAAGAAAGATTGTTAAATCAATGATATCTGTGAATACTACACCTACTGGACTTAATTTTATGTAATGGCACAAATCTGACTTTGCACTGAATACCTTTCTCACTTTCATCTCCTCTGCCTTAGTCAAAATGGCAACAGTACAGAAACTTTTATCAACCTCAGAATTTATTAGCTCTAATTAAGCTGTTGAATGAGTCTTAAAAAAAAAATCATACTACTGTTAAGTGGACCAAGTTTAGTGAAGGAGAGTGCGAGAGAATGATTAAAGAAGGAATAGCTCAAGAACATTGGGAATGATAACTTTCCACTTGAGAACTTTTTTTATGTTTTACTGTAATTTGTTTGTGGTTTTGGGTTTTTTTTGTTTTGTTCTGTTGTTTTTTCTTTTTTCCTTTTTTTTTGCAAAAGAAAATAGTATTTACAGGTGGCTTCTTTTAAAATATAAAAATATAAAGCAGGAATGTATATGAAATGTCAGATTTTATTGTATTTGCAGAGTATTAGCTTTGAAAATGAATAAAGAGAGCTGTTTGTAGTTTTAAAATGCCTTATTAGTATCAATTAGATATTTTCTCTATTTTTTCATGTACTTAGAGCTTTTTAAGTATAGACTTTAAAATGGCAGGACTTTTACAGTGTTTACATGCAAGTGCATTTTATAAGTGTCCTATATGTAAAATAGTATTTCGAACGGGAAAATGCTGGCTATAGTAGCAGGCTGAGCGTTTTCCTGGTTTCCACGATGATGCCTACGTTTCTAGACTACAGTTTATAGTACTGCTTTGTATCATGAGGCCAAGAAATTCAATGTTGTTTGTAAATAGAATAAATGAAAGGCAATAAAAAATTTATTGAACAAAAACCCTTTGTTTGGCCCATAGTTTGTTGAACCAAATTGTTTCTCTAAGTCCAGAATTCCTTAGATGACTCCATTCTTTTAACGACTAGTTATTAATAATCACATCCATCATTAATAGTTGCTTTAATGCTTGCACCTGGGGAGGTACTAATGCTTAATAGCAGTCAGATACTGATGCTGTGCACTGACTGTTGTTCCAGAAATCTTCTACCCAGTTCAGAAACTGTTCATCGTTTTTCGTTTTCCAATTTCCTTCATCGACTGCTACTAACCATTAGTCGTTAGTCATATTTTATCTCTATTTCTCCTGTTAACCAGTTTTGTGGGAGTGGGCTTCTCCTTCACATGTCCAAATCATGATGGAGGGCTGTCATGATTTTATTGCATTCTGTAGATGGTGTCAATCAGTATGTCAGAATTAAACATGCTTGTTTTTTTTATTAGTTGTGATTAGTTTTCATGTTGTCATTAAGCCGTCACTAGCTGGAACTAATCTCTTCTCTATCTTTTCTTTCTTTTTTTTGTTTTGTTTTGGTTTTTTTTTTATTTTGGTTTTTTTTTTTGTTTTGTTTTTTTGTTTTTGGTTTTTTTTTTTTTGTTTCTAACCACCCAGCCGCCACCGGCAACTAACCTATGACCTTCTGACCTCTGAACTCTTCACCCAATGATGACCTGACCATGCCTGCCTGCTGATCAGTTAACTGGTAAACGCCTTTGCTTGCCTGTCTTCAGTGCAGCGAGCTGGGGCACTTGTCCGTTCGTCTTACCATCTAACAAAACAGACAAAGAAATTGTTGTCCTCCAACTCCGCTTTTTGTTGTTCTCCTGTTTGGGTGAAAGTGGTTCTAGAACCTGCACTGAATAGTAGTAAAGCAATAAGGTCCAACTCATCCCTCCGCACTGATCATCCTCTAGTGTCCCGCCCCAAGCGAACGGTAAGGAGACCTCGCACGAGATGGAGACAGATGTCCCTTAACTACCCGATGACAGAGGCAGTTACTGTGAGAGACTTCTAGGAGTATTTTTCTTCTCAGAAAAAAAAAAAAAAAATTAAAAAAAGTCAAAGCTCTCTCTGAATGTACTGTGTGATGATGCATCATGCATGAACCTTTGGTCAGGGATGTCATTGGGGAAGGGATTCCAAAAAGTATTCAAAATTTGATACGCTGTTTAGTCACTACCGGTGCCCTCAAAGGGCAAATATTGCAGCCTTTTTTCTATTGCCTGCCAAATTGGACGTTTTAAAGGAAAGTGTGCCATGAAATGCAGATTACGATGACTTTTCAGAACTACATTAATGCAGAGAACAAAACAGCAACACTATTAAAGCAAAATAACAGTTGAAATTGTTTTAACCATATTTTAATCTCCTTGGAAGATTACATGAGAACAAGGTACATGCATTATGTGTCACATTACTGGGCAAACTGTTCAAATATTTTTTTTAAACCTCCCTGTATAGAAAAAAATTCATTAAGGATGTAAAAGCCATGCTTGCCTATTTGCTGTATACATGTAATGAAATTGTAGATAAAGTGTAGTGCATTGAAACAAAATGAACAAAAAAGTAGATACTTTTACTATACAAGGGTGCTGGTGCAGAAAAAAAATATATTTTTGGAAATGTAGCATTTTATACTTTCAAGTGTTATAAAAAAAGAAAAAAAGAACAAAGAAACCCTTTATTTCATTAAATGATTTTTTCTGGTGGTTGTCAAGAAACAAAAGACCAAAAGAGCCTTTTAGTCTTTCTTTTTTATTTTTTAAGTATTGGAATAAGTCTAAAGAAAAGGAAGTGCCTTATTTTCTTCATGGTCATTTAGTCAAATGTCTCGTATAATCAGCTTCTCCCTCAGACAAGTTACTGCATGCCACTCAGTCGCCCAGTATGTGAAAGAAGCTGTGAGGGAAGACAAATGATGAGTTGACCATATTAATTACCTGATTTTTGCCATACTAGCATGATGTGACTTTGCCAAAATCTCAGTAAGTGAAGTATTTGCTAAGTTTTCATCAAACCAGCCCATTATTATTTCAGTCCCTCTACTTTTTAAATCATAGCAAATGCCGTACTTGTGCAACGTAAACCAAAGGGTTCTGTGATACAGACTGTCTCATGCTAAAGGAGATTATTAGCTGACAAATGTTTGTAGAGCTGGAAGTTATGTCATTTTTATTCAGGGATGGAGAGGAGTTTTCTTGATTTTGGTTGAAATAAATATTACATCAACTGTAGTAGGCTTTGGCATCACCCAGAAAATGGATGCTCTGCAGATAATGAAAGTGCTTAGCAAGTTTTCAGTCAGTGACTGAGCACATCCCCAGTTTCCAGGAGCAGCTCCAGCAGTGGCAAACAGCATGGAAGTTTGTTATTTTTCAGCTCGTCTTTGACTATTGTTACATCTGGGTCATTGGCTTTTCTTCAAAAAATAAGCAGGAGAGGGACTTCAGCCATTTGAAGTCCAGCTATACCTTATTTTTAACCCTTGTTTCCACATAAGGTTCAAATAGCTGGGCAATTGCAAAAGCTGAAGCTGTTGAACGCACAGTATTTACTTCTGAAAACATTAAGTATTACTTTGTGGGGCTCAGTACTAAACTTGGCAAATATCAGGTGATAATTTTATTCCCCTCTTGTCAACTTATTCTCCTCCTGCAAATCGTCACAGCTTCCAAATGAAAGGTCAATAGTAAGCTAAGAGGGCTTACATTTTTAAGCACCTGCATGGTGACCTCATCTAACATCTTGTCTCACCTGGAAATAATTATCAGTTTATTTACTATGCAATAGACATTCATCCTTTCGTATTCAGCTAGATTTTTGTTTATTGTGCCACCGGCTTTGTCTTCCTGTTACACATACAGTTGTGTTGATTTTATTTACAGTATATGCTGTGCCATTTTGATTTTATTTTGGTTGGTTGGTTGAATAAACTTGCGACACTCGAACATTTGAGGAGAGATTTGCTAAAACAATACCAGTATTTGATCCAGTTTCATCTCAACTATGATAAAACCTGGATGTTTTAGACATTTATCAAAGGTCTTTTACTGGGGGGGAGGGGAAGTGTATGGAATAGATGTGTGACATGTGAAAGTAATGTTTGCTCTGAACAAACTTTTGAAAACTTAGTTGACAAAATTTTGGATCAACTTAGAAAAAAAGCATGACTTTTGAAATCTCTGAATGCCTTGGTTCTCAGTATTATCATTCTTTAATGACTTTTTCTTTATTAAAATAAGTAGTTTTAAGACTTCTTTCTGACAGTATTATGTAATTTTTTTAGAGTGGGTAGATGGGAGTGTCGCTTGTATGTAACCGTACAGATGACATGTATTTGTCTATTCTTTATTATCTTAGTAGTTTCATGCTATGTATGTACCATAACCAACCTATTGCCTATGAGAAACATGTAAGATAATGTATTTACAGCCATTGTTACAAGTTTATAATGTATTTTTCTATCTTGTTTTATATGTATGTTATATAACATTCAAAAGAATTTTTTTCCTGATTGAGAAAAAAGGATACAAAATGCAAAACCCACAATTTTGATAACTGAAAAATTGCCAATTGTTTTGCAGTACTTTATTATATTGGGAGTGTTGTCTTTCTTGGGCTTTTAGTTAGCTACTGGATGAATACATTAGACATATTTGGGTTTTAGTTGGGTTTTTACATAGCTTGCATTTTAATTCTTTGGTTCTTTGCTGTTTCTATTAACCCATAGCATTATTTTAATAAATGTTATAATACCAACCTACTAACTCTGGACTATGTCTGTTTATTAACCATTACATGTTTAATTAAAATAAACAAATAAAGACAGAAGAATGTAAAGTCTTGAGTTACTGGACTAACCCTGAAGAACGTGACCACAGATAACACAACGTGACTTGTTTTTATGTTGTTTGTCAGCTGACATTCTGCACACTACTATAAAGTTGGCTTTGGTCATTCTGGCCTTTTACCTTGGGGAATGGGTGCCAGTAGAAATGGGAACAAAGTAGCATTTTTGAGGCATTCTTGTAGAGTCTCACCACTTGCCTTTCAGCATCTGCATTACTAATTCCACACTTTCTTTTTCCTTCTCTAAAATAATTACTATTGGCTGACAGCAAAAGATGCCAGTGTATTGATAAATCATGACGGTGTACAGAAACCAGTTTGATTCTTTGTTGAACCATTCAGAGATCAGAGCAGTTCATGGAACAGTAATTTGTGATTTGTTGGTTTTGGCACCTGATTCACTGTTGCATCATGTGACGTTTCTAAGCACAAAATATTTCTGGGTAGAATTGCTGTACATTGAAACACAAAACCTGGGGATTTCCTTTGGCAAAAGTGCCTTATTTATGCCACACTATTTCAAGTAACTTAGTATTTTGGTACTTCTGCTATCAGTATTGCCTAGCTCAGGGGAGTACAACTTCTGTAAGCCAAAGGTCAAACTGGATCTTTTCCTAATGACTGCAGAAAGTACAAAAATACACCTTCCACTAAATTACCGGGCAACATCCATTTCAGATTCCAGAGCTGCCTTTATGTGGTCTTTATCCCTGTGGATGACTGAAGCAGCATGAATGCAAGGAATTGAAATGGTGAAAATGCTGTTTTGAATGTACACCTAGGCAAATGTTTTTACAGATGTGCTTCCCCTTTCTTAGAACTGCACTGCTGGAGGCTCCTCTACATTTCCCAGGTAGTTCTAGATTTGTAACCTTGAGTGGGCAGTAATTACCACTAATGTCGAGCGAGATCCTCAATGTACATAACTTTTCAGATGTCAACAGTTTTCTTCCTGAAAATCCATTTGTTTTCCTGTAGATAGTAAAGATTCAGATGAGGAATCTGAATCTGTTCAAATTCCTCCTTTAATTTATGACATTTCAAACTATTTATCTTGAAATACATGCAATATAAAACTTTATGAATAGAGTTCTCACAGTATTGCTAGTAATTAAAATTTTATTCATCTTTATTTTATGGAGAAAAATAGGCTAGCTTTGATGATGTTTGTTAGTTTTCTAATGGCACGTAGTTCTTTGTTTTACAAAAATTTTAGGTAGGGCTGAGATACCAATTCATTTTGAATAGTTTCACTTATGCAGAATTTTCTTTTTTAATTTAACAGATCATGTTGCTATCCTAAAACTCAGCCACAGGCAGATGATAAGAATATTAGATATTTACAAAAGATATCAGAACCTTTTGACCAGATAATGGAACAAGTGTCATTACAGAGCAAATAATTTATATTCCTAAAGAATTTTATCAGAGGTGCACATATAGTTTAGCGAAGTACTCTGTCCAGTGTAGGTGAAGCTATTCAGATAGAACAAAACTTTAATGTTTTGTATTGAACAACGCTTCTATTTCCTGAACTACTGCTTTTCTGTAATATTTTTATTATTTTGTATTTTTATTAATATATATTAACTACTGTTATACTTTGTCCACAGTGCATTTTCATCT
The DNA here is from genome assembly GCA_009812075.1 of Sialia sialis. NCBI lineage: Eukaryota > Metazoa > Chordata > Aves > Passeriformes > Turdidae > Sialia > Sialia sialis. Next base: position 25,977,096 of record VRYO01002297.1, read on the forward strand.
CATTCTTCAGTATATGCAGTAGTCGAAGTTGCTGTAAATTTTGTAGTACTTTGAAGGTGAGGGACAGAAAAAAATAGGAAAACTGTAAAATCAAAATAACATACTCATTATTGTTGTCCACTGAAGGCATTTCTCCATTTACCTGAGTGCTTGTCTGAAAATTTAACTATTTTATACTTTGCCTGCTTACAGGAAAGATGCAAACTGTTTTTAGAACCGAATTTGAGGATGACTTCAATCTTGCTAAATCACTGAAGTTAGCTTCTTTTTGTTTCTTATTATTCTGAGGCTAAATTGTTTTAGCATTTGAAAGATCATGTGTTCAAGACAATTAGATCATTGATCCAATAAAGTGACATTTATCTTAGGGTAAATTTTTATGACTGGTCAAAATACAAACGAAAATATCATCTAGCCTTTCAAAGTAACATCTGAGCAATGCTGTTCACATCTTAAGTGTTGTACCAAAGTACAACAAATTTGGTTTCTCCAAGAGTATTTTTGTGCGTATTGTATAAAGTGCCTTCAAGAACATCTTTCAGATACTTTTAATGAGCATATGTTCATATAAACTTTTATTTGAACATACGTTTTAAAAGTGTGTCAAAAATCCACATGTAGTGAAAGGTTTATTGCCAGATTGTACTCTATGCAGGGGACCACTACGAGGTTTTCTGCCCTGAAAATGCAGGGAAACATTGAAATGTGTTACCATCCATTAAGAAATTAATTTGGGGGAAACATGAGCATATGAGTTCTTTGTGTCTGGATAAAAACGCCAGTTATCAGCAATAGCACATTGTACAGAATGGAATCTGAGTAACACATTCCTGGGGCTGGAAGTACATAATTGTTCCTGGAATTTCTGTTTTGTTTTAATATGTTTGATATATTTTTCTAAAACACTATTAATGGAGTACTGTCCAAATAACACATGACCCATAATATTAATACGTGGTAATCAATGTTGAATCAAACTGGTTAACGAAAGTACAGTGCTCTTCCTTCTCTGTGCCTGCGCACTAATTGCAGGTGGTGCATAGGGGCTGGGGCTTAGGCACAGCAGGCTGCACTCCTAATTTCTTGGTGCCTGCAGTTCGGGTGTCCGTCTTTGACAACAGACTAACTGGGAGGAGTCTGCCTCCCAAGGGAAAGATTAACTGAGATCTGAAACTTAGAAGAATTAATTGAAAATACAGCAACAATAAAGCAACACATATACATATATGCTTTGACTTGTATTATGGCAGTTTGTGTGAAACATTTAAGGTTTTGTTTGTACAAAATAATGTATTGTGAGGGGAAAAGCAAACATGGACGTTGCCAAAACACATGTAAATAAACACCACTTACGACTGTACATTATGTGCAATAAAGTAACTGGAAAAAGTGCATGTACTTTATCCTCAAAAGAAAACTGACAGCTCTGAAAGCTGTAGCAATAGTTTTATTTTCTGAAAAGTTAAATTTTATTCTGTATCTAAGCCGCAGAATAAAGAATGTACATTTTTCACACTTAAATTTTCATTAATGCTTCTAGCAGTGTTATGAAAGGTGTTAATTGTTGAAGAGGCTTAAACTTTCATGGTCGTCCGATTATCAGGGTATGTTTTGCTTAGCAGTTTCTTATTGCATATGCCGTTGTTTGTAAATGAAAGAAGTATGCATTATATATCATAAACATGCAATACGCATATTGCATATGGGTTTGTGGATGCATCAGTTCTGTGAATTTTGCAGATAACCATGTGTTTTTGGTGATATTGTACTTTTGTAGGCATAAATGTATGAACAATTGTTCAGAGCAAATAAGAAAGGAGTACTACTTTACTGTAACTGTAACACTGGTTTGGGGCGTAGTTTCTGATTATTGTAGAAAATGAAGATGTTTGCCACCCCACCTAGTGTGAACCTAGCAAGAAATACACTTTGGAGGAGAACTAGATTATGATGTTCTATGTTTTTCCTTAATATTTATGTGGTGATGCCTAATTTTAGTTAAGGATAATTTCTTTACCAAGGTATCCTTTGCTAAGAATTCTACTTCACACTGCTTAAATAAAAAAAAACGTTTGCTTCAGAAGTTAGTGAAGTAGATAAGGTTAAGCGTGGCATCTTTAGAATTCTGATAGAGTAGGGGAGAGGAGGCTAAATGCCAATGTTAAGGTACAGTTCTGCACACCCAGGAAGGGTGAAAAGTTTGGCATAATTAGTCTGAAGACACCTTCCATGATGAGTCTCACCAAAATAGTGGCATATAATTTATCTGATCTAGCTGTAGTCTTAGAAGTTCACAGGATGTAGGGATGCTGTTTGGCATGTGCCACTTGAGCAGGTAAAGCAGCCTTTGTCATCTTTGCTGTTACTTGAGTGCCAGCTGCCTGTACCCTGTAGTCCTGGCCTGGAGTGTGGGCACAGCCTCACTTTCTGTGCTGTCTGGCTGCACTGGTCAAACCCCCTCCTTCATCCACCCAGATCCCTAGAGAGCAAAATTGTGTTGACCTTTCTTGCCTCTTGCACCAAGTCAGTAATACCTGTTTGTGGTCACGTTCACATTAGGAATTGCATTTCTAGGTCTGAAAATTAAAGCTAGATGTGGAGTTTAAAAACTTGAAATTTTTTCTCAACAGATTTTATCACCATTCTACCAGCACTGCCTGTGTGTTTTGGTATGTTTATGGGGGATGGCCTGACCTTACTAGATGGCTCCTCATTGTATTACTGCAGTTACTGTAGTTCCCTTGAGGCATTACAAACTTAACCATTATCAGTGTCAAAATAATGAGGGACATTCATAGCAAAGAGTACTAAGTGCAGTGTCAGAAATCACTCTTTCATATTGGCATTCAAGTCTGCCATCAAAAGTAAAAAGATACTTTATCCAACTGTTTTATTGGTGACCCTGTGAAATTCTCAAATGGTTAAAAGTAGACAACCGACAATTCCTGTTGAGTTAAATTCTAGAATTTAACAATCTTAAATAATCAGCTACTCCCTAAAAAGGTGAGGGTTTGGTTGGTTTTTTTTTTCACAAAGCAGCATAGCATATCTTTGTCCTTCGTAATTTCTATCACCATATTTTCAAAATGTTTCCATCTTCTGTAATAAATAAGGTTACTACTTTGAAGAGTAAACTGGATAAACTCAGAGGTGAGGTTCAAGGAAAAAAACAACCATGAAATAATGGCACACCTAAATACTGCATCATTTCAGCAACTTACCAGTAGATTTTCTCTAAAGTTCATGTATTTTTAAGCACCTTATAGAGACAAGAAGTTAAGCAGAGAAATTATTTTTGTTTGTGGGGGGTTTTCAGAATGAATTCTATAGATTTTCAGTTCACTGAGTGTGGCTTTTATTAAGCAGGTGGTACTTCCTGAAGGTAAGAAGTTCCCAGGTCCTCCTGCCATAGGTCAGTCATTGAGCAAACAAGTGTTCAGTGTTGATTCTGATTTGCTTTCACACTCATGTGAAAGTGAAATGCCATCTTTCCTATCCAGGTCTTTTTAATATCATGACAGATGTATCAGTCTGTATCTCCTAGAGCAGTGTTTTATAGGGATTTTTTCTTTTTAAATTGACATTTTTTCAGTAAAAAGACAGATTTAGTGAGCAAGAGTGTTAAGGGAAATGTGTTAATATATGATAAAGATACTGGGATCGCTCTTTTAGAGTCTCACTGTGTTATATGTATTAGAAAGCCAGAATGAAATGTTAGTGTAGTATTTATCTTGTTGTCTACACTTTTCCAATTACAATTTCCAGACAAGGTGGTTTTCATGAGACTACCTTGTGCAGTTCAGAGGTAGTGAAATGACTGCAGATCACTTGTATGTATGTACCTTTTCATAGAGCACAGCCTTTTTAAGGTCTTGACCTCAGATATTGGGTAAAACATTGCAAATTTGTGATGCGGGGAGCACAGTTTATTTGCTAGCCTATCTGGTAACTATTGCAAGTTCAAATGTCACTGCCAGTTCAGAAATGTTACTACATATTAATTACTGTGGCAAATTTCATGTCTTGTTTTTAACGTGAGTACAATCTGGAGACCTCCACATGCATACTAGTTTAGTAAATCTTTGCATTATTTTCCTGATCTTTCATGAAGAGTAGATCCAGTAGTACTGAGGGTGCCACAAGGCCATTACTTGCATGCCCCTGTGTGACTTTTCCCATATAACCTTAGTGATGAGACAATTTTGATTCTTTCCCTGAAAGGCAATGCATGAAACAGATCTTCAGCTTTGTTTCTGAGAGAAAATAGGAACTGTATACCTATGGAATTGTTGACTGACAGAAGATAAAGAATAACTAATGTCAGAGCTTTGAACCCTGTCCTGAACAGTTGACTAAAAATTACTCTGGACTTTGTATAAGCCAAGAAGAGGAGACAACTCTAAACAAGAGCAGCACTGTCAAGCCCATACTGTGTTAACAAGAAGTTCATCAGAGACTGTAGGCTGGAATTTTAAGTGAAGAAAATTGAAATTATCTCAGTCCCTGAAGAACTGGTTCACCATATCTCCCTGTTACCTTAAGCAAGCTTGTTAATTTCCCTGTTGGAAGTTTTTCCCTTCTTCAGCCTAATTTGAATTTCTTGTTCTTTTATTCTAAGGTTCTGCCTTGCTCCCTTCTCTGCTGTCTTGCATTTCATAGACAAATTCTCCCTTCATTAGGATGGTGAGGTAGCACAAGTTGTTCTTGGAACAGAAAAACAAGAAGCAAGACTTCAGGTCTAGATCAGGATGTTCAAGTGGGACATTATTTAGAAAACCTGTTTTACACACACAACTCCAAGCAGATGGAAGAGAACTATTTGGATAGTGAGGGCTCAAATCTAATGTTGGGAATGCCGGGGTTTCAGATGTTTCTTTCGTTGCTGATGATTTGTGCAGTTTTGGGCAAGACCTCTGCATCCAAAGCCACAAAATACCACTATCACCTTAAGTGATGTGTCAAGATATGCAGTGTGGTCACCAAGCTTTTCAGAAAAGAAGACACCATTGCCTTATCTTCTTTTGTCAGTTTCAAGCAACAACATCATCCAAAAATAAAACCCCTGGTACCCAGAGACAATATACCTGCCCGAGTGCAGAGGGGAAAGCACTGGTCTGTAAATTCCCATCTTTCCACCATACCCACAGGAACCAGCTGGGCTGCTTGGATCTATCTCTCTCAGGCATTTTCACATGCATAGCAAGTACGGCTGTAACTCTGCCTTTTGCTTTCCCTAATTACCCATGATGAAAGCTACTCTTTTACTCAAGTACCTTTGGTGCTCTGGTTCTGAATCTTTGTCCTTCAGTTTCCTGTCAGGTTAACAGGAGATGGTTAATGTGGATGGCCACATTTGAGATTGTAGCATGCTCAAGCAGTACAATGCTGAGCACACTCCAGTATCATCACAATGTCCAAGTGTCTCACGATCTTGAATGTACTTGAGAATAAAGCATGAAAGCAAAACAAAATACCTTTGGCTTCTTACTTAGCCAAAACCACGATAAAGTCTCCAGTATCTCATAGGCCAGCTGAGTCCTAGTCCCAGACCAGATCACCTCAGTGGGTACCTACCAGTAGTGCTGTCTCAACAGATGGCCATCTTAAGAAACGATGGGCACAAGTTACTCCCAGGAAGATGCTGGTTGGGCACAAGAGGAAATTTTATTACAAGGAGGACAGCAGCCATTGGAATAATCTCCCCAGAGAAACAGTGGAATCTCCAGTTTTGGACATCTTTAAGAGTCAAGACAGCATACTAGCCCATGTCTAGACTTGGCTTTTATCAAAAAAGGTTGGATTTGATGGTCCTTGCAATCCCTTTCAACCTGGTATTCAATGATTGTGTTTGTAACAATCTGAGTCCTACAGGCTCACTGGAGATGGATGGAGCTGCATTCCTGCTTTTCAAAGTTGGCAAGTCCAAGGGGAGGCAAGGGACAGAGATGCAATTGCAGGAAACAGCGCTGCTTTGTCTCTTCACCAGTGAAATGTAGAAGTGGGGAGCACTGACAGTGCCTGAGACATGGGAGACCAAGAAAAAAATGGGATTCTATTGAAAACCCACTTGGCGGGAGTGAGATTTGCTCTGCAATCATGTGAGGTTCATGTTCAGCTCTTAGCATAACATACAATTTTTGAAACCGAAATGCCTTAAAATCATTAACTTTGAGGCAAGAACAGTTTTTGCAGCTTCAGGCCTGTAGTTGTGAATGGTTACATTTGGCATGTAGATTTTTTTAGTGAGCTTTCAATTTGCTTTGGAAGAAGGGTGATAAATGCTATTTGTGGGAGACAACTTTGGATTTCTCAAGCAAGAGCCAGGGTTAGCAGGTAGATATATAAAACAAAATCATCTCATCAGCCACATCACTAACCTCAGCAAAATCCAACATTAAATTGTTTACCCCTGGTCACACTCAACCACAAGACAGCTGGCAACCAAATACTTTTGGCCAACAGCAGTATAGTGGAAGGTGGACAGTGAGAATTTACCTCCTCAGTCAAGACTCTTCCAAAATTTTATCTTGATGAAAGTAAACAACTGCATTTTACTAGTTGTCATGTACCTCACAATGATAATAATAAATTATGAAGTAGGACTTCCACCTGCTCTGGATTTGTCTTCAGATTTCCCTGTGTGAAAGAACCTTGAAATAAATGATTTCCACTCTGGCAAGCACCTGGTTTAGAACAAAGGTGAAGCCAATGAATGAAATGGTCAAAACACCTGACTCCTTTTGGGAGGGAGGGAAGCAGTAAATAAGGTTGCCTTAGAGCAGTTTCTCCCTTGTCATGCCTATCCCCTTGCAGTTTGCTGCCACTAATCACTGTGAGCCAGACTGTGCACGTGGAAGAATCCTTCAGACAAGTCAGTGGAGCTGCTCATGTGAGTAATTTGTAAAGCACTCAATCAGGGCAATTAAGCCCTGTGTATTAGACTCATTTTTGCTATAAATTCCCTAAGCAAGGACTTTTATTCTTGTCAGTAAAACAGTGGATGCAATTCTGGTGGCAGTGCTTTTTGTTTTTGTTTTTTTTCTCCCCTCCCCACAACTTCTCATTTCTTCACACACACAGAGCACTAAGAGGCTCAGAGAAGCAGCAGCTTTGACAAGCAATGCTAACATGCCTGCCTGCTCTGAGCAATTCCTTTGGGCGCTTTAGCAATGTCACTCTGGCTCTCAGTGTTTCTTTCAAGTCAGGAGCCTCGCTGCTTACACAGCTTGGGAAAGGGAAAGCCTAGGTGCAAAGGCAGGGAAAAGTTCTGTCGGTGGCTGGCAGCAACAGGAGAGTCTGGTTGTGCCGGTGAGTCAGCTGAGCTGCTCGCTCACTTGCTTATTCCAGCCACATACAGGCAAGTGCAGGCAGGGAAAATTCCTAGCTTTGATTGTGAGGAAAGGGCCTGCTTATGCCACCACAATAACGTCTCTTTTCCCAGAATGAAATTTCACCAGGCATAATTGCAAAAATCCTGGGACGAAATACTTCTGCTTAACCCCTGACATCTCATTCTTCTCACTGGGAGAAAAGTAGTCATTTATGGTTCGGTGGGGTTTTTTTGGGTTGTTTTTTTTTTGTTAGTTTTTTTTTTTAGTTCAATTACCAGCTTTGATGTGTCTAAAATGGGAATAATGGCAGAGAATACAATATCTCCTGTCTACACTGCTACCTATACACTTGCATATAAATAGCACTTTTGTTTCATGGGTTGGAGTAGAGGCTGAAGAGAAATACTGACAGTGCAGCAGCTCTTTTCCTTTGTAGTGGATCTAATAGGCCTGCAGTATGAAAAATGCTACTTATGCTTTGCTTTTTGGCTGAGACTCACTCTGTGGAGAGGTCTAGCAGAGGGCAGAGGCCCCACTCAAATCCTGCTGAGCCTTCAGAAAGGCTTTCCATGTACCCCTACAGTAGGCACAAGGATTCAGACAGTTTTACATTCTGTTCATGGATAAAGGCATGTAAATAATACCTTTTTGACTGAGTATGTCTTGAAATATGCAACCTGATGGCAGATAGTTCTACTTTTTTGTGCAGCTATTTGTTCTGAACCACATGGCTTGTGAGTCATGAAATATTAATGGCCATGCAAATCTTCTCTTCTGTATCACAAGCTCTTCAGTGTTCCTGACCCCTGACTTCCTTTAATCATCTCCTGGGTGTGTGGTCTGTTACTATTCTGAGATATCTTGTGAACAGGGGCAGAGTAATTACTTGATCCTTGCCTGCTGCAAGAATCTTTTTGAAAAGAAAATTGATAACTTCAGAGACACTTCCTCCTTGCATTAAAATCAGCCCCACCACCTTGCTTCACAATATTTCTCTTTTGGTGGCCTGAATGCAGACCTGCAGTGTTCAGTGCTATTTTCATGACTGTAAAAACAGCATTCTGGGATCTTTTAAGCTGTCACCTGCTCCTTCACAGATTAATTACAATTTTTGGTCAGATGTTTTTTCCCCTTCTTTCTCACTCTCCCCTACTGATGTTTTTCCTTAAGGCATCCTTATAAATAGTAGTAGTGCCTGTTAGTTATAGGGTTATCTTAGCCATCTCCTTAATAACTGGAGGCTGAATTAATGCCTGAAGCATGGGGGGTTTTTTTTAAATTTTATTTTTTTTAAGAACTGCGGCATGTTTTTTTGGCAAATATTTTTGTATCCTTTTCTTTCTCCAATTGTTTTCTAACATCCCAAACACTAAGGACATTACCAATGTGGGGAAATAGGGAAATGTTCCTTAGCTCCCTGCCAAATATAGGACATGTCAGTGGTTCGGTGCTATGCAGGTCTGACAACCAGAGGAGAAGGAGATGTACAAGCTGGGGGATGAAAATGGCTGGGGAAAGAGAAAACTAACCATGAAAATGCATTTCCTGTATGGGAGCTATTTTATAAACCAGTGTGATGAAAGTACAGACATGAGTAGGTATTTGTACAAGTGAGCTCATAGTGACTGCCAAGAGCATGGTGTAACACGAGGGTAATAAGGACCACACAGTTTAATACGAGGCTAATAAATGTTGACCTACAAGTTTCTGACTTCTGGAGCAATTTTGCCCAGGTTGCAGGAGTCAGCAGTGCAGCACCAAAAACCTGCTTCTGAAGTGGTGGGTTTATACAGATGAGGATGTGGGGAAGACTAGCTCAGGCAAAACATTCATTATCAGAGCAGAGATAAAGGAGCCGGGATACCTCAGGTCTTTGTAATGTGCCACTTTGCAAAACCTGGGATGACATGTAGGAACCTTTCTGGGGCTCTGCAGATCTATCCTCTGTGTGTACTATTTCTGAGGATCAGATGCCGGCCTGGGAGGAATCCATAGCATTAAAGGTGCAAAGAAAACTCACCCCACCCTTGATTTCATTCAGCAGCAGGTGCCTGTGTGTCTCTGAGGACATAGATGTCTTTCTTTCATACTTTCCTTTCTTTCCCCTGAAATGTCCTCGGTGGCTTCCAGGCCCTGTGAGAATGGCAGACACACAGCTTGGCTCACACAAGTGGCTGTTGTGAAGCAAAGTTATTTGATGGCTTAGAGCCTGGCAGTCTCCAACCTGGGGACCACCCACACAGTGACTGTGTCCTGTGCAGGGAGCTGCAGTTCCTGCTCAGGGTGTGGAAAGCTGATGTGCCACCAACTGGTGGGAGTCATTCAGAAAGCGGATGGGGCAGAGAAGCCAGAGCCTCCCTCCCAGCCCATCTGCAGCACTGTGGTGTCCCACTACAGGGGATTTATAGGAGCCTAGATGGTGGTCATAAGCCCTGCTGCAGGTCTGGCTGTCCTATAGTCTGCAAAGGTGACTCAGGTTTTGGAATGAGGTGAGTTCTGATCAGCTGAAGGGAGCAGTGAGTAATCCTCATCTACCTGGCTTTGCATCCAAGCAGTGAGTCATTCTAATGAGCAATACCAAAAGCGCTGACCTGCCCATCTCATGCTCCCTCACTTGACACTCCAAGCTAACCTGCAGCCTTGGTGAGCCTTGGGGCTGCCTTTTGGGCACAGGGGAACCTGGGATACTGATTTTATGGCAAAATTTACCAATGGAATAAATGCTGCTGTAGGACGTATGTGTGCCAAAATACTCAGCATAAATAACTCGGAAGCTTTCAGTGGGTTTTCTGTATTTGGCATTCCTGCTAAAACTGCAGAATTCTTTTTGATTTAAAGAACATTTTCTTACCCCTCACCATCAGGATTTTAGCTGCACATCACTCTTTCTTGTGCACACCAACCTGGCCACCTATAGCTGGCTGGACTGGTGTGTGGCGACTGGGCAGAGGAGCACGTGGGATTATTGCTGTTTTAGTCCATGTCTCTGTGTTCCTGGGGACAGCATGAACATCCTCTCCTGTCCTCCCTGCTCTACACTGTGCCCACACTGCAGGGTGGGGTGGTGCCCATCCTACCTCTTCAAAAGGCTGCTCCTTTGAATGCAAAGTCCTCACTGTAATTGCTTGGCTTTAAGCTCCATGTGTGGTACCAGCATGTTGGGAATGGTGAAAGCTGTTTGCCTCTGGTTTGAATGCAAGGCATGGGCTGGCTTGGCTGCATGCAGAAAACTGCACAGGCTTCCCCTGGGTGCATGGCACTATTTAAAGTAAAAGGACTTTGATTTGGAAGAGGCAACGATGAAGGTGAAGGCTAATAATGGAAGCTTATAAATGCAGCTGACATCCTAGCACCCTGTGTCTTTCATGCTGTCCTTCATTTACTCTCCTGGTGCTCTCCTCTTTTAATGCTCTGTTTTTTCCTCTGTGAGCCAAGTGCTGCTGAGAGTAACTGGGGTAGCTGAGTTTGATCCATTTACGTGCCTGTGGATATAGAGTGAGTTGTTATTTAACACTGAAATGTGTGAAATGTTCCATGAAACCTCCAGGGTGAACCATGCTAACGGACAGACTTTTATAATCTGTGGATTACACTCTATAATCCATATATATATATGTATGTATATATATATATTATGAAGTATATATTTATAGCTGGTGACTAATATGGAAACCCCTCTTATAGCTAATAGCTTCTAGTAGAGACCCATCCACATAACATTCCTATGTGGGTGGGTGGCTGTTGGCACCAGCAGTGGGATTCCTGACTCTAGTCCTGATCTGGGCTTCTCAGCTAGGCTCCTGCTCCTCATCAGCTGCAGGATGTGGGCAGCAATAAGGGCAGTTCAGCGTAGGTTATAATAAAATCTCATACAAACCAGAACTTTTCTCTTCTGTTATCTGCCTGGGCTCTCCATGTAGGTGGCTTGATTGGATGTGAACCCTTCAGACAGCAAAACCTGTGTGAGGTTATGTGACTCACGCTGAACATCTCCTACAGCCCACAGCAGATGAGGTTGATGGTGAGATCCTGGGTCCTTTTCCACAGCCTTGAAATGGGACCACCCTTCTCTTCTGCCTCTAAAGCTTCTCTGTCCCTCCTGCCTTTGCTTTGCCAAGTGAAAGTCCATCTGGGAGGTGTCCAAAAATGTACACACACAGCCAGCTGTTTTATGCTGAAACCTCATGTATTTCATAGATAGGCTGAGCTTCCCCAATGTAGCTCACTCATCCCTAGGGCCTTCCTATCTCACAAGAACAGGGGGAACTTCTCTGCCCCAAAATCCTCATCAAAAAGCACTTGCTCAGAGGTAGTGAAAGGCAAAACAGAGTGAATTCTGCAGCTGAACTCATATTCAAGGAATTATGTCAAGCTGCCTGTACATTCCTTCTACTTATAATTTATTATTAACAGTCTGAGAGGAAGAAAAATAATTCATTAAACAATCAGCAAGGCATTCATAAGATATTACTGAGATCAGGTCTCAGGGAAACACATGAGCTTTCACAAATATTAAGTTTTATCTACTCTGTTAAGTCATTTTACATAGGAAAATGAAACTTAATCCAGCTGCTCTGTCTCTGTAGCTGCTGCTCTAGGGGAAACAAATTCAGATCCACTATAATCTGACTAATAGGTTCAATATCAGCTCCGTCTTATCAGAGGGAAAGGAGCAGTTTCATCTCAGTTTTTGCAGTCTGCCCCATGCTTATCTATTCCCTGGTGGCCAGATTTCAGGGCAGACCAGTGAGAGAAGTCTCCTTCTGGGGGCTGGAAATTTAAAATACCTTGCTGTGAGACCCTTTTCCCATGCTGCAGGCAGTTAGCAGGTGCTTTCTTTTCCAGATGGGAGTGCTTTGTACTTGAGAAAAAAGGTTTGAAAAAGTGTACTTTCTCCCATAGCTCAAATCTATATTCTTGGTTTAGCCAGCATGGAAAGCAGTAAGGCAATGCTTGGTCCAGCAGCTGCTCAGGAAGCCCTGCTCTTCCTCCACTAAGGGACATTGGCACACTTGCCCCTAACCAGTGCTACTACATTGTGGTAGGATGATTTGGTTTTGTTGAGAAGATGCAGCTCACCCACATGCTCATTTCTCACCCTCATATGTTGCTTTCTGAGCCTCTACTGTTTTCTTGCACTGGGCAGTGGTGATCCTGTATGGGAAATGACTTGAAAAACATCATAAAGATATTTCTGGGAGCAGTGGAGCCTTCAAAGGAAAATTCTCGGGAAGCTGGAAATACAGTGGGAGGGAAAATATAATCTTTCATTTCAGATGAACTTCTGCCTTCCTTGAAATTCCTGTGAATTTCAAAGCCTTTGATAGTCATGAAACATCAGAGGAGCCTTTATGCTAAGCAAAACGTGTGTGAAAGCAGCTCTGCTTCTGATCCTTCCAGGAGCTGCTGCACACCCCCTTCCTCTTCCTTATGTTTGTCCTACCCCAGCTGATGCAGTCAATTTGCATTTGTCTGGGTGGTCGTGGCTGTGCCCTTACTCTGCTCTGCTGGATGACACCAGAGCAAAACCCAGTACAGGACCTGCCTGCATGGCCAGTGGCCACCGCCACTGCTCCCTTGTGGGCCAGCCTTGCTGATCCACAGGGATGGCTGCTCTCGAAGGCCTGGGATGCCCTGCTTGCAGCACAGTGCACGGTTTGGTCTCGTCCCAGCCTGTCTTTACAGGCATTGTGGCCATGGCACAGAGATTTCCTGGAAGAGCTCAGATGGCACCAGGCACAGGTGGCAGATTTATAGGCAGACACAAATCACAGTGAATGCAGGTCACTGGAAAGGACAGCACAGCCACCCCAGCTGGGAACTGTCCTTGGAACAGGTACAGCCTGGGTGCAGCTGTGGGGAATTTCTGCCATGTAGCAGACCCAGCCACAGGAGACTGTGCAGGGGATGCTGTAGAAATTGCAAGAGCTGCAGAGCAGGAATATGATTCCCACAAGGCACTCCTGAAGAGGAGCACAGATCTCTGTGAGTAGGTACAGGCCTTCCATTTCCCACACCTCACTTCCAGCTGCTTCTAGTAGCACTCATGGGTGTTCTGTCACAGACTCCTTCCTGAAATGAGCTGCAGAGAACAGCATCTGGTCAAGCAAGGGGGGAGAGAGAAGACCAGAGAGAAAAATTCCCAAGGGTAATGTGATTTACCTGTTTTTTCTACCTGGGTAATGGTTATCTTGTGAAGACTGATGCATTCTTCTTCATTCAGCTGATGTCTTCTTCATTCAGCTCCCTGCCTGTAGCTGTAAGCTTTCTCTCCAACAGGTAACTTCATTACTCTTAAGCCAAAGAAATAGTGGACTATTTTTGGAGTGATGTTATGTGTTCCACAGCAAGTGAAGCTTATGCTTTCTGCTGGAGCACTGTTGAGAAGAAAATTCCTCTTGATGTGAACCAAATGTAGTTTTTGAACATGTGATTGGCACAAAGTATGCAGGCAGTGTCTTTCAACAAGGATAAGCTGAACAAAGGAGTAGAACAAGTTGAATTTTTTTTTAAGCTACCTTGGCTGAGTTGCTGCCTTTGAACAAGGGTGGTTAAGTCCTGGGCAGGTATGGGACACAACTCTGTAAGCACGCAGACACAGGTATGTAGGCAGAGCTGTGAAGCATGTTATGAATAGTCCAAGGCCTTGATGACTTTTTGTTAAGATATGCTGCAGAAGGACAGTGTTATGACTGGAGCTACATGGACCAAGGTCAGCATGTAACTGAGGCAGAAGGCTGCCAATAAAGCAACAGCATTGTTCAGTTCTTCCTGTGAAATGAAACATCACTTGATAATGCTGATTGTCACTGCAAAACACAAATTTAAGCGCAGCTCCTCTTCCCACCCTGCAGTGTTTATCAAGCTGGTCCCCTTCAAAATGGACTCACTTCTGCAGAGCCTGCAGACATGATTTAATGATTAGCCAAGGGCCATTCTGCAAACCAAAGAAGCTATCGCCTCAAATTACTCCCCACCCCTTCTGTGGACAACCTGCAACAATTTTTGACTGAACTCTTGTTTGAAACCCAGTGTACTGATTTCAACCCAGAGAAGAGAAAGAGTACAGCTACCTAACACATGTGCAGCTACAGTAGTAGAGCTGCCTTGGCATCATGCTGCTTGTTACTGACAGCTTTACTAAATATCATTTTCTAGTCTAGGATTAAAGTGTGCAGTATCTGAGGCAAGTGGACAGGTGTGGCAAGAGGAAGGAAAATTATGCTGAGACCTGGCAGTATGGCAGGGTGGTTTAGAAAATAAATCCTCTAGAGGGGAAGCAATTCAGTAAAGCTCTACTGTAAAGGAAGACTTGAAAAACTGTGGGCTAGCCAAAAAGTCTCCAAGATAAATTAGATGGCTATGTCATCACCAACTGTATGAAGTTTAACAAAGGTAAGTGATGGATTCTGCATCTGGGATGGCTCACACTTGAATATAAGCACATAAAGGAGAGTCTGGAGAGCAGTGCTGAGGCATGGAAACTGGGGATCCTGGTCTATGGCAAGTTGAACCAAGTCAGCAGTGCTCTGGCAGCCAGGAGGACCCTGTCCTGGGGGGACATCAGGCACAGTATCACAGCTGGGCAAGGGAGGGGATTGTCCTGCTGTGCTCTGAGCTGGGGCAGTTCTGGGTGACACAATGTAAGAAATGCATTAAACTCTAATAAGAGAGTGTCCAGAGCACAGCAACAAGGATTATGAAGGGCCTTGAGGGGAAGCCATATGATGAACAGCTGAGGTGACTTGTTCTGTTCAGCCTGAAGAGGAGACTGAGGACAGACCTCACTGCAGCTACAGCTTCCTTGTGAGGGGAAGAGGTGGGGCAGTCACTGATCTCTGCTCTGTGTTGACAGTGACAGAACCTGAGGGAGTGGCCTGAAGCTGTGTCAGGGGGGGTTCATGTTGGGTATTAGGCAAGGTTCTTCACCCAGAGGGTGGCTGGGAACTGGAACAGCTCCCCAGGGAAGTGGTTGCAGCACTAAACCTGACAGAGTTCAAGAAGTGTTTGGACAACACCACTAGGTATGTGGTGGAATTCTTGGGGTTGTCCTGTTCAGGGCCAGAAATTGCACTTTGATGATGCTTGTGGGAAACTTTCAACTCAGGATATTCTATGATTCAAGGAAAAGTCTTCTAAAGAATCTGAATAATTTTGGAACATTGGTCTAACTGCAGATTAAGACTCGGGTAGAGCTGCAACCCCAAACTACTATTCTCAAGCAGTGAAAATTAAGGAATTATTTGCCTTGCAGTATCCAGACAACCACTTGACTGCTGTCAGCTTCCCTACATGCAAGATCATTGCCTTTTCACAAAAACCTTCTCTAGGGCTTCTCATTTTTTCCTGACTCTCAAGCAGAGCTTGGTTGTCTGATCTGTGTGGTTGCTTTTAGATGTTTTGGAACAGAAGTGTAAGTAAAATGCCAAGTATTTAGCAGATCTCTCTATGGCTGGACTTGACACCTCTTGCAGAGCTCTAGGAAAGGGAAGGAACAACCCCAGTACAGAGGCGCAGGCAGCTCCTCCAGGACTGAAAGGAGGGAAAATCACAGAATGACATTTCAGTTGCAAGAAAAACTTAAGTTCTTTTTAAAAATTAATCTAATATGATTAATTTTCTTCTGCCACACAAGAGATTTCAAAAGAACATGGAGTTAACATGTCTGGGCATCCATTAAACTGTTAGAAATAATTTCTTCACTTTTGTAGGGCAAAGTAAAGCTTGATTGCTGCTTGAAAGAAGAGCTGGTTGAAGATTGCACCCATCCTGCAGTAAGTTTTAGGGAGGCTTTTTCCTTGCTGGAACAAATACATGTATTCAATTCTTTTTACAGGAGAGATGTTCATTGTACAAGTCAAGTTGATTTTGATTTGCACCTTTTTTTCTCTACAGTCGCAACAGAGGAAGCATCATCTGATCATTAGGCCCCATGGATATCTTTCAGCTCTGACAAGGGAGTGGATACAGGTGATCTGCTCCCTTCCACCCCCATCCCCCAAAAAATTAATCAGAAATAATCTGTATGATTTCTAGTGCAGCCAGAAAAGATCAGATGAGGGAAAAGCATTCCTTTCATGGAAAGCTTCAGCTGTTTAGCCAGTAAAATAAAAATGATTGCAGCTCTAGATTTTCAGGAAATGACCAAATCTGGTAGGTGGTATTTGGAGGAAATGTTGGGGTTTGCCTGTTTTTAAAATCCCTGTGTAATATTTTTTATGTTTATGCTTCATAATCCCATAGTAAATAACCATAAATTCCCCATTTCACATAGTTAACAGCCCATGTGCTCACTTGCACAAGAAAAATTGATCAAGGTGCAGCCTGAGGAGTTTAGAAAGGTCATTTTCAAGACTAGAGAGAGGTTGAAAATGTTGCAGCTAATCGAAGAAGGGATATTTAATATCTTTTTGACAAGAAATGCAAATAACATTAGTTCCACTAACATCCCTCTGGCCTAGAAGTGCTGCTAAGACAGTTCTTGTATTTAATAGAAATATTATCCACTGCAGTGTCCTCTGTTGTCCTGGCTGGGTTGTGCATGTTTAGTGGTGCAAAGTTCCCACTAGTACTAGGGATCACATCACCACTGCAGGTGTTGCTTTTTTGCACCCCTGCTTCTTTCCTGGGAAGCCAACTGGAGTGGTTGCAGGCTCTAGTTCCACCTTCTCCTTCCTCCTCCCTGTGTTTTTGAGCAAGCTCACATTTCCTGCAGTCTCTGGATATACCTCCCTCCCTGCTGTCCTGTAAAATGAGCAGGCACCCCCACCTTCCCCATCCCAGTCCCGTTCCTCTGGATGTTTAAGACCTGGGAGCTCAGTACGCTGGTGGGATTTCAAAACCCAGCCCAGGCTCAAGTGCCAGATTTGGGCTAAACAGCTGCTCTGTACTGTCAGATCTACACATGACAATGATTTGTGCAGCTCATTGCTGAGCCAGTTAGAGCCATTTGTTTAAAAAATAAAGAGGCAGATAAATTCAACTCTTCTCCTTCTCCTAGCAAGCGGATATCATGTGCCTATCTTAAAAATGGCTTGCTCCAGAATGCATTAGAGCTAAATTATCATTTATGTTTGTCACAGGGATTGCTAATGTGTAATGAGATTTTAGAGTTAATGTTTTGTACAAAGCACTTAGCGGAGCCAGGATGAAATTGGTTCAGGATTCTGATGTGGTGTTTTAATTAAAGATATTTTCCAATCAGGGCCGAGCAAACAACTTGTGAGAAGATTTTGTGCCCATAAGCCAATATACCAGTGCAATGTTGGTCTCGCTTTCTGCTTTTGGATTTTCTTCAGGGAATTAGAGGAGAGAGCCTCTCTAAATCTCATGCAGAATAGCCTTTCTTAGCTGCAACCCTTATAGGAGAAGAAATACCTATTTGATTCTCTGAAATCTTTCACCTGGGTGTCAGTGGTCTGGTTCACTGCAGCGTGACACCAGCCTTAGGCTGCCTTGATTCTGTTGAACTTGTAGCTGTAGGCTGGTGCAATGCATTCCCACAGACTGAAAGCAAAGGGAAGCCCAGTGCTGTGGGGTGAATCCTTGTCTGCTGTAGCAGCATCCTGAGCTCCTCTGCTCGAGGACTGCAGTTCCTCATCTCTCTCCTTCTCTGCTGTTGGGCATGGTAGCCAGGGAGGAGGCAGGAAAATAGGTGAGGCAGGTCCAAAAAAAAAAGGAAGGATTTCCAAAAATTGTACCTGGTAAAACCAGCATAATAATGACTGAGATATCTCTGGCTTAAATAGGCTTTGGATTCAATGTAAACACCAAATACATGTTAATAGGCATGGCTTCAATTAATTGTTGTATAGTAAGGGTCATTATTACCAAACTAACACATTTCTTTCTTAGCAACCTCTGCTCCATGCAGGGAACTTCAACCACCATCGCTTCTTAGGCTGGGAGATCTGCTTGAAACAAAATCACACAACTATCACCAGACCTGAAGTGCAGTTCTCAGGGCTGGTACAATGCAAACCTCTGGCAGAAAACCAGCTGCCATCGTCAGCATTTGCTTTGCCCAGCCTCCAGCCATGAGAAGCTCATCTGGGTAGAGCTGTGGAGGGAGGCTAGGGAGATAAAGGGAAGTGGCTCCTGCCAGGAAGGGGCAAGAGGGAGGAGTTTCCCTACTCAGTGTGCCTCATTCTTAAACCTTCTTTTCTGTTCCATCTCAACAGCTGACCAAGACTCCCTTTTCCCCTGCACTCCCTGTTTTTTGCCCTCTTCCCCAGGCAAGGAAGGGCACTGGCCCCACAGCCTGGGACAGCTCCTCTGGAGGCTGTCAGCTCCATGGATACAGGACAGAACTGCTGGAGACCCACCCTGCGGGGGTGTGCAGCTGTGGCACCACAGTATCATTAACTTGGATAATAGGAGTGAGCCACAGCAAACCACCCTGAATTTTATAGATCCATGCCCTGTTTGTTTTTGCAGTGTTTCTGACACAAACCCCTTCAGAGCCGCTTAGCTGAGAACCTTTTGGTAGCATGCATCGCATCCTGCTTGCTATGATAATAGAAAAAAATCCTTCTTTATACACTCATGATTTCACGAATATAAGCCGCACCTTTTTCATTGAAGAATCCAGCCTACCCAAGTAGTGCGGCTTATATTCCGGTGCGGCTTATATATGGACAAATACCATGGTCTTCCTGGCTACCCAGAAGTGCGGCTTATATTCAGGTGGGGCTTATGATCGTGAAATTACTGTACATTTGATTTTGGTCAGTTTGTTCACTTGCTTTTCTAAGAAGAGCAAGGGAAAAGCTTTCATTTTATAGACAGTTCTGATGCTTTAACATGTAAATGGATGATTTTTTATTTTTTGTTGTATTTTTTTTTTCCCAGGTTTGCCCATCTACAGGTTCCGTGACTGTTTGGGAACAGATGAGCAGTAAGTAGGGACTTTAATACCAAAAGCAAATTGTAACATAATCTGTTTATTAAGTGAGTTCTTTAGCTCAGTATGGAAGTGTGCCTGAGTAGTGTAAAAGGGTGCTATTGACTAGAATAGAGAGATGAAGGTGAATTTTGCAGAAAAAAGTCCCATATTCTTACCTCTACTGTACAGCGAATACATGACTACGCTGGATAGTCTAAGATTGTATAATTTCATTTTTTTATTATAACATTTTCTTTGTGTAAGACTTACATCACAGGATATCAGAAAATTAGAAAGACAGAAGGAGACCAAGCTGCATATTCAGGTCAGCCCCTCCTCAGTGAAGCAGCATCGTACTCCATAAGCCACAATGCACACTGCAGCTTCACCGTGCACCTCTTGGCAAGCTGTGTGGGTGCTTTATCCCCGAGAGTACTGACACCCCCTTAATGAGTGGTGTCAACCTTTTCAGAGACTGCGAGGTGCAAACACGTATGGGGCATCTTTTCCTGCCAGCCCCAAACGTTCCAAAGGCATGAGTCAGATCTCCCTGTCTCGTAAATTATAAGACTAGATGAAAAAAATGTTAATGAAAACCCCAGATAAATGTGTTGATGTCCTTCTCTGCCATGAATTTTATTGAGTCTATGGATTTGAGCCCTCAGAGGTCACTCAGGCTAAATATTAAGTCTTTTGTTCTCTAAAAGTGATAGAAAATTCTGCTGATTCATTCAATTACAGGACTAAGTTACAGACACCAGGGAATTATGGTGAACTCTCTAACAGAGGCACCTTTGTGGTGAACTGTCTGTTGCAAATCTCTGCCAACATGTGCTGAACTGTATGAACTAAATTCTGCAAAATGTTTTAGGAGATACAGAGAGCTGGACTCACGTCCAGAGGGATGGTGCTAAAGCTTCAGAGTTTCCTGCTCACTTCTGTGAGGATACTGAACCACTTCATAGGTGTGAGTCCTTGTTGTCAGAAATCCCCTATCTCGAATTGTAGGGTAGACAGGAAGAGGAGGTCTGGGTTGGTGCACAGCCGGGATAATAAGCCATGAAGGGACTCTCCATTCTTCTTAGCATCTGAGAAAAAAGAGTATACACAGTAGGAGCTGACCACCCCAATAGAAAGGCTGAGGTAGTATTTACAAAATTATTTTGGTAAAGCGGTAATGCGTGAGAAAGACCCACACCTCCTTCACTTTGGAAAAAGAGCGAGGGAGTTTTCTGGTGAAAAGGCACAAAGCAATGGCACTGTCAGGTACACTGCGGTGTTAAGCAAAGGAGCAGGGACTTAGGCACATCTCTGTGTTGCAAGCACTGCCTTCACCGTGGCTTTAGGCACCAGCACTACCACAACAGATTAAAGTCTTCTGCAGCAGTCCCAGCACTCAGGTGATCAGGCTTGGTGTTTTTGAGAGGAATGATTTCACAGCAATTTGTGGGGGTGCATGTCTTATTTTACAGTCATGCTTTCATCCAGCCTCTGCTGCTGGAAGGTCAGTTCTTCTCTCCTCCTTCTCCTGAGACACCTGTCCCTGCCAACACGCCTTTGACACAATTGGTATCCCTGATGTGAGCAAGGCACCAGCAGCAGGGAGGTGAGTTAAAGCAGCAGGTGTAGAGGTGCTCAGGAGCCATCCTCTGAGCGTGGCCTCCTACTCTCTACAGTGGTGTTCCTGTGCATGCTGTGGTGTTGAGAGGGATGTAGCAGGGACAGCTGAGCACAGGAATTGTCAAGGAGAGACTGAACATGAGGATATGCTCCAGGCACATGTGCGGACATGAACCTTGAGCTGACTCCTGAGGAGGTGATTTCAGAGAACAGCTTAGGGTTAGTACATTAGGCACTTAGTAGGTGTGAAATATGGATTAAATTTTCAGTGAGAACCTGCTTTATACTCAGGACTGCTGGGAATCAGACCATTTTTTTAAGCTGTGGGGTAGCCAGTAGCCACATTACTGAGTTGTGGTTCTGCTAGACCCATTCAGGCAAGGAAGTTTAATTGTGTGCCTTCTTTTGAGCTCCCATACCTCATGATGCCTGTTCCCAATGGCTCATGTCTGTTTTGACTTTGTTCAGAGTCTTCATTTGTTGCTCACTCCTATACGGTGATGCTTTTCCCTCTTCTGCCTAAAGGCTTTTTTTGTTCCAAAAGGCTTTGGTAGCCTCAGTTTGAGACATCTCTCTCTCATCTGCAGAGACACCTCTGGGTGTCTGGCCTTGAATCCTGCCACATGTTGGGGTGCCAGCACTGTTCTGGAGGCTGCTGCCATCAATTCCTCAGTATCTCACTGCTTTAGCACTTTTGGCTGTGCCCTCTGGCAGCCTTCACTTGGTGCCTTGATACCACAGTTTTGACACTGAAAGTGCTGTTTCCTGAAAGCACAACTTTATTCTTCTCTCATTAAACTTCTTATAAAATAAGTGGCGCATTTTCCAAGCCTCTGCAGCAGGACTCATCTTGCTCCAGCCATGGATTCATGGGAAGCAGATGCCAGTGGGATGCCCTGGTTCAGCAGCTGCTTGTGCCAGTGTGCCTGTTTAGCAAGTACAGATGGAAAATGCTGTTGTTTTCCTCTCATTGATCACTGTCCAAAGCATCTGAGACTCCAACAGAAGAGCCAGAAAAGAGAAAAGTTTCTGTTCCCACAGTTTTGTTACTTTCTACCATATCTCAACTTCTTTAAAATTTACCATGCTGAACTTAGGCTTGGCATTGTAGCTGTATTGGCCCCTCATGACAGGTTTGTTTTGGCACAGGGAGGGCTATAGGGACCTGCAGCAAGCAGTTGAGCTCAGGTATAGAGGGACACAGATTTCTCCAAGCCAAGAGGTTTGTTCATCCTTTAATTAGGCCCTTTTTTTCTTTTCTTTCCTCATTGCTGGTGCAGGTGACTGTGCAGTTCTGTTTCAAACAGATAAGGACATCTGTAGCTGTCAATATCTAGCAGCTCTGTCCCTCTGCCATTTTTCTTTTGTTGTTTTAACACTTTTACAAGTGGTTCGCTCTTGAATTTCCAGTGAAATGAACGATATCAACTGAGCTTGTAAATCTTTCCCTCTGAAGAGGGAGGAAGATACTGTAGGTGCGGGAATGTTGCAGGAAGGGCTGATGAAGACAGTTCAATTAGGCTGAACAAGTACAGCAACTTCCCTCTTCTCCCCCAACAAGGTGCTCCTCTGCTGCCCACACAGGATTTCTGCTCCCAAATGTGGTTTCTTCCACACTCTGCTCTTTCCAAAAGCAGTTGAGCCCATAATGGGATGTGACCCACACCTTGAGGGTCCTCATCGTCCCTTGGCACCTCATCAGTGCAGGGTCTCATTGCTGCATTGCTCTATTTCATTATCTAACAGGTAATGTTCCCTCCCCCCACCTTTGCTGGTTTTGCTGTACTAAAGCATCTCTGGCAGGAGCGATGCCATGGTGTCTCTTGCTCCACCACCACCTTCAGCTGTCAGTCACAGCCCTGCATGCTGGAGACAGATGATGCTCCCCCTGAAGATTTTCTGGACCCCAAGCCTGTGCTGGGAGCACTGCCACATCTGTGAGGTGGCAGGGGTGGCTCTCCTGCTGCCCCTTCCCTCCTTCCTTCCCTCCCCCTGCACCTCATGATGTGTGTGGGCAGAAGTGCTGAACAGAGGGATGTGCTGGCACAGCTAGAGCACACTCTCAGGAGGCTCCTTAATTGCTGTTTTGGTCACGATCATTCCCCAGAAACCTCTTCGTTTAAAGGCTGCTAAACTTTGCTCAGTAATCGCAGCAGGTGCCTTGTCCTTCCTTGCTGCCCATCAATCCGTGGCTTTTCTTCTCTCTGCTTGCAATGGGCTTGCTGCTGAGCACTCGTGGTGCAGGACATCATGGAGGGCTGTACCAGAACCCCCCATCCCTCTTCCAGCACTCTCTGCTTGCCCTGGCATGGGCTCTTATAGGAAATGTAGGGATTTATTTCTGAAATGCAAAGCTGCTTCTTTTGAAAACTTGTGAATTCCTGACTGCTCACATGGAGGGGCCCAGCCTGGCTGTGCAGCCAGGAGTGGTTTATTATGAGAAATGGTCTGTCGGCTGCTGCAGACTCACAGCAACATAAGTGTGTTGTCTGCAGAAACAACAGAGCAGTGGGGAGAGGCAGGGAGAGATTAGCTGTGAGTGGGAGGGTGAAGATATGGGGAGTGGCGGTCACAGGAAGTGTGGGTTTGGGAACAAGACCAGAATGTAATGCCAATTGCTTTGTGATTTTTTTTTTTTTTTTTTTAAAGCAAAAAGGCAGATATCATAGGCAGCTTTCAACATTGGCAGGTGTCCAGAAACTCCTTCCAACACTATTAACTTATCTGTATCAGTTCTGCAGCCCACCTCCTGTCAGCACTGCTCACAGGGCCATCAGGAGAGTACTGTGGTGGTGTTGGGTCACTTGCTTCTCAGCCATTGGATCACAAAAAGAGGTTGCTACTTTTTGAGACTGAGAGTAGATTGGAGAAAAATCAGTGGGTCCATGTCTGACCACTGACCAAATCAAAGACTCACTTCAGAGTGGGAAGCATCAAAGAGGGTTTTAAGTACTGAGTATTTGTCACTGACTTTGCAGGCTCCATCGCTTTTACCCGTAATCTTCCTCACTTGCTTATGCTGTGCATGCAGAGGCAGGGAGGGATGATAATGGACTTGCAGTTGTACTTGCTGTTCCCATAACAAATGGCAGGATCTTCACATAAATTGTTTGAACATGTAACACTGCTCTTATTTCTTAACGATAAGGGCTTAGGAGCTGCCCTTTTCCAAAATGAAAGAAATGAACAAAACGTTATCTCTTTGTTTTAAAAAATGATCCCTGCAGCTACAACAACAAAAAGCCATTATGATGATCCGTAAAGGTCTTGCAAGCTTTTACAGGAGAGATTTTCCACTCACCCAGTCTGGCTACACTCCCATTCCCTCTCCCTATTCCCAACCCACATGGTTCAAGCTTTCTAGGGCAGTTTAAGCTCCTAGATATAGCTGAGCTGAATGAACCTGGCCTGGAGGACATGTCAGAGGTCGGAAGTATCTCCTTTGGATACTATGCCTAAAACCAAGTTGTCTAGACCTTGGTCTGGTCTCAAGTCCATCATTAATTATATATCTCCACTCACTGTTTACACAGGTTTCTTGTTTATTATGAAGTATTTGCTTCGAGGCTCTGCATCTGTTGTGAAGCCCAATAGCAGTGTCTATTTCATATGCCAAGGAAAAAAAAGCCACCATAGCTTTTCAGTACTATGGCACAGATTTATCAGGTGGCTGGTGCTGGACCTCTGGCAAGCCATAGTGAATTGCTTTCTGACTCTATCCTGGACCAGTGGACAGATTAGGGGTGAGTTTAAAGAAATAACCTCCTCCTTTATCTTGCCTATAATAGATTTATGTTTCTGGGGGTAATGGGGAGAAATTTAAAAAATCAATTTGAGCAGTAAATACAGAGACAGCCATGTATGCATACACACATTAGAGTTTGCACTGATGAGTGAGATAAAAAAACATGATGATGTGAAGCCTCTTTGTGACCATCCTGTGACAGAGCTTGAGTCCTTGGAGGGGTTTCATAATCTCTGGAACAGGAAGCTTGGAAACTTAACCCCTTTGATTTCTGCAGAGCCCTCCTAGCTTTAACATGCTTATGTAGGTTAATGCACACATCCATTAACTCTCCCTCTGTCAACTGCTGTTTGTGTAGCTGCTTAGCACCCTGCTGGGAGGGAGATGGATGGACTCCTCCAGATGCCGTCTTCCTGCTGCAGCTTTTAGATCAGTCCCAGGGGATGCAGATCCTCTATGGCTCTCCTTGAGCTGTGTGTGGCCAAGCAAACCAGTCCATACACA
Source organism: Sialia sialis (assembly GCA_009812075.1). Taxonomy (NCBI): domain Eukaryota; kingdom Metazoa; phylum Chordata; class Aves; order Passeriformes; family Turdidae; genus Sialia; species Sialia sialis. Next base: position 26,002,180 of record VRYO01002297.1, read on the forward strand.
TGGTCTCTGACATTAGGTTTCCTATTTAACAACACCCCATACTATTCTCTAGGTATATTAAGTGGAAATAATGGGTTTTTCCTAAGTGGATAAATGTAACTTCTTCCCAGGTGGAGAAAAAAGGGCCACTGAGGGCTTCAGAGATACAGGCTGAGCCAGCTGCAGAAGTATGAATTAGCTTCCCAGCTGTAAGAGCTGCCAGTCAGCCTTGTACCTAATCCACTATATCATGGCTGAAACCTGGAGTCACATGTAGAAGTGCTGGGAGTGGAAGGGGAGTCAAAAGAAAAAGAAAGAAGGTGATATATGAATGAGAAAAACGAGACATATAAAGGTGAAATCCTCATCTGTCTGCAGAGGCCTGCAGAGGTGATAAGAGCAACTTCCTTCCATGCATTCTGCATCAGGTATTTAGCATGGCTCAGAAATGTGTTCCCCCACACAAGACAGAAAGGAGACGGTCAGCATCAGTATACTGCATATAATAGAAAGCAGGTGGATTTGCTTAGCTTTACGGGTGGCAAAGAATTGGAAGCATTTTTTACTGTGCAGGCAGGAGTTAATATTAATGTATTTTTCACTGTCTTCCTTTGGATGCATCACAAAATCGGTCTATGCAAGGAGAAGCCAGGGGAGATAGAGAGGGGAGGGAGAGACATCTAGAGCCAGTGCAGATGGGAGGTACAGCTGAATGATGAAGAGTGAATGATGCTAAGCAGGCTCAGGCCACACACGAAGGGCTGGCTGCCCTTCCTGACCCTCCCTAACCATGGAGAAAGACAGACCCTGCAGGGCTGTGGCTAGAAGGGAGCGCGCTCTTTTCTGCTTACATCCACTTGTGAGCATCGTGAAACTGTGGAGTCAGTGTCATTTTCCAGAAGAAATCCTCTGTTGGCAAGGAAGAGAAATGGGTTTTGTTTGGGCCCTTACAGAGTTGATGAGAGTGTTGTTCTCACAACTGAGCTAGACAGTTGAGTGGAAAGTCTTCCAGATGCTGGACACCTGCTGCTGGAGCAGCTCCAACTCCAGTGCTTGAGAAACCAGCCTGTCTTGGAGGTACAACCCCTGGGTGGAAACAGGAGAAAGTATATCCAAGTCCCTAAGCAACTTCTGCTTTCCTGAGGTGTTGCTGCTTTGTATAATTAACGTCTGATCTCTTGTTGACAATTCCCCTAAATCAAAGTGAATAATCAGCTGGCTGCAGTGCAGGGATGTGGGGTGCAGCCAAGGGTGTTTTGGCCGTGGATGGAGGGGAGGAAAGGAGAGAGCTGCTGCATTGTGATCCAGACCTCATTGCTGCTGCTTAACCTGGGTCTGCAGCAGGGAGAGAGGAGAGCAGTGCTGCCCACCAGTTCCAAGTTCCAGGGTCTCAGTGTAGTCCTTTCATCTACCCAGCTCCTACACAGCCCAGGAGGGGACTTGCCATGGTGTGGGGCCATCCACCCATGCTGGCCAGAGCAGGCAAGGTGGCTTCTCAAGGTGCTCAGAGTGGATCTAAACTCCCCCAAAGAGCTGCAACAGGGTGGAGAGTTTGACTGTACTGGTCTGGTCATGGGGTGTTGCTGGGCTGCTGTGCCTGATTTTCACACACACGGCCTTGGCTGTGCCTTGGGGCTGGCTGATAGGTGGGTACCACAGGGATGAGAGAGGGAAGCACAGGGGTTCTGCCCCCAGGTCTCTCTCACCTGTGCTGGCTCACAGGGCTCTGTGCTGTCTGTCAGAAGCCTGCTGTTGTTTAGGAGAGAACATCCTCGTTCACAGCTCCCCTGTATTTGCCCAGCCACCTCTTCCCCAAGCTGGGGAAAGCAAAGGCTGAACAACGTGTCTGGACTGATCTGTGGCATCCCAAATCCAGGACTGTGCTCCCTGGGGGGAAGCTCCATGCTGCCCTATTTAGGCACTTTATATTGCTTAATTGGAGTTGCTGGGACTGCATGTATTGATTAGCAGAGCACAGAGTGACATGACAACAGCTGTCATGTGTCTCTGATTTTCCCTCTCCTCCCTGAAAGAAACCTAGACAGAAGACTGCATGTGTTAGTTGGCCCACAGGAAAGCAGACACAGATGTGTGTTTGTGTGCCCTTGATGGCACATCCTTAGAGCAGAGACAGTTGGAGCCATGCCCTTTGTGGGCAGCAGGAGAAGGGGCAAACCTGCAGCAGCCTCTCTCTGCAGGCTGAGCTCTGGCTTTGAGGCAGCTCTGACCCCATCCCGCTCCCCTGTGCTCCAAATCTAGTGAGCACAGACATGGGGGTGGGAGGACAGTCCAGCTTTTATTTGTTTTGCACGGTGGATTTTGCTGTTTTCTGAGCTCAGGAATGCTGCCTGCTCCTCCGCCTCCTCTAGTGCAGCTGCACCTCTCTGTCCCAGCCCCAGTTGCCACAGCTTAGCTTTGCCTCCAAACACATTCTTTTGCTGGGTGCAGTGCCTCTGTGCTCTCAGATGGAGACTGGCTTGTAGCTGTCTCTGGCTGCATGGCATCTGCTTCCCTCTGCCTTTTTAATCCTCTGCATTTTCCATAACCTAACATAAACGAGTAACAAATCTGGGATGCGCTTCTCCAGCCAAGGGGACAGATCTGGGGTTGTGGCATTTTATACCTAATGTGATTTCTGCAGCAGCCCCTCTTTCTTTTTTTCTCTTTTTTTTTTTTTTCAATACACATCAGACTTGTGAGAAATGTATTCTTATGTCAGTAACATTCAAAGGCAAAAAGAAAAGCTGCCATAAGAGAGCTTTAAAAGTCTCACATATTATCATTCAGAGAAGAATTTCTGTACAATTATTCTGGATTTTATCCAATAAATAAATTGTACAGACTTTTAGGGGAGAGCTTTTAGGTTAATGGAAATATTACTTAAATTAAAATACATCCCATTCAGCCACCAATTCCACTGTCATTGCAGCATGTGTTTAATGCTAATGACATGCACAAATAAAAAGGAATAAACTGATTTGTTTTATTGTGAACAAAGCTGAGTATGGTCTGTTGTGGAAAGAGGGGGCAGAGGGGGCACAAGGCAGTATCAACAGAGGCATGCTCAAAATGTACTTGCAGCAGGTATATTGTACAGTACTATACATGGGAATGCTAGGAAATACGTTTGGTCTTGTATTTTCAATGAATTGATTTTTAATTTTTTTTTCTCTTGGTGACTTTACGAGGTGGCCTTCTACAGCTTACAGGTTCTGTCCCTTTGTTTTTTGGGACCTCACACAGGGGAGAGCGGATTCTGAACTCCAGCCTGGGGCAGGTTCCGCATTCACTCTTTCTCCAAGGAAATGGTGAGTAGCTTGGAGAGAAGCTTCCAAGTTCAAATGACATCTTGAACTCTGCAGTTCCCAGATGTACTCTCACCAGACTAGGTTTCATGCCACCTGCATTAAGCCCTTCTGCTTCCAGTTGAGCTGGACAACACGAGGTACAGCTCCCTGAGCCTTTGGAACCTGTGCTTCCCATTCTGGCAAGGGAACAAGGACATGGACAGGTGAGTGAGCAAAGAGGAAAAGCTAACTGGCTTCTACCTCTTTTTCCTTTTGATTTATGATTTATGCTGGATTGGGAGGGGGAAAGGCAGCAGAGAAGGTTTCTACATTTTCTAGTGTGTCACTTGTCAGCAGGGGACAGGACTCCTGCTTGGGAAGGACGTGAGCTCACCCACTGCAGTGGTTTTTGTCTTGACCACCCACTGTGATGCAGATGTGTGTCCTGGGGTTGGTCACCCAGGTGTTGGGGCTGCTGCCCAGGTGGGAGCAGATGCAGAAGAAGCCTGGGAAGGAGATCAATCTCCAGCTCTGGCCCAGGTGAGAGCTACTGGCACTGTGTTGCATCCCCACCCTAGGACTCCTCTGGAGCCCATCTGCCCTTCTAAAATCCAGGGGCAGATATACCTCACAAAGTTCAGGCCTGAGGTCTTTAAATGGGCTTGGGAAGGGTTTCAAGGCAGCATCAAGGCCCATAGGTAGTGAGAATACTTAGTGACTCAGGTCAGGCTCAAGTCCATAGACAGAATTAGCCAGCACAGGGATTGAAAGGTGAGAGGGATCATTGCTCATTGGTGTTTTTCATACTCATGGCAACATTTATTATCCATATCAGGATGAGTCCGGTAACAGCAGTGTAGGTGATAGCTACTTCCTACCCTTCAGATGACAAACTGGCTACTGTTATTGAGAACACGGGATTGTGTGTTCAGAAACACTTCATCCTGTGGACAGGTGAGTGAGTGAGCAGGTTTAGCTGGGTCCAAGGGCAATTTCTCCTTGCTGCATTTGTCTTTCACTGAAGGTCTTAGGGCAGGAGAGCCACTTCCAAGTGGAAGGCACTACAAGACCAGGCCTTAGCCTCCTTGAATCTGTGAGTATTTTATGTGGAACTTGTTCTCCAAACTTTCCTGACTTTCCCAACACATTGCCTAATGGATGGAGAAAGTACTGGATCCAATTTCATGACCCTATGGGGCTTGGAGAATGTTTGTAGCAAAGGGAGAAATTACTCAGTTTGGATCTTGAGGTGGCTTTAAGAGAACAGAATTCCCAAGCAAGTCACCAGCAAATCCCTGGGCTTCTCATGCTCACTTCCCAGGCTTTGCCATACAAAATGAACAGTGCCTTACTTGTGGAGACTAAGAATAACTTCCAGGCCAAGTTCCAAGGTCAATCCATCCCTCTTTTTCCATCTATGTGAATAACTGTCTTCAGCACAAACTTTAGCTGTGCAAATGCATCACTGCTAGAGCATGTTTAGGGAACAGCTTCAGGATCACTGAGCACATTGTTACTAACACAGAGGCAGGATTCCCAGACATTACAATGCAATTGCTATTTGGGCTCAGTTACAACTGTGGCTTCCCACTCTCTTTTTTCTTCCAAGGTTACTCCTTTGCCACAGAAAAAATATTTATTTTTCACCAGTAGCACAAGGTATATTTTCCTGGGATTCCCTTGAACACTCCTTGCTCATGAACAGTTGAAGAGATGTTTGTGAATCTGACTGTTGTCATGGCTACTTTTCTATCCTCCTGGGGCAGGGGTAGGCTTTCACTTAGGGGCACTGTGGTTCATGTCAAGTGGGTTTTGTTCCTTTTTTTGTCCTTCTCCACATTCACATGAAATTGCTCTTGCTTTCATCTTTCTGGCCTGCTCCTTCCTCTCAGACCCTCTGTCTTGGTTCAAAGGGTCCTTGTGCCAGCAGATTAATGCACACCTGGTGCAACCTAGGGACAATTCACTCCCAAGGACACTATGGACAGTTTGTACATTCTCGTCATCACCAGGGGTTTCCTGCAATGGGAAATAACTCATGGTTTCTAAGGCTCTTTTCTCCCACAACAAAATTAGCCTGTGGGCAGATGTAAAATCAACACATCTCTATTTGTTTTGGCCTTGAGCCCACAACTGCCAATATTGTCTTTGTTGGGAAGTGAGTTCCTTTGTATTACCCTCTGCTGCTTCCCTGTGCTTCCTGCCTTGCAGGACCTTGTCTACCTAGTGCAACCCCAGGGTGAAATTAGCGCTTTCCCTTTTTGCAAAATATTTTCTTCATATGACACTGCTTCTTTGGCTGTGTCTGACATTCATCACACTTACAGTAAAAGACCTCCTTGGTATTGGTACGTACTGACTGCTTCCCATTTGGGAAACAGGCATGGCAATTCTTCTGTCTCTCCTTGGGGCATTCTGAAGAAGCTATGTTAATTTATCCTAGCCACTGGTCTGTACGATTAGTATATGTGATTGCTGCCTGTCAGACAGGTAGATTTATGTAGACAGGCAATATAGAATGTAAGATGGACCTTCTAAAAAATGGGATAACTCATTGTTAACAAATGCTCAGTGGTCACTTTGACCTGAGAGCAGAGGCAGACCTTGTACTTTCCTGGTTTACCAGGAATACCTGTACAGCCTGAGAACAGGAAAATCTCTTGGGGGATTCTGCAGTGGTGGGAGGCACACATGCCATGAGGAAGGAGTTTGGCCTCCATCCAGTGTATCTATGGAGCAGTCACTTGTAATTGTTGCTAATCCAATGAGAGTAGTAGATTGTTCTGGACTCCTGCACAGATTTATTGGTCTGAGGTGATACCAACAGGCAGAGACAAAGCATGGGACAATATTTAGGAGAAATAAATGATGACATTTATGGAAATAATAGAATATGCGATCACATCAATTTTGAATATTTTTGTGAGAGATACCTGAAAAGTATCCATTATGGGTATATCTTCCAAGGGTTAATAAGTTTTTCTCTTAAGCTTATATTCTAAAGAAATAGTTTTTAAATGAACCTTTAATTTAATCTATTTCTTTTCTCTTGGAAGGTGAATAATTTTTTTCACTTACACTGCTGCAGTCCATCATAATATTTTTATTTGCATGTGTAATTTGGTTATCTAGTACTACTTCACACTCAGTATTATTCATTTCTGATGAGTAAAGAACAATTTGAGCTCTGGCCTTTTACATTAAATTATAAATTAAACCCATCAAATAAAATCTATCCCCCATTAATTTTGACATTAAAAATGCCATGGATGTCCTTGGGGACAGGGTTCTACCCAAAACTCTTATACTCGGTAAAAAAACAAGTAAGTGTTTGCAGAGTCCACATTTTGCTGGCCATCTATGTGCCAGAGGCTCTCCTTGTGTTTAACAATCACAAGTGACTCCTGTGAAGACCTTAGTCTTCAAAGTTCTGTTGCAAAAATGCTGACCTGCTTTTCATATTCCAAGAGCAAAACTGGTTAAAGGAGAGAAGTCTGGGCTGTCCATGCTGTTTGCATGTGGTTGTTACTCAGGGTCAGTGTTCCCCTGTGCAGTCAGGCAGGGATAGATTTTTATTTGCCCAGGTCTATCTCACGACAACAGAGAAAGACCTTATAAACATGGGAAAAGTTTGACAGCTTAAAGCTAGCAAGGAAAACTGTCGGGTCTTTTAGAACTAACATATATACATGCATTTAAGGAACGGTATATTATGTAGCTGAAACAAAAATGTATTGAAACGTATAAGAACTGTGAAGTAAAACATTGGGTTATGGATGGATGCTGTTTCCTTACTAAATAAGCATCCTTTTTGGTTTCTTATTTTATCTCTGTTTCACTCTCACTATTCAGTAGGGAGTTTGGGTTCTTTGGACTCAGCAGATGATCAGTCATTTTCTCCCTGTGGCATTCTCAGCAGAGCATCTTCATCCTTTGTCTATTTACAGCTGACTGGGTGCACTGAAGTGTTCTTATTCTTTGTTTCCTAAAATCTTAGTTGTAGAGAGGAAAAATCAAAAAAAAGGGTCAACTAACTGGGTAGGTCCCTGTAGAGAACTCAAGGACCTTGTTTTTTGTTGAAATTGCTTGGAGCTCCATGGTGTTAATATTTTCCACCTGATAAGTTAGCCAGACACAAGAGGTCATGGTTAGTTTTTACTGAAATGATAGAAGTGCTTTCTTGGGGCTTGTTTGGTTTTGTGTTTTGTTTGTTTTAATACAAATCCTACCAGAGCCAGAACCAAATGACAGTGTCTGCACCCAGCTTTCTGCCAGCACTAGCACAAAATGATAAAATGGCTGGTTTGTTTGTTTGGGTTTTGGTGGTTTTTGTTTTGTTTTGGTTTTTTTTTTTTTTGTTCTGGGCATAAATGCCCAGTTCTTGTTTCCCTTTTTTAATATTCTCTACTTCCCTGGAGTACTGCCACTCTGCTGCAGACACAAGACCATAACCAGATAAACTCTCCCCTTTGCACCTGCATTTACTTGCCTGCATTTAGGATGGAGGAAGTGAAGAGCCCTTCAAAGGCTGTGAGTGTAGGACAGCAACTGCATCCAAACAGCACACGAAACAGAGATCATCTTCCTTGTTTCCAATAGCACCTGCCTACCCTGCAAATTAATCTCTGGGAGCCTGAAAATGGGCACCCAGAAAATGAGGTACAGACAGTGGCAGTGTGTGACAAATTTAGATTGGTAGTGATCTTTCACAGCCAGAGTTGGTACTCATTTCTGAACGCATGGGCAGCAAATAGTCATTGATAGCAGTGGGAGCACAATGAGGGCTCTCCTTGCCCATAGTTACTATATTAAATGACCTGTAACTCAAAAGGTCTTGGATGAAATTTATTATTCTACACCAAACACATCAGTTTACAGTGATGTTTTGCACAAGACAAACCCTGAAGAATTGATAAGATAGTGGAAATCAGGAGAGGGAGAAAGAATAAGTTAAATCTAAGTCATTTTATTATTGATTTTTTTTTTAAATCTAAACACCTGTGGATAATTTTGTTCCAATTCCACAGAAACAATCCCTCTCTGCAAAAGTAATTCCAGATCCCACCATTTCCAGAACAAACCATGTGCTTAGAAGGTTTTATCACAGAAACTATGCTCACTGTTGAGTAAAAGAAATTCTCTCTTATTTCTTGTCGTTAATACAGGTCCTTAGCTGACCTGCTGGAGTTTCCTAGTAGTCTGTTGATGGTGCTAGTCAAGAATATTGGGACTTCTGCTGTCTCCAAGTACATGTCTGAACTGACATGTTTCTGAAACAGCTTCTTCAAACACTGTTCCATTGCTTTTTCAGTTAGGGAATAAAAATGGAAAGTGCATTCACTCTTAATATAGAAAGAAAAATGGAAATTATATATTGAAATATTTAAAGTGGTTAAATTAGCAATCAGCACAAAGTGAATTTGGTCAATTTTTTAAAAGCAGTCCCCAATAGCAGGCAAATTACAGGTCATCAGACTCAGATCCATTCTCCCTTCTCATTTTGATGATATTTTGTGGCTCTTTCATTCATTTATGGTAATGCATCAAATTATGCTTTAAGAAAGTTAGAAATAAGGACAAGAGATGCTGCTTGTTTGAAAGTATTTTGCATAATGCAATGACTTTTAAGTTTGGGTAATGTCAAAGATTGATAATGCAGTCTAGAAGCAAATAAAATGCTGACATATCCTCTGCAAGCTTTTCATCTGTAGATAAATATCTTTGCTGCCAGTGATATATGCATCTTTGTCCAGCTGTGTGCTGTAGTACAAAGCCATCATTTTATTCTTTAGGCAGCTGAAATTCTGAAATGTATAGGCCAGCAATTTGTTATATTTAGTGGCCTGATGGAGATTTCCGAATGTTATGTGGACTTACCCAAGCAAAGAGATAATGTGATGATCAAAATCAACATGTATGGGAGTACTTACCATGCAGTATTTTGGTTGGTTTTTTTCTAGCCTGAAACTTGCTAACCCTTCAGACATGTATATTGGTAATAATAGAGATATGTTTTCATGATGGCAAGGATTGTACTGCACCTCAGCAAATGATGTTTTCTCCAAAACCATTTGTCTAGAAAAATCATTAATTAATTAACCTGTGTTTCCAGGAACAAAAGGCACTTCAACTATTATTTTCCCTTGTCTTTTTGGTGTTTTGTTTAGAGGCCTATTTTTTGTGATTTTCTTTCTTCTAATTCTATTCGGTGAGTATATTACCCTCTACCTGACAAGTGATCTATAGTACCATTCAGAGAAATGGTGGCTAAAGGAGTCTGGCAAAGAGTGTGTTTCTCTTACTTGCTGGGCCTGCTAGTCATGAGGTGTCAGGACAAAAAGGGAGATTTCACTTCCCTGGTTCCTGTCTGCTTGTGGGAATTTTGAAAACACAGGCAGAAGTGTCACTGAGCCAGTGCAAAATCCTGTGAGGGCACTAGGACTGAACCCATCCATCCCTATGTAAAGACATGGCCCCAAATGCCTTGGGTCAGCTTTTCAGGGGAGCAGGGAGCTAACAGCTCAGTAGGAGCAATGGTCCATAGCAGTCCCACACTCTCCACGTGTAGTCTGTGAGGCACAAATTCTGTGACCTTCCCCCTAGTCCCCCCAAAACAAGAGACCCAGCTAAGTGGGTTGGGAGGCTGGCAATCAGCATCCATGGAGGTTGGGTGACCAACATTCAAGTCTGCTGGTGAAGAAATGCTGCAGTATGCTGAGGTCAAGCAGTGACCTAGAATAAGCTGAAGGTCTTGATGTGCCATGGTAGGAGGCCAAAGTGCATGCCAGTGTTTAAAAGCAAGCATTGCTTGTGGTAGCTCATAAATATTATACTTGTCATCTTTCCCCCTCCCAGCAGACCTAGATACTAGGCAGGTTTAACTCCATTTTAAATCTGCTATGTCTATGACTGAAATCATAATATTTATGCAGGGTAGTTTTTCAAGAAGCTTAGTGAATGTGAAAGCAAGGTCCTGGGTTTCCCCCTTGCGTGGAAGCAAGCTGAAGGTCAGATTTACAACATCTCAAGCTACATTCTCTGCTCATTTACACAGCTGTAATCTTGAGTTATGCCATCGAGGACAAGCAATCGCTCCAGACTTACAGGATATAACTGACAGCAGAATTTAGCTTGGGGTTGCCAAAGCTTGACAGAAAAGGAGCTGCGAGGGTGGAATTTGGTGCTTGTGAAGTAGCTTGTATATATTCAAGGAATGTATGAGCCCAAAGATTTATTGGTAGTGTTTCAGAGCATTATTGAAATTAGACTTAATTATCTGTGTAATTTGCTGGAACTAGCATTTTAGCATTTTTGATCAAGTATATGCCATTAATTTTAAAGATATGTACCAGGCTGCTCTCAAAAAGTGAAATAAAACAATTTAAAAAGAAAGCCAATTATTTCTAAGTAGTGTGTTTCATAAATTTCAGAGGTTGTTGTTGGTTGAGTCTTTCTTCCCCCTTTGCAAAACAGTCCATTTGCAGTCTAATCGTATGGAAAAAAGTTCACATCATCCCCAAAGGTTATTCCAGCACGCAAAGAAAAGAATCGTCTCCTTGTTCCCAGACTTGCCCAGCTGTGCCATTCCTCTCCCTCTTGTTCTTTCTCCAGCCCCATTATGCCACTTGGAAATAGTGCTGGCTGTCTTTGGAAGCAGGAGCAGAAGACAAAGCTGCGAGCAATAACCAACCTGCTCCTTTGCAGTGAAGAAAGCGCAAGGCTCCTGTGCAGACCTGCACCCCGTTCTTTCTGCTCAGACATGCTCCACAGGTACTGCTTGGTTTGAAGGTGTCATCTCCATGCCTAAGCCTCTGTTTCTGCAGTGGCTTTTTGCCAGCCTTCTGGTGCCCGTGGTCACCTGAGCTCCTGGAAAAGAGGAATGTTCTTCTGCTGAAAACAGCAGCCATGCAAAGGTGCAGTGCACCTTGCTTTTCTGCGGAAACTTTGGAGAAGATCTTTTGCTTGTCTCTTTGTAATGCATTTAATAGCAATAATGATGCACACCTCTTTCTGAAAGTGTGCTCTGAGGATACAACCATTATTGTGTACAAATAGCTTGAAGCTTACATGAGCACTAAAGTTGAAGGCAAGAGGAACAGCAGCACAGCCAGATTATCAGCTGTCATTTTGCCAAACCTCTGCTCAAAGAAGCCTTTGGTTTGGGACAGATACTGTGTGGTGGTTTTTTTTTTCTGTGGTCAGCACTTTTCTAGTTCAGATTTTCACTTCCTTTTTTTTTTTCTTTATACCTTCTTTACTCCTGCCTCCATGGAGATCTCCAGCAGCATAAACATGGTCAGCACATCATTTTGGGAGGCAAGCAGTGAACATGAAGGAGGGGGGATGCTCTTATTGAAATGTTGTACACACTGGCTCAAACGGTGGAGAAGCATCAGCTCAGGCTTTCCCAGTAAATGATTAACTTTTGTTTGCACAGAGGAGAGAGCCACAGTAAGAATGCAATTAATTATACTGGCAGCCCAGCCAGGCCAGCAGTCAGCAGTGCTCTCGCTTGCAGCTCCTGGCTCTGCAGGTCTGATTTGAGAGTAACTAATTAAACGCAGGTGCAGGCTAGCAGACTTGTTGAATTAATGCAGTGTCTTCTTTTCGGTGTTCCCAGGCATTTGTAGCTCACAAAAATAGAGCAAGTGCTTGGTGCTACAAATAATAGTAGAGTGCTGATGATGGAGGTAATTAATCCTTTATTACTGTGGTGTGATAGGCTGCTGCTAGGGCTGTCATTCAAGTACTTCTTATGCAAAATCATGTCTTAAAGGTGAAAGAACATGCAGCAGGAGAAAGACAGAGGAGTGTTCTAATGGACTAGCTTGTGTTATAGGCAGAGATACATCTTCAGGATTAGTCAAAACCTGGTGGTCAAAACCTCAAGACCAGAAATTCACTGCACTATATTCTGGATTCTACCTTTGATTCACAAGACCACTTTTAGCAGGAAGCAGCTTAAAATAAAAATTCAGTCTCGTTCAAATGATGCACAACATGAAAGACAAATGCAAGGCCATAACTGTAACCTTTCTTTTCTCTTTTATTGCTTCCTGAACATCCTCAGTTGGCCATCGTCATTAACAGGCTACTGACTCCAGTGGACCCTTGGTTAATCCCAGTGTTGTTCTTTGTGATGGTGCAGGGGGTGATTGTCTTGCTTTAAGGGAGACTGGCTTTAAGTGGAGTAATTCACATGTCCAAGGAGCTGCAAAAAGACCAAATGCTATTTAGGGTTATTTATTTCCAATAACAAATGAACCTTACTGGTTCAAATCAAACTACAGGACTCAAGTATCTTTTCCAGATAAAATTAAAGCTAAACTGTGAAAATATAACCAGCCTTTTCTCTCCATTATCAGTTACAGTAATTTCACAATTATAAGCCGCACGTCCCGGTAGCCGGGTAGACCACAGGATTTGTCCATATATAAGCCGCACCTGAATATAAGCCGCACTACTGGGGTAGGCTGGTTTCTTCAATGAAGAAGGTGTGGCTTATAATTGTGAAATTACTGTACTTGTTTGTAATACCCCTTCTTCCCAGACATGGAAATTTTGGAATTTTATGCGATGTCAAGAAGGAAACAACCTTCTGTGGTAGTGCCCCAAGGAGTGCCAAACATTAAGATACTCCAGCCTCAACACAAGGAAAAACCCCAAAACACCAATGTATGTGTTTACTTTAAAGACAAGGAGTGATTTCATGTTCTTCTTGTTACTTCATGATGAAAATGGTCCAATGCTATTAGGAATGTTTATAGTGGGAAAATACTGCCAAGTCTAATAAATGATCAGATAGGACAGACCATGTTTTATTCAGTGTGGGAACCAAACACTGCCATATTGTACAGATTTGCTGATCTGGAAGAATTGTTCTTGCCTTACAGAATGCAGCTCAAAAGTTGAGTGCATGAATATGACAGTTTTGTCTTTTCAAATGCAGAAATTTTAAGACAGAAACATTGCTTGGAGAGCTTTCTAAGGGATTCTGATCAACTTACGTAAGTTCAGGAAATCAGCAATAATTTGTTATCCTTCCATATTTTCCAGTGGCTTTTGTTTTTCTTGCATCATGTTCTTATCCCATTAGAGACATATACTATTCAAGTATTTGGATGAGGACTACTGTTCTGCTACAAATATTAATGCTAACATCATGGTACGAAAATAGCTGAGACCAGTTCTTAGAGAAAGGATAGTTTCTGGTTCTTTTTCTTTCTCTTTGCTAGTTACCTGTGGCCCTGTGGGAAATTTACATGGAGAGTGTTTGCCCTCATAGGGTGCAAAAAAGGTTTGTAGAAACACTTTTCTATGACCATATGTATTTCACAACAGCCAGAAACATTGCTGACCTTCTCCTGGCTGTGGGTCCTGATGGGGGAGAGCTGGGGCGGGTGAGGCCCTAAATTACTGCTCAGCTCATAGAAAATTTAGTCATGGAGTATGTGTGTGTGTGTGTGTGTGTGTGTGTGTGTGTGTGTGTGTGTGCGTGCATAACCATGCATTTTGCCTGTGACAAGCATAACTTTTTTTTTTCTGAACTCTATGCCTCTGAAATTTCCCAGAAGCTTCCCTTTGCTGCTGAGAGTTGCTGTAGGGGTGATGGCAGCAGTGAGGTGGTTTTTGTTCATGCCTTCTTGACTTCATTAATTTCCAGCGTGTCATTTCAGCTGAAAATATGCAATTGCTGTTAATGTGTTCACAAGCATGATGTTGGCTAGGTAGTTATTTAAGTCACAGTAAATATTTGATGAGGAGGCGTGTTATTTTTAGCCACAATCACAACATATTATTGAAATGTATAGGTCTGAAATAGGTCATCTAACACATGATCGTTTGTTACCTTTACAGTTTCCTGAGGGTTTTTTCCACTTTCCTTCACAATTCGAACTGAAAAGGTGCTGATTCACAGTGTTGGTATAGATTGTTGCACATAAGCTGCATAGTAGGGGCAAACATCAAGCCTCACGTGGCAGGACCCATGCTGATGGGGGATGCTGCAACCACTGAAGCAATAAACCCACAGAGGCTGTGCAAATACGTGAATGTACACATGGATCTCAAAGCTGTGATTTTCATATTCCAGCAATCACTGCTGTAGGAGTGCATGACTGACAGCACAAAGGACTTAGATTTACTGTAGAGAGATGTAAATTGATAAGCCAGTAGACAGCCATCATTCTTCCTTTATTCTCTCTCTGTATCCCATGTCTTTCTCTGCTGGCATAATCAAAGCTGACACAGTGCATTCTACACCAAGTTATATTTTTCGTAATTATAAGACAGTACCTGAGATCTGAAGTTGTTATTCAGGAAATGGCACAAAGCTAACTGAAATACAGGTTTTCAGATTGATCCTCTGATAATATTGTTTTTCACATAGATTCTGGGTACTCAGACTCTATGTCTTTAAGCTGTCTGGGAGCTTTAAGAAGGGATAAGTACAGGAGAAAAAAAATGAGGTAGCTTTTTCTTTTGTGCAGAGGAAAGCATATACAAAGCGCGAGATACTGGCTTTCTTACGGCAGCTGAATCTGAAGCATTTTGCCACACTATTTCTAAAAAAGTTTATAGGGAGCTGACTTGGGGGAAGGAGTTACAAGAATTCAAGAAATAAAAATAGAGAGATCACCCATGAAGACCTAGATGAGCAGCCAGCTTTCCCTCAGCTGACTGACTAGTGTGGCACACCTCTTCTGTCTTGAGGCCAAAGGGTCCTTTTCCACTGATTCATCTCATTAGGCTCAGCTGCCTCTGACTTGAATTGCAATGTTTTTATATCTAAAAAGAACAGACTTTGAGATATAATGGAGTTGTTATAATACAGATGCATTTGGAAACTTCATTTTTGCTCAGGTCTGAAAAAGTGTGGTAAAATCTGAACACTTATACTGCAGCCCTTTGACCTCAAATGTGTACAGTGAAATTTCAGATCCCATCTGGACCCAGTGAATGTGTGACTTGAAAGAAGGCAAATGAATGAAGCCTTCCATGCTCTGGAACTCCAGCAGAGAGGTGCTGCAGATCACCTGGGAAAATCCCAGTGCTGTAAGTAATTTTCCATATAGTTCTATTTTTAAATCCTCTGGTATTTTAATTGAATTAACAAAAATAGCAAGGCTAAAGAAAAATGGTATTTGGAGAAAGAAAAATGGATTTTTTTATTAAAACTGATTGAAACTTGTAGGAAAAATGGAATTATCTCACTTGATAGAGATTATTACTTTTCATTGAAAATCTGTTGTCTTTTCAATATCAGACTCTCTTTGCACTTCCAGAAACAAACTGAGTTATACTGAGTATAACTATAGTTATACTTCATGGATGTTTGTGTGCAGGCCTTGTCTGCTCACTGGGCTCCAGCCTCACAATATCTCAAGTCTTCCTTTGCCTCACTGACCTACAGGCACAGCGACCAGAAGGCAGAAAGCAAGGTCTTTTTCTCCCTTTCATCTTTAATACAGGGAACTTCTTATATCCAGTAGCTCCTCTGCTTAAATATAGTTAACAGATAGTTTCAAACAGGGAGATTTTTTTTTTTTTTGAGCAATTAACTCAGCTTCCAGAATTGGGAGCCTTTTATGTTAAACAGCTTCTGTATTTGATGGAGAAAGAAAGTTGCTTCTGATGGGAGATGTGGCTCTTAGCTGTCCTATGGAAGCACCTGGTCCTTGATGCAGATGGTATCTGATTTCACCATCTCAATTTCAAATGCTTCCAATTAAGCAGGATGGACCTAGAGATGTTCATGCTGTTGGGAGCTTGCTAGGGACACGTGAGGAAAAGCATTGCTGGTCATGCACTCCTATCAAAAGGCAGTTCTTTGTCTTAGGGCAACTCAGAGCCTCACAAAAGAGGGGAAAAAAAGTCCAAATACTTTTGTCTGGAATTAGTGAATAAGGCAAATTATTCTAACTACTAATAACTTAAGTGACAGTGGCTGTCTGAAGTACTCTTAAAGATGAGCCCCAGGTTACTCATATCAGTCTGATTTTAAACCTTTTGCTTGTATGTGCTGATTGATGCATTATTGCTTATGTCAGTGAAGGACTTTTGACCAGAAATCATCTTTTGGTGGTCTTGTAAGGAGTATATTGGAAAAGAATTGAAATTTCTCTGTAATTTGTGCAGTGGATACATAGTTCTGTAAGAGCTGCCCAGTTGGACACTGACAAAGGCTTTTACATAGGTCAATGAAAACCTCTTTGGAATAGCTATGCCAAGTTGCTATGAGCACAGATTAGTTTCAAACACAGAAAGAAAAATGCAAAGTCTTATTACTAATTTCCTAGGCAATCCAATTCACAGGATACCCATGCCAAAAATGTTTTTACTGGACTATTTTCTTAACAGGTTCATTATGTTTCCTTCAAGGTAATTCTTAAAGAAAGGATTTACTTCTTCTCACTTTTTCATGTCTGTCTCTGACAGGAATAGGCCTTTGGGAGCATCTTAGGAGTGAAAGTGTAAGAAACCAGAATGTGTGCTGCATGTTTGTTGCTGCATGGTCCTTCAGAATTTGCTTTTAAAATGCATATTGGTTACAAAATAAACCCGAATGAACCATTACACTCTGGTGTGCAATTATGTATTTAGGACACATACTACACACAGCTTTAAAAGAAATTTGTATGGAAACAAATTGCATTACATTTGCAAATAGCTGAAGGTAGTTGAGCAGCAACACCTCAAGCCGTTCAAAGTACTGAAGTAATTTATACCATTTTCTGAAGTAATTATCTCCCAAGTGTCAGATTTCAGTTGTTTCAACGCCTTTGCTGCAGAGGAGCTGCAGAGGTCTCAGTATAGCATAAAAGACCTGGGCTTGGCGGTCTAACAGCCTTGATGTGGATGTAGCACTTCTGCTAATGTACCATGGCAGAGCAGGACTGCTGGCCTTTGGGAGGGAATGCTGCTTGGGACTAACACTGGGAGTGGAGACACGTGCAAGGAGAGAGGCAGCTCTGGAGCAAGGGTGAAACCCAACCTCCCATCTCCCCAAAGATTAGTGAGAAGTGGAGATTTAAGTCTTGGTTGAAGAGTTCTGTGATTTACTGGAGTGATAAATTTACTTATGTGGCCAGCCTAGAGGATGGAGAACCCTCTGGCTTCTTATTTCAGGGTTTTGAACTGCCACTAGAGCAAGACAGCGCATCTCCTCAGCTTTGACAGTATTGTACCACTTATTTTTCCTCTTTAACTGGTGCTTGGCAAAGTACCTGCCTCTCAGGGGGCCAATCCTTGGAAATAGCCGTGTGTGACAGGAATGGCAGCAGGCACCCGTAAGGAAGCTGTGTGCCTGCCTGGGCTGATGATACGGAACAACATCAAGCGTGCTTTCGTGCCTTGAGACAGCAGTTCCTGCATTAAATCTACAAAATGCCTTTCTGTGCACAGTGCAGTTGGAAATGTTAAGAGTCACGCTTATTAGCACTGGCACATATAAAGCAGAGCTGCAGTAAATGAGTTAAGTATCCTGAGGATTTGAGGACTGGGGTGTTGCTTTTCCTTTTCTGGAGCTGAGTACTCCAGAGACTTTCATTAAACCTGGGACTTGGCAGATCCTCTTGCTGATTCTGCCACTTATTTGTTGTTCGGCCTCAGGCTAGTCACTTAACCTCTTGCCGTCCTAATTTCCCCATCTGGAAAATTATATTTACTTACCTCTCCTGGGGATTGCACGGGGCTTAATGAATGCCCGTAAGGGATTTGAAGATCCTCAGATCTGAGATGATACAGGACTGCAAGAGATTCACTGCATGTGCAAGGAGGAGGGGATGTGTGCCCAGGCAGGAGAGCCTGCCTGCACTCCTGGCCTGGAATCAAGTCTGAAAATCTAATCAGCAGGGGAGGATCGTACTCTCTGTTTTAGATTAAATCCTCTTCCTTGTGGCCTTTTCAGATTTGCTGGTAGAAAAAGGAGGCAAGCGGCTGAATGGGGAGGAGGGCAGCTGAGGTTAACTGCTTTCTGCTGTTGGTCCCCTGGATCTTTTTGTCAGTGCAATAACAGCTGGATCTCCCAGGAAGGTAATGATCTTCCTGGATATTTCGTCTTGCTGCAGGCTATTAGAGAAGCCAGGCAACCCTGTTGCTGCCCATTTCTTTAGCAGGAAAAAATGAACCTCTGATAAAAAAAAAAAAGTTCCTCTATATAATTAAGCAGCATTAAAATGAGGCCTGTGCCTTTGCTGATGAACTTGGGCGAAAGCAGATGGTCACAATGGTATTAAAAACTAAAGACTTCAGTCAAGCTTTTAATTGAAAACAATTGGACCCTGCTGGATGGTAATTACCTTGGCTGCTTGCAAATAATATCACAGCACTGCTACCTAGGAAAGAAGAATGAAGACTGAGTTAATAAGAGCTGCTTAATCTGCATATAATAAACAAGGAGCATCCAAAACTATTTTCTCTGGTAGCTTCTCCCCTGCAAGAGGCTTTTAAGTGTTTAGCAGTGTGAAAAGGAACACAGAGTGGCAGAAATTGAAACGTGTGAAATGTTTGCTGGGTTTATAAAATAACATGAAGAGCCCATCTTCCCTCAGCTCCCTCCTTTTTTAACAGCTGAAATTCCAGATGCAGCTGAGAAAAACAGCCAAATATAATAAAGTGGAAAAGCTCTAGATTATCCAGTATTCCTCCTCTTCTGAATGGCAACAGTAATGACAGGCTGTGTTTATCTTGTTTTATCTGCTTTCTTCTTCTCTTGCCTGATTGACTGGAAGGCTGGGGCCCTTCTAAACACCCAGAGTGTTTTTCACCATGTTCTTAATTGGATTTTAATGATCATTAACTTAATATGCCTCAGTGTCTAACAAAGCAAATGTAGTACGGGACATATTTTGCCTGACAATTTTCTCATTTCTCTGACTAGTGCTGGGATCAGGTGAGGGTTAGAGGGCTAGACCACCTAAAAGGGTCCTGGTGTGCTGTGTATTTAGTGACACAACAAGACATTAATACTGCTTTACAGCGTCTTCCCTGCTGTGGAGAAGGACCTGTATTGCTGTGCACGTGCGAGTGGAGAAAACCATCCCAGCGTTGTCTCTTTTAAACACAGGTCCTAGATGTATATAGAATGAACCAAATCTTGTCACCGTCCATGTAAACACTATTTTTCATGTGGCAGTTCTCTTGGGCATTGCTTTTTTGTTCCCCTGTGAGCAGGCAAGATGCCTTGCTGCCCCAATAGATCTCAGAAAGCAGCAGCTACTGCAATTTTGCAAAATTAATGAGTAGCTGTGAGCTGCTAGTAAAAGTGAGGCAATGATTTTCCATAACATATCATTTTAGAAACAGTGACTTGAACTGCTTTTTCTTTTCCTATCCAAATATTTGTCTTTTCAAGGCACCAGCCAAAAGTTTGTCTTGTCTTGTCTGGCAGTATGATGAAATGAACTTTTCCAGTGTGTTTCATCTGGATTTGATGATTTTCTGCTTGCAGTTTGACTTTCATTCACTTAATGCACCATGATTAACACCGAGTGAGGTCCTGAACCCATGAAGTGGAAGTCAGCAGAAGTTTTCACAGTGTCTTTCTTGTGATTTTGCTAATTTTTATGTAACCAAAATATGCTTAAAGCTTTATTGGTGTAATGCCTCGGAAACTGCTCGCTGACTCAGTCACAAACCATAGGTGTATTTCATAGGATCACTAAAACCTATGGTTTTGGTTTCTGCACTGCCATCTAAGTTGAGGTATTCTCATTTGTGCCTAGGACTTGCCCTTGGTCTTTCCTCTGCTGCTGGACTCATGGAGAACAGGTCTTGGCTGATGGGTCTGGTGTCCTGCTCTGTCTCCTGGCTCTGTTTTTCATGCTGGTGGCAGGGCACAAGCAGAATTTTTCTCACAACCTTTCCAGCCTCTCCTTTATCAAAGAACGTGGGGCAAATTTGAAATTAGAAAGGCCACCTTTCAAACGCGTCTTATGCTAGTGGCTGTGGTGATTTTATCAATTTTATAATACCTGCTTTTAACTATACAGTTTTACCTTTAATTCTGCAGAGTACAATCTTATTGTAATTACTGCTTGCAGCTTTAAGGGAGCTGGTGTGGACCATACTATTTTAAAGGTATAAGCTCTATTGATCTAAAGTATTCTGAGCGATAAACAGCTGCTCAGGTTGATTAAAGCTGAAGGGAAGCCAGAGCTTTTAATCAATCTCTAAAGCTGCTCCAAGTATATTACAAAGCAATTGTGATTATTGCTATTATATGACAGGCTATATCATAATAAAAAAGAGGGATCATTTTTAGAAGCATTTAGAGGTGTTGTGGTGCTTCTGTTCAGCCTGCCTCATGCTGTCACCTCTGAAGCCTGGCTAAGTGACAGAGCATGCCACTCAAGCAGACTAATCTTGAAGGGAAAATACAAGAGCAGGGCCTTTCAGCTCCTCAGAGCCTTCTCTTCCCTGTGTCTGTCTGTGGCCAACAGCAAGTGCTTGGAGAAGAAAAACAAGAAAGAAGGCCAATGTACAGTAATGCTGACCACATTGTAACCAGCTCTGATCCTTGCATCCTGCATGGCTTGGGATGTTCTGGGCTACAGGGTATGTTTGTGCCTGTCCAAAAGTCCTGAAGGGACCTTTCTTTAATTACTTCTTTTTAATCACTTCTTGAACCTTCCTTTGGACAGCCTTGGGCTTCACACCATCCCATGGTGGTGCATCACACAGTGCTCTCACGTGGTTTTGTAAAATAGTTCATTTTTGCTCTTGTTTATCAACTTTCAGCCTGATGTTTTCTTCTAATGCCTTCTTACTCTTGTGTCAAGAAAAGCAATGGATAATAGTTATCTGTTAACCTTCTCATACACACAGAGCTGTCTGTCTTATTCTGCTCTGTTGTCTCCCTCTTTTCCAAGCCATATTTAGTCTCCCTTTTTCGGAAGGTGACCCATTCCTTTGACCATCCCTTTCACATCTGCATCTGCTGCCTTTCTCATTTTGCTGCGTGCTTTTTGAAAGGGTGTAACTGGAATTTAATATATTACTTTAAGATGTGGGCTTTTCTAAGCTTATTATTTCTTTCTTTTTCAGGTGGTCAGTGATCTGTATTTATTACATAAAACATACATATATAATGCAATATTGAAGACATAGATAAAGGATTTCTGGAAACTATGGTGCTGCATGAAATAATCTTAGGTTTAAAATTCATCTAATGTTGCATTTAAAATGTAAAAAATGGGCAGTATATGAACAGAGTAGGACTTTCCCCTGCAGAAAATAAAATATTAAAATAAATTAATGGACAAGTTTATTAAACAAAAATTTTTATTAATAAATACATTGAAAAATTAATAGATGAGTTAATTAAACTTTGTCCTTGTTATAATTGCAACAAAGATGTTATAGTACTGTAGCCTGGAGAGGATAGCATTTACAGAAGCTAACTTTTGTGGAGGGTGTCTTGTGTCAGTCCTCTTGGTGCTGTCCTTAGTTTTTCTCCCCCAAAAATAATCTAATTCTCTCTCAAAACCAGGAAGTCCATGCTGTCTGAAGGGACCTCCAAGGGAATGCCGCCGGAGCTTTTGCTTTTTCTGAATGCCCCCCTACAGGCAAGTAGACCCCCCTGGGTTAGCATGCAGAGACAAGATGTCCCTTCTTTTGTTTCTCTATTATGAAATTTCTTTTGAAACTTTGAAACATTTGAAGCCTCTCATGACCTTCATGTGAAACCTTATGCATGGTCCTAGTGTGCTAGAGGCTGAGCCTGATGCAGTTATCTTTGCTGCATAAGATTTGTATTGCAACAACTGTTAAATCTTCTTTATGGTGGTTTCACATGAGAGTCACAAGTCTTCTGGGAAACTTCTCCTGAGTTTCACTTTGTAGTGGTATGAGAGTCTTGTGAGTCTTGTGAATGTAGGTTTTTAAGTGAGAGTTTAGGGCAGTAAATCTTAATTGGGAAATCTTGTCCCCCATGGATGGATTGTTTGCCCTGTGAGAGGAAGTGGTGGATCCTGGGCTGTTCAGCTGGGGGAAGAGAGGGTTAAAGGTAAGCCTAAGAGCAGCTCAGGTCTTTGTCTTAGCTTGGCTAGGGCTAGTTTCAATGTGCTGACTGGGTTGGACAGCTGCAACTACAGACCTAGCTGTCAGAGGTTTCCCATTGGAAAGTGGGCCATAGCATCCTTTCCTTAGGACCCAATTTGAGGAGCATTTCCTTTGCACTTCTGTGTTAATTTAGTAGTGCCAGCAAAGGTCTGGTACAGCTACATGTCAAATCATCGGGGAACCCCTTCAGGTTAAAAGTAATCCTTCTTTTTTGTTAATTTGTTTTAACCAGTTTTAAAATTGATTCCTCCCACAGCTCCATGAAAATTCATCTTTGTGCCACTGAAGCACAGTGCAACAGTAGGAGCAGACTTAAGGGAGTGCTTCACCTGGTACTGGGTTTCAAAGAGGCATTTTTCAGGCTGCGGCTTTACAGTCAGTTTTTAAGAGCCCTCTGGAAATATCTCCCAATCCCATGGCTCCACAGATTGCCAGCTGAAGATGACCATTTGTGAAACTGGACTTCAAGCCAAGTCTGTGGCAAAAATAGACTGCAAAAATGATGAATCACAACTAAACACTGCTGCACAATACTACATTTATGCCACTCTGCCATTTTCATTTTTTGGATTGCAATCTAGCCATCTGTTAATTGGCTACAGGGTGCTGAGATTCACTGTGGGCCTACAGGATGATCAGTGTCTCCCAAGCCATTCAGGATGGGCCTCACAGCTTTTTCAAGTTCACTAAACCTGGCTGTCCCAGCTGCCATCCTCCATCTATTGCCTTAGCCTCGCTGCTGGTTTATGACCAGAGATTGTGTCAGAGCAGAAGGATGTGAGTGCATCACCTGCCTTCAAGAAAATCAGTTTGTGCCAAGGAGGACAGGATTTTTAGGCATTGGGACTGTCAGTTAACCTCACCTGGAAACAAACTGTGATGCTTTGCTTGGGGTGGGACTGATGCTGCTCCCCAGCACTCAACCTTGGCTTTGCTTTCACAGGGATCAGAATAATTCCTGGCCAAGCTAAGACCCTCTTCTGTTTATGTTCCTTTCTAAAACTTTCTAAAACTAATCTCTCTTTTCTCCACTGCACATATTTTCACATTCGTGCTAATGAAAGCGCTGGATTGTTCCAGGGGATCACATGGAAAATATCTGTGAGCTTTGGCCATCTCTCTGAAAAACTACAGTCAATTTGGTGTTTGCTTTGGCGTGTTGCTGTGAAAGATTGTGGAGTGCTCGTGTTTATACGCACACAGGGAAAGAGGGCTCCTGCTCATTGTGCCTTTGTGAGGCTGCCAGACTGTCTGGCCCCATCTATTCTACTGTAAGTGAAAAAAGCCTCACGAGCACTCGCTGCGTGCTTGGACCAGGCTCTGCTAGGTACTATGCTTGGAAGCCCTTCTGTCAGCTTGAAAAATATCTTTCTGCCTGAATAGTGTTTACTCACTGTTGTTACAAGTAACGTAAGATTGCTTGTCAGTGAAGAATTTTTTCGTTCTTCCCTTTGTTTCTTCCATGTACTGGTCAGCTTTGCGTACAATGCATTTTGGTGGCCCTCCTGTACTAGGATAGCCCTTTGAGAACAAGAGAGGATTTTCCATACAGAAGAATGAGAAGTAATGTGTGAAAATTGGTGGTATGATGCAGTTCTGGTTGGAAGATTTGAAAGCCCTTGACAAAGGACTTAGTTTCCTCCTATAGTCCACTGCCTTCTGAAGTAAGATAAGACAGAGGTTTTCAGGTAGAAGGTTTTTCTGTCCAAAGTGGGATTTCTCAGCTCTGTGTAGAGAGATACTGTCCAGCTGAAAGCTCCTACAACTCCCTTTGAGAAGAGGATGACTCCAGCAACCTCTCTGTTAATCTTCCTGTCTACAAGAAAGCATGTTCTAAAATTTAATGATATCTATAAGCTTCTGTTGAAAAGTCATGGGGCTGCACTTGACTAGTAATTATAAAGTGCTTTGATATTGAACTTGGAGTCTGAACAGCAGTTTGTAGAATTCAGGTCTCATTTCCTTTTTCAAGTGACAACAAATATTTATCTCAGATTTCCTATTCTGGAAGGAATAGCTGGGAAACAAATGTGCATTGGTTGGAATTGCTAGGTATGTGGACCCCACCTGTAGCCCAGCTATCCTTGAGTCCTCTGTGCAGCTCCACTGAGTATTTGGAGGAAGATGCAAATGCTGCTGGAATGGATGATTGCAACTGAATTGCAAACAAACCTGCCCACTGCTTACCAAAGAGCTCTGTCAGCTTTTATTTCAAGTAGCAGCTCTGTTAATTTCAGCAGGGGAGGCACAGTAGCTGATGCTTAACAATTAATTTTTTTTTTCTTTCAACTGTCAAGCTTTGCCAGCCAGTTTTGCTTTACAAAATCTATAAGCAGGGAAGATAGGTGTTTTCTTTTGTACAATGGACGTGGAGGAATTAAAGGATTCAAGACTAAAACCTTCATGAATAATTTAGGCTGTTTTTCAACAAATATTCACTCCTGCTACGTACACACTGATACTGGGCTCAGACAAAAAGTAAATACACTTTTATTCAGTGTCAGGCATCAATCTCTTTCCAACTTTCAGGACATATTCTTGTCAGTTAGGGGCTTCTGCTTGAGAAATCTGGCCTGACAGCTTGCAGTGAAAATAAACAGGACGAGGCACGTTATCTGCACAAAGCTCCCCTGTGAGACTCTGCAGCCCAGCCAGCCTTGTTCCTCCTACTGCTGTGCTGCACATTGCTCCTGTGACTACACAGTGCTGCACATGCTTAGACCAATATGCTCAGACACTTGGTTTCTCACTAAAGCAGCTGACTGAGCTACCTGAGGTAGGAATAGCAGGAGCCTTCTCAAGAAAACCAGTCAGTGAGCTTCTCTATGGCTTGGCCTGATGGTTTTGAGGGATATTCATGATATTATGGAGACTGAAGAAAGCCTAGAAACTTCCAGTTGACTGGTAGATTTATCATATTCTCTTAGGCCTGCCAGTGTGAGATCTTTAGGTAAGGATTTTCTTTGTTGTAGCCTTTTAGTTTTGTGGTTGGGGAATTTTGCCTAATATTAGGAAATACTGAAAACAAACTCTAAGAAGGCTTGCTTCATCAAGAAAGCACCTTAGCAAAGTTCTGTCTAGTACAAATGGATCAATTCCCTATCTCAAGAGCTGTTTCATACTCTGTGCCTCAAAGCATTGACCACCCTAGCATCAACAACCAGCAGGGTGAGGAAGGACCAGCAGGCTCCTGGATTTCACTAGTGCCAGGATTAAAAGTTTGTTTCCACTTCTCAAACCACCATGTCTGAGGGTTCAAAAAACTGCTGTGCCTGCTTGCTTCCCCCCTGCCAGGGCATGGGCACATGCTTCTGTAAAACCTGTCAGAGGTAAGCTGCTGCTGAGAGCTACACAGCACTGAGTGCAGCTCTGTGCATTTGAGAAGATGAATGAGTCCAAAGGAAGAGGCTTTTGCTGGGCTGCTGTTTCATTGGGAAAGTGAGACCCTGAAATGCTCTGCTTTACTTCAGTAGCTCTAAGAGAAGCCTTTCTCCAGAGGTCTCCAGCACCCAGACTAATTGAAATAACTCCAAAAGGGTCTTCTAATTCTTTCCCCATGTTTTAAGGTTTGGTTGTTTTTTCCCCTCCTGTCCACACCCTCTCTTAAACAAAAAGCTTTAAAACTCTTTTTTTTTTAGAAAGGATTCAGATGTAATTTGGATGAAGTTAATGTGAAGCCAAGGTTGATTGCTCATCTCCCTGAAACCATCAGCAGTGGCTGAGCACTGGCAAGTGTGAGAGGAGTTCAAACACAGCTGGGAAACTTGTGAGCAAGCTGAACAAAGGGTGGCTGGAGGCTGGGGATCACTGCTCCCCCTCCCCCCGTGTGACTTTCTCAGCTCACGCTGAACCCTTTGATCACTGTCCAGCATGGGGTTATGCGGCAGCCTGGGCTGGGGCCAGAGATGTATACATGGGTGGAGGCTGCTGTAATCTTCATATGCCCTTGATCCACCCTGTACCCTTATTTCCACAAACACTGTCACATATCACACTGGGGTGCATCACTGCCGGTACTCCTTCAGCTGAAACACGGAACCCTCCCGGCCAAGCACAGTTCCCTTTTCCAGAAATCTCTCTGATAGCAACATTTTTAAAAGTGTGCTTGTATTTTGTAACCATTACTCTATATTTGCCGAGCACATTTGTGTTTGACACTGAAATACAACCCTGTGAGTACAATAATGCTATTCAGCACACAGAGTTCGTGTCTTTCAGAAGTGGCTATTCTGGAAGAGCTGCACAGTTAAGCATGGCTATCTTGGGAAGGTGCTGGTCATGAACAGAGCACTGCCAGAATCTTACCTCTGGAAGCACATTCTCCAGACCACCTGCTTTAGGGCAGTATTTTAGCTCCATATTCCTCTAATAAGGATTTTAGTACTGTGCTTAGTGGCCATTAAGAACTCTTGAGCCCAACATAAGTTCTTACACATGTGCTGCCATTGTAATTCATACTTAAATGTTGACATAGTAATCTGCAAAATGAGCTGAAACTCTTGAAGAAAAAGGCTGTCTGTAAGGTAAAGTGGATGGGTATCAGTGGTGGAGAGGCAAGCTGTGGTCCCTTGTGCTTTCCAGTTGCGTTTGTTTGTGGCCATTCACCATCAGAAAGTGAGAAGAGGGACCTGGTTTCTCCTGTCTGCCTCTACCACTGTGTTTTTGGATAAGCTGCCTTCAGCACAGTGGCACAAGTAGAATTTAGGTGTTTGAAGACTGCCAGTAGCATGTGGCATGTCGCATCTTACAAAAAAACTCTGATTTCAATTAAAACCTACAACAAAACAGGTATGGGTTCCATTCTTCTGTATTATTTCCTATTTATTTTGGGATAGCTAGAAGACCTAAAGGAATTATGCCATTCCCTATCAAAATCTCTTTAGTTAATTCCTACAAGCACTGTCATGTATGGCCCTCTTGTTAAGGGGCCCAGGTTTTCCCAGGTGGTACATCCACTACTCCTAGCAAGTCACACAAATGATGTTACAACCCTGCAATTATTTTTCTAGTGCAAATGCTGAAACTAGTTGAGTAAGATTTAGAAATCTGTCCATCTCTCTTCAGCTACCCCCTCCCACCAAAGTCCTTCAAAGTTCAATGAAATGCAGTTTTGCCCAGACAGAGAAAAAGCAGTGTCATGGAGTCTCCTCATTCCTCCACGCTTCAGCACAACAGGACCAAAACAATACACAGGTAAGTGTGTGGAGAATGAGACTGTGAAACTGCCATGAGCCTGCCAGTGGTGCAGCTCAGAGTCCATCTGGAGCCACAAAGAGGGGCCAAGATGTGTAGGGGCAATTGCCTGGGGCTCGGACGTGGGCAGCGGTCCGCGCTGTGCCGTGGTGATGCAGAAAAGCAGGTGTGACTTGGTGCTACTGCTGCTGCCTGGGGACCCATGGGACTTCTGCCCTTCCTGTTTACTGCTTACAGGGAAGCTGTAGCCAGGTGAGCTCAGTCCCTGCCCTGGGACAGTACTGCTTGCTGCTCTGCCAGATAAGAGCATACCCTATTCTCTTATTCTGGTGCAGTTACAGAGGTAAAAATCCTGTGTTGTAGTTAAAGATAGACTATTTGATGCTCAGCCAGGGAATAATCAATCTCTTTGTATTAGGTAGAAGATAAAGCTGAAGAAGCCTGGAGTACCTTTATGCCTATTTATTTATTACTGTATGTGCCCTGGAAACTGTGGCACTGCATTAGGACAGAGGACAATTGCCCGGGGCTGCTCCCTCTAGAGTTCCTTGGAGCTCGATGTCATACCCAGAGCATCCCCCAGATTTCTCTGCAGCATCCGTCAGCCCCAGAGACATGGATGAGGATGTGGCCCTTACCCTGAGCCTGAACTGCAAGTCAGCCCTGAGGTGAGATGCTGGGGTGAGCAAGGACTGAGGGGAAAATGAATCTGGTTTAGGAAATCTATCTGAATGTTCACATTTTTTATGCAGCATTTTAGAACGTTTCAGCTGCTCCCATTTGGAATTCAATTCCTCTCCCTTTTAATCGATAGGAGGCCTTAACAAAACAATATCTCACAGGAGACACAAGCACACGGTGCTGAACAAAGCAAAAGAGCCACTGGCTTACAGCAACAATTGCTGCTACACAATGGGTTTTCAAAGCTCAGTATATATTTTGTCCCTACTGGGAAAACTATAACAAGACTGAATTAGTGGCTAGGCTTGCCAAAGGGAGAAATTAAAGTGTGACGATGTGTCTGACACCTTTACTTATTTATTTTTGTGGAAGAGGACAGCATGGGAAAATAAGATGCCTATTAAGGGAAACTATTTTCTGTTGCTTTCCAAAGTGTTCAGCAGATTTGCATGCCTAAAGGCTTAATCCAGGTCAGGGATCAGGAGCACCTTCTGGTGGCTCTTGGGAAGAGCTGTCAAGTGTGGGGATGCTGCCCACAGATCTGGGGAGGTGCAGGGGTGTATGTAGGAGTGTGGCTTTCAAAGGCAGGATGGTCTGGGAGTCCCTTGTCCTGGCCAGGGCAGACTTGGGGTTGGTTTGCAGGTGGCTGTGTGGTGAGGGAGAGAAAAGAGGGAGACACTATGTGAGAGCAAAGCAAATTCCCTTCCCTGTATGTGGCTGGTCAACCCTGAGCTTGCAAACTTGGCTTCTCATCTGTGGATCTTGACAGCTCCTTGCTCTGGCACTAATGGGTTTCAAGAGCTCCCAGTGAGCTGTAATCACCTTGGTTCAGGGCTCAGCTTGCACCTTTACAAGCACCTTCACCCCTTGCTGTTAACCTGCGGTCTCCTCTATTCGGCAGCTAAGCTTGTAAATTCATGTAACCAAATAGCTATGCTGTTAACTGCCTGCATGAAAGTGAACAACACATCCATCTTCCAGTGCCCAGCCAGCAGCCTAATGACACTGCTCACCGTGCTTGTGGGCAGCCTTTCAGACATAACTAACTCTGGCACTGTAAAAACAATTGTTTCAGTGCTCTCACAGGCCACATGGCTCATCTGGCCAGAGGAGGGAGGTTGTGCAGGCAGAAGCCTTCCCACGGACTGTCCCCGTGCACCAGTGCCCTGTGCCATCGTCATCACATTCCATGCTCTGATGGCTGGCTGGGGAGAGCTTCATCCTGCTGGTAAATTGTGCCTCACACCCAGAGCAGCAGCCTGCTTGCAGTGGTTTTATTTTCAGTTGTGATTGATGTTTGAGGAGTCTTTTTTAAAAGGTAGGCCTCAGTTTTGCTGTCTGTAACCTGAGTGTAATTTTCTAAAGTAAAAGTGCCACCAGGAGGACAGCCACTAATGAAACACTAAATGGTGCTGAGGTTTTCCAGCTTCTCTGGCTCTTGCTCAAGTCTGTAGCCTGAATCCTCAGGTTGAGACTGATCTTGTTACGAAGATGATCTGAATGCAGACCTGGTTTATATGACCAAGTGTGGAGGAGGCTGGACTGCAAGTTCACCCTTCACTGGAGACCCCAAAGGAGCTCAGCTGGGGACACCACTGAGGGAACAAGGCGTGGTGCTTCCACTTGCTTGTGTCACCACTTGTTACTGAAAAAGTGCAGCTTTCTGCCTGCGAGTAACTCGGAGCTGCCATTGGCAAGGATCTGGTGTGTTCCCTTCCTCGCCCCAAAGCAATCACAAGTAATCAAATTCGGCAGCACACGAGCTGACTGGGGTTGAATGGTCATCGCTTTCCTTTATTTGCTGGCTGCTTACCTGGTGCTACAGGCACTACAAGAGGGTTTCTTAATTATCCGGGCAGTGTGCTGGGCGGCACATGTATGCTGCCAGTGGGCATTATAAAAGCGTGGTTATTGCACTTTGGCTTGGGAAAAGCCCCGGTGCAGCTGTATTGTTAAGGAAGCAGTCTTGGAGGAAGGCAGAGGGGGAGACTGGTCTCCACTCCAAAGGCTTTTTGTTGTCTTAAACATCGCTGGATCTAACCTCGGGGGAGGTGGAGGGTTAATTTGAACTGCCTTTGAAAACAAATTTGAGTAGTGCACAGCAAGATCTCAGGGAAACAATGTTTATAATCTGTATCCTGCTTCAAATTGTATCGTCACCACGCTTCGGCCCCACTGCCAAAATTAGCTGCAGTCACCAGGAAGCAGCTGGTGTCCCAAGCATGAGACCTCGCATTCAGCCATCCTTCAGTAGCTTTTATACAGTTTTAAAGGGAGAGCTTTTCCTGGCTCTTGAGCATCACCTACTCTTTGCCTTTGCAGCAGCATCAGGAAACGTCTCATATGTGGAGGCTGATCCAGTGTTCGTAATCATGCACAGTTCCTGCTGATTTTAGCAGAACTGTTTCCCAGTGCATGGTTGAAACGTGTTCCTCGAGAAGTGGACTGTCTTCTGTCCTCTCTGGAGGAGGGTGGGGAATGCATTGCTCTGCCAGCTGTGTGCCTGTGCATCATTAGAAGCGTGCAGGTTATGATACACAGCCCTTAAATTTAAACAACAATATCAGGGATTTTGTCAAGCCAGGTAATATTGAATCCAGAGTGGTTGTCGATTAGCTTTGCCATCCATTATATCCAGAGTGCTATCAGCTTTTAATTCACTCTGCATAAATTAGTGCACTCCTTTCCTTCATCCTTTCGAAAATGGATAGCTGCTTCTCCCTCCAGTCTGGACTATGGAATATTTGAAAAGTGGTAGTACATTAATTTCTGCCCCAGCAGAGCACTGCAGGAGAAACAGCTCTTTAGGTTATTCTGTGGCCACAATATATTTCAGAGAGTTGGTGTCAGAGCTTTTTGTAATTATTTAAAATATTGAGTAATGCAAGCAAACAGAAACAAAGGAAAATAATTGGGAAGAGTAGGAATTCCTCTGCTCTCTGCTGTTGCAGGTTTTACTCTGAAAGGCCAGCTTTGCATTCCCCAAGGTAGACACTTTTATCCTGTCTTTGTGACTGTTTTACTTCCCTTTTCTTCTGGGGGAGGGGGAATGAATAATTTCTGTCTTCCTCCTGTTTCTTCACCTTCATCAGGAGAGAGGAGATGAACAATGCCTAGGCCCTGCTCATTTGTTACTCTTCCCCTTTTCTTTGTCATCACCAAAAGACAGAAGAGGGAAATGATCAATCCAACTCTTTAACTGCTTTTGTTATTCAGTGACTTGATGGTCTTTGGCTTGTTATTTACCAGCTGTTTAATTTAAATGTATCCCCATCAGGGAGCCAAAAGATCCAGTCTTAGAGCTCAGGATTTGTCTAACTACTCTTCTAAATAATTTAACATGTCTCTGAACTGTTTGGAGATTTTTTTTCCTTTTAAGCTCTCTGATTTGATTCAAAACATCTGTAAAAAATCACAAATGACCTTACATCTGGGCAACAGCTCAGCTCTGTCTTGAACCTGGGTAGGGTCAAGTGTGCAAGCTGTTTGAAAAGCCTAAAATTCTTGACGTGGTGAAATTCTTTTCCTACTTGTTTGTTGACAGAAGATGGGCAGGGAAGGCAAGGCAAGGCAAAGCAAGATCAAAATGCTGTGCCGCTGGGTCAGAAGTGAATAGAACATCTTGTTACGGAAATAGCCCCGAAAATGCTCCTCCCTGCATTAGAAAAGCAGCTATTTAAAGCAGGATCAATTGCCAGTCCTCTTTGCCGCTGTTGTCATTTGGATGTGGCATGTGCAAATAATATTTCCTCATGAGCAAGAACTTCCATCAATGACAGCACTGCTCTGGCATATCCTTTCCCAAAGAGGAGAAATCAACTCATCCATAGAAATGGCATCTCCTTCTGTAAAGAATCCCCAGGATCTGGGGTTTGTTTTTCCTTTAACACTTTATCAAGTGCATTTTGATCCAGCATCATGGTGGTGCAATTTCTAAGATATGTTTGGACATTGGAGTTTATAGGCCAGTGCTCTTGCAAAAGTAAAAATACATGGAGAAAACAAACAAATCTATGTGACACATAGCAAAGCCCACTTTCTCCTAAAATATACATAATAAAAACTGGCAGTACATGCCTTAGAAAGAGATTGCTTTACCTTTAATGATGTCAGTGAGCAAAAATCCTTTTATTCTCGGCAAATCACAGTGGTGTGTTATCTTTCAAAAAACTGGAATTATCAAACAGATTTTCCAGGAGGTGAACCCATGCTTGGTTTAAGCACCCTCAAACTTTCCTCTAGTTGAGATTCACATCTGTATCCCTGCTTTACAGCTCAAGCCTGCTGCTGTTTGTTATTGTTTGCATTACTTCAGGGCCCACTTAGGGATTGTACAGAATGTTCTTTTAAAAGAAATAAATATTGAAGTGTCCGTACAGCATTTGAGAGAAACACACTCCTTTTGTAAGGCGCTGCCATCTGATCATTGCAGAAGACAGAAGAGAAATCTTGGGGGCATGCAGCGTGCTGAGGCTTTGGGGATAAATGTGTTTACAGTATTAGGGGCTAGGAGTCATCCTCATTTCCATGTAAGCCCCTGCACCAAGTGAAGGGAGAGCATGAGACCTTTGAGGAGCATTTGTATGTCCTATGTAAGTGAATTTATTTGGCCCAGGGATTGGAAGATGTTTAGACCACCCGAGCCTGGATTTTAGAACAAAGGATCTCTTCTTGTTCTAGCAAGTCCTGGATGAGAAACGATTGTTGAGCAGCCCTGTTGCTGAGTCCTGAAGGCTGTGAAGTTACAGCAGATTTGATGGAGATGCCAGAGATACAAATCATCCTCTTTTCTCTCCTATATTTATCTCCTTCTTCCAAACTCCTTGTTTTATTTTTATTGAGATTTTCTTTGGATTAACCCTATTAAACGCATCACTAGCACTGAAATTTGCCGATGCCAATAAACCCATCTGTTTTATTAACTAACCACAGTCTCTGGAGTGTTTCTCACTGGCTGAGACATGAGCAGCCCTTTCTGCTGTCTCCAGCGCTGTGTGTCAGCCCAGGGAACAATGGGAGGGAACCCAGGAGGTCGCTGGCAGGAAGTGCTGCTTCCCCTGGATAATTAACCAACTGGGAGACTGAGGAATGAAGATAGCACATAAGACACACACAGTACAAACTGCTAAAACAATAAACAAACAAACCAACGACCATCACTTCCTTTTCTTATATTGTTAAGGCTGCTTCCTTAACTCAGGTTGCCCCAAACCCACCCCTCTAAAAGGAGCCTTTTAGGCTCATAAATTCTTAACCTCTTCACTGCCAGTTCTTGCTGAAGGCACAAATAAATTTTTGCCAAGGTGATGGCCAGCACAGAGTCTGTGGCTTCTCCTTGGGGCTTGCTGGATAAATTGGAGATTTCTGTTTCTGAAAGTGATAAAGGCACTTGTACCAAAAAGTCAATGAAGAGAGACTTAGCTTGGCTATAAGGCTGCATGGTACCAGGGCTGCTCCTCCTGTAGGTATCAGCTTCCAGATCAGCAGGTGACCCAGACTAGCTCTGAAGAGGTTAATTTCCAGAGAAGCTGGCCTCAGAGCCAAAACCTGGAGGAAATCTGGAACAGGGCTTTGTGTCTCAAACTCAGCTTTCATATCAAGCCTCTGATGTGCCATTGTTTCACCATCTCTGTGAAAGGGTAGTCAGCTGCACAACCAGTGCTTGCTATCACCTCCACTGGTGAGCATCCGATTGCACACTTCCACTGAGATCTTCTCCTCTGTCTCCAGGTAGACTGATTTGCACGGTTTTCTCCCGTATCCAAACCATTCTTTGGAGAAGTTGTTGTTTTGTTTTTTCTGACCTGCTAACACCAGAATGATGAAAGCAGAAATCGGCAGTGGCAATGCCAATCCCCGCCTCCCTCCAGCTAGTTTTTCCAGATGTCTCATTGAAGAGCAGTCAGAGATTGTTTTTGTGCAGAGTGTCATGTGTGTATTTATCCAGTGCTGAGGTGACTATGCAGCCCACACCCATCATATATTGATACCAATTGGTGGATCTCATTTCACCATGTCCTCAGCAAAACACTGCCAGTGAGAAGGAGCAGCCAAGGGTTTCTGGGGAGAATTCCACTGATCCTGCTGGAACGGGGAAATTTGTTTTTCAAAAGAGGTGCTGATGTTTCTCCTCATCAGCCTGCAGATTCAGGGCGAGGTGGGAGCAGTGGTACTCAGAACAGGTCCCTGTGGCCTGTCCCTGGGCTGGCCCCCTCCTGGCAGCTCTGGCAAAGGCTGTCCCGGGGCAGGTCCTGCCTGCTACTGAGTGCTCCCAGCTGGCAGTTTATTTGTTATTACTTTAAATACCTGCTGTTTGTGTTAGGCACAGCAAGAAACCTAGTAAACTGAAAAGGTGACATTTAAAAAATGAAGTATCTCAAGTAGATGTTTAATCTTTCTAATAAGGAAATAATCTGCTAAGTATCATGTGTAACAGTTATGAAGTAAGTCCATATCATACAATCATAGAATTATACACTTAGATAATCATAGACTCACAGAATGGCTTGGGTCAAAAGGGACCTTAAAGATCATCAAGTTCCAGTGCTGTGCCATGGGCAGGGACACTTTCCACCAGACCAGGTTGCTCAAAGCCCCATCCAAGCTGGCCTTGAACATTGCCAAAGATGAGGCATCCACAGCTCTGGGCAAGCTCTCCCAGTGTCTCATCACCCTTCAGTGAAGAATTTCTTCCTGATATCTACCCTCTTTCAGTTTAAGGTCATTCCCCCTTGTCCTGTCACTACACACCCTTGTCAAAAGTCCCTCTCCAGCTCTCTTGTAGCCTCCCCTTAGGTACTGGAAGGCTGCTGTAGGGTCACCTTGGAGCCTTCTCTTCTCCAGGTTGAGCAATGCCAGCTCACTCAGCCTCTTCATAGGGGAGGAGCTCCAGCCTTTTGATCATCTTCATGTCCTGCTGGGCTTGCTCCAGCAGGTCACATCCTTCTTATGTTGGGGGCCCCAGAGCTGGATGCAGAACTTCAGGTGGGGAGAGCAGAGGGTCAGTATCCTCCCCCTTGTCCTGCATGCAGATACAGTTGGCTTTCTGGGCTGCAAGTGATCTCTGCCGGGTCATGTTGAGCTTCTTGCCTCAAATCCTTCTCCTCAGGACTGCTCCCAACCAATTCCCTCAGCCTTTACTTGTGCTTGGAATGGCCCTGACCTAGGTGCAGGACCTTGCTTTTGTTGCACTTTACAAGATTTGCAAAGGCCCATCTCTCAGATCTGCCAAGGTCCCTCTGGATGGCATCCCTTCCCACACCACCCACATCAAACATAGCTGGTGAGGCATGGTTTGAACTTGATATTTATTTAATCCATGAAGACTTGTCTGCTTAATCTAAATTGCACTTATATCCCACAGATTAAGTTGCAGTGCTGGAAGTTTTGCCAGTAAAACTGTTGCTTTAAGCGCTGTGGCATCTGAGGGTCAGGGGTGACTGGGAGAATGGGAGTGACTTTGTACATTGGAGTGCTGCTCACAAACCCCTCAAGCTGGGTTGAGGCCTCCCTTGT
Source organism: Sialia sialis (assembly GCA_009812075.1). Lineage (NCBI taxonomy): Eukaryota > Metazoa > Chordata > Aves > Passeriformes > Turdidae > Sialia > Sialia sialis. The sequence goes on from VRYO01002297.1 coordinate 26,037,897, forward strand.
CCCCTGCCCTTCTCAACAGAGGAGCTGTGGCTGCTGTTGTCCTGCCTGCCACCTCCTCAGAAGTCCTCCCTGGTGGCTTTGTACCCTCACTGAAGCATAGTTACAACATCTGCAGCTGCCAGCTCTGGCATACCATCATGTAGACAAAACAAAGCACGCAATGAAAAGCTTCAGTGCTTCCTGTGTGTCTAGCTGAATAGATGAGGACAGACATGGGACATCACATGGAGAAATAATGAAAACCAGTTATAGAGATTAGGGAGTGTGTTAGGAAACCTGCCACCAGAGAGGATTATCACAGAAAAGATCTTCTGTCTTCTGCCATAGATACTGCTGGATGCCCTTCAGCTCCAGAACAGGAGCTCCAGTAAAGCTCTGCATGCTGTCAGCCATGGCAGGCCACCCAGAGCAAGTCCTCTGCTGCCACATAGGAACTGGGGCCCTGGAGAAAAATAGTGGGTGGTGGGAAGGGACAAGGGATTGTGCATCCTGCTGCAAACTGATGTCTGCTGCGAGCTTGTGAGATGCTTGTTTGAGAGGGGGTGAGGGAGGGTGGGGGAAACACCTCTTCCTCTCCCTCTTGGGGAGATCAAACATCCTCTCTCAGAGAAATGCCTCTCCTTGGCAGGTTTCCATCCTTAGTGCCTGGTATATATTGGCATGTTTAAGGACTCAGTGGTTTTGAAGCTTTTGTTTTCTATTGGTAGAATTTCTCTGTGTTACAGTGCGTGTCTCCAGCAGTGCAGAGTCAAGTGGCAAAGTGATGGATTTGTACATTGAAACTTCAGTGGAAAGGAAGAAATGTGGCACAAACTCTTCCTGAGCCAAAGTCCTTCGATTTCAGAGGGCTTCCAGCAGCCAAAGCCACTTGTATGGTGCCATTCCCCTGAATTCTGCAAAATGATGCTGTGTTCAACCAACTGCAGGAACAAGAGGTGGAAGAGTGGTGCTGTGGGAACAGTTTTGAAAGGAGCTGGGAAGGGACAGGTGTGCTGCTACACAAGGGAGGTGCTGTAAAAAGCCCAGTTCCCATTTTCATGTCATGAATCAATGCTTCCACCTTAATCTCTCTATGTCTTGCTATCAGCAGGCCTCTGCTGTATGCCTCTTTTTACAGTGTTATACAAAAAAAGAGAGGGTTTTAAAATTAAATAACAGTTCAACAGTTTACAGTTTAAATTAAATAGCTTGATTTCTTGTGGAAACGATAGGATGTGTGCTTACATAAGGCATGGATGTATCATCCAGAAGATTATGGAAACTCATTTTTTAGGCACCAGCAGCCCTCTTTTTTCCCCTCTTTGTAAATGCTCAGTGATTCTGTGCAGTGAAGACACTCTGAGAGCCTCAAGGAGCAGCACAATTAGACATGGAAACTAGCTCCCTGTTCTCAGAGGACCAAAACACAATCCCTAGTTGCCTGTGGCATTAAACATAATATAAAACCACCTTCACCAGGAGCCCCCACATTCTCAAAACCCTCTGTATGAAGTTCTCTGGGTTAAGGGGGGCATGCTGCTGGATTTTCCACCCCTTGCACCACTTCCTAAAGAGTGGAAAAGGAACCCAACTTCAGAAGCTGAAAGAGACAATAACACAAACTAGTATGTTTGCCAGTGAGGAGCTTGGCTTTCATACCAGCTCTGGCTGTAAACCTAATGGGGTGGCTGAACAGGGGGAAGAATGAAGATTGGAAAATACAGTTGGGAGATGTATGTGGCAACTTGCTTCCCTATAGTTTGGACAATAAGACTATCCTGAACACTCCACCTTCGTCTTGTGTTGAGTTAAAGAGAAAAAGGGAGTGCTCGGATCTCATTTCCAAAGAGACCAGGCCTCTAGGTGGGCAGGCTGCAGGGCACTGGTTCTATTGGGAGTATTGGGAGTATTGGAGTATTGGGAGTATTGGGAGTATTATACAGTCCCAGCCTCTTGAAAATCTAAAGTAAATGTCAACTTGTGTGTGGCATGCCAGAGTATTTTGACACAGGTAGAAAGAACATCATAACATACTTCTTGATTTAGCCACTCTGTTGAAGGTAAATCTGGCCTTGTAACTACTTGTCCACAGAGGGAAAAACTCATTCATAAGTGGAGAAACTATATTGTCCTGAAGTACAATGTCTGATACAGTTGGGGTAAATTTTCACCCCAAAAAATCCTGTTCTAATTGAGGGGACTGTCCTTATTCAGAAGAGATTAACCTCCTTTTGTGACATTTCTAGCATAAAGAAGACATTTTCTATAAAATGCTCACAAACTAAATTTTACTAGTTGTAAGGCCTTGTACACCTGCATCTTGTATTTGGTGGAATCAGGCAAAGAATAAAGGACATGGTTTCACAGCCACTGCACGTCTATAGAGGAACATTCAGGACCAATATTCAGGTCTTACAGTGCATTCTATGTATGTAATAATGAGTATAATCTCAAAAAACAAAACAGCAGCTAAACAGCAATGGAACAGATATGCCACAGTTGCACTGGTAGTGGATGGAGGCAGTGGTACACCCCAGCTCTTCCCTGTATCTGCACCAGCATAGTGTCTGGGATTCTTAAGAGGTTTTGAAGCTCTTTGGCTTTCCCTTTCTCCCCCCAGGGCAGGGCTTGCTGTGCTGGGTGGGCAGCAGGTGTTGGGTGTTTGCAGGTGCTGAGTAATTGTTATATAATTGAGTGGGATGGGGCTGGAGGAGGTGTTTTCTCATCCTCTGCTCACACCAGGTCTGGGGTGTAAGGCCACATGAGGGTTAGTGCTTCTGAAAAAAATGGCTCAGCCCTGCTGCTCCTGGTTTCTTCCTAAGCAGCGACAGGGAGGTCTGCTGCAGACTTCTCAGGTAGCTCTGACAGCAACCTAAGGTTTTGTGTGTGTTCAGAGGGATATATAGGCAAATGTAGGATTTGCCGGAGCCAGTATTCCCACAGACTGTGATGCAGGAGAGTTGTCAGAACTGTGAGTGCTGGCAGATGATTTCAGCCACTTTCTGCAGCGCGTGTGACCACAGCAAGGTGTTGGGCAGCAGAGAGAGGAGACAGAAGCAGAAGAGGACCACTGTGACTTTCTTGTATTCTACCCCATGAAGACACAGCTTGAGTCAACTAATGGTAGTAATTGGAGATAGTACTTTGCTGAGAGTTCCCTATTTCCTTTATAATTAACCCCGAGGAGGTTATATATATTTTTATCTACAGCAGCCTGTTATATGCATGGTGAGAATTTGTAGAGCTTTTCTTCGTGTTTTCTTTTTTGCTTTTCTGCCCTGCATGCCCCACCCCCTTCTGTTTTCCAATTCCATGACAAAATTTGGCTTTCTCCATTTGTAGATAAATGGAACATCACTGATGGAAATTGCCACCTCCTATATCTGTGAGCTGATAAAGAGGAAGTGTGTTTTGGGCCCATGGCACCTATGAAGTCACTATTAATAGCTGCTGTTCTAAAGGCATAGGCGAAGGTGTCACAGACATGTTAAGTGACTTGCTGATACCAGCTGCTAGAATTGGAAACACTTCAGGGTCTTGGTTTGTTCTGAGAAGAAAGCTTTTAAAGTTCTTGTTTTCCTGGCAGGGAGATTAGCTAGGGCAGCTAAAGCAGAATTTAGGTGTTTATGCCAATTAATCATTTGCTCCTATTACCAATTCCTTATCTGAACAAGCATTAATGCACCCAGAGCTGCAATCAGGACCCAGCCAGGGCCCTTTTGCTATCTTTCCCTGACTCCAACTAGTTCACACCATCTGTGTCCAGTGAGAAGGATGCATACATTGGTAGCAGATGTTGGTGGATGTCTGCTCAGTGTCCTTCCTCTAGATATCCCTGGATAAGCTTACGAATTTTCTAACTTTAGGTTAGGTCCATGTCTTTGTATTTAGCCTCAGTTTCTGCCTCTTTCCTATGAATTTTTATAATTAGTGCCTGAATCTGCTTGTTGTTTTGATCTTTGCACTATCAATTGGTAATGAATTCCATGGTTTGGCTTGGTCCTGTGTGAAAATGCATTTCTTTTGCTCCTTTGTATCTTGCAGCCTGATGATTTCTATGACAACTCCCACCTTTTGCATTGCAAAGATTAGTGACTAATATTCCCTGCTGAGTTTTTAGAAGTAATTTTGATAATAATTCTTGACATTCTGCATGATTTTCCTCAATCACATATCTCCTTTTTCAAGCTAAGAGTCATATACTGTTTAATCCTTTTCTTACACACCAGCTATATTACTGATTATAATTCCTTAGTTATTTAGAAAATCCAGGTACTGCCATGAACTAATAAATTGCCTGAACAGACAGAGAGAAAAATCTTGTTTTCTAACCCATAGAAGCCACATTCAGGATAGGAGGAGGTGCAATGTAAAATGCAACTGAATATTCTTCTAAAAATGGCTGTCTTAGCATAGTATGAAGTCTTGTGCTTTTTAGAAAAACACTGTTTTCACTGCCAATTCAACAGCACAGAAATCTAACCAACTGCCCTAAAGTTATGTCCAAATTAATTATTTTTGAGCATTGTCCTTTCCCTGTAAGATCAGAAATGAAAATTAGTGTTTTTCAAATGCTTCATATGCTACATGCTCGTGAGGACAAATTACGTGTGTTGTACCAGCAAATACCCATGGTCATGTATTTTTAATTTAACTCTGATACTGATGTCAGTAACCAGAGAGACAACACAGATGCTTTGGGTCTCAGACCCAGATGTTTTGGTCGCTGTTACAGCACCTGTGCTGACTCTGTTGGCAGCACAAGCAGCCTCAACACAACTGCTGTCGCTGCACAGTCCTCAGAGGAGCAAACAAGCCTGGTCCTCTCATGGCAGGGCTCTGGGCAGCAGCCTGAGCATCATGCAGAGGTTTATCTTCATTGCAAAGTTACCTCAGAAGCTGAAGGGAAAGCATGAGTGAAGCTGTTAATATTTTACTTCCTTTGCTCTCTGAAGAGCAGAGGGAAGAAAGACATAGTTTGTTATTGCTTAGAACAAAGCAAGTGAGGTTTTTTCTCTATTCACATTAGAACGTGCAACATAGGAAGAACAGAGGTGAGTGCATCCCAGTCAGGCACCTGTGCCAAAGCGGGGAGGAAATGGCAATTGCTCAGATGTTTTGGCAACTGATGATATGGGAAATTCATTTAAACTGTGACTTGGTGAGTAGGATGCCCTGTGTACCAAATCTTTCACTGGGTCACTGGAGTGATTTAATGTTTCATTTCACACTCGTTAATAAGTTAGTCTTTCAGTGACTTTGCAAGTATACCTTAAGAAAGGCAGGATACAGGCAGAGAAGTGCTTAAAATACTCTACGTATAGCCCACATTTTTTTATTTGCCTTTTTTGTAAACAATTTATTTCAGTCTTGATGCATAATATCTGCATGAACACAGATGCCAGGCGGTAATGTTCATACATATCTTCAAGAGAGGAGCAGTGCTTGATGATTTGATGATGTGTCAGTGGTTTGTTAAAATTCTCTGGGTATAATTGGTGCCTTTTCTGTAATCAAATGAGTAGGTAGAATATACAGGGTTTTGTTTTCAGTTGGCTTTTGTTGTTTGTTTTTTTGTTTTATTTTTTTTTTCTTTTTTCTTTGTTTGCAAGCAGGTTGTTATTATTGCTGAGAAGATGGGGCATGTAATGCAAATGACAAAATCTAGATGATGGCTATATCACCAAGAAACAGAAAACAATCAAACAGAAAAGAGAAGCACTAGGAGAAGTCTTGGCAAGGTCATAGTGCGTGCCAAAGGGGCTGCGTGACCAGGAAGATGTATCACACCTAATCCAATTAACAAGGCTATTTAAATGTGAAAGAAATCATGGTTCAGTTAAGGTTTGACTGAAAGCATTCGAAGAAAGGTAGCCATCAAAGATTAGCAAGAGAGAGCAGGGAGGAACACATATATATTTTCTCCTTGTCAGTAAAGTATTTTCCAGTCATAAGAGTGTCTTGTGCCACATGCTGATCTCACAGATGGTGCCGTAAATCAAGGCTAACTCTGACAGTGTCAGTGGAATTATCTGTGTGTAAATGGTATCTGAATTGGTCCCTAGCTGTGAAAGACAGGGATTGCCTTGGGGCAGAAGCACAGATAGGAGAACTAAAGGGTTTGTTTTCCCTTCCTTCCTCCTCCCAGCTTTTTTTATTTTTTTATTTTTAATTTTTTTTTTGCCTTGGAGTCTGACTCACTTTGTGATTTTGAGCATTTTGCATAATTCTTTTGCCTTGATTTCCTCCCTGCAAAGTCAGCTGATAATTCCAGAGGAGATCTTGAGTGGAGAAGTTTGATTATGGAAATTTCTATGGAAATGCTTGTTTGTTACTGGTAATGGAAGCAATATGGTTTGTTAGAAAATTTCAGCTCAGTCAAGGGAATTTGAGGGCAAAGAGCTCCACAGATTGACCAGCTTTTGAAGTACCTGATATCAGTCTGTATGATGAAGAAAACTTTCAGATTTGAGAAAAAAAATACCACCCAAGAGTAAAGCAAAGAATACAATCCTGTGACTGCATGGGTCAGATTCCAAAATGCAGTATAAGTTGTTTCTTGTGACTCACATGTGAATTAAATGTCAGGCAGTAATGACCACAAGCCATTCTTCTTTGATGTCTGTTCAACTTATATTAAATTTGAGGATGTTCTGCAATATTTCTGTAGATGAATAGGATTTTAGAGGTCTGTTACCTCACGGAGAGATTCTGGGCTTGTCCAGCCTGTTGCACTCTTTCCCTACCCTTCATTCCTCTTCCAAAAGACACTCCTAACTTTTGGTTAAAGATTGAAGGGTGAGATCTGTGCTGATTTTCTATTCAGTGTCAGGAATATTCATTAAACCATGTGGGCTTGTTACCACAATAATCATATTTCAATCTGAGGCACCGGATGCTCACACATCAAAAATCCTACCTGTGTACTACATAGGGCTGATGTGCTGCCAGAAGGGAGCAAGCTGGCAACCTAGTAGCAATGATAGATCAAAGCCAGTGAGTGATGTTATCCTAATGTCTCAAATAAATTTTCAAGTGCTAAGTAAAGAAAAAGAGAGCTTCTGAAATTGTGAATTTAGTTTCTGGAAAGAAAAAAGCCTGCTCGCTGTGAACACATCCTTCAGCTTTCTAATGGAGGAGGCTGGGATGTGCCAGCAACAGAAGTTTTCTGGCCCTTACTATGACTCTGGACATGAAAAAGGGATTAATTTTTCCTAAATGTGGCCAGGTATCTGGCCTCCTTGCACCGTCATTGGAGAAAATGGAGGTGATTTATCCAAGCTCTCCCTGACCCTGAGCTGTGGAGGAAACCTAGTTAGACTGGATAGTAACATACAGACAGATAAAATTAGCGAGATGAATTGCTCTTTTACTCTCTTTTACTGCTTCATATGTTTAACAAATTGCACACCCTCCCCACAATTGTGTATAAGGTCTCTGTTTTACACAGAGAGAGGAATGTGAGGCTGAGGTGAGCAGGCTTCCCCAAAACATAGAAAGCAACACAAGTGAGGTCCAAACACAGGTGCATCTGAGTTTAGCCCCTACCCTTCTTCCTCTGCCTGCACCCTACTGCCTTTTAAGCTTATACTGCCTCCCAAGGACAGCAAATTACTACTCTGTGCAGGAAACCATTTCCACTTCATGGGCATAAAGAAGGGTCAAAAGATATGGCTGAGTGGACAAACACAGCCAGCTCCATCAGGCAGGTTTAGAGATTTAGGATTTCTTGTGAGACTTACGGGGCTTATTACCAAACTTGGCCAATTTCAGTTCCCTAAAGTAGGGTGAAATTTTTCAGAAAATTGGTTTTGTGAAGAATTATGCAGTGATTTACCTGCCTTGCCTGACAACAGCATTGCATTGTTGCTGTTGCTCTTTCTGCCAAGCATATGGAAGCTGAGTGCTCCCTGGCTAGTATCCAGACATTTAAAATTGATGGGAATTGCCATGAGGGTTCTAGCTAATGGGAGACATAAAAAATGAAGCCTGTTTTATTTTTGCTTGTTTCTTTTCTGATTAGGGTTTTCTTCACAGAACAAACCTAGATATGACTGTGTGCAGCATATTTCTTCTGTGTTGTCCCCCTGGGGATGACTTACACCAAGCTGTGATCAGTTCTGCTGTTTCAGTCCATTGGGCTCATCAGTTTAGTCAACTGACTTTTTAAATGACCCTATTCTTCCTGACTTTGGAAAAAGTGGCAGGAATCTAATTGCACTTCTGGGCAGGGGATATAATGCCAAGGTGGTGGGATGAAGGAACAGGAGGACCCTGCTTCTCAGGAGAGGTCCCTGGCCAAACCCAGGGAGGTGGCTTGGGCGATTTGCACGTCAGTCATCAGTACACAGGATACGCTTTAAGGGATGGAGCTGGTGTCTGCACAATCCAGAGTGGGAGGCTCAGTGGTTCCTTATCCACAGGGACAGATGTTACAGAGAAGCTTAGATATGCACCTGTAGCTAGATTAAACGTTTGAGGGCCTATCTTCTTCGAGCCATTGGAGCCTGGGGTCCCTCTTCACAGAGTGCTCTATTTGAACTCCCTGGACCAAACTGTAAATTAATAGCTCTGCAGATGGAGAAATATTTTTTCCCTAAATCGCAGTTCTGTTTCATTTTATGTTGCTTGCTAGATTAAGTTTTAGAGCTCTCTCAGGTTTATTTTATTTTTTTTTTTTGGTATGCAAAGTGAGACCAGAAATTTTTACTGTTGTACAGTTTTGAAAGCTTTTTTTCCCCCCTTTTTTACCATAAGCAAAGCTCAGGAAATCGAAGGTGATTCATCTTTAAGCAGCAAGTGATTTAAACCAAACAATGCTTTTTGATTTATGATAATGAAAAAGATTGCAGAGTGATGACAGGTCAGATGAAAACTCACACTGCACCAATTTTTATGATAAGTATCATTACATTCCTGCACTCAACTAATGCTGCACTATCAGTTTTATTTGTGTGTTTTATTTATATTAAAAGCTTTTATTTTGAGAATTTATTGCCAGGCTGTGATTGACAGCCTTGGAAAAGGCAGTGTGCCATTCAGAAAATGGATATAAAATTTCCTCATGCAGCTCTGTGTGCTGTAGCTCATCAGGACCACAACAAAAAAGTAAAAGAGCAGGACACCATCTTTCTGTGGTCAGATTAAAAGTATAACCTGGTATCTTGTCTTCTATAGTGACCCATAAGATCTGCCTGGGGACTACCATGAATTAAAAAGGGAAACACAGGGAAATATTTTCTCCCCAGAATTTTCACAGTCAACAAGAATTTGTGGCTCAGAGATTTCCCATACTGGAGTCTCACACACATAAGCATGCTCACAGCATTACATTACACACGCCCACAAAGAATGCCTAGTATCCTGTGGCAAGATGTTCCACTTTCTTAGTTGCATTTTTAAGACTTTTTTTTTTTTGTGACAACAGAAGATTTTTGGTGGCGTTGTTGTTGTTGTCTTTTGTGTCACCAGCATGTTTCTTTGGGTACTTCCCAGTTTTGGACTGAAAAGGGGGTTCCCATATCCCTGGGTCTATGTCATTTTCTCTGAGAGGGCCATTTGGTTTCCAAATCTTTCCTTAAGCAACAGAATTTCCTTTTGTGCTAACTTCATGCCTAGACTTGACTTAGAGAATGACCATTAAAAACACTAAGCATTACCGTGCACTAATGAGATTTTTTTTTAATTCAACTTATTTTTGATTTTTAAATTAAATAATGGGTTTCACTTCTTTTGTGGATTTATGGCTGTTGGAAGTACTTCTCTGTCACGCTTTTAATCTGTTTTCTTTTTTCTGAAACATAAACTTAGACAGCTTTTTGCTTATTTAAACTTTGCTTTCATGAATCTGCTTCACTGCAGGAGCCAGAATTTTAAGAAATGGGTCAAGTACAGTAAAAGTGAAGGCAAAGCTATAAGAGCTTACAGCTTTAGGATACTTACAGTGTTGTAGTTGTTGTCTTTTCAGAAAACCCATTCAGGAAACATCTAAACCATGATGTACTTGAGAGTACAGCTCCAGAGAGTCACAGCTGGATTCCATGTTTAGGAAAGAGAATCAGGGAAAACTAGGTCTGGAAAGGGCCTGTTAATATCATTTGGCTCATACCCTTTTTTGAGATAGGATTTCTGTGCCATTGTTTGTTCAAGCTAAATTTAAATTTTCTTCTGAGACAGAGAAATTGCCACCTTGCACCTATCCTAGTGCTAACCTATCCTTATCGCCAGAAAGTTTTCCTCATGTCTAAACTAAATCTCTCTTTAAGCTTATTTCTTATCCCACCCTCCTCAGAGATGAAAATTGTTTATTTGCTGGTTCTTAGCAGCAGCCTGTAGAAAAGCATTATCATGTCCTTCCTAGGTCATCTGTTCCCTATGCTAAACAACCCCCATCCTCTTTCTTCTCATAGGCCATTGTTTCTAGACCTCTGACTGTTTACCTTATCACATTTCAATTCCCTTGTTTTGGCACGTGTCTTTATTGAGGCATGAAAGTGGACCCAGCTGTTTCTTTGGGGAGGGCATCAAGCCTGGGGCAGTACTGCAGAGAGGAGATGGACCATTTCTCCTGCCCTACTAACACAGCCTTTCTGCTTATTCCACACAAGATTTTGTTTTACTCACTGCAGGATGCCATCCTGTGCCTGAGCCATTCCCGAGGGCTCTTTCTCCTGTTTGCCCATCCCTTTGTGCATTGCTGCCCTCCCACGTTCTCCCACCTAGGGACAGCATTTCGTACTTATCCCCCCATTGATGCCTTTATATGGATCAAGGCCCCACACCTGTCTCACACCTCGACTGGGAAATCTTTGGACTTCAAAGTGACTCCTGGGGATGATGCAATGCAGAAGACAGGTGTTGCAGGGATCGGTTTAGACACAATCACTTCATTACTAAAAGCACTTGAAAAATACTGGAGGTCTTGACTTCTTGCTGTACCTTATATTTCTTGCACCTGGTCAGTGCTACAGGGTAAAATGTATTGTTTCTCTCCCATGAGACATGATTTCAAATAATGTCCAGTAACTTGTTTTTCTTACAACTATCTGTACCTATGACATATGTCTCTTTGGCTTGTATTCAGCTGTGAATTTGCAGCTCACATTTCAGCCAAGTTTGTTCCACCTCTGCACAGGGACTCAGCTGATAGTTAAGAGCACCATACTTGATGTCTTTGGATTGGTGTTACCGCCTTTTATGGAAAATCCTCCAGTTTGTTGTGGCATTTTTTGTGGTCCAGCCTGTCTGGAGTGCACTATAGTCACAGTTCCTGCATGTCCTGGACATTGGTCCAATGCACCATTAGAGCTGGAGCTCACTGATGAGTACCAACATATTGAACTCTTCACAATAATTCAATATGTTTCTAATTTTTTTGCTTCATGAGCAGTGGTCTTAAAAACGTGTTGAAACAGCATTTTTATTATCTTTGTGATGGCGTTGGAAATATTATAAACCTACCATTCCTTCTTTCCTGCACTGGTCAAATCTGCCCAGCCCACTGATATCTGACATATTTGCAGCTTATAAAAGCAAGGCACTAAATAGACTTACTCTCATCTTCTTTAAATGAGGTAAGCTGGTTTTGGCAGTCAGTGGTTTTCACCTCTGTCTGACCAGCTTTCATCAGTAACTGCTCTGTGCTTGCCTCACAGTGTGGAGCAGACGCTGTACTTGGCACCCCTTGCTACTGCTGTATGATGCAGATCTCCCTGGGCAGTTGATGAGTCACTTTGGTACAACTTCTCCCTGCTCCTGCAGCTCCCAGATGTCAGCAGAGCCTCCCAGTAGAATGATATTTGTAGTTTCTGACAAATCTGAAGGAATTAAGTGGGGGCCTCTTATTACTGTCCATTGCCAGGGCACTATCAAACTGACATGATCTTCTTCCTACACAAGTACAGAGCCAGCCAAGTATTAAAGGAAATCCTGGGACATTCATGTGTTAGTACTGTCTTGCCATTTTCTTCCTGTTACTCCCTACAGCCCTCTCTCTTCATCCTCTTCCCACTCCTTCTCCAAAGAGGGCAGAGCAGAGATGAGGAAGATCTGGCCAGGAGGTTGAAACGTCTCTTTGAAAGGCACTTGATAAACTTTATTTAGTTTACCAGATAAACCTGTCACTCATAGAAGAAGCATTAATGAGATGTGCTGCTCTTTATTATTAATTGTTTGTTTGTTTACTTGGTTTATTTTGATTTTTGCCAGGAAGACCATAGATCTGGTGCATGGGTAACGGGGAGCAAGACTGGAGGGTGGAAGAGGTACTTGTGTTTAGATAGGGCTGTCTGGAGCATACAGGTTAAAAGTTTTGTGATTTTGTGCAGCGGTTGAGACTGAACTCGGTGAGATGGCAGCTGGATTACCTTGATTTAAAACCATCTCATCAACAGTTGTATTCTGCAAGCCTGTCAATTGCTCAGGCTTGTCAAATTACACCATGTCATTTTTATTAGCTTGATATCTGGAGAGCTCTCAGCCATTAGAAAAGATAGTTAAAACTACATCAAATGTAACATAACGTTGCTGTTGGGTTGCCAGCCACTAAAAAACTTTTTGACATCGCCTCCAGTGTATCACTTCCTGCTGAGTAGCAACTTTTAATATAAAATAGAGGCCACTACCAATGCTATATGGTAAAGTGCTCAGAAACTGGCCTTACTCATGTTTTGTTTGGCTGCCAATAGCTTTAATCAGCGGTACCTTTTCTGAGTCATCAGTGTGACTAATACTTTTGTGAGGCCACCTAGAGCAGACCTTCTCTGAACCTGCTTGTCCTCTTCCCATAGAGTTACCTCTGATCCATAAAGACAACTTTGGCAAATCCCTTTGGTCTTCCATTGTATCACAGTCTACAGCACAGAATTAAATCAAGTAAGTAAAAACATTGGTGTGTTTCCTTGGGGACATCATTAAGTGTTCTGCTGAAAGGAGAAGTGCTTGTCATTTCTGATGCAAGATAAAATTGGTTAGGTAACTTGCCCAAACTCCCATTTTGAAGCAGTGTCAGAGCTAGGATCAATCACCTGAATCCCAATAACAAGATTTATTCACTAAAAGTAAGAAATCTCAGCTTCTCTAAACCCATCACATTGGATTTTCAGATTCAGTCTAATTGGGAATATTGACATATCATTCCAAACATTCCACTCCATTTACAGTACACCTCAACTACCACATTTCTGCATGTATGGACCATGGGTTAATTGTCAAAAACCTTTTAATTCAGCAGAATGGCAGCTTGTTTGTAGGCATGACAAGGAGAAGTGCTACTCTTGTGCTATTGTACTACCAGACATGGACCTTTTCTTCAGAGTCAAGAAGATTATTTAGTCAGAGTCATGACCTTTTCTGTCCTTGGTGCAGAATGAAGTAGAAACCCACAAGCAGGTTGTTTGAATCTTAACGATATTTTAGGGAACATTATTTCCCATGGGGTTCAGTTTTTCATGGAGGTGAGTTGTATAAGTTAAACCCATGGCAGCCCAGCAGATCTTGTTATAGATAGTCAAGGTATTTGTGTACTGTAAGTAGTTTGATAACTTCTGATAGCAACCTATGGATTTTTTTTAACTTTAAAAATTAATAACGGTGAAAAGCTATTTATGAGCACTGTGGCCTCACATGTCTAGTTGCTTTGATACAAAATTTGCTCACATCTATGTGCAGCTGTGGGTTTCTTTGAAGACCCATTCTTATGTGTGTAACAGCACTGTTTTACAAGGATCAATCTTCATGGGAGTACATGTTGAGCATCTTTATCCACACCTTTGTGTGGGTGCCAGGCTAAGGCTAACATCAGTTTACTTGTGTTCTGCTTTTAATTTAGCACAATGATGATGATGATGTGTAGCATTGGCATGCATGGCCTCACAAAATCAGCTGGGCAAGCAACACTGAGTCAGGGGTGCAGGAGAGTGAGGACCAGGAGAAAGTGGGAGAGGGAGACAGTCACAGGGAAGGGACTAATAACAATGGTTAAAGGTTCCCTATTCTGTTGCTTTGTGGACTCACACTAGAGCAGTTACATCATGTTGTGTTTCAATATTCTAGTGATGCAGGCTCTGGATACCTTAGGTGACATCGGTCATGGGGAGGCAGTGTAGCCTGAGATGCCTCTGTGGCACTCCAGCTGTGTAAGCTAACATAGCATGGATCAGCATTCTCTAGTTTAAATACTTATTAAAGCTTTCCTTAATATTGTCTGATATAAACACGCATGTAAGTGTGTGTATACATGTGTATATATACAGATCCCACTTAAGGAAGCTCTATGTCTTCAACTTCACAGTCCAACAGAAATCTGCAGACATGTCTGTCTCTAATTAGTTTCTGATCTAGGATTACATATTTTTAATTTATATTTAATGAGATTTCTTTAGCAAGATCTGGGAAAAAGCTGTTTTGTTTTTTCTTTATGTTTTAAGTAACACTTATGCTTCCATATGGATTACATGACTCACCCTTTATCATTTATAGATTACAAAATTGCAATTAAAGACCTAGATAAGACTAACAAGTTGAGCATGGCAGACAGAAGCAGTATTTTCTTTTCTCAAATGAAATTCTAACTAAATTTTAAATATGCAAGGAAGGCATAAATTCACAGTGCAATATTGATTACAAAGAGTTAATTTGCCTAATGAGTCAATTCTGAGAAATTCTGCTATGCCTGAAAAATTTAGATTGCCTGACTCAGTGTGGTCATGTCCTTCTGCACTCTCTGCTCCATCATGCAGATGGAGCAGAAAATGGCATTATTCTTGTTATAGATGCTAAATATTTTTTTAAGGACTAATTCTTTAAAGCAGGAGATTTTTTGACTGCAATTTACCCTGGATCCTTATACATTGTTTATGCAGTTGTCATTCAGTTTTGTATTTTCTGCTCATGGTGGGTAATGTTCACCTGGCTCTGTTTTAGTATTATTTATAATTAAATTGTGCTGTTCTTCAGTAGAAGAATGTATTTTCACAATAGTCATCTAAGACATGCTTTTCACTTTTATCTTAAGCTTTCAGTACCTGAAGTACTGAATTCAGTACAGTAATTCTCACCAGCCAGTTATCCTTTAGTGCAGAATGAGAGGAGGAGAAAGAGTGTGCTATGGTACACTTCTGATAACATACTCAGCATTTATGTGCTTGGTTGAACCAAGATACTTGGAGATTGTCAAATTTTTCTTCTCTTGCTTTTGATGAATTCAATCTTATATCAGCAGCTGCTCTCAGAATCCACACCAAACCTTACTAAGTGGCTGGACCATCTTGCTTGTTTATCTATTTATTTACAGTAATTTCACGATTATAAGCTGCACCTTTTTCACTGAAGAATCCAGCCTACGCCAGTAGTGCGGCTAATCATCAGGTGTGGCTTATTTATGGACAAATCCAAGTGAAATGCCAACCCGGAAGTGAGAGCTGGCTGGGGAGAGAGCTGCCGTGGAGCCGTTACCGGGTGGGCGGTGAGCCGGAGCCACTGGCGAGTGGGTGCCGTGCCGCTGCTGGATTGGTGAGGCCAGCCCAGCTTCGCCGCGTTCGTGCGGGTGAGCAAGCCGCCTTTGCTGCATTTGTGTGGGCGAGCGAGCTGCCTTCGCTGCCACGAGCGAGGCACCGCCTTTGCTGTCGCTGCGATGAGTGGGCTCGCTGCCACCAGTGCTGCTGCCTTTGCACTGGGGAGGGAGCTGCCACTGCTGCTGCCTCCTGTGCATGGGCGGGTGAGCAAGCCGCTGCCACTGAACAGGCGGGAGCTGCAGCAGCCAGCACTGGGGACAGGAGTGCTGGGGCCCGTGGCAGGGGGAGGGCACTTGGGGCTGCCTTTAAAGGCTTCGCTGGTCTATGTAAACTGTTTGCAACTTGAGCACCTGACACCAAACCCTGTGCTGGTGCGATTCTGTTACTAACTCGTTACTTTGTTGCACATGGATCCTCGCTTTTAAAAAAAAGAAAAATGTGGCTTATATTCGGGTGCGGGTTATATATGTGGTCTACCCGGCTACCCAGATGTGCGGCTTATAATCAGGTATGGCTTATAATTGTGAATTTACTGTATTTATTTGTGTGTTTTTCAGTGAGTACAGATTAGGCAGGGAGAAGGAAAACTCAGAGGTAAAACTGGTGGAAATTCCTGTAGTAGAGAAGGTTTTGTGGTGTACAAACCTTTGAATTTCTACATGCTCTGGCTTTGGCTCCCCAGAACCACAAAAAGCTCCAACTTAATTTCTGGGAAGGGGGACTACAGAAGAGAAAAAATCCTTCAGGAAAATGTATGTGTGTGACTCTTCATGCTGCCAATTAGAGGGCAGAATTCTGCTCTTCATGCAAGTGCAGGTCCCTCTCCTCAGGCCTCCTGAGTGCTGTGGACCATCCATGTGAGATGGTAGTTTCAAGAACTGCTGAAGTTTGACTGCAAATTTCATGTTTTTTCTCCTTCAGATGAGCATTATTTATTTAGGTTGCTTTAAATTACTTTCCATTGATCCATTGATCATACTCAGGATCTGTCACATTCAGGCTGAAATATAGAAAGGTCAACTACAATAATTAAAAATATTCTTTCTGTGAAAACAGAAGGAAAAATGTAAGCCTTAATTAAGTTAGAAAAAATTTGAAAAGCATGATTTTCTTATTCAACAGATTTTCCTTGAATGTGTTTTGCTTTAGGCATATGCATTCAAAGATACTGTAATGCATTTGTTTACTTTTTAAAACAACTATTAAATATTTTACAAATTCTTTATCTCTGTGTGCAATCAGCAGAGCTTTCACCTTGTTCATCTTTGCAAAGTCTTTATTGCTGATAGTGATGTGAGCATGGAGGAATTGTGGTAAGAAATTTCAAAATTGCTGTGATCTAAAGCAAGTGACAGATGTTTCATAAAATGTATGTACATGGGATAGGTCAATATAAAGATTTTAGCAGAGGGATGACTATTAGGTATATGTTTAAAAGGATGTTCTCAGGTACTTAGTGTGCTGTAATTTTTTAATGTAACTCTATACGACCCGTCTCCAGGAAATGGATGGTCTTAGATTATGCAGAGCCTCAGATGAGCACTCTGCAGTATTTTAAACCAAAACATGCAAAATTTACCAGTCTTTATGCCCTCCTAACCTCCTGAGGCCATGTTTCATACCTTTGACAGCCTCCAAACACACACCTCATTCTGCAAAACCCAGTCCCGGACCTTATCTAGCCATCTTCCTCATCTGATCAGTTTCAAAAGCAGGGTACTAATGCCTCTGCCCGCACATTTTGTTTTCATAGGTCCTATCCATTTGCTTTGCTCTCAATTTCCATTGGAAAATGGAAAAACTCACCTCATACACGAAGAAGATATTTGCTGAAATTCAGCCTAAGGGAATTTCTTAAAGCATCACTGCTTCCTTGCCTATGACCTAGGGGCAGCTGTCTTGTTTTCCTTATCTAGGAGTTGACTGGAAAGAATCTGTTGCTTTTACAGCTGTCAAGTGCATCTGACAATATTTGTCCTTGTACTCATGTGCATGCTGCAGAAGGCAGATGCTTCATCCTTTTGTTTTCCTGATCTCAGACTCCCAGGAGGTTAAAGAGAATTAAATAAAATATAGAAAAACTTTAGCATAGGAGGTTTCAATATTATTAAGGAGTCTAATATATTGTAATTGTTCAAGCCTTTGATGTTTTCTTCTGGGCCTGTTTCTCCCTCACTGTGATTAAGTTCACCATGAAGTCTAGATAAATATGACATTTAATGCAAGCTTATTCTTGCTGCTATGGAGACATGCCTTGTTGAGTGTGTCTGCTTCACTTTGGTCTGGAAAGTATGATAAGTTCAACATAGTTATGCCAGATCTTCCTAGCTCCTGTCTTTGTTATTAATAGCTTAACATGCTTGTATGTATAATGATTACCAACTTAACACACTTTTCTTCATTAAAGCCCTTCACCAGACCTCAGTTAATGAAGCCCTGTCATTGTGGGTTTGGAAGGGAAAGGCTTTTTACAATACGGGAAAAATAATGAAATTGAGGGACAGAGACACTATAAACTTACATCTTCTGAGGTGTCCAGGTACCTAAGATCCTGGTTTTGTGTTAAGGTCTCTCCAGTGGCAAAGCCATTTAGAAAGTTTTTCTATTCCTCCCTACATTTCCACCTGACGGTGTTTTCCCTCAGCCAAAGTTTCTGTGTTTGTGACTTCTGAAAGGCCAGTCATTAGCAATGTGTTCCAAAGAGGTTATCCTGGCCCCATCTCCTTATCCAGCCCTTATTGAGGATGGATACCAATAGAAATTTTTCATTACAAAGATGGAAACAGAACCAAACTAAGACTCAGGTTTTGCTCATAGTGGTGAGGTCTCTTTCAAAAAAAGCATCTGCTCCTTGTTGAGCATACATAGAGGGAGACAATTTCTCACCCTGCCTAAGGTGAAGAAATGTCATGCAAACAATGCAATCAGCCCTTTTCTAACTTCTCTGTGTTTTGTTTGTTTTTGCTTTTTTTTTCCTGATCTGCATTTTTTTATGACCTCCTTAATCCATGAATTCACAAACAGCCGACAGGGAGGAGTAGGGATTAGTTCCTTAGATCAGAGGGAGGGCAAGAGCTTTGCCAATAAAGAATTCATATTTTGGAATAATTTCCATGGAGATTAATGAGAGTTTAGTGCAGGAAAACTAGAAGTATTTTGTGTGCATATCTGTCTATAGTAAGTCAACTTGAATACTAAAGCCACTGTGTTGTCCAGTTGGTCACAATTTAACAGGCTGGCAATGGTGTCTTGCACTTTATTTGCTGTTTGAGAGTGGAAATCCCTGTGTCCACAGGAAAGCAAGGGCAAACTCCCATGGAGCCAACATGTCACCTACCTGCACCATGGGGTCCAGGGTGGTGTCAGCTTTATGCACTCTTTTGCATAATTTTTATTTCTGCCCTTTCTACATGGGTTTTAATAAAGGAGATGTTAATGAGCACTAAGTGACATTTATTATCCAGACAGCTTATCTTGGCCAGTTAGCCTGATGGATTGGTAGGAATATGTCTCAGCTCTGTACCATTACTCAGTCCTTAATTAGTAGTTTTTCCTTAGTAAGTGCTGAAAACCATGCAAGGCTTTCAGATTTACCTTGTGTTATTTGTAAGGAGCAAGAGCTTCTTCTGTGCTTCTGCACACTCCAGAGGACACAGTCCTCCACCAATATCTGTGAAGGGCTTTGGTCTAATTTCTCATTTAGAAAAGTTTAGTGTGGAGGAGCTGTGTCTGCATGCAGGAGAAGACCTAGTCCGATGTTGCTGTGCCAGTCCTTTAACTCCTTTAATTTTAAAATGTGTTAGAGGAACTTTATTTTTCCAAGTATGGAAATCAGAAGGTGCCTGTAGTTTATACCTAGAACTTACCTTAAATGGATTCATCGTCTTCATAGCCCTAGTCATTTTTGCTGGACCAGCCCACCTCTAGGTGCATGGTGAGAGACTTGCCAAACTGCTGTAACAACTCTTCTAATGGGGTGTGAACAAGATGTTTGTCCTCCCAGAAAAACGCTGTGGGCATCTCTGGCCAAAATAAAGCTCTGGTGGCACAGACAATCACTGCATCAGGAAAAAACCTCAAAGATAATTTTTCTGCAAGTAGTGGAAGCAAAAGGGCTACAATTGCAAACTGTTAGCAACCACTCAGTGCCTTCTATCAAGTGAAAGAAAATTGTACTTTGATCCTTTGGGAGATGCATGTGGATGTAGCTAGTCATCGAATATTTAAGGGAGCCTTAGGGAAAACTTCTGGTGAGAGAGTTTACTTTGCAGCCACTACCTGTGGTAGCTGCAGACTGTCATGTTTATTTTTCCTCTCCTAGGGAGATAAAAACCATGCCTGTTTCCAGTGATGATGGGAGCTTGCCCTGTAAAACACCTTTCTCTGTATATTGCTGCAGTAATATTTGTGGGGAGGCAAAACTGAGAAAATCAGATTTGTTTACAACAAATAGAACTTGCTCCTCAGAGGCTGCTGTGGTGCAGCTTCCCCAGTTCAAAATGATGCTAATTTGCTCTCACCTAGTTACCAAGGGGAGGCTCTGTGATTTCAGATATGTCACCTGCTGGAAATGACTAGAAGACTGAAAATATACTCAGTTCCTCAGGGAGTGTTTTTCATCCTTTTAAATGAATTTTTGTGAGAAGAAGTATTTGATAGACTATCCCTAGTGTAAGATAAATAGTTTTCCCAAGTTCAGGACTAATTATCCTCAGGGACACAACAGACTGAAGAGCTAGATGAGCCAGAAATAAAATGGTATCTTTTTGCTGTAGTGGGAAGTAGGCATTTACATTCCTACCATCCACAATTAGGTGGCTGTTGAGCTTGTTACTGCTGGAAAGAAAGTGGATGGTTTTCTCCTACAGAGCCTCCACGTGTGACAAAGAACACATGCACTGCAGCAACACCCTCTCCCTTGGGCACAGGTATGTGTACAGCACTGGCAGCACGTGCTGGCTGTAGGTATTTCAAACTAAACAGGCTCTCAACAGAGCCAAAAGACAGAACTTTTTGTGGCATTGCACATGCTCTTCTTGTTTACATAACATACACATTTAAAACACATTTCTTACAGAAGGATGAGAGACTATGCTTTGGTTCTTTAGAAATCCAGGAATAAAATTAGGTTTTGTTGTGTTTGCCCAGTAATTGAGATTTTTTTATGTTTTCTTCATCTCTTCAGTTTTTCTTAGATATTTTTCACTTTGCTCAATATTTGAGGCTGCAGGTTGTGACTGGAAGCAGAAAGGTAAATGGACATTGAAATTGTTCTTGTAGTTTGGACCAAACCAACTAGAAATCTCATGAGAATATCAAAGAAAAAGTAATTTCACGATTATAAGCCGCA
>VRYO01002297.1:26067917-26153330 GCA_009812075.1 Sialia sialis
GCTTATAATTGTGAAACTACTGTAGTTCTTTGGTCAGGGACTAGACTTCTTTCCTTTTCATTTCATGATCTCTCCAGAAGAGCAGTGCAGTTTTGATTGAGCTATGAGCAGTTTAGTTGGGTTTAAGTAGTAGCAAAAGCAAGCACAAACCAGGTAAGCTGGAGTTTACACTGACAACGCTCTACAGTGTTACAGTCATTTCTCTGGGACTTCTTTCATTACAAAAAGATCTTACAGCTTTTTGAAGAAGATTCTCATCTGCTTTTGGCTCTTTTCTGATGGTAAAAAAGACATTAAGATCCCACTTTTGAGGTTTTTCCCCCTCTCTTGTTTAACTTCTGCTATGATTTCCACGTCTCTAAGCAATCCCCCAAGAACTCCTCACAGTCCTTCCTCTGACCCTGTAGGCAACACAAAATGAAGCATCTGCTGAGAACAGCTTTTGCAGCATCCCAGCTGATACTTTCAGGGATCCATTCAGGAAGCCCACAACTCCTCCGGGCTTTCTTGCTTAGTTGAAAATCCCTGTCCTGAGCTCCTGTCCATTTCCAACCTTGACACTAACTTTTTTCTCCAAAGGTCAAGTTGATTCTAGCTCTTACCCCATTGACTTTAGGGGATTTACTACTGGAACATGAACATCTCATTGTCTTTCACTTCTGAATACTACCAGTACTGAGAAAACTGCAGTTTTATGAGCTTTTGAGACTGCCATTAAAAAACCAACACTTTAGTGCCCTCTGATATTTGAGCTTTACTGTGGTATTTGTAGTATCTCCTACAGTGAGAACAAGAAGTATTGCAGTATAGACAAAATTTGAGGTACCATAAATGTTACATTTATTTTAAATGACCCATGGCAACCCCACAAGAAAGATATACTTAATACTTCAGTCTGTAAATATAAAAATTGATCCAAGACTATGTCCAAGGAAAGTGAGAAAGTAACATTTCTTCTTTTCAGCTAAGTTGCCTATTGCGTGAATGAGTTACCTCTAGGCCTTATAATTTTTAAGTTTTTCCATTATTAGAGACCTTAGGTGGCTTGTTCCTACTGCCTCAGCCTGCTGTTAGGGGGAAGACCATCTTTTTTCTGGCCTTGACACATGGAGGGGAATACAGACCTCTAAACTCTGATGCTCCAAGTCTGAAAGAAAAGTGAATTGTCTGAGATTGTCTGAGTCTTTCAACCCAAAGATCTGAGCAACTGTAACTTCTGCTTACTTAATTCCAAGTATGAATAGGGAAGCCTAAATTGTTAAATCTGCCTACCAACTGAGAGGGACTAATTTTTAAAGCTGCTGACATAGGTGAAAACTTAGAGAAAATTCTCAAGGCTGTAAGGAATGTGTGAGGAAGAAAGAAGGCAGATAAGAGCCTTGTAGCCCTCCCTTTGCTGCTAGTGCCCTTGAGAGTCACAAACACCACTCTACTCTGCAATGCAGCTCTAATTGCAACTGGGAATGTCCTCTCTTAGATCTCTGCCTTCTGCCTCAGCCTAGTGTTAAACTGATACTGCATGGACACGTTGGCCTGCAAGGATCAGCATGCTGCCATGGAACAGCCCAAGCCAAGGCCAGCATCCAGGTAGCCACAACAGCATGTGCTAGCAGCTGGGCAAGTTTAGTAGTGCATGGCAAACCCTGTGATCCATGTTTGTGCTTCTGCTGTGGCATTGGATTTTGCCACCTCTGTTTTTACTCGGTGCTAAAATGCTATGAGACAGGGTGTGCACAGAGATATGAAAAAGCTATCGCAGTGCGTCACTGCTTCATTTCATGTTTGAGTCATGTCTTTAGCAGTCCCCTGCTGCTAGGAGGTTCTGTGAAAAGCAAATTAAAATAAGTACAAATTGGTTGTAGAAGACATTTTATAAATGGAGTGCTGATTTCTGCTTTGCTTTAATTTCAGTGTCAGGAGCAGGACTAAATAAAATAATCTTTCCTGATTTGAACTAGCAAGGTGGCTTCTCTTAAGGTTCTTGTGAGTGAAAAGTAACTAGAAAATTTTGGTGCTCAAATGAAAAAAAAAAAGTGGAGAGATCTAATCTTCAGAACAAAAGTATGAATCTGTTTTGGAAGCTGAACAGTTAGGGGCATCTCAGTTAATGCTGCCATCCTTTCCAGAAAACCTAGACCACAGGCTTTTGAGGAAAGGTGTCTGTGTTTCTTTTGTTTGTATATACAATTTGGCTGGTTAAATTAACTACACAATTTTTCTAGGATTCCTTTTTAAGGATTGGAGACACTGTTTATTGCAAAACTGATGCAGGGAAATGACAAAGAGCATACTTGGAGGCCAGAGAGAGTAGCCAGCTTCTGGAAATGGCTAATAGGTGAGTGGGCACTGCAAACTCATCTGAGGAGGTACATGAGTATCCTGGATATCAGCATTGTTGCTTTTTGTAATTAATTATACAGTTACATGTAAAACTATTTAAATATAGTTAGATGTCATTAAATTAGGAAACACAATAAATATAGATGGTATTTGAATTTTACAGTGTACTTAATAGTCCTCAGTCATAGGGAAATTCTCTGAGTGTTTCTGTGGATATGGATGCACATTTAGCTCTTTCTTCATTCCATCTGATTGACCTCGTTGCTTCCTCAAAGAGTATAGTGTACCTTTAAATCTCTGTTATGCCACATTTATTGTATTTGCTTTTTTAGAAAGGAAACATTCTTCTTCTAAAAACTCTGACTTTTTCAAGTCCCTTTCTGTAAAGTTCAATGGTGGTTTGACATGCTTTAAAAGTTCAAACCAACTGTAACAACAAAAGCAACACAGATTTCCCCTGAACTGGAATATAGAGAAAAATATTTCCATTGCAGACACAAATCTCAGGTGAATGGTATTCTCAGCCATATTTTTTTTCCTCTCCTATTGGACACCAGAGGAAATAAAAGTGATTGTAACATGGAGGAGAGAAAAGATAGTTCAAGTTTATATTAGGAAAACATGGGAAGAGAAGCAGGGAGCAATTTCTGAAGTCTGAAATGCTTTTTGGAGAGGACTATGACAACTTTGTCACCAGAGAATAGAACACATTTCAACTTGATGGTTCTTCTGACCACATGCTCCTGTAGCAAAGCAATACCTTGAATAGCAATTTTGCTCTCCTGTCAAAGGTTCTTTGGTTCATGTATTTAGAGGCCAGAAGGCCTATGATGACTTCCTAAATACAGCAAGTAACAGAATTAATGATGTCTGCATAAAGTCACTAGCTCCTATTCATGTACAGGTTTTAGTAGACATCCTGTTTTGTTGTAAACACATCCTATAATGAGAAGTCTACTGGATCCCACAAGAAACTGCACACATAGTTATTTCCTTCTCAAAGGCGTTTCATGTTGCATTTGAATATTTCTAATTTCAGCTCCCTGGTGTTTCACATCTCATTGTCCAAAGATGTTAACATGTGTTTAACATTAGGCTCAGATGAGATCACTGGAGCAATAGTTACCCCATCTGCTCACCCACCCCTTCCTAGAGGCTGCTGCCCATCAGAGCAGGGGTGGCTAAATGTTGGGCACAGTGATAAACTGTTTACACTGATAAACTGATCCTGGGCAGCAATTTACAATAAATAAATACCTAACTGGTTCTTGTTGTAGCCACAGAGTTTGACCTTGGGCTGCAAGCATATCAATATTTCAATATATTACTCTGAGGTTCCTCTTATCTCCATGGATGTAGTTATGATATCTTCCTAACCTTCTCTTTCAACAGACTGACCTCTAAAGTATAGTGTGCCTCTGAGACCCTCGATTTTTAAACTCTTTTCTGAGACATATTTCAACATGTGGACATGAGACTTAGATAACCATTTCTGAATAATTTTCCAGCTGTATGTGTTAATCTACATAGACCTCTCCTCACTGAAAAAAGGTAAGTCTGTCACACAGAGGCTTCTTTGCAAATAAATGTCACAATTCTGCAAGTGTGATGTGGTGCCAGACTATGCAGAAAAACGTGCGTTATGAAGGTTTGATATTTAAACACTCCATTGAAATACCACTGAGAAAAAAAATAAGCAAATGACAAAATTAAGGACATTTGAATTACATTTTTTTTCTTTGTTTTTCACTGCTGTAGTGGAAAAGTTAACAGAATACAAAACTTTTTAAGAGAAGTACTTCCTTACAACATGGAGTTACTCGTTTAAAGCAAGATATGAGGACTGTCCATTTCCATTTGGAAGTTCACTGGAGTAGCTGTAATACTTTGGGTGACCAAATTAATGTGTTTGAGGACGTCCAACATATACATGCAAATCCTCATTTTTTTTTTATGGCAGCTCATTGCACAGCAATTCAGTGAAGTCATCAGTGTAGGCTGAATTCAACTTACTTTGCTGTGGAAATCAGGAGAAACAGGAGCTACCTTGCCTTGCTGAAGTAGGTGAAGTTCATTAATGTTCATTTTGGGAATGATTTAATGATGAGCAGTTGATGCATTGCCAGCTCCTAGTCAGCTCAATATCAACTCATTAGCAGGAAGCTGGACTCTGAGTTGTTCTGAGACTTGTGCCTCAAACACACACATGGGAGAATAATGATTTTATTAGAAGAAAATAATTTTCAATATAAGAAACAATGTTTTAAAAATAAGGTGAGAGTTTAAAGAAATAATGCTAGGACTGCTTTGAAATAGCTTTCTGGGAAAGCTCTAACACTTAAAAAATACAAAATGAATAACAAGGTATGTCAATGTCTTTCTTGTGCTAACACAAAATTACTATTCTTTGTAACTGCTAGAAGCTGCTTATGTGGAAGACGTGCTATCTTATACTTTAGATCTAGGAAATCAACACTGAATTTAATTTAGACTCAGTAGAGAAAAAACAAACCAGTAGCACCATATCAAAAGCACAAACTACATCTGGTCTCAATCAGTTTATGTACAACATTCAACACACTTGAAAGCACACACCCACAGCAACCTCTCCCAGCATGCTAAGAGTTTCTAATGCTACCTTCTCTGCTTTCTTCTCCTCATTTATAGTGTGCTCTTTAAAAAAAGACAAATAAACAATGTTTTCATGATTCATGTTTTCCATAATCTTGGGTCTGAAGCACTATCTCTACCTATTTTTAGATATTCCTCTGTTCCTTCATTTATTGTCTCAAGCATCAAACAAGGTGATTCATAAACTCCATTTATTTGGCACGTACTTTGCAGCTCCTGAGACATTGGGACCCCACAGACTCATATCTCTTTCCAGATATGTTATTTGGGGATCCCAAATACCTGAGATTGTCTTTTAATTGTTTGTATAACCAAATCACTGATATATTGACTTTTGTCTGTTTTCATTTATCTGCTTAAACAAGCAGAAAATACTGAAAGATAACAACATTGTTGATTGATTTGACTACACAACATTTGATGCAATCCTCATGGGCCACAAAGCCAGCATTAGGTTTGCAGTCACAAGAAGTCATCTCCAAAAACTCAAGCAGGAGTAGAGCTGTTGGTTCTGGGAAGAAATTCAATTCCTGTAGTAAAGAATCATTTGTTTTGGTTTATTCACCCCAGTGACACATATGAAGGCAATGACAGTAAATCAGCTATCAGCTGACAGCAAAAGACTTCACTCCAAAGAAAAAAATAAATTGCAAACTAGGATCTGCCAGTTTCACGCCTGGTAGTTTAAAAATACTAATAAAAACAGGAAAACGTGTGACAGGAAACTGATTTATACAAAACCCAGCAAACCTCTGTTATTTGTAATGTAAAGTTTTCTGCCTCTTAAAAATGTTCCCCAAGAAAAATTCATAGCCTGAAAATCTCATTGTCCTATGGATATTTTGAGATGACCTTGCTCAGGTCTGGACTTTGGGGATAGATCCTGCTCTTCCTAGCCATGTCAAAGCAGTGGATTCTTGAGTGGTTTTTTGCCTCTTAGGTGCCTAGCCTGCTCTTGTAGCTTAAGAAGAGAGAGCAGAAGTTGATCATGTTTCTGATGCAGAGGTGTTGCAGTATCCCTTTGCAGGCAAGCCAGTAGCTCTGAAAGAATTGTGAAGACAGGAGAGAAGTGGAGCCAGAAAGTCTCAAAGACAATGCAAGAAGGAAATTCTTGAATTTTTGGATGATTGTATCAATTTTGTGTTCTTAGTAAACAGCTATTTTCTCCTGGTGTATGTATTGCATTTGTTCAAGTAGAGACATTAAAAGCATGGGAATAATTTGTGAGGTAGCTTGTGATCTGTGCTGCTCTTCCTTCTCTTCTTCAACCTAGCTGAACTTAAAAAACTTCTTACACTATTGTCAAATTCTTCTTGGAGCTAAGAAGATAAATGCAGCAAATCATCTCCTGTTAACAAGTAAATTACAGGTTCTCCTTGTTGGAAGAGAGAACAAGTGTTTTCTGTACAGGGTAAAAGTTTGTTTTCATTGAGTTTGCACTGAAAAATACAGATAATCTCTGTGAAACAGTTTATGGAATGGAAAACTGGGAAAATTAGGAACTTAATGTTTCACTTTTTACCAAGAATGGTTGTCATACTATGCCAGGCACTTTAGTGACGAAATTAGCAATAAGCATTTAGGACTGTTTCTTCAAGAGAATTGTAACCAGCTTAGGTATACCAAATGTTTGTACTGGAGGAAGTAAAAGTTAAATTAATGAACATCCAGACAAGGTAAACTGCGCAGCTAAAGAGAGACTATGCATTTCTATACTACAAGCCACCATTGTTTTTTGACTTGTAATTTCCTTCCTTTGAATAGTCTCGTGTAGGCACCTGGGTCTCTTTTTAGGTGACGGCAACTACCTCATGCTCAGGAATATATTTAAGAGTAAGGAGATTTATGCTTACATCTCTTTTCCATGCCTTAAGTGTGCAGTTTTTCTAGAAATAACACAGGGTTTTGATTATGGCTGTCAACGTTTCCTTGAGAGTGTTTGATGTTGGTGTTAAGCACTGTGCATTCAGGGCTGCTGGCTGAGCTATAAATGATACCTGGGCAATTAGGGCCCCAGAAAGGGTATGGTACCTCCTTGTCTGCCCTGCTGCTGCCTCCTTGTCTATCAGCTCTTGTGCAGTGCAGCCAGGCTTGGCCACACCTTTGACCTCAGCTTCATCGCACAGTGCTGTTTTCTTGTCTGCTGCAGGAGGCTCTCATAATGAAGCTAAATACTGCTTTTCTTAGTTTCACAAGCTGCTCTTGTTATTCAGGGCAAAGAAAGCAGAATCTTCCCCAATTTCTCTACTATTTCCCCTTCTTCCTTTATAATTTTAAACAGTTTTCACTATTCCCTACCAGCTTGAGCTGGGAGGAAAATCAGCACTTCCTGCTTGCTAATGCCAGGCTGTGATGAACACTTTGCTCTACATTCCAGCCTTTCTGCTGGATTTGGTTCTGACATAAACTGGTAGGACAGGCTGTCACTTGTCACTCTCATGATGTTTTCCTTGTGAATGGGTTCTTCGACATCCTCTTGCCCAAAGGACACTCAGACACTCTACTTTTGACTGCTCTGTTATCTTCCAGTCTGATTGTGCCAGATGCAGAGAGGCAGTAACTCCCCTGCAGAAATTTGCAGTAGGCTTTAACTGAGGACATGGCCACAGGTATTTCTGTGGTCCAAGGAAGACATTGAACAGCTGAGGTAGGAGGGGGATGGTGGCACCTATGAACAAAGGTGGTGCTCTGTGGAAACCTTAGCTAATTACCTCTCGATGAAGAAACTGTCATGGTCCACTGGCCAGACTGCTGGAGGCTGCTACCTGAGCAGTTCCATGGGCTCTGGGCAACGAGCCAGTGCAACTTCCAGCCTTTGCCAGTCCATTAGCTGCAAGCTACTAATATGACACATCCCTCATGACTTGTGTCCTCTAAAGACAGTGCTGGATTCAGTCCCAGATCCAAGCTCCTACATCATGTGCTATTTCCAGATTTTAATTTTTTCATTAGAAACAAACTAGCAGAAACAAAAGCCTAACTTCCTTGCTGAAGAGAAAGCACAGACAGCTGACACCATGGTGACTGCTTCGGTGTACTGCAGCACTGGCGGGAAGTGTCAGCACACTGGAAACTTCACTGTGGTGCCAATGCCATGCCCCAAAGATCCATGACACCAGTCCCAAATCATCTGGAGAGAAGCCTGCTGGAGAAAGATGTGGCTGCCCCAGGCCTGCACTTTCAGGGAAACACCTTTAAGGGCCTGAACAAGCACTGATGTAAGTGAAGAGGAAAAAGAGCTTGCCTAGATCTTGCTTGCCTGGAATGTGAGGGTGACTCCCTGTGCTAATGCTTATTTGGGGGGGAGCAGTAGACAGCAGCCCCTGCACCTTATCCCTGGGATGTGCTGGCAGCAGAGGGAGCAGCTTGAAGACTGGTGTGCGCTCCTTGCTGGTACCAGTAACACTAATACATTCACTTCCTAAAAGGATATTTCCACCTGTGTGACACAGCTCAAAGCTATTTTGAGCAGGCACCAGCCTTGTCTAGCAAAGCCCAGACAACATTGACATCTCCAAATGTGGGAGGAAAAACATCTGAATGAACACAACAGCAAAGGGACACTGTTCCAGTCAGCCAAAAGCACAGCATCCATGCTTCACTGGCCATTAATCTCACAGAGTGATGAGAGTCTGGGGAAACTCCTTCTTTTCTCTCGTGGAGACAGCTGAGCAGAGCCCTGCCAGAAGCACAGCCCTAGTCATCCTGTGGGTGACAGATGCCTGCTGGACAAGCAGAGGTTCCCTGGAGGAAAGTTGACCTGTGCCAGGGTTCAGGGCTGCACTGGAGGACCATGGCATTGGATGGCAGTGCTGCTAGGGCTGTGTTGCTTTGCTTTGAAAAGGAAAAGAGGCATTCACCAGTCTGCATGACAGGTGAAACAGCCAGAAACAGCCCTGCAGCCATCTGAACCACTGCCATGTAAAAACATCAGTAGCCTTTGGCTTTTGTAGTTCTGCTCTCTATGGGCTTGTTTTTAATGAAGGGTAAATTCATGCTATAGTCTGTAACATTTAAGCAACTTTTCCTCCTGGAAAACTACTTCATAGGAAACATCACAGCAGTGATGAGAGAAAGATGGAGCCATGTTAGCATGCTGGCTTCAAACACAGAGCTTTTCACACACATACCAGCAGCTTTGGCCATAAGTGCTTTCTTCATCAGTCTCCAGAGCCCAGCAAAGCTCATTCTACAGACTTCATACCAATACAAAGATGCTGTACACATGCACTGTCTGCTCCCACTTCACCATGGAGGGGCAACTCCAGCTGGGTGTGCTGTGGCCCTGCCACTGTAGTAGATAGTCCGATTGCCTTCTGAATGGGAAGCAGGAGCCACAGATGGCCAGAGATCTCTCACCTGAGGCCATTCTATTGTTAAAGATGGATCCACTTCCTTAGGCTGTTTGTTACTGATCCTCAGCAGCTGGCTGTCAGCCATCAGCTAAACTGATAGAAGAAACCTAGGAAGGCCCCTCGGTGACGCTGTGTTGGGTTCCTAAGGCCCTTGGATTGTTTTTCTGTGGTGAGTAAAGCTTTCCTAGCTGAGCTATGATCAGAATTGCTCTTACAGTCTGTTTTGCAGCTCTTTTATGTCAATTTGGACTTCTAGCTTGTGCACCACAATTGATGATAACTGTGCAAATAATATTTTAACCTTCAACAGATGTTTTTGCAGTAAGTGACCATCAGCTAAGAAAGGAAGGAGTTTGATCCATGTGTTATTTTTGTTTTTCTGAATACACCCATGTTGTTATTTAACCTTACTTTTGATTTTCTGGTACCTAGAGTGTTTTAATATTTGGATGGGTTGGCTTATACTCAGAAACAGACTTGGTACATAGTTCTTCCTGTATCATCACCATTTTCAGCTAAGGGTAAGGGTGTCATGCACCCTTCATTTTTAGTTCACTGTGGTTGATTGGACTATAAGCACAGACAACTTATAAAGGTTATGTGCTGTGTTCACCCCTTGCTCTTGTGTTGCTGGTACCCTCTGAGGAAGAAACAGACTGGCAGCTACTGCTGCCATCAGGGTTACTTTCTGCCTCACAGCTCTGTTATGCACCCAGAGTTGGCCGCTGGGTCACCAGTATAGGACAGAGAGTGCTGTAAGAAATGCCAGCTTCTAGCCAGCAGAAGCTATCAATGCTCCCAGCTGCCCATCAACCAGAATAATATGCCTCCTGTTTGCTTGGTGGAAGCTCCCTACTTGACTCCAGCTATCAGGTTCCTGAGTCCTCTGCTCATGCTATTTGAGGAGATGGATAATCTCTGATGCAGGAACTTGTGAAATTTCTTGGTGAGCACCAGGGCTGAAGGGCAGCAGTGTTTGCTGTTCTAAGGTCTGCCCCCTCAGCTGTACAGTACATAATTGTCGTCCTGCAGGCAAGCAGCTGAGCCTCAAGGATTGAGTAACTATTTTTGCCCTTCTTGAAATGATATTTCAGAAAATAATAACCCATGAAAATGTAACTAGTCAGGTTATGACTACACTCTAGCAGGTGCCTTGTCATGCAGGTAGCCAGGAGAAGAATGCTTACATTTTTTTGTGCATGTATATTTCTGAGTGTAATGTTCCAGTATCATTTTTCTGGCTGTGTGAACAATTACAATTAACTTCTTGCAATTTCATGCAGTTTTTATAAGACTATTCTTCTATTTTGTAGTAGCTTTCCCAATTCTTACACTTGCTGCTTTGTTTGGATCAGGCTATAATCTTTCTGAAGGAACTCAATGTCTCAGAAAAGTTATAGTCTATCAAAAAGCAGCAGTTTAATTTTATAGGCACACCTGTGAATTTAATTCTCTCTCTAAAACTTCCCTTAAGTCCTTAAAGGGTCAATCCAAACTCAAGGTGGGAAGTTTTGATTGCATGGTCTCAGTAAACTGCGTGATATATAGACACAGTGAACCAGACAAGTGAGTGGTCACTAATCCTGAAACCTGGCCAAGTCACTTGTAATTCAAAAAGCCACTGAATTTAAAATGAAAAGTTCCTGTTATGATAAAAGATCTTTTATTATTTCTTTATTATATTTCTTGGTGCTGTCATCTATTCGTAATTGTTAGCAGCTGCTAGTAAGGTCATTGGTAGCTAAATGTTTTCCCCACCTTGGGAAATGTCTGTGAGCTATAAATTCTAGTACATGGCTATTCTTGCCCCTCTCCTTTCTTAAAGTGAAACAAAATATTTTTATACACTACGTCATACCAGCTCATACAAAGAGTAATCTCTGCCTTCAGGAGAGAAATGCTAAAGGGCAGCAGGACTTCTGAGCTGGAGAAAATCTGCCTACCAGTGGAGCTTGCTTTCAAATAAAATGCATTTGGTGCTATTGTTATTAAGTGTTACACATAACAATGGCATTTTTTCCTAGTGTTTCACAGAAAAACCCAAACCCTTTCCTATTTTATCCAGTAGGTGAGATGCTAAGCCTTTGTCTTGGAAAATTGGAGGTAGCTGTAGAACATGTGTTAAAGATTGCTTTAAAGTGATCTTATTAGTAAGTTTTTTAGGTTTTCTCAACAGTGGCCTTAGCCAAACTGCACTTCAAATTTATCCAAAAGTTTTCTAGAAAGCAGATGAAGAGAATATCAGCCCAGGCAGCTCTTGAAAATATGGGGAGGATGACAATGACCAGACAGACAAAGTTACTTGAGCACTGTTTAAATTCAGGCTAAAATATATTTGCTTTACTCTTAATGTCTGTATGTCTTGTATTGTGTGCTCCTTTTAGCCTAAATCAAAGCTGTGGCCAAGCTCCTTTATGAAGTATTGGTATCTTAAAAGTACCTGAAATGTCTGGATTGTCTATTCTTTGGGATATTCATGGCAATTTTGTAATTGTTGGCAACTTGAGGAAGGTAAAATTGCTACTCTGAAGTCCATGTGAGCTCTGACTTTTATTTCAGTAGGGCCAGTATTTGAGAGTCCTTTACCTGAGGAACTCCCTCTTTATGGATGATAGGTAGCTCCCATGCTTACCTGAACCTGTTACGTGCTTATCTAACCCTGTTGAGGTTTTTGTGTCATTAAATGTGAAGCATAAGTATCCTGATTGCTCATGGAGTTTTACTTTTTTTTTTTAATTGCTGAAAAGGCAAAGGAAGAGAGTTGCTATTGCTAAACATGCACCTTGGTGAAACCTGAGTGCCAATCCACCTAAGTATGCTGGCTCAGACTCGGGGGCTGTCTGAGACCCTCTGCAGGACAAGCCACATGCTGTAGGCAATCTCTACACTTACAGAGCTGTGTTAGATAGAAGCTCATTAAAGCCATTACTAGGTAGAACAATTTAATTTGTCTTCAGTGACAAGAAAGCAGTTTTTAATGTTACACAATGAAAGGGCAGTGGATGCACCAAGGCATTTTTGGTTTCACTGACAGGTGAATTAGCTGAGGTTGAATCATCAACCTCTGTATTAGTGCTGACCTTGTCTAGCTGTTAGTAAATCCTGCATGCACTTGTGGCCCCTTGCAATTGGCAGCAAGGTAACCATCCCAAGTTTAAATAAATATTTAAAAAGGTGGACATTGTCTCCTCAGCCCTGAGAGACCTCTTAGTCATCTGGTCTCAGTGAAATATTATCTTTATAGTGTCTGTAATTGAATCTTGTCTCTGGGAAGAAATGAGGAAAGAAAGACTATGGTACATTGGAAAAACAGAGGGAAAAGTGCAAAGGGATGGTAGACAGGAGATATGCAGGAAACCCCCTGGAAAGCCCTGAAATATTCTGATTTC
This sequence comes from Sialia sialis, assembly GCA_009812075.1. Lineage (NCBI taxonomy): Eukaryota > Metazoa > Chordata > Aves > Passeriformes > Turdidae > Sialia > Sialia sialis. Next base: position 26,080,633 of record VRYO01002297.1, read on the forward strand.
TACTTGGTCTTATTTATACATCTTCACATTGTTTTATATTTGGTCCTTAACTTTAAAAAATGATTGCTTCATACTTTGCAATTACTAATGGCTTTGGTAGATTAAACCTGTGGTAATGTCTCTGCAACCTAGTAAAGCTGGGTGGTTTGTAATGCAGAGCATTAGGATTTGTTTTTGCTGTATTGGCAAGAGGGAATATGACAACAAGGGAAACAATTCATGTAAACAAAACCCAGGAAAAACTTGTGAATCTTCCGGCTCAGAATGAAATGAATTTATAATGAAAATGTCTTCACAAAGAGAAGCCCTTATTGCTTCAATGAATGTTATTTTCTAGAGCTATTTGTCAGTGTTGGTCATATCCTGGAATCCAGAAAACACAAAGAAATTATTTTCATTTCTTTCCACTTAAACATTCCCTTGATGTTTGGGTTCAGTTTTGATGATACTCTAATAGATTGTTGCACTTTTATATACAGCTTTCTATTTTAAAATCAAGAGTATCATATGTATCCTGACCCCTCATATACCTGCATGGTGTTGGGCAGTTGTGATACCCTTGAGTCACAGGAGTAGAAACTGAGACAATGAATGGGATTTCCTTAGTATGCTCCAATACATCTCAGGCAGAGTTGAGAGAATAGTCTAACAGCTTTCATCCTGTTTTTTTCCCTCCATGTGTACTGTGAAGCTGGATGTCCCCTTGAATTACTGGGATCCCCTCTGCTTTTCTTCCAAGACGAAAAGCCTAGGTTTTCGAAACATCTCAATGATGAGATGAATGGAAAATACCAATAAACATGTCTATGGGTTGGTGCTGTGATTGTCTGAAGACGGAACATGATTTGGGGATCAGGATTTTCAGATAGGTGTGAGTGGGACTTCCTACAGAAGTTTAGGAAATTACTTGAGCTGGTCATTTAGTCTGAACCACTAAAATGGCTCCTATTTTCCACAGAAACTGCTGTCCCTTGCTGTGTGTCCTGTGCCTGCAAAGGGGAGGACTTACTCTTGCCTCAGCTGCTCCTGTGCAAATCATGTGGAACAGAACAAAACACTAGTTTGCTAGCTGGTGGGGCTGAGCAGGCCACAGACCTTGACAATGTGCTCCTACAAAGGGGGCAACTTCTGGCAGAAAGTGTGGTTAGCTGGAAATAATAGTGTTTCATCATGCCTTTTGTGTATTTGTGGAGCTTGAAGAGTTGAAAAACAATGTTCCCCCCACTTCACCGAAATCCTATGTGTTATGTCTGAATGAATTGTTTCATCTCTATGCAGGTCTCTCGGGCTCTTTAAAGTAGGCTTTTGACTTTTTCTTTGCATAATTCTGAGGAAGAGCTTCTAATCAGCTTTTAGGTGTACTTGCTCCCTGCTATGTGTTTGCATACTGCTTTCACTTCTAAAATAATTGTGATTGTTTTATGAAGCTGTTTTTCAAAACCTCTGGCACTGAGCTGTGGACAGAAAAAAGCCTGAAAGCCTCAATATGCTACGCAGTGCATTTGAAGAAGCTCCTGAATTGTTTCTTCCTTGCCTATAAATCTTCCTATCAAATCCCCTTTATATGCCCATTGCTAGGCACCAAATAAGTTACTATTATGCTTCTTGCTTTTTCTGCTGCATACCTATAAATGGCTACTGCCTGTCTTTCTGAAAAGACAAGAGATCATTTTGTGTAAGGTCCAACACAGGCAGGAAAGAATAGGTAAAACCATGTGGTCTCTCACACAGCTTCCTTTTGTGTCATCTAACATACTTATCTTAGCAGGAAGAATAATTTTGGTCTTTTGTGTGTGGATAAACGTGACAGGATTGAAATAGGAGTCTATATCCACAATAGCTTCAATGCATTGTCCTAGAATGCTGCAACGGATTTAATAATGTATAGGACTCGATGGACAACGACCTATTTGATCTTTTTCCATTAGCTTTACTCTCAATGGGACTCAAAGCAGGAGGTTTCCTCTCCTCAAACTTTGAGTGGTTGTTTTACTGTTTTTGCATACTGGTCAGTTGCTGTGGCACAAGTGGATGCCAGCACTCAATCTTACTTGTGAGCTGAAGGATCAATGAAAAGAGTTAGCAACAAGTTGTTTGTGCCATATTAGACCTCATCATGAGTTTGCCCTGTATCCTGGAAATCATAGCCCTTAATGGAACAGATCAGTTTCAGCAAGAAACAATTGCACTAGGGAAACTAGAACATGCATTTGCCTGTTGGTAGGTGGGGGTGCCTGAGTTTCATCTACTGCCTACTGTCTCCAATTTACTAATTCAGAATAATGTTGGGGAAAAAAGGAAGATGTGGCCCCACACAGGAAACGCAGAAGGGCTGATTTCAGTGACTGCTCTTTGTGTATCTTTGTGTATCTATATTTTTTCTACTGTGTTTACTAAGGAGCAGTGGTATGGATGCTTCTTAGCTGAACCAGGAAGGAATTGGGGCTAGCTAGTGATGTCATTGCAGGTGTAAAACAGTGGTTTTTGTTCGGTGAAAAATGCTTCTTTAAATACACTATTCCTGTGCTTCAGCTGACCTCTGGCAGTATTCTAATGGTTTTCCATTTGTAAAAGCCTAAGCACAGCAAATTTTGAATTCTAAAAAATTCCATTCAGCAAATTCCAGTTTCTTTGCTGCATTTTGTACAGTTTGATCTCATATTAATGAGAAAGAAGTCACTTACCATTGTTAATTCCTTAATCTTATGACTCTTCAAATCATTGAATAATAAGAACCCATTATGTTCCTTATGGTTATTCTGGGTAATAATAGTCCTCATAGTTATTTGTATAATATTTTTTTTTATACATTTCTTGCCTCTACCCCCAGTTTTTAATGCTTGGATGACTTGGGAAGAAGTGACTCACCGTTGTCAGGCTAACACATTTTATAATAACTTAACAACTTATGAACTTCTTAAGCTTTAAATACCTTTTGGCAGGACATACATATGTATCCTGTAACTATATTTAAAAGTTTTCTGCTTATTCTCTCCTGCTTTTGTGCTTGATGATATCTCTTGGACAGCCCAGCTGTTTGCGGGCCTAAAACTGGAAAGTGCACATGACTAGATACACTTTTTAAAAATCACAGCTGTGTTATAAATGGATATTCATGCAGTGATTTTTGTCTGGTTGCATCATCTCAGATGATGAGTATAGAAGGGCTGAAGCCTGAGACAGGGAAATGTACAACTATGGACCTGGAACAGAATAATGCAAATACCACAAGAGTGCCACAGGGGCAGGGTTAACTGCAAGGTGAGTGGGGATAGGACTGCAGCCTCTTTCCTCCTTTCATTCACTTCACACTTTAGTTTTAAGAAGTATTCTTAAGTTAGGCTTTTTTGATGTATGTTGTTTACCTTAAAGGAAATTCTAAGAGTATAATAAAGTTTGGTTCTGGATGGGAAACAATAACAAAACACCAAGTCTACTACATGGGTCTGACTAATTTCTTGGCCTTCAGATTCACCAGAAACTCTGATCTGACATTGCATACTAACTGGCCAGGGCTCTTGTAAAGTTCTGTGATCCATTTGATACTAAAACTCAAAAGTAGCTATGTTTCTTTTGCTTTAGGATTTTGCTTTGAAAATTTCATGTTGTGGTCATGTCTTTAATTCTCATTTTTGTCCTGCCAGGAAAGCCTATAGTGTAAAGATAAATGGCTTTTGGGGCCCTCAATGGAACTTGGTTTGATCTCTCTATTGCAATAAGCAAGCCAGAAAAGTCTTGGCATGGTTTCTCTTCCTGTTTCCTTCTTTTGGCAGCAGTACCTGGTGGGAAGCAGTGGAAACATCAGGTTTGCTTTCCTTTTCCAATTGTGCTCTCTATCTCAAGGCCTAAATGTTGGGATTCAGTTTGTTCCACCTCTACCTTTCTCCTCTTTACACCATCCCCTCAGGGAAAACCACCAAAGACCTGCCTTTATTATGCTGGACCTCTGAAGGGGAGGATACCAGTATTCAAGCAAACCAAAGGTCACTCATAAACAAGGAGATATTGCCTTTATGTTGTAGATCTTTGCTGTTATTTTCCTATTGATCAGCTCTACTGTGAAAATCTTAAGGGTACTAATAGTATGATGCAGGATTCTGCTCTGAAAACTGAAATTTAGAGCAAGGTCCTTAAGGATGGCTTATGACATGGAGCAAAATTAGTAAGGCAAAAGACTGCATTATGTTTAGAGCTGAAATGAAGCTTGCACCTTCCTATCCTTTGGAATACTTGGAAAAGGAAAAAAAAACCACAACCCCAACCTTCTTCTGGATTGAAGCAGACCATTTGAAATATTTGTTGAAAGGAAAATCTGGAAAAAAGTCTGAGAACTTGGAAATGGTATTCTTGCACACCATACAAAGGCTGGGGTTTGGTTAGCTGAGGTTTCTGGGCTGCCACGTTTATGATGGATGGGCAGGACAGATGTCCAAAACTCCTGAGACTACTTTCTCTATCTGGGATCTTAGGGATCCTGCAAAACATTTCACCTTGCTTCAGAAGCACTTGTCTACTACTAATTGCCTCATTGTTTTCTGCTCTGTTTTCTTTTTATCACTATAGTAAATACAGTGTACTCAAAGATCTCTTTTCCAGTCCTTTCTGAAATGAGATGTAATTACTGAAAGCTGGTTCTCTGCTATTTGCAAATCTGTACAAATCTGTAAGACCTCAACGTCTCTCTTGTCTAAGGTGAAAAATGAATTGTGTTTAACTGACCTTCCTAGGAACAGAAGCTTCTCCAGAAAGACATCAGGTCTATTGGTTTCCAGCTGCTGCTAGGTAAAAATCATAGGAGCACAAAAGGGATACCCAGTTGCACTGGCTGCTTAACTCAATGAACATTTTTCTTAGAATATTCCCTAAATCTGGCCCTTTGAAGGGAAAGAGCTGTAGTTCACTATTTACAGGATTTACTGAGTAGAAGTCAAGTAGTTTTGTTGTCAGCCTGCTCTTGCAAGAGGAGTAGATGGTACAGAGTCAGAAAGCCTTTGCCTTGGTAGTCAAGTGGCTCACTTTCTCACTTTGTGTACAAATGGACTCAGTGTGTGCGCAGTCTGCATAATGGATTAATTCCAATAACCAATGTAATTCCTCATTAATAAAGTAGCTAATGATTGGCTAGCAACACCTCATGCTGCAGTCAGATTTTTGAGGTTGGAACAGAAGTGGCATGTGACAGGAGAATATCCTTTGATATATTTGGCTGAAATGTGATCCTTTCAGCACTTAATTTAAATGGCATAAATTTCTTGATATCACTGAACTGGCTGTGACTTTACAATGTCTCCCAGCAGTAGACTCAGATGAGACTTCTCAGCCTTGCATTGTGCCTCTTGCTCTCCAGTACCCTGCTGGAAAAAAGTACCCTGAGAAGACAGCTTCTTACCGTGCTAGTCCAGTTGAGTTGGCTGCTGGTAAAAAGCTGGAAGAGACAGCAATGAACCAAGACCCTCCTCACCCGTAAAAGGAGAGAAGATTGGTTTCTCCTTCACTTGGAAATGCAGATTTTTGTCTGTGGGCAGTCTTTGAAATAAGGAAAGATATTTTCCCACTTTCTCATCAAAAGAGGTCCTAGTGGGTATGCCCAAGTCTATCTCAGCATCTACAAAACAATGTGGAAATGTGAAGATAGTAGATAATTACATTCTATTATCACACCTTATGTTTATTTCCTGCTCCATCCAAAACAGCTAAAAGGAAAAAGAAAATATTTCTCTATGCTTTTAAAAGAAAACTGTTACAGCTACTGGTATATATATACTGGTATATATGAGAAGCAGCCATTTGAGAAACATTTGTAATTAATGCTCACTTGTTCTCACCTTATTAACATTTCCCACCCCCAACCTACACACGTAGCCATTCTTCCCCAGCTCATATTAAATTCTGTCTTCTGGTGGAATTCAGTATAGAATAGGATATAGAGCATGAATGTAGTAAGACCTCACATGAATCTATAAGACCTCATTTGGTAATCCAATTCGGGATTGTTAGTTTCTTATCTTGTATTGCTCTATTTTGTCCTTATTGAAACTCCAATATGTTGCCTGTATTATTTTATATTCCTCAAGTTTGATCTTTAATAGGTGGGTATGCCCAGCAGGTCCTGACTCTCAGCTCTGTTCCTTTCCTTCAGAATAGAAAGTCTGGGGTTTCTGTAGGCTACAGTACACTATTTACAGTCCTCCAACTTTTTGATTGCAGTAATCACCTGGCCTTGCAATATCAGGACTTGGATGAAAGCATCCCACGCAGGCCATGCAGAGTGGGTTTCTTTAGATTCAAGTTGAGTAAAAGCCTCACTCTTACCTCTTACATGAGAATGTGGTTGGCATTCAACTGGTTGGTGAGTCCTTAGATAAATTCTCAGTCATTTTGTATAACTTTACATTTTGTACTTTTTTGTTTCTGAAAAGCATTTCAAGTGGTCATCTGGGATATTCAATATCAGGTTCAAAAGTACAGCAGATGATGTCAGGAATTCAGATATTAAATGGATGGCACACTGACAATAAAGTTTTGTGGATAAGTTTAAGGAAAAAAATAATTTTAATTAAAATAAATTATAATGAAATTGGAGTTTTTGATCACTAACTGTCCAAAAAATGATTGGACATTTAGAAACTTTGGGTTCTGCACAACAGCTCTGTCCATTGGTATCCAATAGGCACATCTCCATCAATTACTCTGAACTAAGGTTTGTGTTTCAGTCTCTGAATTTACACTGTGTGGAATCAGTAAATGTTGTGGAAAAGCAGCAGAGGATAAATGCTGAAGGTGTGCCATTGTTGTGAAGCTGAGGTAGTATATCTTTAGAATAAGTCAATACAGCTCAAGAGATTGAGGTTACACTGACATTACTTACACTCAGGTGGCGGTATCCATGTCAGAGCTGTGCTCGCTCATTTACCAATGAAACTGAAATTTCTGGGGCTCTTCCTATCCTTGTTGTAAATAAGCTGAGCTCTTTTGTGGTGGCTTCTCTCTCTGGACCCACTGGAGGATTAGGGGAGGAACTGGAGCTGGGAGCTTTGCAGTCATGTTTGTTTCCTTCCTCTCTGAAACGATTATGAAAATGGCCGTTATAAAAGTTCCTAAAAACATACATTTTTTTTTAAATTTTATTTTTTAAGTGGCAGCTGAATCCTTATGAGCAAGTCGCTCAAGAGCGCTTGCTTGGAGAGACAGAGGCTGACTTTGATGCCTTGGAATGGCTACCTAAAACAGAGGCTAGACAAAATTAAATAAGTGGGTATTTATTAAAGGCTTTCAATAGCTACACCTAGGGCAGTCAGAATCCTCGAAGGAGCTACACCCAAGATGGATGATGGTCATGAGTTTCTCACATACTTAAAAGTTTGGTTCATTTACATATCGAGGTTAATCCTTCAATTACAACTTTAGGTAATGAAGTAATTTACTCCAAGTTTGCCCACCTCAATTCACTGTTGTTTACATCTCTTGGGGCCTGAGACAAGAAGGTGTCCTTGAGTTTCAGGCCTAGAGAGGAATTGTTTTGTCTGATTAAAATGGGAGAACAGTAGCTGACAGGCTATGGAATTTTAGAGTTATACACTAAAGCAGTACAGGATCTGAAAAATATAAAAGCTAAGTCCTAAGGCATCACCTTCTTGCTGGGCAGGAACATTAGCAGAGATACCTGAAACTCATCTTCAAGAAGAAGGGTCACAATTGTGTTTGGAGGAGCAAGTATATTGTCTCGGATCAGCTACTGTGTTTTTGGGTTTTTTTTCCTAGCTTTATTCAGACCTGTGAGTTTTGATGTTGCTCTCTCAGGAGAAGTTCTATTGTCTGTGACTAATTACAGTTCCCCTGCAGCCAATGGTACACACAGATTTTTTTGTAAAGTTTGTGCATGGATCTCACATCACATCAACAAAGGACTCTTAGACTGCCAACCTCAGCTGTGCCCTTAGCATACCTGCTGAGCTGAGAAGTCATGACTTTTTCTAAGAGTATTTTTTTCTCTGCGCTTCATAGTTTGATGTGTGTTCATTTCATGCTTTCAGCTGTTCTTTCCAAGAGCTTAAAAACCTACTAGGAAAGAAACAACAAACGTGAAAGATGCTTATGCAGGTCCTCGGCTTCAGTTGTGATCAGAGCACTAGATTAATGATATAATAATGATATAATGAGGAGCAGTGCCACAGAAGTGTGGCCACATTTATTCACCAGACATAGTGAGGGAAGTAGATAAAAGTGTGGGGGTAGCTCCAGCAATAATGACACTGGAGAAGCTGCCTCTGTGGGTCAACAGCTTGTGCTCTGAAGAGAGCTTGAGACTTGAAGGTGTCTGTCCAGATTAGAAGACCACTAAGCTATCTGTGCTCATCTCCTGCATAATGCAGCTCATGCTGGAAAAAACTTCACTTTGAACAGGTGTAGCTCGTCTCCCAAGCCTGGCTCATTGTCTTCCTCTCCCTGAAGGCAGTGCCCTCCACTGCCTCTCTTCCTTGGTGGAGTTTTCCTCTTAAGCCCTGAAGAGCCTTTATCTTCTGCCCTCCTGCCCAAGCCCTGCTCCCCACTGGTGCAGCTGCCAGGCTGGAAAAAGGCTGGGGTGCAGGGCTGTGTCCTGCTGTGCTGAAGAGGAACAAAACTGGAATACAAGTGTTAAGCAGACATCTCAGTGGAACTGCTGCTGTCAGCACGTGACAACCCCATGCATGTGACAACCCTTCTCTTGGCAGTAGGAGTTCTGTAGGCATGTGGTGGTTATTTGGGCTGTGGTGAGTATTTGTTGTCCCTTCACACATAAAATAGGCAGATTACTGCTCACTGCATGGTTCTGACCTCTGCAGCTCACTGCTGTGCTGGTGTCCTGATCCAGGCTTATGGGGTGTTTTTGTTGTTGTTTTGTCATTGCTTTTGTATTAATATTAATGTTATTTATTAAGGAATACAAAAGCAGCAAAAATCTTTTGGGTCACCAAGTCTAGTCTCTTGACTGCAGGCAGACAGAGAGAGAAGATATGTTGATCTAGAGAACATCTGCTTCCCTGGCTTCACAAACACCCTGTCGCACACAGGCTGGCTTTTGGTAATGAGGGTCAAGATTCACTTCTGTCTAGAGTACAACAGTTCATAAGGATTTTACCATCCAGATAGTCTGTTCATTTAAATGCTAATAAGATTCCTGTTTTGTTTTTAAATGTAGAGGGGATTTTTCTTTTTTACCCTTTAATCCCCTTTCTCCTGTTGTTTACAATCTTGCTTTAGTGGCTCAATCTGGTATTGCAGATAAGAAACACTTGATTTAGCCAGGGTGAAAGTATTTTCTAGATGTACTTTTCAGAGTAGTGTGTGCTGGATGTGAGTGGTTCAAGCACGATCAGGAGAACTCCACCTTTTTGGACTTGTTCCATCGAGAGCATCGGCCTTTGTTTTGCTTTCAGAGCTCTAGTACTGAGAACAAAGGCCTATTCTACCCAGACAGGCTCTTATGTTTTACCCAGGCAGTTCCCTACAAAGACAGCAAATGCACCTTTAAGGGCTCCACAAGTGGCCACTAGGAACTTGCTGCGCAAAGAGGGCAAGTCCAAGATAACAGCATAGTTTCCGTGGGAGCATGACTCCACTTAGGAAAGGATGGTGCTTTCCCCACAGTGTTGAGCTGGACCAGAAATAGAAGCAGGCTGCCTGTGTATCACGTGGCTTTAATGACTTCATAACAATGACACGAGTAACCCTGTGAGTATGCTTTGAGATGACAAGGAGCTGGGGGTAGTGCTGTACATGGTCTTCTCATTACGAATTCTAGATGCATAAGGTAATAGGACATGAGTCCAAAAGCATTTAATTTAAATAAGGCTCAGCTCTTTTACATTACTCTGATGTGTGTCTTGGGAATATACATTAGAATTGATAGAAAGGAGATTAGAAAGGTCCTGATAATATTATTTGTTATAGTTTTATTCATTACAGCGACTCAGAGCTTCCACTATATCTTGGCCCAATCTCTGGTTATACTCATGCGTGCACTAAAAAAAGTTCCTGATATCACAGCCTCAGATTATAGCATGGCCCAATGATAGCTCTATTTTGAGTTTAGGGACAACTGCTGTCCTCCTTTTCAAGTAGTAGAAGTGGTTAAAACCTTTGGGGCATAGTGATGCTCTTCAGATGATTTTCCATATGCGTATTAGTGCCCAGATCAGATGAACCTGGACTCTTCAGGTATCCATGATACAGAAGAACCACTGAGCAAGCCTCAGAAATGACACAGTAAAAGATGTAAAGGAAAGCTTTGAGCACAGCTATCTTGACTAACCCTGAACAGACTAGAAGAGAGAGTCTTTTTAGATTGTGTGCTGATAGAAAGATGCCAGTGAAGATGAAAGCTCATGTCGTGTGACACCCTCACACATGGCAAATAGGACTCAGTGTTCCTTGTCAGAGAGCAGAGTTTCTATAATAGATACCAGGCTCTACTGCCAAATGCTTCTTCCTAATAGAACAATTTGCAAGATCCCAAATTTTGGGGAACTGTTGAGTTCAGAGAGAGTAGCAACACAGCTGAAAGTGTTATGTAAACAACATATGTTAGATGTCTGATGTGTGGAGCTGGTTTGTTCCACACAAAGGGCTAGAAAACTGCATAGAACGTAAGAGCCCAATATTCCATTTACCAGTGCAAAAAAAAGAGCTAAAGAGCAGAAAAGTGAATCTCTATTGAACTTAATGTAAGATTGTCTTTTTCCTTATGTTTGTTTTTTTCTATAGTTTTGTATGGCTTTTTTTCTCTCTCCTCTTCTCTTTTTTTAAAAAATTCTCTTCTGTTGGATGTTTGCATGAAGGAAAACAGTATGTGAGTTGTACTTGAATGAGAAGGTTCAGACAGAACATAAGCTCAATAATTAGGCTTCAAAAGCTCTAAAATAGCTTCAGGCCTAAGCCGCTTGTCTAGGTACCCATCATAGCTATAAGAGGGGTAGCCCATATCCCATGAGGGTAACTTGGCCCTTTTTAGAAGGGCTTTTAAAATGAGCAAGATGGTGTCACCCAAAGGTGATTTTCTCTGTCACAGAGAAGTCTTTGGATGACTTGTTTGTTTCTACACTTAATGCAACTTTGATACTCTATATATACAACTTATGCTTACTGTTTATGTAGCCAGAGGAGAGGAATCTTGTCCTAGAGTGTCTAAGAAGCCTGTGTTGGAGAGTCTGTCTGGGCAGAAGTGATCACAGAGCAATACTGGCCATGTTGCTGCTGACTGAGCGGCATTTTTACAGCCCAGCCTCCCCACGCCTTCTGCAGCCTGGGCAGAGCCCTTTGCTTTCATGGCACCCAACAGTGAGTTACTGCCGCACTGAAAAGTCCTCTACAAACTGTTATTTTTCTCAGTCTTGACTTGAGTGTTCTCAATTGATTGCAGTTTCTGCTTTGTCTTCAGATTCGTATTCAAGCACTGTCGCGTTTACTGGTTTTCTTATGAATTTTGCTGCTGGTGCTCTGACAACTGACTGCTGCCTTGGTGGTGGCATTGCTGCGGGACATTTGTGCTCTGCCTGCAATGACAGGGCCTGACATTCAAAGCTTGGCTTCATCTAGTTGCTTGAGGGGGGACAAGAGTGAATTCTTGCCTTCAAGCTGCAGCCTTGATGCCAAATCTTTTAAGGAAGCCTGCATCTTGGATGTGAGAGCTCCCCTTCTTCCTGCTCATTAGGTGGTAGGATCTGCTATAGTGGTTTGACTTTTACAATGCCACAGGCAAGAGTAGCTGCTGCTTTTCACATTTTTACCTGCATCATTGGCATTCTGCCTCTCTGCTTTTGAGTCTCGAATTGTGTATCAGATTCAGAAGGAGGCTATAAGGCATGGAAGCATGCAGGCTGCTTTCCAAATCAGCCCTGATTATAATATATATTTGTGAATATATAATATATATTTGTGAAAGCACTGTCTCTGCAACTTATTATTACCAACTTATTATAAGCCAGTCAAAATGGATCATTCTTTGTGTGTGTATTGTAAAACATTCCTGCAATTTTTAATTTCTGAATGTTTATGTGGGTGGGCTTTTTTTTCTCTCTCTCTTTTTTTTTTTTTTTTTTTTTTTCTGACTTGATATAATTGATCTTAGCGCCTTGTTTCCGATACCTAGTGCTTGTCCTGCAGAGGAGAGAGACAGAAATAGAATGTCAGATCCCTGCTTGGCTGGGAAGGCATTTGTTCCCTTGCAGTGATGAAAAGGGTGACAGCTACTCAAATGGTGCTGCAAGCAGACATGTGAGGGAAAACCCAAGCCAGCTGTCATTGCAAAGACACTGTAGCAACCTCGTGCACCAGAGCAGTATAAAGAGTTAGAAAATGGTTCAAAAACTCATGCATTCCCTCCACAAAGAGAAGGAACTTCTGGAACTCACATCTTTGAGTTGTAGAAGTTGTGCTGAATGAGTTTGTTTGTTTTGTGTACGGTGGTCTGTGTGAGACCCTTTTTGCAGGGCTTCCAGTAAATCATGCACAGCTCCACTCACTGTCCTGTGTGCTGATCCTGCCCAGCCCTGGACACAAGACCAAAAGCTGAAATTCACCTCTGAGATCAAGAAATACCTACAAGGGTTTTACTGGAGCAACAAGAAGAGGTGGCCAGGCACTCCCTTGTGTGGATCTGAGCTGGGGGCACCCTACAGTGGGAGTGAGTGGCAAATGGATTTTGGGGAAAGTAACACTTCATCATCCCTGGACCTCTGAGACTAGGACTGACTGTGGCAGGACTTCAGTACCTGTCACTGGTGCTATTTGCAGGGTTTGGCAGTAGGACTGCACAGAGACCCAAGAAAATGTGAGCTCCTCTAGCTGCTGCTAGCTATTATCAGTGGGGTCTTGGGGCTGGTGTTTTTCAAAACTTTCTACTCTTCTTCCAGTAGCTCAGGAACCTAGAGCCATTTTTGCATCATGTTTTCGGGACTGTGCTCTTCAACAAGCCTTTTCCAAGCAATGGTACAACACCTGGAAACAAAGAAAGGGATAAAACGCAACCAAATAGTAAATGCAATGGGAATTTTCAGATAACAGCAAAAAAGGTGTCAGAGACCAATGAGCCCAAGTTCTCAATCATACGAGTACCTTTGGATGCACAATGACAGGTTGATGGGCTTAGGGTGGAGTTTGTATTAAAATGCTTGGAGGTCCCAGCTGGGAACCAGTGCACAACTGTGCAATCCAGCATCAGCACTCCCAGATGCATGCCCCCCTCTCACACACAAAGGAATAGGCTCTGCCCTGGTTTCATCCAGGTGAAAATTTTTCAGTTTCCCCTACTGTAATTACATAAGTTTAAGTAAAATATCTCTTTGAGCTTCTCACAGGCCAGGTCCTGGCAGAGGCACTGTCAGTTTCATTCCTGTTGAACATCATCAGACAGATTTCCTGATGGCACAAAATAGCTGTTCTGAAAGCACTGCCCTACCTAAATTTGCTCAACTTGTGTTATGAAAGGAACTGGTGCATAATGGCCTGTTTCAGCCTTTGTCAGCAAGGGAAAGTTGAGTCGTGGATAAAGTGTATGAACAAGGAGTTGCATGAAATCAATATAATCCAATATTTGCTGAGTGGTGCTTGTGTGGCTTTTGTTGGGTAGTGTGTGTGCAAAAGGCTTGCAGCCCCAGTGAGATTTTGGAATGGTTTTTTACTATCAGATGGGCCACCGGGATCTTGCCTGAGAAGCAGAATTTCTGTGTTGTGTTTATCTTCTCTTTGTTTGATAAGCAAACAGAGATATTTTAAACTCTGCTGTATCCATGTGGTTTTCTCATGGCTGTGGTCTTTCATACAGAGCAAAAGGTTCAACAGACTATTTGTTCCTGCTGTCAGATAACAAGAAAGGGCTGGCTGTACACAAGGAGATGGGACTGGGGTCAGCTTGAATTCAAAATTTGCACTTACTAGGTCCCTGAGTTAGGACAAACCAAAATCACTTCTAATTTTTTTGGTTATAGACTGGGGAGAAGATGGATCTGTCCTTATAAGACTTAGTGTTAAGTACTGCTAGAAAGCATCCTGTCTTGGGAGTGTTTTTTCACCCTTGGCACAAAATGATATTTTTTAAAGTTCCATTTCTTAAAGCAATTTCATGCTTTGATAAAATATAGTAATTTTTCTGTGTTGTATGTAGTAGCCACTCTTGAGTAGAGCAAATATATTTTGTTGCCTCCCTGTCCTTGCTGCTGTACAAAATACCAAAATTAATTAGTCTGCAGTATGGATGAACTGATTAGCTTTTCCGTTTGGGGAACAGATACATCTTAAAATGAGAGCCTCTGGAGCCGTATCTCCCTCCCTAGGCAAAAGTTGACTAATACTCACAACAGCCCTGTGTTCCTTTTTTTTTTTTTTTTTTTTTTTTTTTTTTTTTTTTTTTTTGTTTTGTTTTGTTTTGTGTGTGTGTCTTTAATTTACTGTGCAATTTAACACAGCCATTTAAATTCACTGGATTTGATTTATCATGTTGTCTGTTCCACCTGGGCAAAATGGAACTGTGCAGAGTAGGGGTTTGTCATACAGTGAATAGGTAGCAAGCCTTCCTGATGGAGGGGGTGGTATAGCTTGGGGCAGGATGGCAGGAGAGGAATTAGTCATCAGAACGCCCCCAGTGTTGATTCTGCCCTCCCTGCTCTGTCTGCAGTGGCTGCTGGAACAGATGGATATTGCAGGGCAGCACGAAGAGGCATGGGCAACATGTCTGAGGGAGACCCAGGCCAGCTCCTTGCTGGTCCTGCTCTGGATTGAGTGGAAGGGAGAATGAACTTCCCCACTGTGCTGTGCAGCTTACGTGATGCCTCAGTACTTAAAGACCTTTGGATAAAAGGTACAATTAAGTTCTGGCATGATTCTGTAACTTAAAAATGGGTGAAACTGCTTAAACCCAAATTGAATTAATTTTGTTTTAAACAAAGATTATCGTAAAATCTTTATCCAGCTGAAGCTTTATGTGCCAAGTTTCACTGCAGGCTATGCATTTGCATAGCAGAGTTTTACACACTCCTGAAATTTGTGATTTGCAATAGAAAACCTGGCAGACTTGGTTATATCAGCATTAACGGATATTCAGTGTAATTGGAGGTACTGTCCCCTGCCAAAAAAATGTATCCTAAAAGGCCGATAGAGTTTTTCAATTTTTTGTTTGTTTGTTTTTAATTTCAGGCTCTTGTATTTTAGAGTGGAGGTTGTACCTGAATTTACCTGGGCCATACATGGCTGTGAATTCCATCTCCTGCATCTTCTACCCATGAGCTTGGGGTGAGAATATGCAGCCCACCAACTTAAGAGTAATGCCCAATTTCTGCCTGATTTTTTCCAGCATGGTCTTGTGTATGCGAGCAGTGGCCAAGGACGTTTTAGAGCACCCCCTTTCTCAGGTCAAGCAGTATGATGCCCTTTGAAAATCCCTATGTCAGGGAAGAAAGGCAGAGGAGAGGTGGGAGGGATACTCATGTTTCACAAAGTCCACAAACTGCAGCCAGACTCAAAAGTGCTTAAGTACAGGCTGACTGCAAAAGGAATTCAATATTCCATTCTCCAGAGTGAATGACGCTGATCAAAGAACCTGTGTCTGAAAAGACAAATTCTCTCCTGTCCCCTTCATTTCAGACTTGAAGGAAAAAGTATGAGAGATCACTATGCTGCAGGAGCTGCTAACCCTCATTTCCATGGGGATAATACTTTTTCTCCTGCTAACCTTCCTTCCTTATAACAAAATGTTTATTTTTATAAAGGGAAATGCTTAACTTTGCTTGCACTGTAAAACAGTCTTCAAAAATAATAAGACAAATATGGAGGAGGAAATAAAATCAAAGAGCTGCTAAAAAGCTCTAAACAGAGCTGCAAATGCAATTTCTGTATAGATGGGGGAGCATAGAGCACAGAAGTGCAAGTCTGTTCCTGCCTCTGAGCTTCCAACCATACCATGGTACCTGTGCTTGTCCCCAGGCAGCTGCTGCTGTCAGAGTCTGGCGAGGCAGACCTCTGCTTTGACAGAGGACAGACATCATGTTGCTTTACCCTGCTAAATGGGAAACAAGATGTTGTTCCTTGTTGCAAGGAAAGTCCAGGTGCACCGTGTCACGGTCCTGCCCATGCCATCACTCCCCCTGAGGACTCATCCTACATGCTCAGCTTTCAGCTGGTAGAGCTGTTAGTTAGGGAGCATCCTGCTTTCCCTGCAGAGCAGCTGCTGCCTGGGAATGCTCTTTGTGGCTGTGGTCACCTCTGTGGTGGCTTGAGGTGGATGTTTTCCAACTCCTCATCCCTGTAAGAGACAGGAGAGTATAGAAAATGCTTCTGTGAAGAGAGAGAGATACAATCCTCCAGGCCTTTAGAAGAATCCTCAGAGAGGTTTATATTTGAAACACCAAAGCTGAAAATATAAAAGTGTAAAACTGCATCACATCAAATAGTTGTAATTATAGCAAGCATATGAGACAAAACCCATTGTCATTTTATCTCTCTAGGGACTCCACACTTTTGTTTGAGCCCTATTATTGGTGAAGTATGAAGTCTAAAATTATAATAATTAAAATGATTATAAAATCTTGGGGATTGTAATTTTTTTTTAATAGCTGGGAACAGCATGTTCATTACTGAACCAAAGATTTGGCTTTAAATTCACATCAATTTAAAAGATAACAGGAGGGGGAGTGTGTTGATGTGAATGCAGCGAGCATGCTCGGGGGCTGGGTCCCCTTTTACCTCTCAGGCATCAAGAGGATGGGAACTGTGGTGAAGGATAGTCCTGAACAACGGGCTCAACATGTGTCACTGCTTGAGCTTCTGGGAACCTGCTGCTGACTTCTACTTTGTAAACACAAAGTGGATGGCTCCTGCAGCCCAAGGCTGGCATGTGAGAGCAGGCAATACATTATTTTCATTTTCTGGAAGGAGAGGCTGAGGGTGAAAAATTTAAGAGAACCACTGGAGGCATCAGCAATAGCAGCACAGGAACCCTTAATGTCAAAAGCACCTTCACTGTGTTACTTTACATTGTGTGTTTTTTGCTGGTGCTGCTTCATGCTGCAAAGTCCCATCTCATTCTCATGGCAGAAGGTGGGGTGCCTTTTGCTGGGGCAGCAGCCTCTGCCAAATGTGGTTGCAAATCTCAACGAGTTGACTCTGAACTTTGTAGGCTGCCAGGGCTCAACTGGGTAGCTCAAAGAGAGAACATATTGAATGCCTGATATTCAAAATACATTTCATTTTCAGATTGGTGTAACTTCTGGGATGAAATGGCCCCAAAATGTCAACCATGTCAGTTCTGTGTCAGAAACAAATGAAAGCTGAGATGAGTGTTAGCTTTGGGCACCCATCCAAAGCTGTGGGAGAGAGGAGGAAATCTATACTGTAGATTTCAGTCCATATGCCTCATCTAGGACTCAGTGTCTGTCCTTTGCAGGATCAGGCCCACCTCTGTGAAGAAGCGACTCTGTAGCAACAAGGAGATCAAGGGGAAGAGGAGGAGAAAGGAAAGGGAATCAGAGAAACATTGATAAATTCTATTTAGTCAATAATACAATACATGTAGCAGCACAATGGCCTTTTCTGCAGGCAGATTATCCCAGTCAGAGTCTTTGCTATATTAAAAAGGGGGGGGCGGAAATAGAGCACCAAAGAAAAGGAAAGGCTGGCTGTACAGCAGCAATCAATGCTGCCCTTTGTGCTGGCTGACATTTGAGGGACTTGTTATCAAGGATTGCTGGCTGCTTTATCTCAGTGTATCTGGCAGGTGCCGGGCGCAGTGCTGGCGTGCTGATGGCCCCGGCTGATAGCCCGATGCACCGCCAGCCCAGCTCCCAGGGCAGGGCTGCTCTGTCACAGCCTGGCACTGCTGCATCTGCCCCCCAGCAGAAGGGACAAGGGCCATTCCTCCCTCCCCACTCCTCCCCATGCTTACCAGCTGCTGCTTTGTCTTAAAGGAGAGAGAAAGGAAAAAAAAAGCAACTCAAAACCAGCAGTCCGAACAGGACCAAAATTTAAAAAGAAAAGAAGCCAAGAGACTTGGGATGAGAGAGGGATGTTTTGGGGAAAGTAAAATTTACTTTTTAATTTTTTACTGTAACTGCTCAGTCATCTGCCACTCTGGCAGAAATTCCCATTTATGTGCTTGCCTTCCCTCTCCTGCTTTACTGAAAATGAGTGAGAAGAATCATCTAGTGTTTGGCTGCTAGGTTGTCTCTTAGTGTGAAAAATGTCTGTCTAATATTTTTTTGTTAGCTCAACATATATACTTGTCTATGTAATGCAAGGAGCTGTACGCACCAGTTTGCCTGCAATTACTGTTAATTTTTATGACTGGAAGATGACAAATGGTTATAAAATAAATGTTAGCTGGTGGCATCTCCTAAATCCTGGAGGGTATATGTATTTAAAAAGAAATAAAAACGTTGCATCCACTTCCATCCAAAAACTATGTGATCTTAGGTGTAGACGCTGCTTAAGCCAGTTTAATTATTCCTAAAGTGTAGTCAGTTATTGACACGTTCTAAAGTAAGAAAGCCCTGAATTTGTGTGGCTTCTTATTCCAAGAGACAGCTTAAATTATTGCCTTTACAGCTAAAAAGGTTTTGAGGTCTGTGTGGAAATGTCAGTTCATAGGTTTGCAAGTATATTTACTCTTGCTGGGTGCTAATGAAGCCATTAAAAATGCAATGTGGCAAAGCTGAAGGATTTCTTAAAAATTAGCATTTTCTGATGTCTGTGATTCCTTCTGATGGAGCATTTGGAAAACAAAGTAACCTAGAAGCACAATAATAGAAGGCACTGTATTAACTGATCTACTTTTAATGATTCTTTGCCAAGATCTGAAAGTAATTAGAGCTCTCAAAAAGCAAGATTCCAAGAGAATAGAATAAATTCTTATCTCTCATGTTCAGCTGTCATATTTTAATGTGTGCACATTGCTACCTTGACCATAGTTGGAATATTTTTTCATGTACATGTAGTGGAAACTAATGTTAGCAGTGCATTTTGATGAAATTTGGGCCTAGCTGAAGCATTTTCTTCTGCAATCACTTACAGCTACTTGCATAAAAAAAACTAAGGAAGAGAAAAGTGAACATGCATGAGGGAGTGTTGCAGAACATAAAAATCCCTCAGGAGAGCCAGAGCCCAAGCCCAGGTACCTGCTCAACAGAAGGGCAGGATATTAATAAAATACAAGATTTGCCTTTGAAAAATGGCACATTTGAATCTCCAAATGTCTAAGCTGAATATGGGGAATGGTGAGGGGTCTTTGATAAAACTCTGGCTGAGAAAGCATGTCAAGAATCTGGTTCACAGGTCAGAGCTGGACACTGTCACTCACCTCTTGCAGATCCCAGTTTTGTCTGGGTCATGGAATTCTTTGTGGAGCCAATGCTACTGTTCTGTATAGGAAACAGGAACAATTTCACTATGCAATGTGGAATGATCTTAAACAGAAGCTGTTCTGCCTAGCTTCCTTCATAAGTTATCCAAAATACAGCAGAAGTGCCTTTAATAAATAAGTACTGCCTTTCCCTCTCTACTTTGCAGCACTGAGCAAGGGGAGAGCATTCCACACCCCCTGTTATTCCTCAGCCTTTTGCAGGTGCAGGTAGCACAGCTCATAGAGCTCAGTGTGCACATAGTATAACCTTCCTGAGCATTTCTCTTTCTGTGGCATTAGGAAGCCAATTCCTCCCAAGAGCATGTTTATATCAATCTAAAATTCATTTCAGCTGAAATATTTATGATTTCGTGGGGGAGAGGCAGGAGGTCTAGATGTTGAGCGTGGTCAGATCAAGTTAGCTTCAACTGGCAAGGTTGACACAAGTAGTAATCTCTCTGTTCCTCCTCCCTTACCTAAATGAGCATTTATTCCAAGCCCTTTCTTAATGCTGTAACATAATTCATTAGGACAGCCTTAATGAGCTGGTAATTAGTCTGGTGGGAGGGGGGTGAGGAGGGGAAATAGAAATGCTAGACAGAGAGAAAGTCGAGCAGGCTGGGACACCTTAAAGAGCCCTGAGAGAGCTTTTTGTCAACAAAATGGATCGGGCTTGCAGGCAGTAAAACTTTCAAATGACCTTCGTGTCAAAATATTAGGCAGCTATTTTTTGCTAGATGGTGGTTTCATAAACATAAAAAGCACACATATCATTCAGAGTGTCGTAAAATTTGTCTCAAAGATGCGGTGTTTCCTTCCCTCCTTCTTTTTTTTTTGTTGCAAGACAAATCTCACCTCTGTGTGGCATGAGTGGAGGATGGGGTAAGGGGAATGGCATCCAATGTCACAAAATTCTGCTTAGTCTGAGCATAATGTTAATAGCAGCTCATCTTTGTTCCAATGGTTTTAAGTGCTTGATCTTTCTTTTTAGTGGGAGGAGGGAAGTAAAATATATACCACAGTATACATGCTAAAGACAGATATTGAGATGGTGTTGTTTTCACTTGTAAAATTCAGGAAAATTTCTTAGATGTTTATAATTTATGGCAAAAGCTAGATGTTAATATTGCTCTGTGATTTATAAGACAGATGTGATGTAATAAATACATCAAAGACAACATCTCATTTCTGCAGAAGTGAGGCATCAAAACAGTTGGCTATTTAAGTACTTTTTCTTTGGTGAAGTCTTCATTTCCAAGGTTAAATTTTAACATGAAGTTGGAGGGTAAAGGGGTAACTGTTTTCCACAGGCAAGGAAATGATTACCAGAAGCATCCACTCATTTTGCATTGAGCTAGTCTTTAGCTCCTTTCCTTTCTGTCCCCTATCAAACAAGCCCCAGAGCAGTGGGACTTCTGTAACTTGGATAAGAAGTAGAATGCTGATAAGGCATCACTTGAATTGAACCACAGGAATGTGCAAGCAGAAATAACCAGGGTAAACAGCCAACTTAATAAAGGCAAAAAATAAGAAGATAGCAGAAGGATGGAAAAATTGACTTACTGATCTGTCGCGGGGTTGACTATTTCTCTGCCATCACATTACATCACACAATGCAGAAATGACAAGCTGCTCCTTCTCTGCCCTCTGTCTGTCAGCTCTGTTTCCCGTTTGACTACCTGAACCATTTATCACTTGTAAACAGCCATTGCAGGTGATGTACTGATGCCAGGTCACTGCTGGGAGCCCAAATCTTCCCCCAAGAAATGGTCATTGCAGGGGCTTAATGGCCATCTAACCTAGCCAACCACCAGCTTGTGATTGAGTGTAATTGCTCAGAATTTAAACTGGTATCACATGAAGTATTTCTCATGTGGCTAAAAGGATCAGGGCTGATCCTCAGACTTCCAGGTCCTAGTAATTTCCCACCTCTTTGGTGTGCCAAGCAGACCTGCCTGTGGCCAGTTAGTGGTAGAGGCTGGAAACTGGCTGTGCAAAGGCTTCATGGGACTGCCTGCCTCAGGGATCTGCAGCTTAGTGAGCTGTTCTTGAAGATCTGAAGTCAATCTTTCCCATATGAAATGTGAAATGTAGAGACAAATTTAAACAAGGATAAGACGATGCTTGACTTCTCATACACCAGAGCAGAACAGGAAGTTTTGCATAGACTTGTTTAACCCTACATGGTTTCACACAGCTCTTTTATTCACTGTGTGACAAAGAAAACACTTTGGGCTTTCTTTTCCTCCCCTCTCTCTACTTTAATTGTTTTTATGTACTTTGCTGGTGTTATAGTGCTATGTTAGAACTGATTATGGATCACAGTCACCTCTGGAGGACAAATTCTTGAGTTAATAAATTAGGTCTCCTTTTTAAAATTCATTTTTAAGCCAACAGAAAATACAGAGTTGCTGTAAAATACAGTGTAATATATAGGCATATATTCAGGAAGATTCCAGGTGTGATCATGGGGCAAAACATTGGTATTGCAATCCACTGAATTCTGCTGCCTGGCTATATTAAACCTACCAATGAAACTTTATTCTGCGCCTCCTTGTTAATTTTTTTTCCTTCTTATTTTCTTCTTTTTCTCAGCTGTTTACAGAAGAGACAATTCCTTTCACCCTTTAACATATTCAGGATGATCCAGGCCCACCAATAAAATGCCAAAGATCAGTAATGAAACTGGATCTCTCCATAGAATTCAGTGCAACCTTTCTGATATTGAACACACCTACTACATGATCCCCAAAAAAGTGTCTGAAAAGAAGTGTTTTTACAGCACAGTTGAGACTTGTAATGCTCTATCACATGGACAACTGGCAAGGCTGCAATCTCTGCCTAGCTCTCCTTATTAGAAGGCTTAGGATTTTTCTTATGTTCTTTTTTTCCCCTCTTTTTTTTTCTTCTTCTTTTATGGAATATGTTTACTTTTATTCTCCAAACCTTGATTTTGGAAAATTGATTGAAATTTTCTCTGCTGGATGCCTGCTGCAGAGTGAAGTTCATCGTTCTCAAGAAAAACAAATTTTAGCAGGGTTGAGGGAAAATTACATGCTAAATTCTGGCACCTTTTCTTTGCAAAGACCAGCCAAGACTGAAAGACAGTATTTTAAGATGAGTCTTACATTGTTTTTAGAGGGATATCTTCTGCATCTTTCTCTCTGCTTTGACAAATTTAGCCAAGTTCTTCTGTTTCTGAAAATCTGTAGCATGTATACACTCAATACACGTTTCTCAGGTGATAGGAAGATGTCTTAAGGAGAGGAAAAATAAATTTGGAGGGGAGAGGAAGGCTGAGAGAAGAGCTCAAAAGAGCTGGAATACCACTGGGAAGGAGGTTGGGGCAGCACCTAGGGGATCAGGCAGGTTTTGAAGAATACACAGGGAATGGAGCCTGCCAGACAGGAATTAACTAACTGTGTTTAAGTGCCTGAGGGATGAAGGAAGGAAGGACCTTGGTGAACAGAGAGGGATTGTGAGGGAGAGGTTGGATAGATTAGAGAAGATGGTCTTATGGTGTGTTGGTAGATACAGTTATCTCTGTCCATCACAGCAAATGCCTCCCTTCCTGCTCTAGAGTACCTGGAAAAACACCTCAGGTCCTTGAGTTTCAGGATTTGTCTGCTACCAGCAAACAGCCATCACATCGATTGACAAAACCTTCCACCCCTCCAAAAAATCCAACTGAGTCCCAAATTAGTGGTTCCTTTTGGCTTAATATCCCTGTGACTTGCCTCTATGTACCATTGAAGTAAATTAACTGTGAATTAGTGCCAGAGCCATAAGGAACTCCCACAGAAGTTAATAGTTCTGTCTTCATAGCAGGGAACTGAATAATGTGCAGCAAAATAAGAGCTAGGCAAGTACAAAGAAGAATACAAACAAAATGTTGTAGACATGTGGTCTGTGCTGAGGCACAAGTTCCCAAGGCAAAATATACGATTATGTAATTTAGAGTGGTATCCTAATGCAGTGGCAGTGAGGAAAGGCTCTGCAGGCAGCCTTCATTCTACTGTCCTAACTCTGCTTTGCCCCTGAATAACAACCTTTAACTTAGCCATTTTGTGGATACATTTATCATTGCACTTTCCACCTACCTCCTGTACAGTGTTGAGTGTCAGAATTCACTGTACACCATTCCTCAGTAGCAATGTTATTTTTCTTGCTCTGGAAATTCCAAAGTTAAAGTTGCCCACGTAACCACAACTCTGGTTCCCTGCATAAACACATTACAAGACAGTCTTTAATTACATGAGTTGACATTTATTTTTTCTCTGCTGCATGATGCTCAGAGGCATCTGGTCATATCATTCAAAGTGTGGCCCAGGCTTTATTTATCTCATCTGAAGAGTGTGCTGAATACAAAATTATTGATTCACTCTTGGGTGTTTCAGCTGTGCTTCCAGCAGAACATTTTGAGTCCTTAATAGAGACATGTGGATTCAAATCCACAGCACCCCTGTGAGACAAGCAGGTGACAGTATTCCCATTTTACAGATGGGGAGCTGAGTCACAGGGAGATTAGGGTCAAAGGACCCACTGATTTTGGGGCCCCAGTTTGATGTTTCAGAGTATTTAGTTTTTTTATAGCTCTATATATGTTCAAAGCACAGCTCCCAGAGACTTCAATTACAGCTTCCAGCACTCAGCACTTTGCAAATCAGCCCCCAGGGTTTCAAGTCAGGCATCCAGAAAATGAGGAACACACAGTTAGTGACCACCTGTGGTTTATAACTTGGCCAAATGTATGTGGATTTTCATGGTAATAGCAAAAGGCACCTCTCTTATTCCTGGGTGATGCTTTTTTCTCTCATTTCAGCCAACTGATCCCTGCAGGAAAATAGAGAGTGCTGCTAAGGTCTCTCAGTGGAGCAGTCCTGCACCCTGTGGAGGAGAAATGCAAGGGGACCACTGTCATTACTATCAAAACAATGCTGCTCTCTTTCATGTAATCTGTGGCAACTGCTGAAATCTCCTTTGTTAAAGTTTTAACATGTTTTTTCACTTTCTAAGACACAGCAACTTGCCTTCAAAGTCTTGTCTGAAAAACCAAATTGCGAAAAGTTATGTGAGGTCAAAGTGTGACCTTAGACTGGGAGGCAGCGGGCATCACACTGCAGGGGTTGATGTTTGGTCTACTTTCAGTAGTCTCTAGCTGTATCCTGAAAGTGAAGGGGTGATACACTGGGGCCACTCTGCACTCTGCTGCTGCATAGTGCTGGTGTGAGAAAAAGGAGTATTTTTAGTTGTGCTCAGTCTGGGGCAAATTGTTATGGCAATCTGATGAAACCCATGGAAGTGATAATTTTAATGGTGACCTCCCTGGTAGACCACAATTACAGATATGCAAGTGGTTTTCATTTAAAAAAAAAACATTTCAAATTTGAGCAACATGGAGCTGAAATGCCCAGGCATGGATCACTGCCTTTAATGGTATTAACAATAGAAAGATAATGGTGAGCATGGTAGGGAAGATGCATTTTATGAATGAAATAAGAAATATGATTTATTTTCTTAAAATACAGAGGTGAAATTGAATTAATCACAGGATTTTTATCTACATCCCACACCTTGTTCTCTGTACTGGCAGATTATTACTAAATAAGGTGAAATAGATGATGAAATGAGTTGTAGGTTGCTTCTATTTCACAAAGAAGTATTTGTGTAAATTGGGATGAGCTCTGGTGTGGGGAGAACAGAAAGCGTGATGCACTGAAGGGTGCAGATGATTTGGATTGAGAGAGGAAAAACTCTCTTGAGAATTGGTCCTTAGGAACTCATGAGATCCTGGAGAAACTCAGACATTATTTTAAAAGAAGTCAGTAGAGCTGAAGAAAGGCACAAGACGCTAGGAATGGGCCACTAAGGACTTGCAAGAATCCAGTTTCCTTAGAGGAGCAGTACGTGTGAAGTAATGGCTGCTCTTAATTTGCTGGGTTTCTTGTTTACTGTGGGTTCACAGTGCTGATGATGAGCCTGTTCCTTAGCAGCAGCATACTTCACTTGTTAGTTTTTCCACTGTTCCACAAAAAAAGTGAAAGGGATTGCTGGTGGACAGAGTCAGATCTCAAGGCAGTGACTTTTCCTGCATTGACAGTACTTAAAATCCAACTTATGTTCATGCTTGCCATTACCATTATAGGCCTTTCAAGGCACGTGGACTCTCCAGTGCCATATTTATTATCATAAAAGCTTGATTATAAGGAGGAAAACTCAGCCCTCAGAGAAAGCAGTAGACAGATTTCTCCCTACTATTTCCAAATAATTCCCCTTTTGGTGTCTAAGTTGGAAGGAATGTTCTGAAGAACAACATGTGAGACCATCCCTTAAAATGATGGAAAATGAGAAAATATATCCACCAGAAATGGAACAAGGAAGAAAACATCTTCCTTGCTGAATCCTGCTCCCCTTTAGTGAGCAGCTATCTGAAATTATTTGCCCTGGGTAGACAAGCAGAATTTTCTCCCTGGGAATATTCAGAGGACTAGAAGAGAGGCAGCCAATACCTGAAGGAAATAAAACTAAGCAAAATAAACTTTTTAGCCTCTCTTAACAGCAGTCCTTTAAGGCTTGCCTTTAATAGGCTTGCATTTATGACATTAATATTCGAGCTTCCTTTCTGTGTAATCTGTGCATGAAGGCTCAAGCAAGACTATGAGTGCCTGAAAAATGCAGAGGCTAATTACAGCAGTGTGAAAGTAAAATAATGAGAGCTTGAGAATGTGACTGATAAGCAGTTAGATAATAGACTAACAAGCAGGATGTCTGTAGTCTATCAAAGTGCTAACGAAGGTCTCTGTGTCCTCTGCTATTGCCTGAGGAGAATGTACAGAAGGAAAAGATCCATACCCAGAAATGGCATTTAAGGATATACACCATGCACTGGCTGCATGGTGATATAATGATTGGATTCAGTGAGTGCTTAACCTATGGATAAAGTAATTACTCAATTATAAAGTGCAGGCTCGATGCTGATAACCAAGTGAGACATGCTTGAAACAAATGTTTACAAAGGAGGTGGTGCTTGGTTTCACCTGGCCCACTGAGCTGGGCTTGCGGCCTGCAGCGCTGCGTTGGTTTCAGCTCCCCAGGAAGGTGGCACAGCAACCCTGGGGTGGTCTGTGCCTGGGGGTGGTTTCTTGGGAACAGGAAATGGAGCTGCTGCACTTAGAGTTAATGGGGGCATCTGGCTCACACGCTCATGTGCAACCCCTCATGTGTCACAGTAATGCAAGTGGACCTTTACTGATAGCAGCTCTGTGAACATTGATGTCTCTGCTGTATTTTCAACCTCTGTTGGGCTGGCTGGCTTTTCTTAGTAAACATGCAAATTCTGACACTTTGAGGGGACCTGTTTCAGACAGGAAAATTGGGGAGCTAAGCACTCTGGCAGGCTCAGAAAATGTCAAGAAAACTAAAGAACAAGCAAACCCATGACCAGAAAAGATTAATAAAAAATAGACATTTTGGCCATTTGGTCATAAATAGTACTGTTCAATAGCACAAGAAATCATGCAGGCTGTGCAGGGAGACATAAAGCCACTGAATTATGTATTAATATGTCATATAAAAGGAAAAAGTACTAAAGAAATACTGTTGGAAAAAATAAATAAAACCACCATTAAAAGTGAACATGTCCCATTTGGTCAGTTATGCTAAACATAAAACAACAGAAAGTGCCATTTGGAAGTTAACAACACTTTTAATTTTACTACTGACTTTTCCATTATAAACTACACAAGGTGTGGTTAGACCATAGGCTGAGGAATTGATTTGATGTCTGTGCACTTCTAAATTAGCCGGCTTTCAAAATATGTATCTACACCAATATCTCTCTGTATATATGTATGAAGGAAAGAGAGGAAGAAAGGGTTGGAAAGCTAAGGTTTTGTGAGCTGGACAAGGCTAAGATGGAGCTGTTACCCTCTCAAAGGAGACTGTTTGGGTAAAAGGAGGTGGACCTGAAATCTCTCCAGCCCTTTGGTCTACAGAGCTGGGATGTGTAAATATGTGGAAAAGCCATGTCTTGCTTGCAGCAGCCCAGGCTGTCCAGCACAGTGGGGACTCTGTTCAAATGCACCCAGGGGATGGTGTGGCCTCACTCAGGTTTCAGCTCGAATTTCACCCTGTCCCTCAAATGTCACTGGCTTTAATGTGACGTGACAGGTGCTGTGGCAGGCCAACCTTGCAGAGCCAGCTATGGAAGAGTGACAGCACCTGGGAAAGGGGCTGCCCACATCTACACAGCTGGGCCTGCTATGGCAGGGCACCAGGACTGCCCATTTGTCCGAGCAGGAGGGCAGCTGGGGCTGCCTGTGGCGTGTCTCCATGAGGTCCAGGCAGCTCAGGTGTGGGCAGTGCTTTGAGCCCATTTAGCCCTTGAGAGCCTCTCTCTGCTGGGAAGGGCAGGGACATGGCTGGTTGAGGAGCCTCCCTGTTAGGGTCGCTTGTCTTGCGCCTCAGGAGGGTTACAGTGAAAACAAGAAATAGGGATGGAGAAAATATTTTGCTGGCAGAAAGTGCAAATGATGTGGAAACTGCTGGGCTGCTGCTTCATTAAATACACTGGCCTGCCAGAGCTGCATTGCAGATATCCTCCCGATGTGTTTCGAACAGCAAAACTGCTTTGGTCAACTCCAGTGCTCTTTGCTTGCTCTTCTCAGCCCGCCTGCCACGTTCCCAGCTCTGTTTGGAGGGGAGTGGCTGGGAGCAGTGGCAGGGACAGCTGGGGCTGGGCACTGTGCTCCAACACCTGCCTGCTCTCCTTCCCTGTGCTTTCTGCACTGGTGCAAGGCTCCAGAGCAACATCTGACAGGAGGCTCTAAACATGCCAAAGCTCATCCTTCCTCGTGGGCCATGGAATGCCTGCACAATGCTCCACAGTGCCACCTCTACAGAGGGACAAGGGCCTGGCTGTGGCTTTTCAAAGTGTGTCGATTTTCAAAGATGGTGCTTCAGGGTAACTTTTAGCAGAACCCATCTCCAACATCTAGAGAAACATGGAGCTTTGGTTTCGCTTTAATTTATAGTCCTGGGAGAGTGTTACAGAGCATGAGGGAGGAGAGAAAGAAAAAATAGGAGGCAAGTATGTAAATAATAACAATTAATCTGAAGGTCTAATGGCCTGCCTGCCTTCTTGCTGTAATTTACCATATGCTCTAGTACTTGTGTGAGGTTCCTTGGCTCATGTGTTGTTAGTTTATGTAAGTGTGCACAGACCTTTGGCAAATTTATATTTTTATTATGTAGAAGCTAACATTTAGCTTTCTTGTTGTGTGTATGTTGTAGCATATGTTAGTGTTTATGTTGCAGGGAAAATGAATCTCTTGACTAGAAAATATCTTCTTCTGCTATTCTAGTGATTTGTTGTTTTGACCTTTTTTGTAATGATGTTTTGTCAATAGCAAAGCTGAGTAGGACGGACCAGGTAAAGGCTAGTCATTTGTGTGTGACACACATGGTATATCGTTTCTTCTGGCTTCTTGAGGGGATAATCACATCCAGATATGATTCAGAAGGTCAACCTGAATTGGAGGGAAATGATTTCTCAGAAGAGGGTATGAAATGGGAAGTATTTTGTTTTTTTCCTTGTTTCCCCTCCCCAGTTTAAGTTGGAAAAACCTATGTATGACAGGGATGCTATGGCTTTTTTCTTACTTTTCTGTGTATATATGTTACCATCAGCAATTTTTTTTCAAGACAATTTTATTTTTAGCTTTTTCATTGAAGAATCTTCAGTGTTTTCTGTGGGAAATGTGTTTACATCATTGATATCTATTTTCTCCAGGGCCAGTAAACAGGATCACACAATATGTTATTAAAGGACCAGGGCCAATGTGACATGCTGTGATTTTCTGCAGTTAGTGAGAAAAAAGTGCCTTAATGCTAACAGAAGTTTGAAGTGCTGAAAAAATTTGGGGTCTATTTTTTTTTTCCCAAAAGGCTGTGTGAGAAATGAAAAAACTTCTCTGAGCTCCATGGTACCTGGATTTGGCATAAAGCTTGAGCCAGCCCTAATGGCTGGCTTACAGCCAAAGAAAGAAGGAAGTCCCTGCACTGCACTCCTCTTGTGTCCTGGGGCTGAAGTGTGTCCTCTGTATCCCATGACTGGAGCGAGTGGGCACAACTCGGAGTAGCTCTCTGACACTGCTCCCATGTCTGGAAAAGACTTCTGCATGCTAAAGGGGAGAGTGGGAGAGATCTGCCTTTTCCCTTGGTTCTCTCACTGATTTCATTTTACATTGTTCCCATGTGCTCTGACCCTTGGTTTGTTTTTTGAAATCTCTCTCCTGTATTCAGAGAGAAGTCTGATTTCATTTTCTGCAGTCCTGTGACTTTGTACGCTGTGTGCAGGTCAGATTCAGTAATTATTGTCTATGAGTTAATAGCTGTGAGTTTTTATGACCTCATGTGATGTCTCAGGCAATGCATTTGAATTCGTAATGAACAGTGATAAAAGGTGCTTTTCCTGTGTGAATATTTGCTTCTGCACTTGAAGCACCACGAGTGTTGTTGCTTGTGAGTAGCATGCAAACCAGATCAAGAGAAAGTAGGGAAACCTTTTCAGCTCAGAAATGAAATTTCCTTGGTATCCATGTCTGTATGAGAAATTTTCCCTTTATTTCATGCAACCTAGATTTGACTGCAACAGAGACACATACATCTAAAGCTATGCTCTGTCTTGAAAATAATGGGACATATTATGATGAATATCCAAAACAATTGATACTAAAAGGATCAGAAAAGAAATTGTGAAAATATGCTTTGAAGCTTGATGTGATAGTATTTACAGAAACTAATGTTTCCTGCATCTCTACAAGTCATGTGTTTCAGAACTGCTGAACATAGTATGAAAAGACCCTGACACTTAATGATTTATAGCACCTTGGTGTTTCTGTACAAGCTGCAGCCCAATATCTACCAAGTAGAGAACATGACCAGGCAACAGGGAACCAAAACCTCATTTAGTTATACAGAAGCCTAAATTGAACAGTGATTGAAAAATCAACAGGATCTTAGAATGAGTCTTGTAGCCAGCTCAGCAGCAAGTGAAAGATTTTGAATGTGAAGAGTGTGTTTTTGACCAGGTTTAGGCTGTGCTGAAGCTGGGACAGCTGGATTATATCAGCTCCCACTCCAGGGAAGCCTGTGAGAAAATACACGTCCACAAACTGGTAACTGTCCCTTTTTCCATTTTTAGCTGTTTTGTGTCTTTGGATGTCTTTGGGAAACAGGTTTTTGCTCCTTTCCACATGGTTTAATTGTAGCCACCCCTTCAATGCTTTCTACTGTGATACCAGCAAGCAGAAATACTGCTTCCAAATGATTTGTCAAAAAATTGTAAGAAAACACAAACTTTAAAGTTCTCTGGCATAAAGCCACACATATGGATTCTCATTAGCTAGTATTTGCTGGATTTTGGTTTTCTTTCCCTTTAAGTGAAAAGTTTGTTGACCCACTGAGCATAAGATGTCATATACTTTCTTAACTGACATATAGTGGAAATATTGACATGAACTCTCTATGATGGGCCAAAATACATGGGGAAAAGTATCTGCACAACAGCAACAAATTTTTGTATGGTGCATGTCTAATTTGCATTCACATTGTGAAAGCATGAGAGTAAAGAGGAGGCTTGAATACTTTGCTACAAGGGTTTTCCTACAATTTTGCTTTTTCTTACTTGGGTGCTTTCTGGCATGCAGCACAAAGAGGGATGTTTACCTAGGAAACTCTAGGTTATTTTATGAGTAAAATACTGAGGAAAAAGATCGTATCTTCATTGTGGCAGTTGCACTGTTCAGTCTCCAGTGTCTTCGAAGCACTTACCAGATGCTGCAAGGGTACAGCTACTAATAATGCACCTATTAATACAGCCTGCTCCTCTTGGATATGAGTCAGCACATTCTGGGTGTATTCCCCAAACTGGAGACACATACCTTCAACCTGTCTTAATCAGGGCTTGAGGGATTGGCTCCTACCTGGTTTCTAGGAATGTTTTCTTGTTACATGGAGTATTTGCAGGACTGCTTTATAAGCTGAGATCCCAGAAACATGGAGTTTTGTTTTCCTCACATCTGCAGCCCAGCATTCTTCATGACCAGCTCTGTTAAGTCTCCTGCAGAAAAAATGGTGCCCTGCAGTACAAACCAACGCCTTCTGATCTCTCTCTGCTGCCTGAGATTTATCTCATCTCCTGCTTTCCCTTGCCCTATCCTTTTCTTCAAAGCTCTTGGAGAAAAAGGTTTCTTTATAATTTTGCTCCTCCTAGTCAGGGTCAGTGCTGGTGCTGATAGTCCTGACTGAGTAATCTATTGTGAGACAGAGATGTAGACACTACTCAAAATAAAAAACAAAAAAAATAAAAGAAAAAAGAAAAAAAAAATACAGGGCAAGGAGTTACAGCAAATATCCACAATAGTTTCAATGTAAAAAATTCTGTCATCTCAAAGAGAATTCACAAGCTGCACCTTGATTCCTTGATCCGTGGCAGAGATACTTATCCTATGTCTACACCACAGCAGCTATGTTTTTTCAGAAAGCTATATTTGTTGACAGATTATTCTATGCTTTCTAAGCACATATTGAAGAGGTTTTGGGTCGTTCTGAATAACCAGCCACATCAACAAACCAAGCTGTTACACACATCTCTACTTCTGTGGAAATATAGCACATGCTGGTACATCTGACCTATGAGGTGTCATTTAATGCAGTTAAAATGTTCCCATCTGAGATTTATTCTGTGCAAAATCCAGCTTTCTATAGAACACAATGCATTTGAATTGTAACAGATTTTTCCTACTTAGTCTAGCAGTAAAACCATTGCACTGGCTGGAAGCAGCTTTCTTTAACATCTTTAAACCAGAAAGATCTGAAGTTGACAAAGTGTTAGTAGCATCTCTTGTTTCTTGCTCTTTTTCTCGATAACTGGGCTCTGGAGAAAAGTCTTCAAATCTTTAAACAAGCTGAAGAAAATAATTCCCTCTGATTTGCACTGCTCAGTGGAATGTCTTCACTGCTAGCTCCTTACTTGGCAGTGGATGACCCTCACAGAGGGTCCTGTTTGCAGGAAGGGCACTCCCTGGGGAAAAGTCTCTGTGGTTGCACTGGCTGGAGGAGGCATATTCTCCTTGATGAAGCTTCATTGGCTTAAGCAAAGGTATATGTATATTTCCAGAAAAGCCTGGAAGGATGCCTGGTCTGGGTTTAAGAAAAAAAGAAAAATTCGTCCAGATTCTGGTTTCTTCTCTTTCCAAGGGAAAAACTGAGGGATCCATATAGTTGATGCTCGACACGTTACACAGCAGTATCAGACACTAGCAGCTATTCACTCTCCAAGAATAAGTGTAACTGCTACGATTTAGCACAATGTTGCTAAATGTTCCCATTTTTCCTTTTTATGATTCATCTAAACATTCATACCAAATTTGCAACCATGAACTCTGAATATAAGTTTGGTTGTGGGCCAGATAAGTGCAGCACGTGTAGCCACTTGGAAACTTCAACCAGAAAACACGTCCTTAACTCCTTACTGCACTTGTGCTATTAGAAAAAATGAATCACAGTAATATTTTGCATCATGGTTGTACCTGGCAACCAAAGATCTTCAAGCATTTTTGAAGTAACTGGATTTACTGTATATTTTGCTAGGCATCTGTTTTTTCCAGTTTGTATGAGACCACAGTGAATAATTCCTTTTACAGATTTGAGCTTTTTTTTCATTGTGATGAGTCAGCCCAGCACTTCATCCACTTGCTGGGTGGGTCTTATCTAAAGAATTGCTGCTGAGCAATTTTTGATCTTTTTATTGATCTTGGTCTTTTACTGATCATCTTTACTCAGGGCATGGTAAGACCCTGGAACAAGTTTCCCAGAGGAGTTGTGGATGCCCCATCCCTGGAATTGTTGAAGACCAGGTTGGATGGGACCCTGAGAAACCAGATCTAGTGGGTGGCATCCCTGTCCATGGCGAAGAAGTTGAAGCTAGATGACCTTTAAGGTCCCCTTCCAACTTATCCATACTAGGATTCTGTAAATATGTGCCTAAAATTTCCCTGAAAATTTAGGATGTATCATGAAAAGGGAATGCAGAAAATGCGCACATTTTGGAAGTGTTTGCATGACAATAGTTACAAAATCTGTGTTAAAAAACCTGAGGCCAAATCATGGTACTCCTTTGTTTTTCCTTATCTCTTTTAATGCCACACAGCACCTTTGTGACAGAAAGCTGGAACTGTCTTCAAACTCTTGTCCCTATATGATAGTTCCTCATCTGGTAGAGCTAGAAGGAGAACAGATGCATGCAAAAAATGTGCAAGGAAAGGTTTCCAAATGCTTCTGTGCACATCCAGGGCTAGTGATGTGTTAGGGGCTCTGCAGGCGTTCTCCAGGCAGCACTCCTGCTCTACCACTGAGCTGATCCTCCAGCTCTCACTTCTGAAGGATTTCTTTCATGTGACTTCTCCCCTTTTTCATCTACAGAGAGGCACACTCAAAACACATCATTATAAACTGTGGAGCACTTGAACGTTTCTGAAAAAAAAAAAAAAAAAAAAGCCGGTTAGTAACAATACCTCATGCAAGCAGTCATATATGTGTGTGCGCCCTCGTTGTGTATCAGAAACCTCAGAAAGCCATTCATACAAGTGCTTCTCATTTTTCCTGAAGGCAGAGAACATACTGGCAGTTTAGCTTTTACGAATTGCTTTAAGTTGGAAAGAGTCAATGGACCAAGCTGCATCATGCTGTGGGTGGGTAAAGCTCCTGTGAAAGAAGCATTCACTCTCTTCATTGATTTTGTTCTTGCAGCAGTGAATTTGTTCCACTGTCCCTAGCCCATGAGACTCTTTTCCCAGTTTCTCTCTCCTTTTCCTATTTATGTCTTAATTCGCTGCTGTCATGATTTATACTAGCAATACAATGTGCAAGACATGAAAATCTATATATCTATCATACCCCTGTCTGAATGCTGGGATATGACATTTCAAAATTATTTTTTCCCTATACATTTATCATACTTTTTTTTTTTTTTCAAAAGGAGACACTGTGGATTAAAACAGACTGAAGATGGCCCAACATCTCTACTATCCTATTTAGTGTACCTCATGTGGTTCATGGGGTAGAATTAGGGGCAGTGTTGTGGTTTAACCACAGCCAGAAGCCAAGCCACACTCTGCCACTGGCTCACTCCTCCACCAGTGGGATCAGGGAGAGAATCAGAAGGATAAAAGATACGTAACTTGTGGGTCAAGATGAAGACAGTTTAATAGGGGAAGCAAAAGCCATGCATGCAAGCAAAGTAGAACAGGGAATGCCATGGGCAGCCATGTGTTCAGCTACTTACAGGAGAGCAGGGCCCCATCACTTGTAAGAGTGACTTGGGAGCAAATGCCATCACTCCAAACATTTTCCCCTTCCCCCTCCTTTCACTACTTTATACACTGAGCATGATGCCATATGGTTGGGAATATCCCTTCAGTCAGTTTGGGCCACCTGTCCTGGTTGTCTCCTCCCAACCTCCCATGCAATCCCAACTTCCTCAGCAGTGTGGCCAAACAAAAAGCAGGAAAAGGCCTTGGCGCTGTGTAAACTTTGCTCAGCAATAACAAAATCATCTCAGTATTATCAACCCTGTGTTTAGCATGAATCCAAAACCTAGCCCTGTACTAGCCACTGTGAAAAAAATTAATTCTACCCCAGCTGAAACCAGCACAAAGAAGCACTGCTCTGTTGCAGTTCTGTGCTCCTTCAGTCAATACTGTGAGGTAAATATTTTATGATTCTTGCAGAGATTAAGATAGGTACCTTTAGCGTGTTATCCATCAGTGGCAATTTGAGGTTTAGTGTCAAATTAAATTGTTCTTTAGGGAAGAGTAAGAATCTGTGCTGGTTTGTACCTGCAACTGACTGATCTTTATCAGCCTTCTGACAGTCCCACAGGGACAACTAGTTGTAATTAGCTCATTTAATATTGGTTTAGTCTTTGGACAATTAATCAGAATTAATCAGGGTTCAGTGGTGTTTTAGAATTCTGAAAATATGTACGTAAGAGCTTGAGATTCCTGCGTGTGGAGAAAGAAACATGACATGAACACTGTCCCAGGAACTGCATGCAATTTCATTTTTTTTGGAGATTTCAGAACGTGTAGAAACTTTTTAAGGAAATTTTGCTTCCTCTCCCTCATTACCACTTCTCTACACAGTGTAACTCTGGGAGAGGTTGAGCATAAATAACAGAAGACACTGAGACAAACAGTTCTTAAAAATTTTCTGGTCCAGTCTTAGATCTTTCTTCTCTGGTGACTCCTGCTAGCAAAGTCCTGACTCCCAGAAGCTGTAAGGCACTGGAGCCTGAAATTAGGTGTGTGATCTTACTGCTGAAGCTCTTGTGCTTTTTTCCATGTATTCACGTATTGGTAGTTACACTTGTTCTTTGTAATTTGATTTTACACATAAGATAATCTTGTTGGAGTAAATGCTTGTCTCTTTGTGTGTGTGTGTTTGGTTTTTAATTTTTTTTAATAAAACATAAACTGTAATGTCTAGATGCTAGGAAAGAAAGTTGTAGTACAAGGGCCAGATTTAAATTTGTTGTAAATACTTTTATACTTTTAATGTCTGTTAAAAACTGTGAAAATCATTGAATAGAAAAACAAGCCCATAATACAGCTGGAATCTAGTTAGAAATAATTGTCACTTTTTTTTTTTTTTTTTAATTGTTTTTTTATGTGGATCTTCTAAACACAGTGGATATTTGTATTTTGTTTCCTTAGATATCTATGTCTTTTAGAAATGAAATTTTTTTTCAAGTTTAAATTGGTTTTTGACTTAGGAAAATAAGTCAACCCTTAAATTTTAGATTGTCTCTTGCAAGACATTTTTGTACATTTTGTACATTTTTCACAAAAGAAACCACCTCCTCTTCTCCCCATTCCCAACTATTTTTTTACTAAGTCACACTTGGGTTGGAAATATTATGAAGAAATAATTTGTGATTTTACAGGAGTGTGATAAATAATCTAGAAAGGAAAAAGACAACTGATTAATGCTCTAAAAATAAGACATAGCTAAATGCTGAAGATCTCCTGGATTTGCATCCATTCTGTTTATATTAGATCTAAGCTAAATACTAATTTTATTAGCAGCAGTAAGTCTAAAATTTAAATATATAGTAATGTGGAGCAAGTCAATGACTTATCAGAACAAGAGTAATTAGGTAAGTAATTAATTGGACCATGCTTGAGGGGTTTTTTTCAGTCAAAGTATTTAAACTAAATATGGTGCTCTTTATACCATCACAATGAATTGTTCACTGAATGTGTATGCTGCATTCTGCACTGACATATGGCTTCTACCTAATGCCATTAATATAGTGGTTAATATTCACAATTAATTAAATATTTTTGGTACTCTATCCCCTCCAAGTCAATGAGCAGAAATGGATATAATTTGAAGATTCAGTGCATTCTCCTCTGTGTTTGAGTTTTCCTTGGAATTAGATAGAGATACCTGGGCTAAGAGGCTGAAGTTTTGTTGAACTTTCTCCATTGTTTGGGTAAAAGTACCCAGACATGTAATTAAGAGTGAGGCATTTGTGCATTCTAAGCATTTTAAAATTATTGCTAAAAATGTATTATTTGAGATTGATTTAGGCCATAGGTCTTATTGTCCAAAAGATTTAAGAGTAACTTTTAAAATTAGAGTCCTAACAATGTACAGCAATTTCACAAGTATAAGCTGCACCTTTTTCATTGAAGAATCCAGCCTACCCCAGTAGTGCGGCTTGTATTCAGGTGCGGCTTATCTATGGACAAATCCCAGTGAAATGCCAACCCAGAAGTGAGAGCTGGCCAGGGAGGCGCCTGGGGCTGCCTTTAAAGGCTTTGCTGGTCTATGAAAACTGTTTGCAACTTGAGCACCTGACACCAAACCCCGTGCTGTCATGATTCTGTTACTAATTTGTTACTTTGTCACATGTGGATCCTCGCTTAAAAAACAAAAAAGAAAAAGTGTGGCTTATATTCAGGTGCGGTTTATATATGGACAAATCCCGTGGTCTGCCTGGCTACTCAGATGTGCAGCTTATAATCAGGTGCGGCTTATAATTGTGAAATTACTGTATTTAGATTAGATTTAATATGACAGTTCTTTGTTCTGCTAAGAAAAATGAAAATTTTATTAATTGAGGAGTAGCACAGACATAGTAAATTTAGAAATCTTTGATGAAAACATTGCAAAACATCATTTGTCATTTTTGATTACTGAAAATATACTAACAGCATTAATACAACCATCAGCAGATTTTGTTCAGTTCAGAACAATATGCTTCTGGGGCTATGGCCAGCCAAATCAATAGAGGTTTTTTAAATACAGTGTTTAAATTATGGCCGTTTCAGAGCTGTAGGTGCTCTTGCTGCAGACATGCAGTCACTTTCCTGGCCTGTGAATGCAATGGGTAACTGTGCACTGATTGTGGAGATCATTTACATCAAGTGATGCCTCCCTGCAAAATAAAGGT
The DNA here is from genome assembly GCA_009812075.1 of Sialia sialis. Classification (NCBI taxonomy): domain Eukaryota; kingdom Metazoa; phylum Chordata; class Aves; order Passeriformes; family Turdidae; genus Sialia; species Sialia sialis. The sequence continues at coordinate 26,118,516 of VRYO01002297.1, forward strand.
ATTTCAAAACAGACATTTCAGTCTCTTCTGGAAGCCTCCAATGATAAGGCGTTTGGATATTTGCACATGCATAGTGAATGCATTGCTCAGCTGAAGTTATATGCAGAAAGTTGCTACAAATTCCTTGTTCAGCCTGGGGAGTCCCATTTCCAAGACTTCCCTTCACTGACAGTGACATCCTCTGTGCTCTGCAGGGAACACAATTAAGCCTTGGGGGAGCTATCAGTGGTGTGTAGTTCACAATTTTCTATTAAGTATCTGCTGGGGAAAGCCTCTGCCGTGCTAATTGGCCAGGTAAGGCCAAGTGGAGCTGTTGGTGGTGTCCCATTTTGGTCTGTGTTAAACTGATGCCCTGTGCTCCTGTTCTCATCTCTTTGGACAGTGTGATTTATGATGCGACTTACTCAGGAGGGGCTGAGAAATCTGACCTCTGAGGCCAATCACTGAAGGATGCCTTGGCTTGAAGGCTGCGGAAAGGAAAGGGAAAGGGGACTGACAACATCTCTTCCAAAAGGTCTTTCGTGGAAGACTAGGAAATAGAAGGGTGGGCCCAATGATTTCCTTCTTTGTGTGTATGTGCAATTGCTTCAGTTGATTGACGTTTTCGAGAGATGACAGTATGAAGAATGATCTACTTTGCCAGCAGCACAGTCTTCTGCTTCTCTTTTAATATTTTAGGGAGATAAGAGAAGAGCAGACTTCATGGTTATTCTGCTCTGTGTATCCAGCCAAACTTGTGCTCTGCTTTCTGCCTCAAACAAAAAGAATCCCTGTTTGTCTCTGCTAGTCAGTTAATGCCTCAGTGATAATCTGTCCTATTATACTCCTACTATTCTGCCGATTTCTAGCTCACCAATTTTTTTCTGATGACAGGAGAATTCCCTAGCTGCTGCAAGGAATTGGACAGGCAGTACACATGGTGTCTTGCCTTGAGGGCTGTAATACAGCCTTGTAGTAGGATCTAGTAAGGATATACTATTATAAATCCTTATCATGTTTATTTCACTTTTCATTCACATGCTTTCCAATCTTTTGATATTTAGCCTTGGGGTAGATTCAGCTGTATATCCAAGGATGCAACTTTACATTGAATTAATGGATATCTCTCTGCTGGTTAAGAAGTTAACAAAAAAAGAGTAGGTGTCACTATTTTGCTTATGGTGGGAATTTGACAATGCACTGAACCAAGCACAACACACTTCCAGAATCTTAACTAGTTTGATTGCACCATTGACACTGTTATTTCGACAGTCCCACTCTCTGGCATCTGGCATAATTGGAAGCAGCAGCCAGCAGGTATCAGATGTCAGTATGAATTGTCTCCTGCAGCGTGAGCACTGACTATGAAATTGATTTGCTGTCTTTTTTACGCAGTTTTGTAATGAAAGTAATGTAAAGTCTCAAACAGACAAATTCTGCATTTGTGTACATACAGTTAAAATAGGCATATGTCTGAAAATTAGAGAGGGGAAAATATATCAAGAGAAAAGCAGTATGACACCTTCAGGACGTGTTTTCTCACAGGTGGTTGTGGTGGCAGTCCCTGCTATGTTTCTGAAGAAACTGAGCTAAATCGATAGCTGGAAACCAATTTCTTTTGGGTACTTGTATGGATCAAAAGCAAAACATGAGAAAGAAGAACCCTTCAGTGAGTGAATTTATCTCTCTACTTTACTTACTGGTGTTAATAAGGCAAGTGAAAATGACTGTGGAAAGCAAGTCTTCAACCTGGAGCAAATTTTCCCTTATTTGTCATCAGGATGATCAAGGCCCCTAAGATGAAAAAAAACTAGCCTGAGCAAAATCATTGGTAAATTTCTGTGGAATTACTATTGCCAGAATATTGCCTTAGGGCACATCTGAAATAAACAACTGTCAGTGTGTTCAAGATGCTGTCGTATAGAGCAATTTCATGTGTATAAAGGTAATGTTTCAGTGACTGAAATCTTGACTACCAGTTTGAAGAATAATAAGGGAGGATTAGACCAGGTATAAAAGAGGGGCTATCATCCCAAGGCTTGAAAAAAAGCCTTTGAGCGCTCCTTAGGGATTGCTGAGGTTTAGGTGATGGCAGTAGGAGCACAGGATTCTGGGCTTTACTGGCAAGAACTGGTGCCTTTTCTTAAGCAGAGTTACAAGTACCTATGAAACAGCCATGTTTATGGGTCTCTTCCTCAGCTTGAGGCTTTGAAACCAGAAGGCTTAATCAGCTCTACTGTAATCAAATTATTCAAGACTTTTCAAAGAGAACATTGCAGCAAATTCCCGTCCAAAGAAGTCGGGATCAAAAGCCTATTTAGAAAAATCAGCTTGAGTGTTGATTACTGAATGTGGCTGCATTTTAGACAAGCATAATGGAGAAAAACATTCCCAACATCTGGTTCAATGAGGCCCAAGACCAGTGTTTAATTGTGTTTTTGCTCTGACAGCCAGTTGCATAGCAATAAGGGAGAGCATATGATACAATAATTTATATATAGGATAGGTGGAGCTGAACCTTTGACTTGAGGCCAGCTAGTCTGGTATTCCAATCTTGGTGCTGACATGAAGGCAGCCAGTAACCTTAGGCGGGTCGCTTGAAGTTCTTCCTGATTTTCAGATCCTCTGTTGATGAAAGGACGTCTGTAACTGTCTTGGGATTGGCAGTTGCCATAATATGATCCATTTCATACACAACCAGGGCATGGGTGCCCAGGAAAACTTTCCATCCATTCAGGACAGGCACAAGTTAATTTACAAGTTACTTGACTCGGAGAATGGTTTTCCCATAGAAGCAGAATTATACTGCAGGCTTCTTCCCTGCAGAAGAAAACCATCCTTGTTTGAATCTGACCACAGGAAAAGATGGAGGGCAGCCCCTTCAGCAGCTGGTCCTCTTCTTTTTTCCCCCATAAGGCACATGCAATGGTGCTATGGCTCATAATGATGCATCCTTTTCCCAGTCCCCTCCTGCCCTAGGTAGCACCTTGTTTTCTGTTTCTGAGGCTAGAAAAAAGAAGCTGATTGCAACAGAAGAAGACAATCAGATGACAGACTCAGGTCCTTTTCCATGCAACAAGAATTTCTATCAGATTATAAACCTATGCTATGACCACCAGGATGAGTTGCAATTTCACCTACAAGACGGTGTTTTTATGTGGATGCTCTCTGCAGTTCACTCCCCAAAGGGATGTGATAAAAAAAAAAAAATCCTCTGTGGTGGAGCACTGTGTAGGCTTGCTCAAACAGGATGTTAGTGACTCAAACAGCCAAATTTTACTGTTATATTCTTCCCCTTATTTTCTTGGGAAGATTTCCTAAGTTGTGCAGGTCTCCAGCAGCAAGAAGGAGGAAGAGGAGTCTACTCTTCTTACTACAACAGAGAAGAATTGTGTGTTGTACTAGAAAAGCTTTTGCCTTACTACTGTCTGTCATTGAAATTACATGAAGAGGGACCCAAAACCAGTTTCTTAACTTAGTTAAGGAAGAAAAATCTCATTATTTATTCAAAGGGTGCTGTTACCAGAATCCACAAAATTTTTCATGGTGATGCATTCATTGGTAAAGAAAGGAATTCCTGCAAGAATGAAATACAAGCCTGGATAAATTGAACTTCAGTCTTACAGCAGTACATTTTATAATGCATTTAACAGACTCTTCCAAGCTACATTCTTCCAGTCTGTTTCCTTCCCTTCATTGTTGTGCTGTGAAGGCAAATGAGTGGTAATGCTGGACATCATGGTTTCTGAAACCCTGCTCCCACTGCTCTGCACAGCACATTGTTGTCATTTTACGGGGAATTTCCCTCCTTTACAATGTTCTCAGACCCTTATGTGAGGATTCAATAACCTTGTTTTTCAACAATGGTTGAATAGCTAAATCCAGTATGGCAAGTCAAGTCCCTTCCAGAAGGGGCATTTCCTCACTTCTTTCAGGCGACAGTTGAACTTCAGATTTTTTCTTCAGTTTCTTTCTCTTAAAAGGAATAGGCTAGTTCAGATCTTCTCCTGGGTTCTCTTTAAGAGACATTTCAGAAGGACTAGTGCAAGCAGCATAGTTAAAATCCTGTCTGCTGCTTGCTGAAAATGTAGTTTTCAGCTATTATTTTAGTAGCAGTAAATTTTTTGGAACTGCGTGACTTTTTTTGAATGTTTTACTATATCTTTCATAGCAAGTGTTACAGCATGCACATAGGATGTCAAATTCCTCTCAAGAGCATTTGATTTTTAGAGAGATGACTATGACACAGAGGGACATGAGAACCGGCTGTTGACTCAGTCTCTCAGTGCCCTTTTGTTTGTCTGTGACCTGGTCACATAGTACAAAGAGTTTCCTGCTGAACTACATGCAGCTGCCTGGCTGAAAGGCATGTGAGAGCTTTATTTGTCCTGCCTGCAGCCCCAGACCTTCTTGGAACAGGCTCCCAGATCCTTCTCAATGTGGTGATGGGTGATATCACTGTGCAGCCTTCCAAACGATCCTGTCCTCTCTGGAGTGCACCATAAAGGATCCGCTGGGCATTAAAGCCTGCATTTTGGTGTACTGCTCCAAATGGACTGCCTAAGTGAGGCTCCCTGGGACTTCAGAGCAGAGTCACCTATTTTTGTCAAGGAAAACCAGTGTAAGAGGGGAACATAAACTGAGGCTTGACTAGTTAATATCCTTTTTTCTAAAATTATTTTAACAGATTTAAACACTCCCATACTTCACTCCTGACCCCTTGGAATCCCTTGTGCTGTTATGAAAACTACTCTAGGCCTGCTTTTCAAGTTTCCCATTTTTGGGGGACAGGAAAGACCTAGAGATCTGCATTGATCCATCTGTTTCTTGAGATGGCTGCACCACGTTGCACCCCACCTGCAGCATGGTAGGCATGCAGCCTGAGACCAGGAGGAGCCAGAAATGTTTGGGTTGGCATGTTCTGAGGCAATGGCAGGCTGGTTATTAGCTTTAACCGTCAGCAAATTGCACCTTGCTCTGGCACAAGCTCGGGTGCCCAAACGGCAGTGGTATATTGCTTGGATGGCACTGATGTTTGGCTGCGTGTCCCGGAGGTACCTCTGTACCACTGGGTGGCTGACCATACTTCCTGGGCCCAGGACTCACCCTGACAGCTGAGCAGAGTCACTCTCCTCGGTACAGAGTATCCGTGTATGACCCAGAATAAGAGGAGAATACAGATACAGACAGTAGGGAACATAAGCCCCCCCGCCAAATCAAAAAAACAATCTACATACTTCTCTACAGCCTTAACTGAAAGGATACACTCTTTCAGTGCATCTCATTGTTTTGAATCTCACATTCCCCTGAAGTCATCTATACCTCCCTTTACCATCTCCTGATGTGTGGAGCACCACTCTTCCACCTTTCACATCTTTGGGTTTCTCACATCCCCATTTCAACACTAGCTAGTGATCACATGAGAATGCAATATTAGGAAATGATTTGGTGTATTTTTAGCAGGGCTCCAGCTAAAATAGCAATGAGAATGGAGGAGTGCCAGCCACCCATGACCAACCAGCTGTCTACGGCCCACATTTTGGAAATCACTGATTCAAGTAGCTGGCAATAGGTTATGGAAAGTTTCCCTTTTAGATTGCTAGTTCAAATTGACCCCAAACTATACAAGGTAGGAAGGTCATCTTGGATATACATAACATTATGATGTGTGAGCAATCTTCACCCACTGTCTTTGCCTTTTAATGCAAGAGAAATGTTTCAGTTGGAAGTGAAATTTCTACTTTGTGACTCTTAGCTACAGGGGCTGCTGAAACATGGGTATGGCTGGAATGGAGAGGCTGTGTGGCTGCAATGTGCTTCTTCCCAACTCTTTGGCACTTGGTCACATTGTGATAAGTGCTGAGCGCTTCTCTCTTCTGTAGAGAGAGGGGGAATCATCTAGCAGATTTAGCTCCATAAATTTTAGTGTGATAGCCATGTAAAAAAAATCCCCACATTTAAAATGTGAATCTTCCTTTTCAACCTCTGTCCTGCACATCTATTGGCTAGGACTTCTAGCTTACCTCCTTTCCTGTCTTCTTAATCCTTGAGTATTTTAGGAGCCAATAAGTCCTTGTCAGCTGGTACCTATTGCTATATATGCATCAAAGGCAGCTGCCTGCTAGAGTTCTGCATGCTTCTGGGGTTATTTAACTACATATATGAGTAGATCTTGCATTCCTTGTATGCCACCCATCTGTGAAATTCCCTGCACCAATTTCAACCAGGCTTGCTTTATCACATTCCCTCCTTGCCAGCTTAGCAACCTGCTCTAGTCTGTTTCCTGTCCCAACGGGGAAGAGGAGACTATGTCTTTAATGTAAGTTGCCTGACTTCTTGTGGTTTTCAGCTTCACTCCTCTTACTGACCCTCAGACCATCGCTGGGCATAGCAAAAAGTGAGATTGGGACCCTTACAGCACAGGCACAGGGTTGAATGAAGAATGATTGCTATGTGCTAATCTCTCCCAAATCCTGAGACTGATAATCAAGCAGGTCTGCGTAGGAGAACAAGATCCTATTCCCCAGATGTCATGGGGAAGCAACTAGAGAATTCCAGTGGGTACTCTGCTAGGGCTGCTCCATCCCATTGGGAGACTTGATCTTCCTTGTAAATCTGAAGCATTCTCATGCTCCCAGATCTGCATTGTCTGCCAAGGAGGTGACAGGCACCATACAACAGCTGTGATGGACATAGTGGAACTGAGTGCTATGTGTTTTGATTGGACCCACTTTGACTCCAAATAAAAGCTCACAAAAACAATCTTTCAACCTCCAGGGAGGATATTTATTTTGTTTTTTTAGGAATGCATTTTGTAAATCACTCAGGTGATGGCAAGTTTATGTATTTGCATGGCAAATTTATGTTGTGCTATTAGTATCAAGGAAATCCAACTGCGTGTTTAGATTTCAGACTCCTGACCTCTAAACAAAATGCATTTTTTGAAAGGGTGTGAAATTAATTGTTCATCTCCATGAGCTGTACACTCTGTTGAATGAAGATGTCCTCTGTAGGAGACACAGGAGATGTGAGGGGTGGGAACTGCCATTTCATCTCAGTCAGTGGTGCCCTCCTTCCCAACCCCTTGACAGCGCCTGGGATACTGTGCTAAGCACTGGCCCAGTACATTTTCAGTCTTGCACTTTGTGTTTTGCAGAAGGTACCAGGAAGGTGGTAAGTGCTGCCCTATTGCTGGTTCCCTTGAGGAATGGCAGTCCCATCCTCTGGAGATGGGTCTCAGGGTGAAGGTTGCCCTGAGAACAAAGAAGAGGCAGGGAGGAAAAGGACAAGTTTGTTTATTTGCCTTAGACCTTGTTAGGACTGGGAGCATGTCTTTGTCACTCCAAGTTTTGTCCCTTTTCCCAGACCTCCCCTGCCTTTCTACGCAGATCCGAACTTCTCCCGCATCCCTGCCATACGTGCTATTTATTTAGCTTCAGTGCAATCTGAGCTTTCTGCTCTGTTAGTTTGATGTCTATCAAACTACAGACTCCTTTGACAGAGGCAGACCATGACAACATGCTTCGCTCCTCTTCCTGTTTTTTCCATGATTTCTGCCAGCGGTCAGGTTTGAATTGACATCAGCTGGTTGTAGGTCAGGTTCAAAAGCATCAAGCACTGTCTGAACATCCCCTTGAGCTATCAGCTCATGTGAAAACGAGTAGTCTAGGAAACCTCTGTGACTGCACAGAATAATCCACTTTATGATGGAGCTCCTAAGGTTGACAGATCTCTCAGTTAATATGGGGTTTCCCATATTTTAGCTTGAAATCCTGCATCCTATGGTAAAGGGCAGGCTTACTAACTTCCCTGGTCTTTTTTATTTTTCAATAAATCATGTCAATTTTTAGCCTGAAATATGGAAAATAGTCCCACCTTACCCTTTTCTCAGTTTCCTTGGTTGCCTGAAAACTGCTACTTTGCTCTGCAAGTAGAAGTGGGTATAAGGTGGCAAGAGAGAAGTGTGTGTACATGAAAGATAAATGGGGAACTGCACAGAAAAGTGCTGTGGCAGTGCAGTGGGAACATGTCATTTTTTTGAAATGCCGATTCTAAGAATACTGATTCCGATTTTATTTCTCTAAAATTAATGGGTGCAACAGAGCATCTTGTGGATATCTTAAGTGATTAAGACCCAGATGTGGAGAGAGAGACAAGAGCTATAGCTATAGTGTATACCCACTGAAACTGACCCCTACTCTCCCCAGTTTGTTGTACAGTCTTCTTAGGATCCACTTAAATAAATGTTCCCAAATCTGGTGCACACAGCCTACACTGCTGCCCACAAAGTTCCTAACCTTTGTCAGCGTGAGGATTTTAAAGTCTTTGTAGAACTGAATATTTAAACAAAGATGAGCTTCTCTGCTGTAATTGTGGGGGAAAGATTATTCTGCTTGAGTCAGGGCACACATCTTTACCCTATTTAATTCAGCATCAGCTTGAATGAGACTCTGCTAATTGACAGCTGCCAAGGATCTTGCTTTTTTTAAAGGAACTTGTGGGGTAAAGGGAAATTATGGTCAATGGTTAGAATTCATAATACCCAGCTCCTGTGTGTTTTCGGTATGCAGCACTCATAAGCCATCACTTGATGAATATGGCCTGAAGTGATGCAGGCAACTTACTGTAATTTTTTGCTGTGCTCTGTTTGGATTTATTTCCTAGTCAGTCAGGTGGGACCCTGTAGATTAAGACTTAGCACATGCATTTTGAATCTTAGACTAGTACTTAAGCTGAAATAGGAATTCTTTATGTTTCGGAGAAGAAATAGCCTAAATTGCTAGAAATAATCATAATTACAAACTGCTTGTTTCCTGAGTCAGGCACATAGTGCAAACAGCCACAGTCTTGGTGCACCCTGTTTTTTAATGAAAATAACAGGGATGGGAAACTGTCCAAGAAGAGTTTGTTCCCTGGGCTTGTCTGATATTCTTTTTAAAACTGTCTGCTACTATAAAGAAATATGATTACAGAACCATTTAAAAAGTGTGAGTTTTCTGAAGAGGAAAGTGGATGGCGTTGTTTGTAAACATAGAGATATAAACAGCACTTAGGCAAACCCAAAAGCATGTGGATGCTGACATTCCTGTTTGCTGGGATGTTTTTGGGTGACTCTCCTAATTTTGTTAAACCTGATATATGGAATAGGACTTTTCCACCAACGGTCCCTGCCTTGTTTGTGTATCTCTTTCAGACATCCTCCTCCTGTATTTTCCTTCATCCTGTCATCAGCTTCAGAAGTAATTTTCAGCATGCTCTGTTCAGATCAGAAGCTTGGGTGGGTTTGTAGAAGTCTGCCAGCCTTCTGTAAAAGAGCTCACATCAGATGCTTTCATTACATTTCTCTCTTCAAAGTCGTCACCTTATAAGAAAGTTATCTCCGACTCTGTGCCTTTCATTCTTTCCAGGACATTCTGCTTCCCTGTCTCATGTTTCACACAGGCTGTGAGTTTTTCTTCTTTGAGCCACCGAAATGTCTATAGTGGTCTGCTTAGAAAGGCTTGTGAAGACACTAATAAAGTACAGGTATAAGTGTTCAGGCCTCAGTCTCTGCTGATGAATGTACAGTCCAGAATTGTGACAGCAATGATGGATATTGAGCAGCAATGCAGAGGTGTGATGTCACATGTGTTTATCACTGTGGGGTAAGGGCTGTGTGTCAAAGCACCACTCAATCCTAGCAGAAGTAGGCCAGACCTACCTGCTTTCCCTAAGCAGCCTAAGGCTTGCTCAGTGTGCACTTTATGAGGAGATCTTGACTTCACTTGGTTTCTACCAGCTTGAGACAGGAGTTTTTACTTGCCCTGTGGCACACACTGTAACAATCAATGTCTGATTGCCCATGAACATGAGTTTGTGCCAGGCAAGCCTATAGCACAGGCTCCCATGACAAAGGTGGTGGCTCATGTTGACGGGGAGCGAGGGAGGAGCCCCAGGAATGAGCACTCCTGTCAGCTGTCCTGTCGATTGTGATCGGTCAACTGCTGCTCATGATGAAATGGGTCTTTGGGAGATTTCATTCTGCATGGCTGGACAGCTGGTATGTGTTTCTGTCTGGGGTCTGATAGTCCTGGCCCTCATCTGAGGAGGGAGGGGCCTCCTCAGATGTTTGTTCTGTATCAGGCTTCAAATAGTTTGGCATCTGTTGGTTTGTGTTGTCTGCTCGACCACTTGTGGCACTAGCAAGCTTCCTTCTAATCACTGCTCCTAAACAGTCTGTTCCCCTGAATGGTTTCTGCTCTAAAAAGTAAAAGTAGATGTCTGCTGGCTGTAAATACCCAAACCTGCTCTGGTTGGAGAGGTGAGGATATCTGCACACAGGGGATTGAAACCAGCTACAAGACTTTGCTTCTGATAACTGTTTGGTCACAGTACAGTTTCTTACCACCAGGGCATGTTAGTGATGAAAAGTACAAGTTGTGTAATCCATACTTCCACTGCTTTGCAGACAGCAGAGCTGATGGACAGAAAAGACTGGTAGTGATTAGATCTGCAGCAGTGATTCACAGCCCAGGATTATAGTTGTTGCAATTTGCTCGAGTTTGTGCAACCCACGTATCAGATAACATTACAATTTACATTTTCCATGGAATGCTGTCTCAAGAACATATTGATTTGTACTGAATCAGATTACTCAGGGGTTGGAGAAAGCCAAAAGGAAAATTTTACTTTTTTCCTGCTGACATTTGAAAAACAGGATTACACATCTTCACACCTAGCCCTGTGTAACCTTCAGCAATCAGCCTTGGAAAGTTGCATAAGAGTTACAATATTTTTAAGCTTTCCTTGAACAGTTAAGAACTCTCTTCAAATCCCTTGAAGGCAAGGATTTCCTGTCACCTTTGCTGCAAGCACTATGCAGGGTGAGGTGGGGGAAAAGATAGAAAATTGACCCTTTGGGTTCAGCATCACTGTCTCTGCCTCAGATGGATCCAGGTTTGCTTGTTTGCATCTCTGGACTCCTGGATGACCAAACCTGAGTAGAAAAGCTGCCATCTTTAGTGTCAGCAAGCTGCCTGAAGAAGTGAGGGTACTGCCCACATGGGATTTCTGAGGTTTGGGCATGATCAGTCATGCTTTGCCCTCCCTATCGGTATTATCTGTTGTAGTGCTTGGTCTGTGCCACATAGATGGGAAAGTGGTCCTGCCATTGCACAGCCTGCTGCTCCCTCCCCCTCAGTGGTACTCAGTGTGGTAAATGACAGAAAGACTAGACTGAGCGTTTGATTTTTAAATGGTTTTTATTCAGCATTCATTTGCCCTTACTCTCAAATGAAACAGTTTCCAGGAGAACAAATTAAATGGAGTCATTAGAAACCTTAATGTTCAGGCACCTACTTGAATGTATCTAATTTTTAGAGGAACTGAGCCTCTGTGTTCCCTGAGAAACACAGTTTTGAAGCAGTGAAGTCCCTGGGCAGCACCAGTGCTCAGTAACTCCTCAAAATCAGGTCACTCTTGGTTGTATGCCTAGTTTAGTCATTGGATTTTGGCCTCAAATCTAACATGTGTGTGGAGATGAGTGGGGAGGGGGAAGCTGAGATATATTTTTTTAAACTTCTCAGCTGCTTTGCTTAGAAGTCACAGACTGCTCTTTGTAAGGATGCAGCTGTGGCTAGTCCATCACACAGTATTTTATTTTAGGATGAGACAAGCACCGAGCCAACGTAGCGCCTATTGTTACTTGTCTGTCACCCTATGTTAGCAGAATTCAATGCACGCAGTGTTCACCAAGGAGATGCGGCATTGGAGACGCATATGCAGATGAAGGCTCTCCAGATGTGTTGCACTGAAAAGTTCAGAGCCCAGAGCACGCAGCAGTTCCTTTTCCTCCCCTTGGAATCTGTATAATTCGATGAGGCACCACAGACTCAATAATCTCAAAAGAAGTAATAGCCTTTGCCACAGCAGGTCACTCTCTGATGCAATGGGAGGAGACATCTCTGCAGTGCTGTGCCAGGAGTTATGCAATCTAAAATGTCAACTTGAAACATGTCCAAGCAGTACTCAACAAATAGCTGTGGCGTTGAACACTCAGGTGCTAGAGATGCTTGGGTGCTCAGAGAGTATGGAAACTCAGCAAAATTACTTTTGTCGTGCCTGAGAAAACAATGGCACTTGAAGAAATTGAGCTATTGAGAGATTCAATTTGCAAGGAAGGAGATGGAAATTACCTAATTGTTTCAATGTACTAGAAGAGGAATCTATTTCTTGGTAGAGAGAACTCTTTTCTTCTTGTAATTGTGTTAAGTCCCAAATCTCTCTTCAAGGAGGGATGCCAGGGATGCTCTTCAAGGAGGTCTATCTGGGATCAGTGAGCTTTCTGCTCACTTCCCAATGGTATTGTGGGGTACATATACCATCTTTCAAGAAGGATTATGATGTCTGGGCTCTTGTAAATTAATCTTGTGCCCTATCTTGCTTCCCAGTTTCACCTCCTTAGCACACTCCATTGCAAGAACCAAGCATTGGAGCCCTGTGTGGAGAATGATTTTGGGGTAAGATGTAGATTGCAACAAGCCCAGTTTTGATGCTCTTATAGTATCAGTCTCAGTTTTGCAGCATAGGCATTTTCCTGGCTACAAAGGATTTGGCAGGGTAATGAAACTGCTCCATGGGGAAACATGTTTCTGTGATACTTGCTTCTGTATACCAGATATTACAGCAACATCTCTCACTGGAGTAACTAGATCCAAATATTTCATCATAAGGCATTTGTTACCCTTCACCAGTTCTTTTGCAGGGTGCACAGAACTACAGGCAACATTGAATTGCTAGAGAGGAGGGCATGGACAAAAGTCACTGTAAAGTCAGCAAAAGCCAAACATTAAATAAATAATCCCAAGCTAAGATGGATACAGCTGGCTCAGGAAACCAGGGCAAAAGCCTTAAAAAGCCTGAACTGTGGAAGCCATTTAGGAGGTGCAATGGTGAATCACAAATATGGTGCAATGAATCTTAGAAATAGTCACCAACTGTGGCAGCTACTCCATACACTGCCACCTCATTCTTGGTAATAGCCATAGCAGAAAGTCTGATTTTCCTTGGCTTATTCACAGAAAAATCAGGGAAAGGGGCCTGCTCCTGGCAGTCTTGCAGCCCAGAGTGGCTCATCTTTGGAGGAGATGTATGTAGCTTTGTCTCACATTGAACAGCTCCTTGTCCAAGCTTATTTAAGAGCTAAAGGGAACTCTAGCTATGACAAACCAAATACTAAAGAGGGTTACTGGAGATGGTAGGTGGGGGTGGAGGAAGAGCATCCAGGACAGCTTATGCCATTCTTGGATGGATATGAATTGGTGACACTGGATGGTGTAGGACAGGCAGAGGGAGGTCTCCTAATGTTCTTCCAAAGCTCTGGCACAGGAACTTGGGTAATTAAACATGCCAGAGTGGTTAGGGTGCATCATTGGCAGACTGGTGTTTGCCAACACAAATCAATTGAGAAGAATTTGAAGAGAAAAGAGAGACAAAGGACACAAGTCCATAAATGTGATGTGCCCTCTTCTCCCATGATGAGTTATAGAGGGATGCACTTCTTGAGGATTGGACTGCAGGTAACAGGCTGGGTGACAAGGGGTTTTGTGTGGAAGGACATAAAAAGACATGAAATTACATTTCTTTTCTTATCCCTTTTCATTATACAAAATGAACCTGAGGGATTCAAAATTCTGGTGGATGCTTTTTTTTTCACTTTGCAATTCAGGGAGTGAATTACAAAGTCGAGATAATAATACATATGATTTTTAATTCCAATTGATTGGCAACTCACAGGAGCTAAGCTTTTTGAATTATTAGTCTGTAAATTCATTGTCTAAATTTGTTTTAGAAACAATCCCTGAGGCGATTAGAAGCATGGGAATAAATTCATCATTAGAATGACCTATTTGCAAATAATTTCTTTAAATAAAAAAAAAAAAAGGGGTTGATTTAAAGAGAAAACAACTCTCCTGTAGTGAATTATTTGCCTATATCTGTTTCTGAGTTTTCTCATCTCCTTCCATAGATTTCTAAGCCTTTATGCATGAGTCACTAGTGATATGATGAAACAAGGGATTTGCATTAAATAAAAATTTCCTCCATCTTTTAAAGACTTGTTTCATCACTTCTGTGCTTCTATCTTTTCTTTCTACAGCAAATCAGAATAGCAAAAAATATGTATAGACTATGTACCTAATGATATTCTCTGCAGTTGTTTGTTCCCACCAGACATCCATATTATTCATACTGTTATTTTTGCAGCTGTTATTGATCAAGAGATTTTAAAACATTTTTTTTTTCATCAGCAACAAGTACACTGTTTTAGGGACATGTTTTGAGAGTTTGCTTTCTGTGGCATGGTTTCTCGTCAGCAGATCTTTTTAAAAATTATAATGTGTGATTTTTATTCTTTGCAAAAGTGCCTTTTTTTTTTTCCATAGAAGACTGATAGTAACTCAGTCTCCAGTTATCTGTTTATATAGTTTCTAACTGAATTACTTTCATAATTATATGCTGTATGTGCTATGCATGAATCCAAAAATACAACAATACAATAAATTAGAGAAAGATGATGATTGATTTAAGAGACCTACTATTTTTATCACACTGTGCTACTGGCATACCAGGAATGCAGCTTTAACCAGACATTCCACTGCTATCAATATCTTTTAGATAAGCTTTAAATAACCACTGGAAAAACACTCTGGACAGCTTTATGGAGATAATAACTGCAATTAAATCATGATTCTTTGGGGAGAAACCCTTAGCAAACCACAGATGAAAATATCTCCATGAGCTCTCCTCAGCCCCGTGTGCAGAGGCAGAGGAACCCACCCCACGGGCGGGATCAATAGGGCCCTTGTTGGGCTGCAGCTGGCATTGCACCCCAGCAGGTGTGCAGGATTTGGGCCATGTGCCTCTGGCAGATTCCTGTGCTCCTGCCTGTCTCCCACCCCATCCTTCTGGCAGCTGGTGGGGGACTGCCCCGCTCCTCCCCCTGGCGCCAGCAGCTGTTCCAGGGCTGCAAGGAGCCCCAGTCCCCCCGCACACAGGGATTTCTCTTTATGGCAAAGACAGAGGCTGGCTGCTTGGGCATGGATGGTATCCATGTGCCAAATGCTCTGGGCTGGGGCTTGGGAGTGCCCCTGGCTGTCCAGCCAGACAGGGCACAGAGCCTTCCCCGGGTACTGCCTTGCTGAGTGCCAGGGTGGTTTTTTGCATAGTTTCTTTCATTGTGGGATGGATTGCAAGTCAAACAAATGCCCTACTGCACTGGTGTACCACTTGTTTTCTAGTGGATTATGCTCGGCTTAAGGCGTGAGCAGCTCTGACTTTCAGGCATGAGGACTGTGCAGTGGGACCCACAGCTTTGCAGGAGGCTCTTTGCTCACAAAATGTGAGGATGGGCATGGATGTTTAGCGCCTTTGGGTTTTCTCCCTCTGTCCTCTTGGAAGGGCTCCCCCTACTCAGAGCTAATAGCAGCGAATGTGTGGTGGTTCCACCCCAGTGACAGAGAATGGGTCAGCCACAGGAGTCTATGCTAGCACTGGCTGGCACAAGGGCTGCAAGAGAGGCAGCACCTCCTGCCCTCCACACACCATCCCAGTGGGATAGTGTTGCTGTGAGCAACAGGTGCTGCATGTATCCTAAATGCCTCTTGGATTGACAGTGATGAGGCATGTTGGAGTCCTGTCCTTGCCTGGGACTAACAACCTTAGAGCTTTACCTCTGGTGAAGTACTTGGCACTTTTCCTCCAGGAATGGGTGAATCCTGTCATTTGCTCTTTATTCTCCCTAGGACAGCAGTGGAAGAAGGACTCACCATCTGGCTAATCCCCCAGGTTTCTTAGTCCCTGGATCCCCTGCTATCCCTTGCAACCATCATTTGAGTCCCAAGACCAATTAGTATTCCTGTTTGGAGACTTCCAAATGTGTGTCCTGCTGGCAAAACTTGATGCCCTCTGTCGGTGTGGCACACCCTGGGCAGTAGCAGGTTCCCCTTGGTGTTAATGTCCTGCTGTTCTCAGCATTTTATTGAGAGGTGCTGCCTATTCCAGCCAGCAGCCTGGGCTGCAGACCACTTTCCCACTGCTGCCAGTCAGTGGCTACTGAATGGCTGGAATTTGCACAGAGAGCAAGTAACAGCACTGGGAGTGAACCCCTGACTTACTCTGCTTTGGACACTGCAGCCACACAGAAACAGGGAAAGCAGTGACAAGTTGCAATCTTTTTTCAGGCCTTATGTGAACACTGAGATGCATAACTGTGGAAAGAGAAACCAGAAAAGCTTTGGTAGACAAAGAGGAGAGAACATCATGAGCAGAGTGGGAATACCCCAAAAGCATGAATAGCTGTTCCTGGTGGGTACAATTACCTAAGTCATTGCTTCATTTGTATTCCTTCCATACCTAGCCAAGTGCTCACCACTTCATGGTGGCCTCCCAAATGTCCTCAAAGTTGTCGCTTTGCTAGCTTCCTCCAGGAATAAATAAGCCAAGCAGCTAACATGGATTTGTGGCTATCTGAGGACTGCTATTTTTGTGGGAAAAAGCTCGGCATTATGCATGTAGACAGCGAGCCAGCAGTGAAGCCAAAGTGAGGAATAATGGTGCCTTTAGAGCTTCTTTTCCAAATGCCTGCCATTAGGGTTTTATGTTCTGAAAGGAGCTTATTGCTTTCAGGCAGGACTGTTTTACCACAAGAAAATTGGAAAAATGAGGAAGAAAGAAGAGGGAGGGGAGAGGAAAAAAAGGAGTCTTGTATTGTATAAAAACAATTGAGACAGTGGAAAGTGGAATTGGTTACTAATGATCTGTGGCTAAGAAAGCATTAAACACATTCAGACTCCAGCCTCTGTGATGATAATACTCAGTGGGTGAGAGGAAGGCAATGTGAATGTCAGCGAAGTCGGAGAGAGCAATAGTCCTGCTGCAGCCTGGTGTGATGCCACCCTGGTTTCCGCGCTCAGCCGGAGCTGCCTCATGCCCACTGGGTACAAGTGATGTGGTCCTGCATCAGCCTTTAGCAACTGCTTTCCTGGCTCTTGGGAAAGCAAACAAACAAGTTTTTGTCTAATATCTGCCCGTTTCCTCTGGAGTCCTGCCGAGAGCTCATTTGGAAGCTGGTTGTAAGGAGCCTCATTGCAGCAGGAAGAGGAGGTGTTACTGCAGCAGGAGATGCTGGGTAAAATTCTGTGGCTTGTATTGCACAGGAGTCAGGCTACATGATTGTTGTCACAGTTCTTGCTGCCCTTAAGATCCACATCATCTGCTTTGGCAGGACTGGCTTACAGCCTAGGGGCGGTAACACAGGTTCTTTTTTTGTGAAATGCTGACATTTTGTTCTTCCTGCTGCCCACTGCCTGTGACTTTAATTTATGCTGCTCAGAAGAGTCTATCTTATGCACTTGTTTCATACAGTCTGCCTTATTTAAGTCTTGTTTAAAATATTTGTGATGGCAATACTTTTGTGGCCACAGGCTCTGTGGAAACAGAACAGCTGTGACATGGTCTTTGCACTCCATGGGAGTGGGACATGTCCCCCATCCTCTCAGTAGACCCTTGTCCTGAACAGCTCTCCTGAGCAGTCTGTCCTGAGAGTGTCCCTGCCTTATTCCAGTATCCATGCACTGCTCACCCCTGCAGCCAGCAGCAGGGCAGTGGTAAGAGCAACCTTTCTTTGTTTTTATGTTTCCTGCCCATGTCAGTCAGCAGTGAAGAAGGTGAAGGCAGGGGTCTCTGCTTCCCAGATCTGCAGACAGGCATGGCTGCCCTGGAGTTGCACAGGGATAAGTGCAAAATCTGCCTCATATTTCCATGTCAGCCACTGCATCCTCAGGTAGGAGATAAACTCATGAATAAATAAATAGATAAACCCAGTAGCATTTCACAGTTCACACAGTGAGGTGCTGCCAGACAGACAGATTTTATGTCAAAACCTCAATCCAGTCCCAAAACCTGAGAACATCTGGGTAGTTTCCTGTCCAGGGCTCAGCTCTGCAAGATGGCCAGGCTGGCTGTATTTCATGAGTCAAAAGTGAAAGAATACAGTGGTTAAGTAACAAGGCTCCATTTGGAGATTCTAATTTTATTATTTTGCTAAAATATCCTCTAGTTTGATGACTTCAGTCACAGGCTTGTTTATTTGCTCTGCTGCTAAACTGTGATTTCTGAAATCACTCCCTGTTGGGCCTTTTATAATTCTCAGCTTCCCTAATAACCTTAATTTTCTGTCACTATTTTCTTTTTCAGTGTTAACACCTGCTATTTTATTCTTCTTTGTTAACTAGAAACTCTTATGGCAAGTCTCTCTTTACTAAAAGTGGTTATGGTAAACTGACATATCCTAATAATATCCCGTGCTCATATGGAGCTCAGATACTGAGGAAATTCGAAAGATGTGTGAAACACTTTTCTATTAAAACAATGAAAAAGAATTCATCTTCAGTACTGTGGTATAGGAAAATTAACAGTAAAAAATGGTATGGTCATTCCAGTTAGACTAGCCTTTGACCTTGCTTGTATATGTGAATTACCAAGAAAGAAAAAGACAAATATGTGCAGTAATTTCACGATTATAAGCCTCACCTTTTTCATTGAAAAATCCAGCCTGCGCCAGCAGTGCAGCTAATCATCAGGTGCGGCTTATTTATGTACAATTCGTGGTGAAATGCCAGACCGGAAGTGCAAGCCGGCTGGGGAGAGAAGTGCTGCGGAGCCGCAGCTGGCCGGGGAGCTGCCTTGGAGCCACAGCCAGGTGGGCGGGGGGAAGGTGGGGAGCGAGCTTCGCAGGGCAGGCGGGTGGGGCAGTGGAGGAGCGCTCCTGCGCAGCACCGTGCTACCCTGCCGCGGAGCCGCCGCACTGCCCCGCCGCAGCTCGAGGCCGCTGCATGGCAGTGTGGGGAGCCGCCGCCGCAGCCGAGCAGGCGGGGAGCCGGAGACGGTTTCCCGCGGCAAGGAGGCGGCGGGTGGGTGGCTTTGAGCGTGCAGCGAGGGGGCGAGCCGCCGCCTTCACGTGGCAAGGGGAGTCGCTGCCGAGCAGGCAGGGCGCCGCGGCAGCCAGTGCCGGGGGTGGGAGTGCCGGGGCCCACGGCATGGGGAGGGCACCTGGGGCTGCATTTAAAGGCTTTGCCAGTCTGTGAAAACTGTTTGTAAATTGAGCAACTTGACAGCAAACCCTGCGATTGCTTGATTCTGTTACTAACTTGTTACATTGTTGCATGATTCCTCACTTTTAAAAAAAAGAAAAAGGCTTATATTTGGGTGCGGGTTATATATGGACAAATCCCGTGGTCTACCGGGAGGTGCGGCTTATAATCAGGTGTGGCTTAGAATTGTGAAATTACTGTAATTATTTGTACCAGTATGCCCAGGAAGTCCAGTTCAAGGGCTGTAGACATGAAGATGTAGATACAGAACAATATGAAGTCCTTGCTCTACAAAACAAACTCTTTAGATATCCAACACGATATGCTAAATGGTACAGATTCCCTTCTGAAAAGGTTATCTCTTTTTATTTAGGTTTAGCTCTTATAAGCTTTATTTGGCTCTATCTGCTCCTTGCAGTGGATGGACAGTGAACAGTAATTTTCTATCTACTGACTCCAAAACATCACAAATTTTCAGAACTGTATAAACCACACCATAGTTTATCATAGTTGGTCTTTCTCTGAGATTTTGCCACCTCAAATATGTCCTTTGTGTCCTTTTGTTGAGATAAGGTGACCCTAACTGAAAAAATATTCAAGATATAGATGAACAGAGCAATCATTATGTTGTTGAGGTGTTTTTGGTTTTGTTTTGTTTTGTTTTTTAACTGCTGCTGAGCAGAGCTGATGCTTCTGTGCAGCTGTCTATTGTAATCTTCAGCATGTACTACCAAATGGTAATTGTCACCTCAGAGTCCATAATTTTATTTCACTGTGAGGGGTATTTATTCTATTGTAAGTGCAGACCTTCTGTTTCATGTCTTTTGGCCCTTTATCTGTCCCTGCCAACTCCTTCCCACTTATGCTATGTCTGCTCAGTTTCTGTAAAAACCATTTATGGGAGACTATACCCAAAGAATTTTGAACAGTTGTATTTTATTTGACTGTCTCAACTGACCTATATGTTAATTAACTTAAAAAAACTCAAATGGATTTTACAAGGCATGATGTCTTGCTACAGAACTGATATTGGCTCTTCCATGTAAGTTGCATTCAGACACCTGTTTGTCTTTTATTGTAGCCCGTACAAATTTGTGCACTAGATTTACAAGCTTGCAGGTCTGTAGCTCTCCAGATCTTCACTGGTGTCACATTTGCTAACCCTCAGCATTCAGTGCCTAAAAATCAACATGGGAAGTTAGGTACCTGTATGAGTGATTCAGCTCTTACTTGAGTTTTTTCAGATCTCTTGATAAATGCATCCAGTCCAGACAACCCATCAACACACTCTCCACAGCCAGTTATGTTTCAGATGGATCTTCTGCAGTATTGCCTTCAAAAAAAGCTTCTAGTGGAAATACCAGCAGTTTCTTCTACAGTGATCCTAGAGACCGAACCATAGAATGATTTGGATTTAGATGCTAGAGATCATCCAGTTCCAACTCCCCACGCCATGGGCAGGACCGTGTGTCACTAGAGCAGAATGTTCATCCAACCTGACCTTGAATTCTTCCAGGAATGGGGCACCCACATCTTCTCTGGGTAACCTGCTTCAGTGCCTCACTACCCTCACAGCAAAGAATTTTTTTCTAATATTTAATCTTAATGTGACATCTTTCAGTTTGAAGTCATTCTCCCTTGTCCTGTCATCACACACTCTTGTGAAAAGTTTCTCTCCATCTTTCTTATAGGCTCCTTTCAAGTACTGGAAGGCCATAAGAATGCAGATATTCACTCTGCTTTTCTGCAACAGCCTTATACCCTGAGAATTCAGCCAGTCAGTGGGCTCTACAGACTGCCTGTAAGGCTTTTTTTGCCCTGATGCTGATGATTTCTTTGGAAGAAGAATTTAGTATTAGGTTTGATTGCTCCAGCCAAATGTTCTTCAAACTTTTTTTTTCCCCCCTGGCCTGCCTAATTATATTTTTGCATTTAATCTGCCAGGTTTTATGATCCTTTTTATTTTCTTCATTTGGATACAGCTTCTGCTTTTTGAATGATGCCTTCTCAATTCTAATAAACTCTTTTAGTTCCCAAATCTTTAGCTCACTACTCCATCATGCCCGCTATTTTTATTGTTTCTCAAGTTTTTCCTAACAGACAGTGTGCACTGGAGCTCTGCTTTGATAGTCCCTGTGCCATTCCATAAGGATTTTGTTCTCTCAGATAACTCTTTTAGTTTCTTTTTAAACAAGTTTCCTTATTTTCATATACTTCAGTTTATTAAGTTTAGCCCAGCTGTGGTTGCTTTTTGATCTTGGATGCTCCAAAGAGTATATTTGATCTAAGAATGTTATGGTCATTGCTTTTCAATGGTGGCTTTTCTATGAACTTTAGAACCAGAATCTACATGATCTTTACTGTCATGCCACATAGTATTTTGAAACCCTGAGATGAAAAGATTTCAAGGTGATAAAGAGACAGCTCAGGTACATGTACCAGTGTCAATGGGATTGATTTAAAGGCAGAATGGTAGAAGAGGTTTAAGAATATATTTTGAAGTATTTAACTGTTATGGAATTTATCAGAGATCAAGAAGGAGGGTAGTGTGGCAATGGAATGACTTAGGCTAATATCACTGGAACAACAGAGCTGGGGTCAGTAAGATACCATAGATTGACTTCATGCAATATTGAGAACAAGCAGAGGAGAGGAAATGATGGACCAGGAAGGCAATTTCTGGTAGCAGCACTCAGAGTGGATTTCAAAGTAATCAAGCAATATTTTGGTTGGATGGTGTGGCATGAGGAGATAACATGACCTTTCTACATACTAATTTGTTCATGCAAACAAAGCTGCCTCTATGCAAACGAGGTAGGTCAACATCTTGAAGGCATTTGGACTCCTGTCTGCAGGAGTTCATATATTAAAAAAAGAAGTAAACCTCAGAAAATGGACTAATGCATGAGAGAAATTAAGGATTGGAAGTTGTGAGTAGTGCTGATGATCTTGAAAGTATACCAGAGTCCTTCAACGCCATATTACTTATGCCATGCTGCTTTGAAGAACCTCTTGGAAAATTAGCAGAAGAACCTCAGGTCAAAATTGTAGTAAAAGGCTAATCCTTCAATTAATCAAATCATTGCGGATGAACTTTTTCATGCAAAGGGAGCAGGTAATTTTGCATTACTGCTTTGCACATGTAGGCTTTATTCACTGAGGAAATGTAATCATCAGTCCAAGCAGTGCTTTCTCCTTGCCTCCCAGCTGATAGCTTAGAAATAAATGTGCGCAGAATGGATGTGTGTGGTAGTAGCTATATTCTTTCTCTCTGATTTATTTGGTCCCATACACGCTGAATACATCAGGCATTTGTTTAAGTGTATCTTTCTGGGTAACTGTGGACTGGAGGAATATTGAACTTGGTATAATATGAATCTCTCAATAAATAAAAAGTCTCCCACTAAATCTCCCTTTATAAAGGCTGAGAAGAGAGATCTGTAGCATTCCACCTGCGTATGAATCGATTTCAATCAGCCTTTGGGAGGTTTCAGGCTGTGTTAGCTGTAGGATAGAAGAGCACAACAGTGAAACTGCCCTCACATCCCTTATTGACAGGTTTGTTATGAAACATGGAATATTTAGATTGAGGAGATTCATCCCAGTACTGCAGATGCCTAGCCCTGTTATCTTCATTTCAAGTCTGCTCTGATGCTATCCACAAGCATACCAGCTTCCCCATCATATGCAATTGGACACTAACTTCTTCAGACAGGCTTTTTCCGCAAATAAAGGAGCTCTTAGCTCTTTAAGGGAGGGAGAATGAGGGGGATATTTTCTGGTCACTTTTTTAAAGGGAAATTTCTGTATTTAGGAGAATGGGCCAACTTTCCCATTTCAGAATCCTCTGATTCAGACATGGGCAAGGTGAGAGGTTAGAGGCCTCATTGTTAATGAGTGAGGCAGCCTCTGATTTTTACACTAATTGAAGCATTTACATTTTTCAGCAGAACTAAAATGCAAAACTAACATATTCCTTGGAGATTTATAACCCCACAATGGATTCTCCTATCCTCTCTCCCTTAATTATCCCAAATTATCTGAACTCTCATGAAGAAGAAAGAAATTAATATTAATATTCCATTTAGAATATACTCTAAAATGCAGTAGAAAATGTAGGCAATAATAATGATAAAGAGGGTAACTAAGATGATTTGGAATATATAATCTTTCTTCTCTTCATTGCAGCTTTCATATACTAGAGTAAGCCAGGAAAACTCGGTATTGCATTCATTTAGCAAAGCAATTTTTTTTCCGCATTAACTTCCAATATATAAGTAAAAGCTTAGTAAAATATTGTTCTGTCTGTTAAATGTAATATTTTGGCTCTGTGCCTTGATCAGAAAAAATATTAGGGATAAAAGAAATTGGATATCTCTTTTTGAATAACTCTTTGTACGTGGGGGGCAAATACACAGGTGTGACTCATCACTGGAGAGCAGACAGGGAAAAATAGCTAGAAGAAAAGAGCAGCTGTAAACAGGATAGGAACTGAAGCAGAAATTAGAGTTTAAGTTGAAAGAAAGGAGGAAATTACAGTTACCAGAAGAGGAAGCAGTGGGGTCAAACTAATCAAAAACTGCAAATTTTGAATTTGTGTCTATGGACTGTAGGTTAGAAAGAGGAGTCTACTTGCATGAAATTAGTAGAAAGGTGCCACAGAGATGGGTGGAAGTGGGAAAGGAAGAATGTCTCCTCATTTGGGTGGTGAGACCAAAGTACCAGGTAAATGTCCAACTGGCCCCTGACTGGCTACTGTTGTGAGTTACAGGTTTGTAATTGGCCTTTGCTGCTCCAAGGTGGCTGCCAGATGCTGTGCCAAGTTCCTTGCTCCCAGCCCTAGGGCATTGACTGCAGGGCTCCCATTGCCCTGGAAGTTTGTAGACACAAGACATGACTGGAGGATTGGTTTAGTTTAGGTTTACAAGTGCCCTATGATGAAAAACACCCTTGAGAAATGGTCCTTGATGGTGGGATACCATTCACACTGAACGCAAAAGTATGCCCAAGTTCAGCTTTAAAATTGAGGGCAGATTATATATCTGAGTCCCACTTCCACATTTTGTTCTGTGTAAATTTGTTCAGTGTTCCCACTCACTGAGAGAAGTCGAGGCTTTCAAAAGACCCACCACTTGTGATGTTGGCTTACATACACTGCCTTGGTGTTGCACCATGGGCTATGATTAACACTATGCTACCCCATGAAGTAATGTTTGACTTCTCTGACAATATTTTGTGTCAAAACTCCAAATTTTAAAAAGTGAGAGAGAGATGGAACACCTCTATTCTCCTGTGCTTATAAACCCTTTTTTCTCACTATCTTAGTACAATGTTAGTAAGTTTTTGTAAGGGTGGAAGACATCAACTACTGTGAAGCCTATTTGCAAAAAATGTTTCATAGGGTATCACATATTGGACCTGAGGATTGTTTTGTGGGTGAAAAGACTGTCGTATTAAAAAAGAAAGCCATAAAAACACCAACAATAGAGAATGATACTAAAAATAGTGAACAGACTTGAGTTCAGCTGTGAATTAAAAACCCGTTTTACTGTTTCTTTTTAGCTTGAAAATAGCCTTTACTGTTTTTGTAACAATTTGCCTGCTCTCTTATTTGGTCAGCTTTCAGAGGCTCAAGACATGTTTGTAAGAAGTATTAAGGCATGAAGAAATATATAGAAACTGGTCATGGTCAACATGCAATCCAGCTGCTCAGGACTGTGATGGCTGCGCAGAGTGGTAGTGCTGTGTGTATGTACAATTGTAGTGTAGCTGAGGCATGCTCTGGGTTGGATATTTTGGGTTCACTTTTGGTACAGAGCTTCTGTGAAAGGAATTGGTGTTTCTCAGCCTTCTCCAACAAGACAAAATATTTGGGAAGGAACACTAGGTCCCAATGAAGTGTTTTGCTGTTTTGTTCAATATAGCAACATTCAGTCTCAGCAAAGGCAATTTTGTGATCCTGCCTCCTTGATTTTATTTAAAAGTCAGAAAAAACCCCAAATCAAAACAAAACTCATGGCTAAAGATGTCAGTAGTAGCTACAGGTTTTTGGTGTGAATGTGTGTTTTGAATAGTTAATAGTGAATATGTGACCTTTAAACATAATGGAATGGGGAAACTAGATTTTATTTCGTTTAGCCAGATGTAACAATGAAGAACTCTTGCAATCCACCATTGGGAAAAAGTAATGTGATAGATAAAGCGCTGGACTGGGATTTTAATCTAGGCATTGCTGTAGAATTTCTACGTCAATTTGTTGAAGAAAATTAACCAGAACATTTAGCCAGGGCTTTCTTATCTATGAAATGAATATGATAATCCCACATTACCAGTCTGTGACAAATCCTTGAATATTACTTGTATTTACTGAAGAGTTTCAGATTAATGCTTTCTCTTCCTCAATTATTTCAAAAAATAACTTTCAAAAAAACATGACTAAAGATATGAAAGCTATTATATTCCATGCCTAATATAAATTGGCTGACACATGCTAGACTGTTCAAAGTCCCTGGAAGAGAAATTAGCATAATTTTTAAAAATTATTGAACAACTGGCTGTCCAAACCAAAATATGACCAAAGATATCTCTTAGTGACTTCATGATCACTGAAAATTTCTGCGGCAGTCATAAAAAAATTATGCATGTTAGTTACATTCCTCATTAATTGTTTTCATTAAGTAAGAGATATGGGACTAAAATGACACAATTTTATTATTAAAACTAGGGTTTGATTTCCAAATATATTTTTATGCAGCAAAAATTTTATGGATTGTTTTCTTGTTCATCATTTAATGAGCAGCAAAATATTCTGCAAACTACCACAGAAGAAAATAACACATACAAAAGGATGAAGAAGGAAATAGAATAGCACATGCTATAAATTGAACAAAATAAGTACAAGGTATCTCTGCATGCTTTTTATTACATGCCTTTTTCCCTATTACTTTGGGTAGAAATACTCTACATTTCTTTATGGGAATTAGGGTAAGACACTGAATTCCAGTGCTTGATACCTTTTCTTAATTTGGAAAACAATAAATGTTTTCCATTCTTGTTTCCATTTCCTTACAGTTGTCTCCTGTGCATCACATATCAAATCTGCAGTGATGCTCATTTGCAAGAAGAGTGCCACATGTGATTGCATGATGGTCAGATTGTGGAAGACTTGCCTTCCTTTCCTTTTCTGGAGATCCCAAAAGCCACATTTGTCTTACAGGCTCTTTGCTATGGGTGTAACTCAATGGGATCTTCAGCTGTATAAAGTATTGCCATTGAAATGCAAGCTGTTTTTCTGCAGAAAAACACAAAAGTTTAAAAAAAAACCCAAACAAACCAAATAAACAGCAACAAACAGCAAATGAAAGGGTTTCTAGGAATAAAAAGGTGAACACCATTAGATAAATAAAACATTAGGAAAAAGGGAAAATACTTCTGGAAAACAAATCAATATGATTAAAATAAATTATTTGAGAAAGTTGACAGGCTTGCAGAAATTTCTAGCTTACAAGGTATTTGCAGAGAGAAAATATGATGAATCAAGACACTATCATCAAAGTAAAAACTCTAAGTCTTAAAATTTTAACTTTAGCTTGTAGAAAGTCCAAATCTTTTCCTCTGTGACATAAATTTGCACAGGCAGTAGAAGCTTCCAATTACAGAGTTTCTTCTGTATTTTACATCCTTGGAGAGAGGGTTTGTCCTTTTGTAAAATGAGTATGAGAGTCTGTCCTTCCCAATTTATGACTTCTACATGGCACATTAGGAACTGGAATTATTTATAAAAATAGAAAGAAAAGAAAGCTTAACAAGCTCATTCATGGATAGTCCTATTTATTCACTGCAAAAGGACATTTTGCCATGGTGAAACAGTGACAGGACTTACCCTGAGTTGTCATTCAGCCATGGACTAGACCCTAGCTATCCAATCTTTCAGGTAAATGCCCTGATAACAAGGGTGTAGAAATACAGGCATAATCATGTATTTTTTTTTTTTTCCTCTGTTGATTCTAGTGATTTGTGCCCAACTCAACAGAGTAGGGAGCTGCAGGGAGGTCTCTCCTTCTGGGGCAGCACCCCAACCCTCACATTGCTAAGCAGCAGCCCAAGAACAAGTATCACTGTATCGAACTCCTCTTTGCACTTTCTGGACAGGTAGCCTCTATCTAAGCTGAGGAACGATCACTTGCTCCTCCTTCCATCCAGGTTGTTTTAGGAAGTCATGGCTCTACCCCCTTGTAGCCCACCTCATCAGAGGTTCCCATCCCCACATGATTTTCTGGAGGAACTTCTCTGTTGGGAAGGCAGTGTTTGAAGCAGGGCAGAGGCACACAATGTCTTCTGGCTCCAGTTGTGCTGAGAAACTCTTAAATTTTTTTTTGTTTTTTCAGTTGAAAGTTTCTGGAAAGTAAGTGAAACTCTGACCAAAACAGTTTTGCTTTGCTAGAGATCAGATGTTTGCTGTACACATATTCTCCTGATAACTTAATAGTCTCACCAAAAAAATCAATAAATTTTCGCTATTAGACTTCTAACTTTGTTTCAGTTTCCAATGATGGCTTCTCATCAAAATTCATGTTATGAAGGTCCAGGGCTTGAGTTAGCTTTTATAGCTTTCCCATACCAGACCATATTAACTCCTGTTATAATCTACCCGTCTATGCTGAACTGAAACTAATGCATTGATGGCTTTCTCTTTACAAAATTCTCAGGTCTGGATTGTTGTATGTTGAATAACATGGAATAACAGAAGTGTGAATTGCCTTGTAAATTCACAGTTATTCTCTGCATTTTAGTTATTTATGCTAAAATGTCTCAAAGGCATCAATTCACTTTGTTTTGGGAGAAGGCCTCAGTTGAGTTGAAACTAAAGAGAAAAAAATAAATGCACATGCACCATTGAAATCTGGATCCAAAGAAGGTAGTTTTTATGTCAGCTTTATTTTTGTGGGTTTCTAACAACTGTCTTATTTAATTTGATTGTGAATGAGGGGAGAAGATGTACTGCCATGAATGCTAGCACATGGTCTGAACTTCAACTTTTCTTATTACTTCCATTATCACAATGGATCTTCATTGGCCTGAATTGCTAACATCCTTAAAGGAACGATAAGACCAAGATGGTTCTGCCTGTCATTCACTGATGTGTGAATCAACAATCAAATGATTGATCAATTTCTCTGTGTTTCAGTAGCTACTGTCATCCTGATTTGCTGTATAAAATGCAGCAGTTTCAGCTAAGTTTTCTAAGGGGTAGGTAAAGTAAATTAGGCAATTATACATAATCTTAGATTTAAAAATTGAAAATCCATCAGCATCTCTGTCTTGCAGAGAAAATACACTCCAAAATCTGAAAATACGAGATCTTTTGTAAGGAAGAAATATCCTTACAAAAGAAAACTCCTGTAGTCCTGACAGTCTGCGTGTGAATGGCTTTCATGAATTTCTAATATATTTTTCTTTTGTTCATTTTTTCAAAAAATCTTTGGACTCCAGAAGCTTTTAAGAAGGAGAAGTTTTTAAAGTGGAGCAATAGGAAGTGCTAAATATTTTATTAGTGATTTGCTATAACATGCTTTTCCTTTATTCCTGTAATAGAAAAAAATCATGACAGCAAAATGATGAGGATTAATGTATGAAAATGTATTGCATGGCAGCCTCTGAGTAAGGTATTTATAAACAGTTTCTTTAAAAAAGAAAGTATGTCAAAATAGATTACAAGAAGTCTAGGAAATTATTGTAGTCAGATCAAACAGACTACACAGTCCCTGAATTTTTTTCTGTACTATCTGCTGCATCCTGAATGAGATCACCCAGTCTTCATCTTCTTCCCTCTCTCACAGGAACGTCACAGTGCTTTTGTTCACCTCCTTGGTTTAAAACAGAGTAAAGTGAGTGACTCTCTCAAGAGTTTAATGTAGGAAAAATGCTTCACAATTTAAGTGAGGTTTCATCCCAAATCACTTCTCAGTCTATTTAGTCCTTTTTGCTGTTGTTGGTGAACCTGTGCCCTTCATGGTCTACAGGTAATAATTTACTTTTAAACATTAATATGACCAGAGTTGTGTATTCTACATAATCTGTCAAAACTAAGGAACAATGAAGAGCTGCAGAAACAAAAAACTCCAAAGTCGAATACCCAAATCTATAGATTAAAAACTGAGACAGAAACCATCAAAATAGAAAAGTTGAGGCAGACAGGCTGAGCAATAGTTTTGACAGTCTGACTGGAAGCCACTGTGCTTTAGGCTGCGAGGGCTTCATCCAAGTTTTACTGGGGGCAGTAGAATGGCTTCAACAGGCTTTGATTCAAACACAATTCAGCCAATTTATTGAATGATTTCTTCATTTTTGTCACACCGGTCTTGTTGCTGAGCAGGAATGAGGTGGAAAGGGACAAGGGAGGCCAAAGGAAAGTTGACCACACAAATGTAATGTTGGAAGCAGTAGACTGCATGGGGTTGTTCAGCCTCCACAAAGAACCAAACTTATTCCCATGGAAACCAATGTTCAAAGATGAATAAGTAGCCTGGCTCTCAGCAGCTCCCTTTCCTTTTTTCTCTTTTTTTCTCTCTTGGGATGTTTTGTTGTTGTTTTTGGTAGAGGGAAAGAAAGAGTCTCTTCACCTCCAAGCAGCTTGAGAAAAGAGTGGCAACATTCATTCCACTAATAAGGTGTCAATTAATGCAAAGAGGAATGTCCTGGATTTCTCAAAGAGATGTATTTTTCAATAGGAGCTAGTCAAGATGTTGATGAGGTTTTGTTTCTCTCTTTCTTTTTTTTTTTTTTTTTTTTTTTTTTTTTTTTTTTTTTTTGTTTTGTTTTGTTTTGTTTTGTTTAAATGGAACATACACTTTCTCGAAAAAGGGGGCTGCTAAACTGGTGTTGTAAGTCTGCCCTCACGTGTTGGATTTTAACTCTTCAGGAGAGAAAGTATAAGTAAGCTCAGAGGAATCCACCAGATGGACTGTGGCACCACCCAGTACAGATACTCAGGTCTGTTTTTTTTTTAGTATTGAGGTTTAGATACTGATGCAGATGCAGCAATGTGTTGCATCCCCAGGAAATACACAGAGGTATGCACCATCCATTTAATGTGGCAGATATGGGTCATTGTAATTCCTACAGTAAGTAGATCATGAATTCAAAGGGAATGTTACAGAGCTGTTACTGATGATAAGTGTTATCAAAAAAGATGAAAAGTGGGCTGAAAAGCATGAGAATGATCAACCAACTTTTAGTAAGTAAGGAAGATAGTCTCAGAAATCTGAAGGGAATCCTTTGTGTTTGGTGTCTAGTGAGGAGGGTTTCTGAGAATAGGAGATGCCATGGATATAGAGTCATATGGGAAATGTCCAGTGTGAGTCAGCATGAATCAGTGCTTAGCTGGGGCACAAGTGATTCTTCAGTCTTTGGAACCAATGAAGCCAGGTCTCCTGCAGGCTTCCACCTGGGCCAGCTGAGCCTGATGTCTCTAAAAGTGTCAGTGCCCACTTAATCTTTGGTATCATAAGCATCTGCAGAAGAGCTTTTCTGCCCAAAGGAGGACCTCTTCTGTATGGATCCTCTGATACCTAAGTGATGATCTCATGCTGCAGTCTTTCCTTTAGTAGGGAATAAATTTTGGCTGCTCTCCCTTTCCCCTCTCCAGACATCTGTTTCTGTAAAATTTAAACATAATGTCTGTCTGTCTATTCCACTTGGCAGACATCAGCCAGTAAGTTCAAAATTATTGGCGAAACCAGCCAGAAAAAATGATTGCCTAAGCCTCATTTCCTTAGGAAACTAGCTAAAAAGTTAATATTAGCAATAACTTGTGCATTGGAGCAACAACTGGGGGAATGCAGCGTGGCACTGGAGCTGTGTATGCCCAAGTGCAGCCTGGTGCGTTGCTCCCATTGCACTTTTGCTGTAACCTTTCTCCTGGGCCCTGTTGGCAAACAAACCTTCCTCCAGCTGCTATGTGGGTGAATAGTCACAGCAGAGCCCTTGGCAAGGAGGAGTCAGGTCCTCACTTCTTCTTGGCTTACCTGCTGGCTTTTTGGGGTGTGGACACTTGCTCACCAGAAACAGATGGAGACTACATATCGATTTAATCTGGATTTTCCCTGGCCTTCTGCACTCAAATAAACAGTTTGCAGTGGGTTTCAACTCCTGTTACTCAGTAATTCATTTCCATGGCATTTTTTAAAAAGTCTTTGAAAAGACCTGCATGTTCTTCTTCTCCAGAATATATGAGTGTCAATTTGGTTTAATGAATCTATCTGGAGTCCTGAAATTGTTTTTTTAATTCACTCTTTTAAAGTTTAGTCTTTTCTTTCTGGATAATGATTCACGGATGTGGAGTGTGAGTAATGTTTTCTGCTGCAATTGGTAGAAACCTGGGTGTCTGTTCCTTCACTGCTCTCTAGGGTCTTCATTTTTACCTGTGTGGTGTTCTTGCTATATCCTCCCTCCCCTCCTTTCCTTTTCTCAGAACAGTGCTTATTAAATTGCATTTATCTTTCCAGAACACTGAAATTATAATCCCCATTAAAAAAAATCCTTAAAACCCCACCACATTTTGCAGCATTTCACAGCAGACTCTTCCTTCTCCATCTCCATCACATATGGTCAGTGATAGTTCACTGTGATCCCTTCAGCTCCCAGTGTGTTAAGAAGTTCCTTATATGCTAAGAAGGTATACAGCCAAAGCTGCTTGTGCTGAGATTTGTTTTCCTATGTGAACATGAAGCAGGGCAATGGCATTGTAACTGCTTTGCAGCGTGAGCTCATTTTGAGTATTCTCTTTTATCCTGAGGCAGTGACCTTTCTATTACCAGCCTCTCTGAAAGGAAGGAGTAAACCATGTCTTGTCTGTGTCTTCCTGTTTATGGTTTATATGTGGCTCAAAGTTGTGCCAGAAACTTAATGCCATTTTACGGCGAGGTTTTACATTCTGTCTGTGATGTACTAATTATCAGGGTGTGACAGAGCACTTATTTCCTATCATAAACCAGGGCTGTTACCCAGGAAGAAAATTTTGTTTGGTCATGAAAGAATGTAACAATATGAAATATTCTCTGAGGACCATATTCTGATCCTGTTGACAGCGATGGCAATGTTGGTTTTGTCTTCACTGTAAGAGCCACATAATGAAAGACAAGGCATTTCTATGCCCGCTTCTATTTTATTTTTTGAGAGCCAATTCCCCACAGTACTGTCAGCACTGGACAGTTGAATACCTGGTGCAGCATTAGCATGGGATACTCAGTATGCTAGAGAGCCACAGTCTTTGTGGATGTAAATTAGTGTAGCTCCTTTCAGGGCTCCATCAGGGGCAGTGCACTGTTTTATATTATGGGGAAGTCTTGCTCTCAGCTTCAAGCTGCCATTTCCTCCTGTTTTTAGAAGGGAAAAAGCAAAGAGTCTGCACTCGTAATCCATTCTTACTAAGGGGAGGATGGGAGGAAAGAAAGAAAACAATCTGGAGACTGTGTAGCAGTTTCCTAGTTCCCTACTTGTAATACACAGTTAATGCCCATGACTTGATGGGAATATACTTGCACTCAGCCACACTTGCCTACGGCAAAAGAGACAATGAAGTATTTCTGCTTAGACCATCATAAGGCTTCACTTGAACAGCAGAAGCACAAGTAGAAACCAGATTCAAACCAAGGGCAAGGGTGAACAGAGGGCAGCCTCCAGCCTGGCCGGGGCTCTGAATGCTGTGCTCAGTAGCACTGGTTGTTGGGCACTGTGCATCAGGATGGAGCCTTGTGCTGCTGTTGCTATCAGTTTTTCATACATTCACTGCCTGGTGGCTATTTCTTCCTCTTCTGTGGAAGAGATGGTAGAATTTAAACCCAAGTAAGAAAGTTGGTCTTTTTAGACAATTCCAGCAGACTATACAACTCACGGTGTTCAGAACATGTGCGATATTATATTATAGACATTTCTGGTTGTAAGAGCAGAATTCAGCCTTGTACTAATTTACATGATTAACATGAAGACAGAATGTCCCACCATACTTTTATAGCACTGGAATGCAAATTTTGATTTACATTCCAATTCAGTTACTTTTCTGACTGATATACTCCCCCTTCTTATCCTCCTCCTGAAAAAAAAGGAAAAAAAAAAAAAGCACCAGCATTTTCATCTTTAACTTTTATCTTAAATACCTCTTTCTGATCTTCTGCAGACTGACCCTTGATAGTTTTCAATGAAATAGATGCCCCCTTCTGTTCCACATATCCCATAATTTACTGGCGTCTTGCACCTGTCAAAAGCCACATTTCCTCCCCCTGGGAGCATGCTCCTGTTCAAGTAACCCTCCTTTCCTTGTAACTAGAGAGAGAGCTACAGGTGTCAGTTAAGCCATGAGTATCTCTTTGATCTTTCCGAGATATTTTTAATTGGAATTTTTCTTCCTAAGGATTTTTTTCTGTGTACTTTCAAATAGAGCAGCATTTGTTTTGTTTTCAGTAAGCCTGGAGCCCAAATTCTGCTGGTGCATCCGTGAAAAATGGAAATGATTCCCCGCATTTTGGCAGATCACTCTGCATTAAACCTTATCCACAAAATGGTTTTGGTCTCCCTTTCATCTTTCATTTCTTGTTCAGATCTTGTTTCCCTATTTATGAATAGCCCTTCAATGAGTGCTTGAAATCCACTCCTTATTTGAGAAAGTGCTC
This sequence comes from Sialia sialis, assembly GCA_009812075.1. NCBI lineage: Eukaryota > Metazoa > Chordata > Aves > Passeriformes > Turdidae > Sialia > Sialia sialis. The sequence continues at coordinate 26,152,291 of VRYO01002297.1, forward strand.
AGATAGTTTCCCAAATCAGGAATATAGAAAACGTTCATTTATACAGAAAATACTTCTCTGTCTGGAAAGTTTCATGATACAATAAAAAATCATGTATACTGAAGGAAAAACAATACTTACTAATTTTCTGTGGAACTGATTTACCCTTTTTCAGGGCAGCAACTTTTTCTAACTGGTGTTCTGCAGCTGAAATGGAAGATGAGAGTCTAAAGCACACATTACTGGGGAGACCATTTCCTTGTGCTATCAAAGAGACTGGATGTAGTCACTGCTGGCTTTCTCTGTACAGCTGATGTTCAAACTGAAATTGGCCTCATGTCTGTGTCTTCTTTCAGAGATTTTAGTAGTAATAAATCCTAAAAAACACATTTTAAAAACTAACACCATCAGCCATAGCTGACAATTTAAACAGCTCAATCTGGGATAGCTAACCTGACCACTTTCATTTTTGATTCTGACCCTTCCTTCTCTCTCTGGTTCTCCTGTCTTCGCAAAAAGACTCTGTTGCCTGTGTGAAATAGTTGGAGAGTGTCTGTGTTTCTAAAATACTCCAGTACCTGTGAGGTTTCCAAAAACTCTGAAACCATTTCTGCATTATTTTTTAATTTTTTTTTTTTAATTGCTTGGTAATGCTTTCCTTTCTATGTCACAGCATTCGTGCTGGGGCAAAGCCCAGATCATCCTGTTTCAGGCTTTCTTGTGCTGCAGCTAGTGATCCTTTTGCTCTCTGCCCTTCCTAAAATGCCCCTGAACAATACTGCAGACCCAGAAAAAACCCCTCAGCCTCCTAGTCCCACATCACTTACCCACCCCAGCCGAGCTCCTGTCCTTCCACAAGTCAGGGGGACCACATAGCACCTTTTGCCTCTGCCTAGAGGAGCCATTCAAGGTATAGATGTATATGTGTGTATGTGTATGTATATTTTAACCTGTGTAATAAATTTGTCTCTTTCCAGTGTGACATGATAGAATTTAGAAAAGTTAGAAATTAGTTCAACTGTATTTCCTTATACTTTAGTACCCCTCATACATCAGGCAAG
>VRYO01002297.1:26154330-26264684 GCA_009812075.1 Sialia sialis
TCAGCAGTTTTGGGCAATGGGACTGCAGGAAGGACTTCTGGCCTCATGCTGGAGACCTGAAGAAGACAGGTTCCCATACAGCTCTGGAGAAGAGATTGTTCAGATAGTCTGGCAAAGATGCACATGAGTTTGAGGACATTTTAGTGCTGGTCTGCGTTAAACAGCCAGGGACCCCTCACAACTAATCTTACAAGCTTCTCTGGGGCTTTATCCTGACCTCATCTTTGCTCCCATTCATAAGTATAGTAAGAAAAATTCCTTTTGAGTCACCCTAAGGAAATGTTTAAAAGAAAACTCATCTTTGTTTTTTCCTAGATGTGCCCTTGGCTCTGCTAAAGCAGCTGCTGGATAAGGCCAAATGCCATCCAAGGCTTTCTAAGTAGTAGATTTTGCTGAATGCAGCTGTGAGAGCAGAGGAGTAGGTACCTTTTATTTTTGTAATGATTTTTATTCTGATTTTACTCAAACCTTTACATATGCATATTTGCATGTCTGTCTTTACAATTTTGAGCAGGTATAGGGATTTGGTCAGAACATGCTGACTGCAGGAAATAGAAGACTTGTTCAGAAATACCTCACTTTAATGAAGTAAATATCATGTAATACTCAGATGACTCCCACAAAGTTGAGTATTTGTCCTCTACAGCACAGCTTTGGGTTTTTACACCATGTTGCAATATTCATACTGCAATTATGAAAAATGGATAGCCATAGAATTCCTTTTGGAATATTCTATTTCACAGTAAAAGTATGTATTTTTTATTTTTTTTCCTCATTCTACTTGAAGGAATCTTGAAGAATTTGAGAATTCCCCACAAAATAAAAATTCCAACTTTTAATAAGCATTACTAAAATAAGTGTCATCCACACTTAGCACTGTGGGATTTTGGAAATAAAGTCCCACCTGTTTCTTTAGAGCATTTTGGGGAAGAATGAAAAGTGGACGTATAGGAGAGGGAGGTATGCCTGTTGGTGATTTGAAACATAAGCAGGACCCTCCATTCCAATTTTATCTGTAAAACACTCCCTAGTGTGAGATAGCTATTGCCTCTGAAGCCTTCTACATATCTCTTGAAATCCCAAGGGTCCTTTTTATAACGTGCATTGTATCCCCATTGCCCTTGAGATCCTATATTACAGCTGCTTTCCTCAGAATGATTTGATAAGAATATCTGTTTTGGACTATGTCAGTGTTAGAGAATTGCTGTCAAGCATCAAGAGATGCTCTCTTACTCCCTATGGGGCTTTAAAGATGCTATTCTAAAATTAAAGTGTTTGGTATAGATAAGATACTGAGGGTTATAATGAGGTCAAGAGTTGCTGGCAGTTTCCAACAAGATTTTTTTTTAAAATATGTTGATCGGATCTCTTTCTGTGGTTATTTCCTTTTTTCAACAGAGAAATATAGACAGATCAGGTAGAGAAACACTAAGGAACAGAAGGATTTAGAAAAATATTTGGAAATCATTCTGATTGCATTGTCTAATTCAAGTTGCCCCATTTTATTATGCTGGCATCCTCTGCAATGCAATGTGACATGGAATATGGGATGTAATGAGATATGCCCGCCAAATGCAATGTGCTTTGTTTTAGTCAGAATATATTAATCCACTTACTGAATAATTGACCCAAAGAGATTCTGTCAAACAGTATTAAATTATTCACTGGATTTCTAAACCAGCAGGCAGTGTCCTTTAAATATTTAAGAATAATGTCAAATAATTTTCCACAGCAAAATTATTCTCTTTTTTTGTGTTTGTTGAGGTTTCCTGGCTGTGCTCTGTTGTTTCAGGAGGGCAGGATAATTAAATAAAAGCCAGTGTGCCCTTCAGGTGCTTTCTCACCTACGAGCAGCCCAGAAGGGGAAGGAAATGCTCACCTGCTTCAGCTGTCAGACCCAGCCAGAACCATTAGGACTTTTTATGCCTCATCCATGAGTTTTTAAGGAAATCCCAAACTCTCCAAATACCTATACCTATTTCACCACGTAGCCTCTTGCCTTGGCAGTGAGTTCCCCCAGAGAGGGTGCAGCACAGAGTCTGTGAAGTGTCCTGTTATTTCCTACCCTCAGGCCTCATAGAACCTCTCTAGGTGTGCATTATGAGATAACAACCTTGCCGGATCAATTTTGGTGTGGAAAATAGGTTTCCTTAAAAAAGGGGCACCGGTACAGCAGCATTCAAGTTCTACCAATTACAGTGTCTGACACCTTTCCCCTTGAAGGTGGCATGCTGAACGAGTGCAGGGTATATTTCTGGCTTGTTTAAAAAGGATGAGGACAGGCATCTGATAGCTTACCTTAATTATTCCATTTCCTCCTCCCTATATACATTTCCAAAATCTAATTATAGTGCTCATGGCCCCTGCTATCAGCCAGCACCCAGATTAATATAAAGCCACGGGAAGGACAGCTACCTCCCTTCATGCTTTCCACAACATTGCAAATCTATTCCAGCAGTCTTTTGATGCTAATATTTTGATACATTCATCATTGTGTTAGCATCAGCAGTGAGCAATATTTACAGTCTATAAGCTCTTCCAGGACCAACTATTCATATTATTCCTGTTAAGTCCATTCAATTTTCCACCTGAAATACTACATTTATCTAGTCAGAGTTTGACATCTACTTTCGGGGGATGGGTGGGGGGGGCGGTGGGGTAGGGCAGGGTAAGGGGCTGCTTTTAATAACAAGTTTTATTTAATTGTATGTTTTGCTTCTCCTAAAGAATACACTGAGGCAATCTGTTATGTATTGTCAATCAAGTAAGATGCACTTGGCTGCATCCTCGGGTTTATTATCTAGGTCCTAATATGGGGACATTTTTGTGCATATGCATCTGTGTGTGTTGAGGTGGAATTGCTTATCTGTTCTGTAGCTTTATTTGGACTGGAATTTGCTGCAATGTCCTCACGACTTCAGGAATGTTGTCCAGGGTTATGGTCTGCGTATAGTCAAGGGACAGTGGAAAGCCTTGCTTGATAATATTCCTATTGCAAGCCACAAGTATTGTCACACTCTGCTTCTTTTAGTAAACAATCAGACTCCAAACACACTAAATATTCTTTATTTGTCAAAAAAAGAGTAATGATTATTTTGCATTTGCTCTACCTTGAAGGCATTTAAATCTGGCTTTAGGAGGCAGCAAACCCTATGGTTCTGCTTAGGCACAGTGAAGTAAAGCCCAAATAGAACAAAAATGTATAGGAAATTCTTATCATCATCATCATCTTCTTCCTCTTTGGACAAGTGAGAAAAGTGTAGCAGCATTAAAAATAAACTTTGCACCTCCTGCAAAGACTTACATAGCTCTTTGGACTTTAAATTCCAAGATTGCCGAGGACATAATGGATTTCAATGTTCTGGCACTTTGGAATAGCAACAGCAAATCAAGACTTGGCCAAAGAATGCACTGCTCCATTATATTGCCTGATGGACTCCCCTGCTATAATCCCTACTCACTGCACAGGGAAATTTATTCTCTGAGCAAGAGCTTGTGAGAGACTTCTTTTGGTATAAAACACACACCTTTTTCTCATATTTCCTTTGTGCAGAAACACCAGGGTTTGTGCATGGTACTGGTGTGAGAAGAGCATGTCCAAGACTCCTGTTAGCCGTCACCACATGCAGCGGAGATGATGGATTGAGCTAATTGGGAAGGAAGTTGCTGTTTTATGAGAAATTCTACATTAAATTCTGTTAAATGGAACAAGAGCAAAGAAACCCATGGTAGTTTCCAGGAAAAAGAAAATAAATTAGGGTCATACTAAAAGCTTAAGAGAATCAAAATTTTTAATTCTAGTCTCAACCTTTTAAAAAATCTGTACAGTAAATGTGCACATATAAAGGGATTAAAAGCCATAACTTGAAGGAGAAACTATAAATCTTTTCTTTTAGAAATTACTGCTATGATCTTCCTCGGACGGTTAATTTCTCTGTGCTCCAGGTTTCACTTTTTGCAACCTTTTCTCTTATTGGTCTATGATACCTCAGGTGGGTCAAGCCCAGACTTTTCCCCCAGTGTGCTGTTCATGCTGTGCCTGTTGAATGGAGAAATGACTGCTGTTTTGAGATGCAATTCCTCAAACAGCATCCATCACTGTGGAAGATCAAGAAGCCAGGGCAGAAGGTGACCATGTCCCAGGAACCTGCCCCAAAGAACCTATCTTCCTGCAGGATCTTGTCAGAGTGGAGGCTCTCCTGCAGACACAGCAAGGAGAAAAGTGAAGGAGAAAAGGAAGAGAAGGGCTGCTGAAGGTCTGGATGTGGTTCTGCTTACTGCTCCTTTGGGTAGAGAATCACAAGTGCTGTGCTTCAGCACTGGGGAAAAGCCCTGGAGCTAACAGACACTATAACCTTTCCTTGGTGGGGTTCTTACCAGTAAAATTCTGTCTTTGTGTGAACACAGAGATCTGGAATGCTTTTCCCAGACATGCAGCTAATGGCTATTAGAGCTAAGGTAAGAACCTTTCCCTTCAATTTCCAGTCTGAAGCAAGACTGAGTTTCTCCCTGTTGCAGTGTAGGTGGCAGTGTCTGTGGTGCGCCACTCTGCTGGTAGTGTTCCCTGTGCTGACATTACTGTGCTGCTCACACAAAGCCAATGAAATGAGTGTGGAGATCTTACTTGCCTTGGCTGCTGTGCCAGCAGGATGCTGACATGCTGCTGACATTGTGCAGTCCTGCAAACTAAGCTTTTCGGGAGAAAGGCTGCCAAAGCTTTACAGAAAAGCATCTTAAACCTCAGGTGCTGCAGCATCATCAGGCAGGGCAGTGATGTGCTCTGTGTGTGTGTGCTGGGGGCTGACACCAGTGTGAAGCAAACGTCTTTTGAACGAATTGGTGCCAGAGGGAACATGCACAGCATCCCGAGGCAGCCTCAGCGAGACATTCGACTGATTAGATATTGAGGTCAGGCGCTGAAATACCAAGGTCATGCCACATCCTGCTTTCCTCACCCAGCTGGGCCCTGATAAAATAGCAGCTGGTAAGACCACCAATCAGATAAGGTGACAATTTTCAACAGTCTCAAATTATTGTTGCAGCCAGGGAGGTCCAGATAAAATCAATCAGATGCTGGAATGATTTAGCCATTTGTGATTTCTCCCCCACTCCCTTTTTTTCCTATTCTTCTTTCTGAAGACACAGCCTTGTGAATGTGAACACAGGGAGAACTCACAGAGTCCCTCACCATTCTCAGAACAAAATGTAAGGGCTGATTTATGGGATGGATTACTTGGAAATGGTAATTCTTGGCTCTTTATGATGTTTTGTCGGAAGGTGCAGTCCAGTCAGAGCAGGTGGATTGCACTGAGGTTTTTACAAAAGGGATGAGAGAAGGGGGATGGTAGTGAGTATAGTAACTCCTCTAACACAGCAGTTAATAAGACACCAGCACATTAATCATGTGACAGATATTGAATCTAACAGAGCAAGGCAACAGCTTTTAAAACCAGCCAGTTAAGCTACTCCTGGTAGAAAAGCTGACTGAACATCACAGGTTTTATGCCACTATTTGAAATTAAAGTTGTTTTTTAACCCCTTTTTTTTTCTTATGTTTTTCTTTTGTTTTTCCTCCTTGTTTGAAAGTTTTAAAATGTCTGCTTAGACCTGTAAGAAAATAAGAGATAAACAATTCAGGACTGTAACAGAGCCCTTTCCCCCTGTCATACCCTGGGCAACACCTCTGGTGTTTACACTAGACCCTGCTGTGGTCCCTCTCCTGAGCTGTACTGGCAGGGCTAGATACGGGCGAAAGACTCCTGAGGGTCATGGCATAGAAGAAAGTCTCTGATGCTGTGATACATCCAGGATAGGCTCCTGATTAAAAAAGACATGATTATCAACTGCAGCTTAGAGATGTGGCTCCCTTCTTTCATGTGACTTTCTAGGCAGTTTTATCCTACGAGATCATGTACACCTTGGCCTCTTTTATGATCTTTTGCCTGACTAGAAGTGGCAAAGTGGGGTAATTTTGGTGCACAGCTACTAATGAGCCCACACCTCATTGGTATTCTTTATTTAAAAGAACTTCAGTAATTTTAATGCTGTGGTTATTGATGTTATAGTGAAACTCATTTTTCATCACTAAACATATTTTCTTATCAGAAACATTATAAAATGAAAGAAAAATTACTAAATTAACCACTCAGATGAGTTTTTAGGCTTTCAGCATGTGCCCTTCATTTTGAGCCTTGGTCAAACTGCTTGCCGTAGCAAGTTGGGAGCACTGGGCAAGACCAAAGCAGACAGAGTATCATAAATAGAATCACACATTTGTCAAAGTTTGAAAAGACCTTTAAGATCATCTAGTCCAACTGTCAACCCAGCTCTACCACCCTGTTCACCCTGAGTGTGATTAAACTCCATCACTTCCCTTGACAGTCTGACTAGGTAAAGTTTTGTCTTGCTTCCCATATGACAAATACAGATTTCCAGGGACATGTCTCTTGGCCACTACTGTATGATGAAATGGGCCCTTAAAGTAGGATGCAAACAGATGTCACCATTGTAAATGAATCATAAGAATTGCCTTCCCAGAGGACATCTCATGTCCATCTTGCTCATTAATCAGTCTCTGACAGTGATCAAAGCCTGATGTTACAAGGCAAGATGAAAAAATAATTGTAATAAACAGAGCAAAAAGATGCTTCAAGCCAGTGCTGTGGGAAAAAGTTGTTCTCTTAACTCTGGACAAATCATTAGCAAATGCCAAGCAACAAAAGGCAAATAGGTGGTTCTACTGCTGAGAATCATAAAATGGAGTTTCATGGTCAGAGTTGGCAATAGCTACAGTAAGTGCAGCTTCCAGGGCTGGCTGTGTTTGTAAGATGAAGTCCATAATTTTTGGGGGTAGATCATTTAGGTAAGACAGCTGAATTGCTGGAGAATCACCAGTTCCAGGAAGGCTTGTGAGGAGTTTCGTTTATTTCAATGGACGCTATAACTGGTGCAACTCATTACAGCTTTTTGTGGTTGATATGTGGGAACTTTGCTTCACTGGACTCAAGGAAACCATGATGCTTCTCAACAGCTGAACACCTGACCCACAGTTTTCAGATGCGACTTAGTTTTGCTTTGCCTTTTAAGGGTTGCAGATTGCATTTAGAGGTCTTTGTGTTTGGTTTTACGGATTTAAGAAGACATTTGGTAGTAGCAGTTATGAATAATGTCTGCATGGATTTCCTGATGCTAATCACATTAATCCTTTTTAGTTTTCTTTTTAACATAATTTTTGAGCTAAAGAGGTAAACTGAGACTAGGAAAGATGTGCATAGGAAATAATTTCTCTGGCAAGTCCTGATATATTTTTCTAGAAATAGCTTTAAATTTATCTTATGGTTTCCCAGTTGATTGTTCTCTGAAATTTCTCTCCATGTCATAGAATCAGAATATACTGCAGGTTACAAGGTAAACGAGGGAGAAGCCTGAGCTAGTTCCAACTGAGTGGGAGTTTGAAATAATGCTGCTGCAGACATATTTCTTCTGGTATCTAGGTCAATTTAGAGTGGTTGGCTGTCTCCACCTCACACTGCTGTCTGGGATGTAGATACATGCTTTCAATCCTTAGTCAATTAAGAGAAAATACTGACAAACACTCACACACTTTAATTTTTGTTTCTCAGTGAAAAACCCTTCCCTAAGTACAATATGGTGTATGTCACTCATAGCTGACTAAAGAGAAATATAACCCATGCAGATGTGTTTGCCACCCACTTCTGTCTTTGCAAAGCTCTGTGGGCAAATCCAGGGACACACCAGTTCACAAGAGCAGTATGGTTGGCTGAAGCTCTTGCTGCAGGCCAAGGGAAAAATCTTTGCCCCATTGAACTCGCTGGCAAAACTCCTGTTGACCATATTTTTGAGACCAAAATATGTACTGCAGTGAACACTCAACACATAAAGAACAAGACTGCCTATCTTCTCTCACAGAGGCCACTGAACTTGGCAGCTGGACTGTCACTTTGAACAGTGCTAAACAAATCATCTCCTGTGATATCTTCTCACTCTAGGGGAGCACATGTCTCTTTTCAATGTGTTGTTCTAGAATGTGATATAATTACTAGCATTAAGGTAGGTTTTATTTCTTTTCCTCCACACTTGGCACTTGGATTACATTTGCTTTTAGGTGTTTGGGTTTTTTTCCCCCAACACAATACAGAAACACAGGCAAACATCAGGTTGTTTTATAGTTGCCAGAACACATAACTTGAAGAGTTTAAGCCCTTCTACATCCCACTTATGCAGTCTGCATCTCATCCAGAATCCCCATCTGCAGTCCAGCACTGACTTCCTAGGAGTCCTTTCCCTGCAGACCCTTGCAAGTGTTAATTTCCTAATTAGCCTGAATGCACTGTGATGGCTCTGTTTTAGTTGCATGGCTATTCTTGGAAGCAAATGCTCTGGGGCAACGTCTTTCTGAGAACCAGAGCTGTGGTGCTGTGAAAGCAGCGGTGGACAGGCAGCTCACTTAAACCTCCTTCCCCAGGGGTGTCTGTGAAATTTCCTGAAGGACCATGCTGCGACACCAGGCAGGAAGGCAGAGCCCACTGCTGCAGCACTGAACCCAAAAGGCCAGCAGGCACATACTCTCTCCTGCTCCTTCAGTCGCTTCTCTTTTGCACAGGAATATTTGTGGCTTAAACCTCAGGAACAGAGTGGAGACTGAATCGGTGATTAAGTTATATGGATAGATTGCCCTCACCTGTGAAGGAATTTAATTATTTGTAGAAATATTTAATTTTCTTGCTAGAAAATGTAGGAGTCATATGACAACAAACACCTAAAATATTTGGAGGCAGCACCTAAACAGGACACTCAGAGTAGATGGATTGGGTTCCACTTTTGGTTAGTAGGCTGACAAATGGTCTATAAAGAAATAATAGTAATAGTAATTATAATAGTAATAATATAATAATAATAACAATAAGATATAATAGTAATAATAAAATAAAAATTAGAGAAGAAAGAGAGAAAATCAAATATTTTCGTAACAAAAATCACTTTGTCTTTCTTTTTTTTATTCTCAAGCCTTCCAAAATGCCTCCAACTTTCTTTTACTAATTGCTATGCAAACATTTTTGATGTCTGTGCAAAAACATCTGGAAGCTTATGGTGGCATCTGGACATAAATATTAAAAGAGCAACAAAAACATGATGTGAATTAGCCATGTGGGTAGCCATAAAAACCACAACCACAAAACCCTCCTCCACATCTTTGGCTGCAAACGTGGGTGCTTTCTCACTCAGTTTTAGTGTGTTTATGAACTGACATCACAAAGTGAGTGTTCATGACTATTGATTTGGTTTACTTTCATTTTAACCACTCTTAATCACACTAGAAATTCCCGCACCTGAGTTAATAGGAAATAAGATAGGGAATGTCCCTCATTCCTTTTCCAAGACCTCTTCTAAATTTCTGATGTTCTGTATGGAAGTTTTGGTTCAGTTTGTGAAACGTGTGCTTTCAAGTCTCCTTCTTCTGCTGGACACAGTCTAGACTTGCGCTGATTTCTTTGTGTGGTGGGCAGAGTTGCTGTGGGCAGTCATTGCTCTGGTACAAGAACACTTGTTTTAGTCTACTCAGGTGTTAGGCTAGTGTGCCCACTGGTGAGATATGCTCTGACAAAAGAAAGGTGACCCTAAGGTCCAGCTTACATAGGGCAGCTGAAGGAAAAGAACAACCTCCATCCAGCACTCGTAAAGTCAAAAAGCAAGCTAAAGTGGCAATTCCATGGCTATTTTTCAGCTTATGCTCTCTGGTCTCAAACCTTTGAACTCTCATGTTGGCAGTGTTGCAAGTCACTTGTTCAAAAGTGGCAAGGACATGAAGGCACACAAACCTCTTTGTTGTTTTTTTTTAATGAGTGTGTCGTGCAGGCAATCAAAGGTTTTAGAAGCTGACTGGAGTCAAATACATATGGATTTGATAACTCAGGTCTTATTACCTTGATTTTCTCTTGGTAAAAACATATATAATAGCTTTCTACCTCCTGAAATGAATACATGAAAGATTGAGCAGTGCTAGTGCAATAGAAATCCTTTAAATTTCCCAAAGAGAAATGGAAAATGCACAGGTCAGTGATATGAATCTGCTAAGCAATGCTGTGTCTTCTAGGCGCCATCACTTGCTCTTATCTTTTTCACATTCTTCTTGTTTTCTTACTGGTTTTTAGCTTTGTTTGCCCCATTCATTGCAGACTTCAATGCTATTCACCCCATCCTAAGGAGAGTGTTCAGCTTCAGGTCATATATATCCTACTACCCAATCTGGACTGCTTATTGAGTGGACTTGTTTTTAAATGGTACTTCTGTTTCTTAATTATCTGAAGACATGCATAGTATTTCACGATGGAAACAGAAATGCTCTAACTGGCTGTTGCCCTCTCCAGTTGCTAACCCACTGGGATATTCTGGATAGGACCAACTGCAAGGTGAACAAATTCCTCTAAAAGACTCTCAAGAATGGAAACACACAGATATTTGTATTTGATTTCTGCCCTAATATTTAGTGAGGACTCTATAATTTAAATAAAAGGGCTCATTTTTCCCCAATTTAATCTCCTTTAAACAGTGTGGGAGTTATAACATTATAATAATGTTACCACTTTCATATTTAAAAATATGCCCTCTAAGCATTTACATTCAAGATTTGTTTTTCTTCAGATGTGTAAATAACGCATAGCAATTTGCATCTCATGCATAAATCTTTCTCCTGTTGAATGCAAATTAAAAAATAAAAATAATCTGGCCCCCAAACCCTTTCATTTGCTTCTTTTCCCACCTCCTCATATTTACAGCAAGTTAGCTGGCTAATTCTTCCAATGAGAATTTGGAGAGTTTATGTGTGTTTAAAAAATTATCTGACCGAAGTTTTCTTCCACTGAGTAAAAAGAAGCCTAGAGCTGATTAATAGTGTTTCCTCTTCCAGTCCTAATGAATCCTTTTTGCATCCCAGATGAATCTATTTTAAATGGTGTGTGTCTGTTTGCAGGCATGAATGTTGCTCTTTCTTGGGATTTATCCCAAATGAGTTTAGCTTCTCTGTACCTTGTAGGACAATATCGATGTTAGCTTAATCAATTTCAATTTGCTGTTAAATCAGAAACGAAGCATTTATCAGGACGAGCCAGGAAGGGCTGAATGGACTTTTTGTGTTGCTGAGATCTCTGTGAAATTTGCTCCATGAAGTTTTTGGGGCTCAGAATTGACAGGCGGCTCTTCTCTGACTTGCACTTAGCACCTAGTGTGGATGCACCCTCAGGGTGGTTTTATTCTACGTTTCCCTCACCGGCAGCGTGTGTGTGCCTACTGATGAGCATCATGGGACTCAACCCACCCAAAATAACTTCTCTAGATAGTCTTGCTGCCTTCGTAAAAACGCAGCCGAAATATCTCATTGACTCACCTCGCTCAGCTCAGCCCGGCTGCGCTATTTCTGATGCAGTCACTGCTGCCCGCCCGGCTCGGAGCCAGCCCCGGCCGGGCAGACGCCAACGGAGCCGGCAGCAGGAGAAGGAACAGAAACAGGAGCAGCAGCAGGAGCAGAAACAGGAGCTCTAGGATGGGTGATAGAGAGAGGGAGCCTCCTGCTCGCACAGCAGTCCCCTCCCCGGGTGCTGCGAACTCCCGGCTCCTGGAGGCAGGCGCTGCCTTAGCGCCCGGCTCCCAACGCCGCCGCACCGGTGCGTGAGCATTTCTTCCGCTGCTGCCTGAGCACAGCGGTGCTAATTTTAAAGTGGTGAGGAAGCGCAGGGAGGTGACAGCAGGGTGGTCCCAGCTGTTCATCCCAAGGACGTGAGTGGCACTTCTATGTGAGAGGGAAGGCACGAATTCCCGTTTTGCTGCACAGACTGGGAGAGTGGGGAGAAGAGAGTCTCTAGATTCCTGTTTCACTTCAGAAAAGTGTTTTCAAAGGTTCATCCTCTCTTCCCCTCCTCCAGGTTATATTTAGTTTTAAGCTCTCCTGGCTGCTGCACTGATAGCTCCTTATCATTTGCACTGCAATTAATCAGAATAGGGTTGATTATGCTTTTGTCTCTGATTGTGCAAATCAGAATCCTTCTGTCTAAAGTGGGGAGACCTTTGATGCCTGGGTACCCTGCTTTCCATCCCATGCCAGCTCATCTCCTCAGCATGGCCAGGCAGCCAGGCGTAACTGGATTCACGTGGCATATGCTGCCCCTGTGTTGAAATCAGGGTGAGGAGGACTGAGGTGAAGGACTAAGCAAGCATCATGGCTTTGGTGAGAGGAGCAGTGAGATGGATGAAGTCACCATTTTAGGGGGCCTGTGAACCCATTTTCATGCTGTAGTGTAAGGGGGAGATGAGAGGGGCTGGGCTTGCTCTGCAGCACAGCCAAGCTCATCACTTCAAGTACACTTCTTCAAAACCTGCTTGGATAGGGTAGCGCTCAGGCAGTGTGAACTGGGAAGAAAAAGTAGGTTTGGACAGAAACATATCACAGTAAAGAAAGCAGCTCGAGGTCCCAGTAGTCCCAGCCCACAGGCTGCTTCCATCCCTGCTTCACACAAAACATCATAAGGGCTTTGGCCCCACTGTGGGCCTGTCTGGGTCATTTTGAGGCAGCCAGGCTCTCACTTGAGATCACTGGTCACATTGGGACAGCTTGAGCACAGAAAGAGCAGCGAGGATGTGTGACACCTGTGTGTTTGGAGAGGTTAATTAAAAGAACAAACTGTAATTTTAGAGCTCCCAGCACTACAGACATTAGTGGCTTTGCTTGCTGTTCAGCATTAGCTCTTTTCCTTCCTCTCCCACAGCCCATGAGCCTAGCCAGAAGATATCTTCTGTTTTAGAGTAAGCTGTGCCTGCAAATCAAAAAGCTCTTTAAAAATATGTATATAGACTCAGCACTGCTGTGGGAGTGACTGCTTCACAGGTTTGTAGTCTCAGGTGCAGAAGGGTTAAAATTATTTCCTCAAGGACTTAAGATACAGAGCTGAGCAAGCAGCAGGACCTAAGAACTGCAGTCCTTAAGGGGCCACTCCAAACTTGGCCATAATCCCTTCTTTTCAGTTAGTAGCAAATGATAATTTGTAACATTGCCTCTTAGGAAAGCAACTCCAGCCTTGCTCTCCAAACCAACCCAGGTCAGAAATCTTCCAGTTACGCTAGGTAAAACTGCAGGAAGTATTTCTGTAGGACAGACACACTATGCATCTTTTTCTTCCACCTGCCTAAACACTGAGCTGTTTCTGTTCTGGTCTTAAAGAGGAATGATGAATTGCAACTCCAGCTTGAAGGGTGTAACATTTGATTTTGCTGTATCTGTGGTTAGCAGATCACATTCTTAATACGCTATTACATGTCAAACAACAGCTCTGTAGGCTGAGATCAAAGGAGCTGGAGAGAGCACGTTTCCTTCAGTCATATAGGAGAAGATCAGAGGTAACATGATCTTGACCTCTGAAAGTCAGGGACAGCTCTGAGAGTGGGTGACATGAGCCAGGACTTCTGTTGATCATATAACAACAACAAATACTGGTGCCATAACACAGACATGGATTAATTCCTTGGAGGGAGTTGTATTTTTGCAAGTCCTAACCCGTGTAAAACTAGAATTAACTGAATAAATGTATCCTGTACTGTTTGTTATTTTAACTATTTTTTTACTATCTATGCACGAACAAAGCAAGCTGATTCTTAGTAGATTGCATTGCTAAATTTTGGGTGGAGAAGAAGCAGCTCCTTGAGTGAATTACATGTTCAGATTATGTCACAAAGACTGTCTCTGCAGGGTTTTATTGCTCTCTAACTAAAGTACAGTCTGCCCTTTCCCAGGAAGATTTTATACCATCAACAAACAGCAGGGGGGTAAAAAATATCACCTGTAGGACATAGTAAACTCACAACAGTAAATGTGGCTGTAAACTATAAGTAAGCTAGCATGTTTACAGATGTTCATTCTAATCCAGATGCAGTTACTGTACCTCCAAGGCCTCACAGGCAGTACAGAAGCTGCCTTGCCATGTTGTCTAGAATTAATGAAGTCACATGATGGTGTTTTTGCCATCTTTTTTTTTTTTTCCCAGCTGCTAAATTACATTAAAAAGCCCTAAATAAACACTCAATATTTTCCTTAAATAAATTTATCGTGTAGCAATTATTGCAGTCAATCTCAGTGCAGGTCTGTGACTGTAAGTGAGACGTGTCAATCAATGTAATTAGGAAAGATGTGCCTGAAAAACAACCTCTGTATTACAATATTGCCCCCACTATAAACACCCTACCACATGGTGTGTCCCTTCTTAGTTACACAGTGTAAGTCCTGTGTTGATTCAGGCTTGAATTACACAGTAAATCTTGTTTGTGAATTTATAGACTGTCCCTTTGAAGGCAGAACTGTGCCAGCCTATTCATTTAAAGTCCTTTTTTCACTGCAGCAACGTGCTTTGGAGATGTAATACCTTATATGCAAAATCCCTGAGTGACAGCAGCTCTGCAAGCTCATGATACTCATAATACATTACATATTATCAATAAAATGCTGCAGACATGTCATAGATCTTATTAACATAACTTTAAATTATGGGTACAAGTATGACCTATCCATTGATGGATTAGAAGCAAAGCTTAGATTGTTAAACAGAATTAAAAGGCTCAGGGCATCATTAAACAAACTGATTCAAGCAAAATGTCTGTATTTCACCATAAAAAGTCAAAGCATACCTGAAATGCTAGTTGTCCCCAGGGCAACTTATAAAGTTTAAAGATATCCATAAATATCTCTCAAGTATTTTTTAAATTTACTTTTACCATTGCTCTCATATTAATTGTGATCCAAATTTCTCCCAGAAACTTTGGCTGCCCTAAAACGTTTTGATCAGTGTCTTTCCCAGTCCTCCAAAGCAAACCAGAGAAAATAAGCTCTGAACTGCCAGGAGATCTAGACATCACCCAAACCTTTTGTATCAGTGACATGTAGATTGCCTGCGTGTTGTGAGCCATTTCTGAGCTGAGATTCATTATGTCAAGACTGGAGAGTGCAGTGACAATGAGGCTCCCAGCAGAGATTTACAAGTGACTCCTCAGACATGCAGGAGTCTATGCTGGCAGATCCAGCTGAAGACTTTGTACATTAGGTCACAAATGACTCCTCTGCAAATTTTCAGAGGCATTTTGTAGGGTTTGTTTGTTCATGATTAGGTAGCTTGAATAATTTTTATTTATGGAGTGGGTTTTGGAATTTTAACTGTGGATTCTTTGCCACATCTTTTTTATCTTTATGTTCTCTTTGTGTTAGCACTTCGGCAACATGGAAAAATTAAGGCAAGTCACTTGCCTGAAGTTATGTAGAAAAACAAGGATAGGACCATAAACAGCTCAGAGATGTCCTGTTTCCTAGCCCTCTGCTTATATCCTGGAAACATTCCTTTTTTTTCTGAGTGTCATTAGGATTAACCATCTGTAACAGGGTAAATAAGGCTTCTTCCCTCCATACCTTAATTCTTTAAAACATTGAATTTTATTTTTAGGATGTGAACTTTTGCATTTGGGGGGATGGGTAGTGGGGTGTAGTAAGCAGATGGAAGGCAAGAAGCCCAGAAATTGCTGCCTTTTCTTCATTATTTCTATAATATAATTTCTGGATCAAGTACAGAACCATGACTGAGAGAAAGAGAACTTTTCCATTGACTTGAGAGGGAATGAAGAGAGACATTTAAAAGAAATGTGTCCAGCTGATGAGTAAGCTGGCATGCATCACTGAATCTTCAGTTTATTCTATTAGAGTGGACAGCATTTAACTGTTGATTTAAAAAAAAACACAAATAAATTACTCAGTCCATTACACATGCCCCATAATCACAACTCTCTCTCCCTGAGCACTGATCAGTAATAGTGACCTTTTGGGTAGGGTGTGGAAGGCAGTAGCCTAAATAGTTTTGTGTTAATTAGCACTCCTCTGTGCTCTGGAAAATCCTAAATTTTTAACAAGTTTGCTGTGCCTCAAGTCCCTTGAGACCTCACATTGGCTACAACAAAAGAACATACATATTTGAACAACAGTGCTATAAGTAATTCTGCAGCTTTGTGTTTGTTTTGATTTAGGTTTTTGTTTGGTTTTTTTGTTTGTTTATTTTTTGTAATCTCTGCTAGAGTGATAGAAAAGCTTTATGTGACAAGTCAAAAAAGTTAGTTTTTACTCCTGTTTATTCAGTCTCATATACTGAATAAATAAAGGCACAAGTAAGAGCAGCTTGAGCTCTGCATTGGACTTCCCTGACTCTTTCAGTTAACCTTAAAGTTCACTGTGCTGAAAACTAATAGCATTTAGTTGTCAAGAAGCCAGAATAATGACATTTTGTGCCATTATTCTAATGCGTTTTTCACTGTGCATTTTCTTTAATTATTTCCATGAGTAATATCATTATGCACTCATGCCAATACAATTCTGATAATTAATTTACATGATGGCAATTTCTTAATGATTTTGATGTCAAAGTTAATAGCAACATCTGATAGTTGATCTGTTTGAGCTGACATAAATTTAACTTATAATGTATTGATGCCAAAACCAACAGCAGCATCAAATTACATTGCAGAAAAATAAATATCCACAGGGTAAAATCCTCAGTAGAAAAGTCTTGATCCTTACCCAAGGTTTATAGGTTCAAAATAAAACCAAGGCCCCTAGACACAATGCATGCCAGATTTTTACTTCCTCTTGGTTTATTTATTTATTTGCACATTAATGGTATTGATGTCTCATATTTAAGAGATCAAATTATATGCTATCATATAAAAGATGTTGTACTCTTGCCTCCAGCTTGGTGAATGTATTCCCTATATTAAAAGAAAAAAATGCATTAATTAAACTTTTATCATTCTAGTTCTTTAAGCATGAAGTCTAAACTGCTCTGAAAGGGAGTAATTTAGGACTGACATCTGAACCCTATTTTGTGTCTTGGTTTGTGATTTCAGTTTGCATCATGTGGTAATAAAACCAGCAAAATAGGCTTTATGTGGAGGCAAATATTTTTAATATCAATAAAACAAGAAATAGAGCAATGCAAAATAATGTTTGAGATCAATATTTTTAGTAAATTTTTTGGCATATGGAAGTGATGCATAGATAAAGAGATAATTGTATATGCTATTATATATATGTATCTATCTTTTTAATATTGACTCATGTAAGTATTACAAGTCAATTTACACAAAATAAACCCACATTCTTCAAGTCTTTGTCCAGGAGATTTGAAGATCTCTTTTCAAGTCTATTGGTATTTTTATTTACCAGTTAAATATTTTAATATACCTTAGTATTGAAAAAATGTATGTGAAACAAATTATGATAGCCATAAAATGGTGATGGTTGTTTTCCCTTTATTTTTTTAATGAAAAGCAAAGCTTCATTCTGTGACACAGTCACTAACACAGTATTTATTTCCCCTGCTTCAGCCTGTTAAATATATAGATGAAATGTTAAAAACCATTAGAAATAAAATTGATCCTGCTGTATATCTCAGCCTTTTCCCAAACTGGCTTTTCATCAATGATATCCACCAAGGGGGTGCACATTTCATTTTATATCGTGAGGAGATAATTATACAGCCTCAATTAGACCTTTCATTGCTGAAGTATAAAGGGCTGCTAGGGCAGAGCCAAGTCATTTGCACCACCTTTCCTTCTTCAGGCTCGACAAGCAAGGAGTCTGCCCTTACCTGCTGAACAGGAAGATATATCTGATTGCTTGCAGCCTCTCTGTAAACTTGTCTTCACAAACATGAGGACACATGCTTGCTTGAAGCCAGCCCCTCAAGATTCAGGCATGTCAGTGTCTATTTCCATGAACACTGCTCCACCCAGAGACAAAGTTTGTGGAATGATTTTAAGTCCCAGTGGTGATGGTGAAGGTGCAAACAGCAGCAACAGCTTAATCCCTCATCTATATTTCTGGGGAGCTGTACTTCGGAAGAAACCTGTGGGATGAGAGGGACTTTGCTCAGAATTTTTAACTTTCTTGTGCAGTGTACCATGAGTGCACATGTTCAGCTACACACCTGCAAGTTCTTGTAAATGTGGTGCTGTGGTGGAGTACGTGAGAAGAACATGGATGGGAGGAGATGTCTGAGACCCCCTGAGTTTCAACCACCCTTTGTTAGCACACATCTTCCACACATTTGGACATAAGCTGAGTCCACCTCAGCCTGTGGCTCTTAGAAAAGCGTTGGTTTGAGGCAGATACTAGTCATAAGGACAGTGAGAGAGGAGACTGGAAAAGAGTCTTATATGTGGAATTGGATTTTTTTTTGTTATGCAGGCTTTGTCAAATGCATTTCCTGCTCACACATTTGTGATGAAGATCTGGGATGCTTCCTCTAACTTAATTTAATTTCAGAGCTTCTTTGGGGGGTGGAGTAAAGGGAGATTTCCTTCTCTGTAACATTACTCTGTATTAATTCAATTTTTTAAATAATACATTTAAAAAATAATAACATTTCATATTATGGAGATTGAGAAAAGAGTGCAATACTAACTGTCCCTTTTCCTTGGTCTGCAGAAGGTATGGGTTATAACTGTTTGAGTTTCCTTTGGAAATAGGGTAGTCAAGATCACATCTTGGTTTTAAGAATAGCTGCTCATTGAAAGAGCAGTGTAAATGTTATCTTTATTCCAGGTGAGCAGAAAATCTCTGAAAAGCATTTCTGAGGAGTGTTAGTTTTGTGGATTGATTGTTGGAAGCTATAAGAAATAGGACTGTGATTGTGGTTTGTACACTGAGAGACTCTCCCCCATAACCCAGATGGCTTTCTTGTGTGTGGCATTTCAGAAACCCCTTCTTTCTGCCTCCAGGCATGTGGACTGCCTGTGCAGAAAATACTTTGTCTTTTTGTATTTTTTTTTTGTCATGAGTTGGACACAACCTCTTTGGAATGCAATGTAGGAGTGTGAAAGGGAGGTTTTAAAAATTCAGAGCTGCCTGAGGATTGTGAGCATTACTAATGAAAATCTGTTTGAGTTTGATGTTGAAACTAAATATCTCATAGAACAGAATGAAATTAACTTCTTCCCTCCCCAAAACTCATACTGAAGTTTCCGTAGCCTTAAATCTGGTCCAGATAACCCAGCCTCTGAGTCAAAAAATGCTCTCTATGCCTCACATAAACATGCACACCCAGCATCTCATATTATCTTCCATTTCTTCAGCCCGCCAATTATTTGCCACACCCTGTTATTGTGGACTATTTTAAATTAGTTCCTTAGTGACTAAAACATTTATTAACTGCTCAGGAACCAGAAGTTCATCATGTTAAGAAGCTCCCAGGCTTTAATTGTTGCCATAGAAGTCGTTTAAGACACTGATTGTGGCCGTGAGCCATGGCAGGGGCACCACCTGGCAACAGGGCTGTGTCTCCCAAAGCAGGGGATGTTCTACTCGTCCTCTTCACGAGGGAGACATGGATCCACAGATGATGGGATGCACCTTGTAGCAGTGTCCCTTTGAGTCATGAAGCTTGAGGGAGATGGCAGCAACAATCCACTACTCACTTTCTTGGATCAGGTGTGAGTGCAGAGGTGTGACTGTGGATATGATCTCACTGCCTTGCTCCTTAGTGCAGAGGCAGAGCACTCAGGTCCTTTCTGCAGGAACTGTAATTAGCCAGCCCAGCTACCAAGTACAATGTCCACTGTTTCTCTCCTTGACAGTGAGCTCAGGCTGGTTATTAGTACAAAAAAAAGCTTTCACTTTGAAAGTAATTTTATTCCCTCCATCTTCCACTGCTACATTTCCTTTGCAAAAACCGTGCTGAGTCACATTGCACTGTGGCTAAGGTTGTGGGGCCTCTTTAAGGTGCCACTTTGGGGCACTGGTTCAGAAATCTCAGGGTGGACCAAGACCAGAAAAGCAAGCAGTGGAGGTGGCCTCAGTTCCCATGGCAGGGACGGGTGTGCAGTGAACTGGGAGAAAAGTTTTGTGGGAGAAATTCCACAGCACATTTCTTGACAGCTTTTTAACAAGAAGGAAATTATGTCCTCTGTTGTTGTTGCACTGTGGTTGATTACAATGAGTCCTGTAACCCTCTGGATATCTTAAGTCTGCAGAGCACAAAGAGCTTTCACTGTGACTGGACAGTCACTGGTGTCCATTTACTGCACTGTCCTGTCCTATCTGAAGTTTTCAGTCATACTGACAAATTTCAGTTTACTGATTATTTGTACCAAGCGATGTGTTTTTAACACAATGGGTATTTACAATCTGCAATAGTTATATATAAGGCCCTAAAAATATGTTATGTCTGACTACTAAATCATACGATTTTAAAGGAGGGTGTGTATATTTTTACATCCACTTTAGACTTACACACAGAGAGTATTTCCAATTGTTTACATATGTTAGAATCTCTTGCATTTAAATAGCTCATTATGCAAATATTTACAAAATACATGGATATTTATTTTTACTGTACCCTCTATTAAATCACTGAGCTAAGATTTAATGTCTAAACATTGTCTGCAGAGTTGCATGTGCAGTAATGTATTATGACTAATTATGTGCTATATACAGTTATACAACAAAAATAACAGATTCAAAAAAATATTAGCCTTGCAAAGGCAAACACTCAAATTTATGGAGCATCAGAGGTAAGGTGCAATCCTATTTCAACCCCCAATTATGTACATGTACTTTATACCATGGCCTTCACTAGCCACACTCTGGTTATCCCCCAGCTGCCTTCAGCTGCAATGGGTGAGTGTGACCCAGGCTGTGTCACAGACCAAGGCTCTGACCAAGGCTCCAGCCAAGCCTTGGGATCAGACCAAGGCAAATTTATAATGTTTCCAAGGCAAGGAATTTTTCCTGGATTTGGTCACCTAAGCAAGTGACCTGGCTCAGCCAGCTTGTTCCTGATTTTTCCACTCCAACAGCAAGAGCTTGCAGGAAGAGAATGCCCTGCACTACTTCACCTCTCCGGCTGGGACCATACAACAAGCAGGACTAATTCTGCATTTGAGACATTTGAAAGAGCACTGTGTTCTCATATAATCAAAGACAGCCTGAAGTAATTGTGTTGAAGGGTTTTCATGACCAGAATATCTTCCACCAGGAAATGCTGCTTTGTTGGAAGTGAAACGCTTCATGGAGCATTTTGTTTGCGATGATATTTTTGACAGAAAAAATGTGAGCGCTTCAAAATCTGAAGAAAGTTCTCCTCACTGCTGGTTGTTTCAAAGTAGGCCTGATTTAATTTCTTTTTGTTTCAGACCATGTATTATTTATATGCACAATTCATGAGTTAAATATTATCAAATCCCCACACAATGTCCTTGGAACATTTCAATCCTGTTAATTCTGACATTGACCAATTTGATTATTAGAAGGCTTCAATAAGTTTGGGTTTTAACAGATATGCGTTCATCTGCCCTTCTGCATGCAAGAGGCTTTCCTACAATTTAAGAAAACAAGAAAATTCCAGAAACTTAATTTAAAGAAAATTTATAACTGCTATGAGGATGACATACAATAAAAAAAAAAAGTCTTTTAAGTGGATAAAGCTTTGCCAAGTTATAAGCAGCCAAAAATATCTAAAAATTATTGAGTGATGTCAATAATAGATGGCAACTTTTGTTCCATGTATTACATTGCAAACAATTTGTCCTTGGAAGTTGCTCTGAAAACAGTAACTGTATTTCATTTTTTAAATAATACAATTTATACAGAATTTGTAGCACAAAGAGAAGATACTTGAAGCCAGTTCTTTTTAGGGTTAGCTGAATCAGTGATGAATATGATGTATACAATTGCTTACAGTTAAAATTTCCTAAAGCTAATTTATAGCAATATGAATCCTGCATATTGATAATGTCCTAATAAAAATCAGACTAAATAGAAGTTATCTTAAACTGAAGACAGGCTGGACTACAGTAATATCATTTAGATAAAGATTTCTCAGGATGATTAAATGAATGTGATTCCAAATCTATTATTTCTAGTTTGCAAAACATATTGTAACTTCCTGGGTATTTATATTAATTGACACATGTCTCACTACATTCTGATTATGGGAAAAGGTAAAGCAAAACAGTGATGAAGGAGACTCAAGTAGACAAGTATCAGGAAATGTTAAGAGTATTATTAATAGGAAATGTTTTCATAGCATTTCATATTAAGTAAATAGTGTTTAGCTAGTGTCTTGACATAATGGATCAGGATTCTTCAATTCATTACTCACTTGCTCTCTTTGGAAACAAGAGTGCTCACAGCAGGTGCGCTCACAAGTGAAATGTGGGTAGTAGGAAATCCACCTCCATACAGTGCACTGCAACAAGACCTTGTAGCCTTGACTGCTTTTTCTGTCAAACATTAATTGGTTGGGCAAAAAGAGATCACCCTGGTTTTCCACAGACCCTTAGTCTGAGATGGCTACACCACCTTCCATGCTTTTTTACATTTAATTTTCTACTTGCTTCTTGTTGGGGATCTTAATAGTGAAATCAGCTTCTAATCTTCCAGGGACTGGAATTTTTGAACAACTTTCCTACAGATTTATTGAGAGGCAAGAAAGCCAAGAGGCATTATGAAGTGAATCTCATAAGTGTGTTTATGAAAGGGATTATAGTCCAAGTTTTCTGCGGCAGTGGCCAACTTGGCGGCTCAGGAGTTTCTTTTGTTTGCTGAAGCAGACTTGTCCAAACTCAAAAGGACAAATGTCTTTTCAAAAGCTTCAGCTCCTTTCTGGAGGCCAGCAAAAGCTATCTAAGGCATAGGTTCCTGCTGCTAAAACCTAGGGCCAGAACTCAGAGCAACCAGTCATCACTGAAATGCCACTGGGGACCTGCCTCTCCTGCTAGCTTCCTTCTCCTTCCTCCTTCCTTCTCCACCTCAGTCTCACAGAGCAGTCTTGGCAGAGCCAAGCAATGTACACATTGCATTTTCACATCTCAAACAGTCAGTGAAATATTGCATAAACCACTCTGATGAAGGCAATGATGCTTGATTAAAATATGGTGGGTGTGCCAATCATTACTGAAATAAAGCTGCACCAGAGTACACTGCTTGGAAGGCACCAACCCAAGCAATTCTACAATCTCAGCTTGCTTTTCTCTAAACTTAAGATTTTCATTCTGTTCCCATGACCCCCTCTTCTATCACTGGAGATATATTCCACCACACCAGGTCTGTTTCAGGTTGAAAACAGAATGCTTTTAAAAAGAAAAAGGGAGGCAAAAAACAGGACACACCTGTGCATTTCACATGTGACTTCCACCCACCTTCTGCCATATAGCTACAAAAATGTTGAGTTTATTTATATATAAATAAATGCACTTTTTCATCACTGCAACTTGTAAATAGGAAATGAAGTCACAATCCTCAAAATTATAATGGCAGGCACACAAAGACACAGTTGCTGGCACAGAATTCAATTAACAGATAGCAATCACCCTTGGGTGACTGTGTGAGGTGGAAATATACAGGCATGCTAATAAGTAATATCTTAAAGCCAAGGCGTTTATCAGCCAGCAGCCAGACAGGGGCATAAGTGTGGGCAGACAGCACTGCTCAGGGATATTTAATAAAACCTGCTCTCTTCACTTGAGGATTTGTGTTTAATCATTTGGTAACATTTTAGAAACATCTAGCCTGGGAAGCTTCTCAAATGGAACTGCTTAGGTCGGAAAAGGTAGAGAGTTATTTACTGATACTAAAATAGCCAAAGGAACTGAGTGGATTCTAGGTAATGTTAACAGAATGCTCAGTTGCCATCTTTTTGACCTTTTAAGTTTCAGGGGTATGCCTGCTACATGAATCACAGCCTTATCTGGGTAAACATGCAGGAGGCGTTCATTAATACTGGAAAAGTGAATGATTGAACTGCTGTTTGAAATAAAATTTTAACTCTTTTTTTCTTGGTTGAAAGCCTAAAGCTAAAATAGTTTTCTTCTAGGCTCCTTGAACTTTAATTTGCATTGCATTTTGGCCTTTCAAAGGCTTCAGGCAGGCCAAGGTTTGTCATCAGCTGAAAGATGTTCAATTTAAACTTTCTCATCAGGGCTGTCTTTGTGCCACAGCAGTGGGGTGAACTCACAGGGCTGTTTTGCCTGGCTAAATACCACTGCTTGGAGGAAAGGCAAATCCAGTAGCAAAGTCATCCAGCAGCAAAATCAGTAGCAAGAGTTTCTTTAAAGGAAGGCAGTTCAACTTAGGGAGACATTTGTTATGATTTTCCTAAAGAAGGAGTGTAAGGGATGGTGTTAGTACATTCATGGGTAACTCCCCAGGGTTAAAGGATTCAGAAAATGAAAGTGGTTTGGAGCAGGACACAGGTGCCTAGTGATGGGACATGCAGGAAGCATCATATGCCAGCCATTATCAAGGAAGGCTGGAGGGTGTTGGCTGTGAAGCAGACAGTGTTGCTGTATTTGCTCTTTCTGCTTTTGGTTTTACCTTGGTGTGCTGCCTGCTTTGCTTTTTTTGGAATATTTCTGTGCCCACACAGACTCTGGTGGCCACCAACAGTTGTGTAGCAGCTGAAGCAGTGGGGTGATTGTCCAATTTGCAGAGTCTTGGTTATTTTGCTTTGTCAGAGGCATCATCGATAGGTGGGATGAAACAAATGTTAAAGATGGATAGTGACATGCAGCAAGCATCCTCTAACAGGTGCTCTCAGTACCTGTTCCCTTTTCCCCTGGGGATTCACGTGACCTACAAATCAGTGGCCAGAGCCTCTGCCAGCCATTTTCCACACTGATGGCATGCAGCCCAGCCTGGGCTCTGCTCAGGAAGCTGAGAAGCGGCTCTGAATAGCTACTGTGAAGCTGTCCTTGTGCTGCTCCTGTCACAAAGAGTTTTCAGTGCCCCCCTCTCTAATGGATGGGTTTCTCCTATACAGGGTGCCAAACAATGCAGTGATACATTCAGGTTTTATTAGTGTGAGTTTAGCGTGGCCACATTATTCATAATGGAAACAGCGCAAGAGAACTGCACAGTTCATCCCAAACGCGAGACCATAAATCCTGTGAGTCACGCAGCACCTTCGAATGATGTGTTTTCACCACTTATTTAGCAGGAAAGCTATTTGTAGTTCCTCTGTATGTAAACCCAAGCTGTCTTAATATTGCAAACCCAAACTGTGTTGGAGGAGGTAATAGCAACAAAAAAATAGCAACCAGTACATTTTAGAAAACTCAGTCGTAGCCCTGCAATAACAGGGCTCAGTGAGAGGGGAGCAAGTACTGTGGATGGGGGCTCTGCTGAGGGGGCTCAGCCCTTGCCCTTCTCTGGGCTGTGATGGTGGAGTGCTGTGTTTGCCTCAGGAATGAATGAACGTGGATCTGTTTTGCTGAGGAGTGTGTGTTTGTGTGGGACACAGGAAGACCTTGTGCTGCTGCTCACTTGGTTTGCTGCAGCACAGGGTGTGTGAAGTATGCCCAGTGGAGGTAATTAATACCTGATGTTGATAAGCTGGTCAAGAGTTAAAGACAATTGTAATTTACTGGGGTGAGGACGCTTCACCTGCCTAATATAAATCAGGATTTTAGGTGTCAGGAATCAGTACCAGCTGTATGATTTGCTGTGAAGTGTTTCTTGGGAGACTATCCCAGAGGGAGTCAGCCTGGGCTCACCATGGAAGCAAGCAGTAGCTTGGGAGGAGCTAGGCTGAAAGCACTAAGGGAGTCCTTCATGTAGGCACCATGTGACTGTGAGAGACATGAAGCTGACTTTTGTGTGCTCCTGTGTTCAACCTAGTGACCCAGAAATGAAGGGCCACAGAAGCTATTACCAGCCTATTCAACTACTGCCTCGTGCAAAACTGTTGTCACCCTGCTTCCTTCAGCCCTCACAAGGCCTGGAAGTTGGGCAGTGGAAGCCCCCATTGCCTGTGGCCCAAGCACTGCTTCTTTGATGCTGCACTCATTGAGGGAAATGTTCACAAGAAGTTTCATGAGCATTTGAAATGTGAGTATTATTAGTTGACTCAGATGCAATGGCTTCTTGTTATTTTTGCAGGAAATATTGCCTGAACTTGTGGAGACATCTCCCTGTCTCTCCTCTCCCTTTCTCTCTTGCATCCATACCCTCTCCAGTATGGCCATTAGAGCAATTCAGCCTGTGCTGAGAGTGGAATCTCTGATTTCCTAAGCCTCACATCTGAAGCAAGCTCTCTGTACTCCTCCAGCTACTTTGTTCGCTGTTGGTATTAGCACTGGAAATGCTGACAGCAGCTGCTGAAGGTTAAATGTGTTTGTAGAAAATCAATAGTGTGGTGCCCCATTCTCCCTTTCCCCTCAGCTTCTCAGGAGGAAAATGGCCCCTGGATACATGAAGACTATAAGTCCACATTTCTCCATCTCAGAACACATGTATTTATGCAAGAGGCTTAAAGGATATCTTTTATGATCCTGCTAAAGTGACACTTCTCTTAATTCAGTGCTTGGAAGAGTGACAGAGGCTTCTGGAATTGTTGGTTATTATGCAAGGCATGTATTTTAAAACGTTAAGTACCTTGATTGTCTCTTACATAGCTAGTGCTCTCAGCAGTTTGCACAGTGCTTTTATGTGCCTTTTTCCTCCCTGAGCCACCTGTGTTAAGTTCAGAACTGATTCAGCTTCTGAAGCAATTTATTAAACATCTTCAGTGCACCACTTCTGTGAAGAGGTCAATTTGTTCTTTCTGCCTAGAGATGCAAAACTCTGGGCTTCAGTTGGTATATGTGACTACTAGGTGAATTTCTCGCTGTTTAACTTAAGCTTTCTTTCAATCTACTCTCTAGTGATCCCTTCCTTTGACATAGGAATTTTTATTCATGAAATGTGGAGACATGCTACTGTACCAGTCTAGGGCAGGTGCAGTTGGCATGCACACAGTCTGCTCTTCACTCTCTTCTGAAGGACACATTTTCCAGATGACTGAAAACATCAGTTTCTTTGTCTTATGTTCCTTTGTCTTGCTTGCAAGGTGCTAATGTGGTGGTGGGTTGGCACATGCTCATGTCATGAGGTTCCTGGAGCACAACCAGCCTGAAGATGGTCCCTAAAGCAGCTCCTACACAGACTGCTGGATACGTGTGAGGAGCTCTGGCTTTTGGTTCTCTCTGAGGCAGCCTCCCTGGAGATTAAAGACAGGACTCAGGGAAGGAGTCCTGCCCCAAAACCCAGTTTTGCAATGTTTTTTCCTTGTCTTACTGCTTGAAGAGAGGTCTTCAGGGAGGTGTTATCTGTAAACCCTCATCCTCACAGGACCAAATGCCTCTGTGTATCCTTGTTTATGGGTGGGCTTTTTATGTTTGTTTGTTTGCTTTGTTTTTAATCTAGATATTTCTGATTTGTAAATTGACCTGGATCACATCTGCACATAACTAGATGCAACAGGTTTAATATTAAATTACAAATTTTAGGTGTGATGAACTGGATCCAAATTAAAATTTATTTTGCAAGGCTTCTGCATTAACTTTTTTCCCCCTCTTTTTTTCCACCACGCATCATTCTTATCACTGTCCTGGGTTCACTTTTATTTTGCCATTCCAGCTATGAATATGGCTCAAGGTATTTGGCTAGCCCACCAGTTCTGGAGGGAGTACATCTGCTGAAATAAAAATTGGTAGGTATTCCTAAAGTTACCCCTAGGACCTTGGTCAATCTTTAATGAGTAGACCTGAGACAGCAGATCCTGAAGTAAGAAGCACCATTTCTATTGGAATATCAAATGTACTAATTAGACTGTCATCCTGAGACGAGAATGAATATACAAAAGTCAATATTTCCCTTGAACAGGGAATATTTTGGTCAAATCCTCATATTATTTATTACAGAAGTTATAGCTTTTTGGAAAGATTTTTATTTAATGTGATTTAATATAATTTTCTGGACTGCATTTTACATACAGTGTGGCTGCTTTCAAAGTGTTTTTTGGGTTTTTTTGTGGGGAGGGGGTTATTTTTTTGTTGTTGTTGTTGGCCAAAGTCAGACTGCAAATTTAAGAAGCAAAACTGATTACAAAAAGTACCTGGAGAGCATAAATCAATGGGAACTTGAGAAGTAGCAGACTCTCAGAACTAGTGTTAGAATAGTATTTTTCTTCTTTCTTTTATCATAGAAAGGGTCTATAGAAGTATGTACTTGAATCACTAAAATTGTTGAGTTCTCAAGATTGTTGACCAATTTGGTATTCTTAGTTTAAGTAATGCTTCACATTCCCTGTTGGAAAAGATTTTAGGAGGTCATAAAATGTCTCCAGCCCTTACAATATATCAAGTCATATTAATTTATGGTAGTCAATGAACAGTTAGAAACAGTAGAGGAGAGAGATGGAGAGCCTATAATATTTACTTTTTTCCAGAACTGTATATCAGAGGGCTTTCTTTTTTTTTTTTTTTCTTTATACACAACTCAGGCACAGCATCTCTTCTTCCTTGCTTTGGGAAAAAAAAAAAAAAGGGAAAAAATGAAAGGAGGGAAAAAAAATCTACATATTTGTATTATGTTCTCCAAGTAGCAAATTCCCTCTGCCAGCTATCTGTGGGTGTGCAGCCCTTCCTCAGGAACATGCTGTATCTTCTGAGTTCCTGTGTTTGTGATATCACTGTGCTTTTGCTCTGAAGAACCATGAATGGGGCCATTATGAAGGGCCGACAGATAATTAAGATTCTGAGAGGGGTAGGCTGCTAAAAGCGTGTTTAGTGAGGAAATTACAAGGCCAATAAAAAAATGTCTTTGTGAGTTCCGATTGTATTCTTTTCTTCAGTGGGCCTAATTTTTCAAGGTCTGGCTGGATCATGGCGAGTTTTTCTTTCATTCTTTTTTTTTTCTCTCTGCAACAGGAGCTGCGGCTGGAATGCAAGTCCAAGTTAATGAAGCAGCCTCAAAGTTGAGGAGGAAGAGAATAAACTGCAGCTCTGAGGCACAGACCATTGGAGATTCCTCTTTCAAACCCTGCCTTTGCCACTCACTGGAGTTATTTGATTTGGGAACAAGATAAGAATTCACAATATCTGATTTGCAGAAATAACCTGGAGGAAGGATAAACAGTCAGAAATACTAATTTCAGATATAATTTTCATGTCTCCGTTTCCTAAAAGTCTTTCTCATCTCTAATAACATCTAGCAAATACAAAGCACAGATTTTGGGGAAGTTGTGCACTGACTGACAAATGCATCTCCAAATAGCCCACAGTTCAGCACTTCTTTTTCTGTCAATACTCCATGACCAGGAAAGGTTTGGAGCATAATTCTCTCCCAGTAATCAATCTTCTCCCTTTCTCTCTCTCTTTTTTTTTTTTTTTTTTCCTAGTAAGAAATAGACCTGGAAATTCATTGCTGATTTCCCAGGAGTGTTATTCATGCCAGTTTATTTATGTATTTATTATTCAAGTGCAAACTATTGCAGTTCCTTGTGGTAAACTGCAAATCAAACTGATAGAGGCAGAGAGCTGGCTGTCGCACCAAGTGCCGTAGGGACAAGTGCAATGGCTGCTACTGCCCCTAAGTGATGAGGTGTGAGGACAATTCTGCCTCCTTGGTGCCCAGGTCTTGGCTAGAGCTGGAAGAGAACAGTATGACTTCACAAGGATTTCATTGTCTTCAGCAGGGCATTTAATACAATTATATTTTAACACGTGAGCATCATAGTTTATTGTGTTAAAGTGTTGGAGCTGCATGTAGGAGAAATCTATATTAAGGCGGATAAGAAAGTGGCAACTTCAATTTGGATTGGGGTCAATTGCAAAAATTAAAGGTGTCTCTAATGTGTCATTCTTTCTAGGCCTTCTTCTTATTCCTGATTTTTCATGACCATTTCTCATAATTTATGCCATCCATATACACAGTCCTTTGTTACTGTGTGAAAAGCCTACACAAAGGCAGTTCATTGATTACACAGAGGAAAAAGGGAAATTCCTGTCAAATGCTTAAAGAAAGCAAATTAAAAGAGTTGTCATTTTACTTTATTGACTTAGTATTGTTCCCTTTCATAGCAAAGGATAAAAATGTGAGCTTGAAATGGTTGTGTTCCTTTGTGTGATATATTGATTTCCATACAGATATGCTGATTTACACTAGCAGAAGTCCTAATTGCTTATTCGAATGCCATTTTCCTATGTTATCTTGGTGGAGACATAACGTTCCTGTATTTTTCATGTGACCTTGTCTCATCTGTAAAGCTCGAATTTCATTGCCACTCTGGAAAAGGTTACTGGTGAGAAATGTTTGAGCCTTAAATGGATTCTTAAATTTGAATAACACCCATTTTTTAATGTGTTGAAAACCAGGCTTAGGTCCAAATACCTCAGAAACTTGACAAGATTCAAACTTGAATCTAGACTGAATTGTGCAACTTAAACCTATTTCAAGTACATAAATAATTCTGTGTGCAAATAATGTAAATTCACATGTACATGTGTGTGAATAGACTTAGAGGCACAACATATGTATGCTGATATGTAACCACACGAATGTACATCTCTTGCTTCAGTCTCATACTTGGAAATAATAATTGACTTTCACCAGAATTCCATCAGTGTTTACTTCCTTAAAGAGAATTCAAATTTTAAAAGTTTTAAAATAATTTCTTGAGTAGATAAAGTAATTACTGATGGGAAAGAAACCAAACCAAAATAAAGGAATCAAGTTCATTTAAAAAAAAAAAATTCTCTCATTGGCCATGAACTAGATTTTAGATATAAATGTAAGTTGAGTATTTAAAAATGTTTATTAGTTCCTTATCATTGTTCTATACCAAGGTCAATATAGATTTCAGTTTGAGTAGGGCCATAGTAAGAAGAAAACCCCCTCTTAATACAAGGTAAATAAATTTTGGAAGTGCGATGTAGTGATTGGCAGGCGAAGGGAAAGGATGTTTTGTGGGATGGCAAACCAGGCAATCAAAATGTGGAAATGAAGTAGACATAGAATCATTCTGGTTGTTTTGGAGAATATCACTGTCTGACTCCTGGCTCTGCAGAAACAAAGACAGGGTGGCCTGGATTCTAGACCTTTTTTACCAGCAAATCCAGTCTTCAGGATAGTTTGCATAACCCATTCCAGCTTTGGCTCATGTCTGTTCTGAATAAGCACTTAAACAGTTTGGGTATTTGTCAGTTCCCTGTGGGCTGGCAGAGAAAAGATATGCAGCAGAGAGGACTGAAGGAGATGATTTGTTTAACTTTTGCTGGCCTGCATGGATGTACCTCCCCGAAGGCAGCAGCATTCAGCCACCCTCATTCCCAGTTGTACCAGGTAGGAGTTGCTGGTCTCACAGACAGGAAATGTTCAGCGCTCAGTACTTCAAAAACCTATTTTCAGAGGTTTTACAAAACTTAGGAGCATAACAGAAAACTCAGGGTGCTCTGAACCTGGTGCTGGTTCCAGCTTGGCAGGAATGGCTCCAATGAATACAAGAAAAACAGAGAAAGCAGCCAAGTGTTATATGCCTCCCCAAACCCTTGTTCATAAGCTGGTGCTAAACCTCTGCTGTATTGCAGACTCTTCCTATAAGAATATCCAAATGTGTCATTAGCACACAAAATCACAGGAGCCAAATTTCATCAGCAGCTTTCTGGCTGAAGCAGTTTTTTATGTGTGTAATTTTTTCCATATGGATGTGACATTAGAACAGCACATAAGCCATTAAAAGAGAGAAAATCAAATTTTGGCCTAATTTTGTCTCACCTCTGGACGTATATAAGTTTCAAAAAAATTGACTGAGCTGTTGAGAAAGTGCAAGGCTGGTGTTCCTCAGTTTCCAAAACAGGTATTTGGTTAATGCCGGCATTCCAAAGACCTGGACAAGGCTTCAGCCCTTTGGTGCAAAGTGCCCTGCAAATCCAAGGTATGAGACAGCTCCTGTCTCCAAGAATTTGCCTTCTCTGCTCATAACCTGCAAGGAGGATCTCATGCCTGAGGCATTGCAGGTGGCTAACTGAAAAGCTGAAAGCAGGAGCCAGTGCTCCAGCCCAGTTCCTTGCATGATGAGCTTCACTCTGGATTGGTTACTGTTTTCCCACAGCAGTGCTCTGCTGCACTAATTGGGATTAGGTCCCCATTGCACTTAATTCTTCCTGAGCACAGAGGAGGAAGCAAACTCTGTCATGAAAAGCTCGACAGTTGTAGCTGCCTAATTGATGGGGTTATTTTAAATCCAGTCAGTTAAATTGCTACGGTCACCCTTTATTATAGCCTAGGCAATTTTATTTCAAGTTAGCTTTAATCAATTAGGAATTGATTTTAGCTAAGTCAGTATAAGAACATCTGATCTGGTTTAACAAAATTGGTTTTAGAGAAGTGAAATGGGTGCAAATTCAGCATGAGCCCAAGGAAGGCTTGCTTTCTGTTTTTGTCTGCTAATGATCAGGTACAGGATATCCCAGTAAAACCCCAGATCCTGCAAAGCCTCAAAAGATCCTTTCCCAATCTTAAGCCCTGGCAAAGTAACACATACAGAAAGGCAGATAATGATGGTTGTCTGAATGAAGGACTCTTTCCTCAGCAACTTGCACTCATATGCACAAGCAAACCTCGTCCTGACTTCACTGGTCAGTGGAGGAGCTTTGGGAGCTGCAAGTGAGATGCAAGTTAGGAGCTTGCTAACTCTGCCTGCCCAGGCTGCAGCCCCCCAGGCCACGGAGGCAGCAAACCATCTTGGTCTTTTAATGCATTTGTTTTCAGCCAGTTTAGTGTTTTGAAGAGGTTTGCAAAGACGGCTGAGCTGGAGGTATGGCAAGGAAAGTGGCTGGGAGCAGGTGGATGTAGGAAGGGTAAGCAGCAGCTCTGCTTCTTAGCAGAGGTGTGGCACTATATTGTGAAAATGAAAGTCCTAGGAGAATATAGAATTATCAATTTTGAGATGTGACAATTCTTAATGATGTCTTGCTTTCAGAGCTATGAAATATTTGCAAGGTTTTATTACCCTTTTGAAGCTTTTTTTTTCTCCAAATGATTATTCTGATATTTTTACCATGCTGAAAAACATACTATGTTTTAAAAAAACCCTATTTGCTCCCTTCAATTTGCTGCTGTTGTTTTTATTATGATTGTTATGAGTTCTCATATAGGTACTCTTCATCACTGAATGCTGGAATCTTTCATTTCTGTTCTCATAAATAGTAAGAATAAAGCTACTGCGGTCAAGGACCTACTATTTCTGGTACTATCAGAAGAAAAAAGCAGTATTTCTGCCTAGGACTTGTTTACTTTGTGCCAGAGCCATTCCCATGCTTGACTTCTTCTGTAGGTACAAGTAGTGTTAATGAGGTGTTAATGTGTACGTAGGCGTCGAAGACATAGATTTGCCTTTGATCAGTTGGTGTTATTTCCTTTTTTTTCTTCCTCTTTTTTTTTTCTCCTAACCTCGAAAAGCTGTTTGCACTATGAAAGCCTTTTGACTTAACAGAAATTTCTCCAGGAGCTGAAAGAACTTCTGAAAACAATGTCTAGTAAAACTCCCACTGACTGCAGTGGGGTCAGTACTGCTCCTTTGATTACAATTGTTTGAAGAGCAAAAATATGCTCCCAGGGGTTTGCCTGCATGCAGTGTTTGTACTACTTTAAATATAAGCGTGAAACTAGTATATTGAAAGTAGTATATAAACCATAGTACAATGCAGTTGTGCTGTTATCAGGAAGTTATGCTGATCTTATTTGAGCCCGCAAATGCAGATCAGATCACAGTGTCTCCCTATCTGTATTAGTATAGATAATAAAGTATAGTGTAGTATACTACACTATAGTGTAGTATATATATGTATATAACTTCAATGTTGTTTTTTTAGGTGCCCACCTAAGGAGCTAACTTGGCACAGAGACTGGGTGTGTTAGTTTCTGGGTTTATAATTATTAACACACATGAAAAAATGAAAGCAAGGTGCTTAAAGTGAGAAAGCTCCAGAAAATAAAAAAAATATCCTTTCATCTTATTGATGTGGGCTTCCTTATCCTGTTGCCTTTGTTATCTCTCTTATTCACTCCTGCTGACTTAAAGCAGCATCACCTCCTGTTTATCTGAACCTCCTGAAAAAAAACAATTGATTGGGGTGTGTGTGTGTATGTGTGTGGCTTTCGTAAAGCGAACACGTACAAAGTGAAGTTGAAAAGGTGTCCAGTTCAATGCTCACGTCTCCTTCCCCAGACTCCCTAGGCATCCACCTGGGACTCTGAGGCCTGGCACAATCAGATATTCAAGTGGAAGACTGCGTGGGTTTCTGCATATGTCTCTCTTGGGGCTGCAGTCATGCCTTGCCAGCGGCCAAGAACAGACCCTGCTGTCCCAGGTGCTGCACAGCCCTGCCAGCAGACAGGTCCTGCCATGGTCTGAGCCATGGTGTTGGCCTGGCCACACACAGCAGAAGGGAGACGTGGAGCTCACAGTGGGAGATAACAGCATGCCCACAGCAGCCAGTGTGCTGGCACTGGGGCTGGTGGAGGACTGAACATGGGAGATTTCCCAAGATGAGAAGCTGAAATGGAAAAGGAGGGAAAGCGAAGTGAGAAAGAGAAGCTGGGAAAGATGTATGCTCCAAGAAAACTGTGATGCAGCCTGGAGGAAGCAGCCCACTAGCACAAATTGACAACCCAGTCAAAACTCTATAAAAGGCTCCAGGAGCAGCTGGAGGCTCCCAGTGACGATGGCTCTGTAGCTTTCCCTCCTGGCTCTCTACCTTTTCCTCCTGGCTGGGGTCTCATTCGCAATTCAGTTTTCTCCCACAGGCCACATGTCAGGAAGAGGAATCAGGCTTGAAACATGGAGAATTGATTTACATCAGCCAGGCTGGTCTCCTGTTCCAAAATCCTACTTTAGAGGATGTCTGTCTCTCCCTTGTAATTATAGAAAACCCTGGTTTGATTCTCCTTGCCAAACTTCAGTCAACCTTTGGAAGTGCTTCTCTTCCTCCTTTCTTCTAACTCTGAGAATGAGGTAGGAGGGTAGGAGAGGTGGCTTATTAAAGCTTATAAAGCTATGTCCAAGGGTTGTAGAGTAGCTGGAGGACTGGGTCTCAGCCCCCTGGGTCCAGAAGTTTCTGCCTTATCTTACCTATTTGTGTTTGGAAGAACACAGCAACCCCTAAAATAGTAGAGTGAAAATGTAAACATACTAGCAAAGGAGAGGCATAGCAAACTATGCACAATTCTTTGTACAACTCTTATTTACAAGGTTTACTCCCTGAACCTAAGCAAGCCTGCTGCAGCAGAGGTAAACATGCAGCCCTGGAAGCATTTGCTGTTTCCTACATAAGCAACAGATTCTATTTCTTCCTCCACCACCCTAGTTTATGTTTTGCTGTCCCAGCCAGGGTTTAATGTGCTTTGCATTTTCCTCTATTTTTCTTTTAGAATGCGTTTTGATTTTTTCATGTTGGAGTCTCTGCTGACAAAAGGTGCCAGCTCATTTAACAGCAGCTGGGAGACAAGTGCTCAGTGGATACAGACAACATGGCAGTGTGGGAGGCCAGATGTGACATCCTTTGGGAAGGCAACCACCATGTGTCCCTGGCCTCTGTGTCATTTTACCCCTTCCACTGGGCTGCTTAAGCACATCATGGACCATGCTGATTTTTGGATGGGAGCTCAGTGCTTTGGATGTGAAAACATGCTGTATGTTTTCACACCTGAAAGCTCTTCAAGGAGAGATCTGAGATCTTTCCTTTTATGCGCATACATTGAACTTTCTTTGACTGGCTTCAGGCTATTTTATTTTTTTTTTACCACATATGGTGATTGCTTCCAATGTATGCTTATAGAAACTGGAGATATTTACATTCCTAATTTAGGAAAGACTTGACAGATATTTGATTTGAGTTGGTTTGTTATTCCTAGTTCTGGCCTATTGCAACCACAGTGCCCACTGCTGTATCTCTATTGATTGAAGACAGACATCCTGAGGGATAGTTCTGTCTTCCCTTTCATTTAAAAAGGAAAAAAAAGGCACGTCTCCAGCCCCAGTACTTGTGAAGACAGACACAAATACCTAATGGAGACTGTTTGATGAGACTGAAAGTGTGCAACTGTGAGTTCTAAAACATCATCATTTATTCACCCTGACTTCTCTGTCATTCATTGAGGTGCCCACAAAACTAGCGTGCAGAACTGTGCTGGAAAGGCTGCAGAAGTAGAGTACCTGCAATTTTTTGGGTTCAGCTAGCAAGAGAATGCTGAAGTGAAGCCCTGAAGGACACCCAAACTCTTCTAACTCTAAAGCAAAATTGCATCTGACACCCCGTACTCACACTGCTTTATTTCTGTCCAGCCAGGCATTTGACCCCTGGGTTTACCAGGTTTAGGATAGTTTCCTTGATCCTTATCCAAAGAAGAAACAAGGAGATTTGGTTTATATTTGCATGTCTAGAACACAAGAGTCCCTGGGAGTTTCTCTGGCAGCCCAGACATTTTTTCTAGTAGAAAAAGGCCCTGAACATGTCCTATTGTCTCAGTAGACCAGAGGTGAAGGACAAGTATGGTTATCTGCTGGCACTAAAGATCTTGCTTCTGTCACTATAGAATTATAGAAACCTAACCAAAGAGTCTGTTCCAGTTCTTCAGCATTGCATTCTCTTGCCTGGCGTACCTGGGCTGCTGCGCTGACTTTCCTTTCAGACACTGCAGGGTTTGACTGCAGTGTGAAAATGAAGACAGCTTGCACAGATAAAAGGGGGCCAGAGTAAAATCCTGGGGCAGGGGTAGTTTGGGTAGCAGAGGCAGTACAACTCCTGCAGCAGGACACTGAGCACAGGTGAGTAGCCCAGGAGTTTGCCTCTGGCCTCTCTGTTGCACATTGTCTAGGCATTTATGGGGGTCTCATGTATTGCCCCATGCCTCCTCATTTAAAGCCAGCATGGCCAAGCTCTTAAAATAATTGAAGATTCCCACAGATGCAGGACTCTGTCTCACAGGATGAGAAGACAGCCAGTCTTCAGCTTTTGTTACCTCTTTCCTACAGCTCCTAGAAGTGAAAATAAGGCTAGAAGAAATGGCAGGCATCATACTCCAAGCCCTATAAGTTTGCGGTTGCCATGGTACAAATCTTTTAAAGCAACACGCTTGCTCTATTTCATTTAATGAATTGATCTGATGGCTTGTGCTCCTGAGAAGCCACTTCCTCTTGCTCATTTAGTTTTCCTTCCTCCCTCTAACCCCCAGATTTTAGACCTTTCTCATCACACTACCTGTCTGTTGGAAGGAGATCTCTCCTCATTTCTGCTAAATAAAAGAAAATCAAAGTCCGTGCTGAGCAGCAGTAAAAGAGCAATGTTGCTGCCTGGAATTGCAGCGGGAGCTCCTTCCATATTAGACCGTGTAAGTGCTACAGCAGGGAAACAAGTGGCTGAGCCTGTTCAAAAGCCCATGAATTCTTTCTTGCATTAGTTAATTAGTGAGAAATGAAACAAGAAGCTGGTGCATGAAAGAAAAGGATTAGGTATCTTGTATCTTAGCAGCTCAGTGGAATTGCAAGGGAACGGGATCCAACTTGTCAGTGATAAGAAATAAGTGTTTTATTCTTGTTTCAATTTTGAGCAAAATTCACTGTGTGTTTTACCTGCTGATGGAGAGAGAACATTCAGCTGCTGAGGCAAATGTGATAACAGATAACCCAGGGAAATTTGTGTGACCAGTTAGTGCTCAAGTACAGTCCTGTCTGAGCCACTTCCTACTGGCTGAGAAACACCATCTAATTCCCTTCTGTTCTCACTCTAACTGGCTGATTCAGGGAGCAGGAAACTCAAAAAATGAACACACTCACTCCTCCCCAGCACTTAGCAGCACCAGGAAAATAAGGCGAACAGATGGGAGTCAGTGTATCATCCAAATGAAATCCCACCCTTCATGAAAATGTGCCAGCTGAAGAGGAGACAGGATTCTTATTGGTGTCCTTTGCCATAGATAGCAAATGTGAATTTTTTGGCTTAAAGATAGCAGTGAGTGCTTTGCTTCTTTCCTCCTTTGGGTGCTTGTCATCTTGGCCAGGTGGTCTTTGAAGCTGGGGACATGCAGAAGCATGCAACTTTCCAGAGAAGGCTCCAGATGCCCTTGGCAAACTTGTTTCTTCCAAATCCTGCTTTCCTGCTGTGTCTGTGTCTGAGGCTGAAATTTTCACAGAAAAACTAGTAAGGTAGTTAAGAAAAATCAAATAGGCTCTTGAGCTGTATTTTATGTGGACAAGATGTATTTCCATCTGGAGTTGGGGTGGCAGCTTTTCCTTGCCTTGCTGACAGACTTCATGTTGTCATGAACAAAACTTGCTTTTTATGGGTATTGGGATCCCTTTCATGTGTTTCACTTGTGACATTTGGAAATATTACTCAGGAAATCTCTTGCCATCTGGGTTTCCAGTAGCCTCAACACCTGCACCACTGACGCACCCTTGTCTCTCTCAACAGCAAACCCATCTTTCCCTGCACCTGTCCCCCTCAGATTCTCTACCTCAGCCTATCAGCAGATTCACCAACAGAAACCACCTATGGGTCCTGGTCAGTCCTTTTCCCAGCCTATAAATGTGACAGGAGACTTCTCTATTTGCTCAGTCTCCATTACTTGCCACAAGGTGGAGAATGCTCCTGCAACATTTGAGGAGGCACAGATTTACCTGGAAGTCTCCCCTCTCACCTGCTCATAGGGAGCAAGAAGTTCACTTATCCTCAAAACTCACATGACAAGTACTTCTTCAGTCTGAGTTTTGAAGGGGGCATCTTAGGGCTGCCTTTTTCCTTTCTCAGCTGCAGTGCAGTCTCACTATGCCCATACAAAAGGCTCTTACCTTCAGCTCCAGGATGACATCTGCTTTGCTGAGCATCTCCACCAGCAGCAAACAGCCTGCTGAACAGCTGTCTTCCTCCTCTTTATCCTCTCAGGGGTCTGGTGAGGGTGGATAGGAGGAAGTTCTTCTACCACCTCTGGAACAGCACTGCTGATCTCTTCTCAGGGCTGATGGTGCAGCTGAGGTCACCCCACGAGGTACAGCTGCACACTCATGCACTGCTGCTAACCTGAACAGCCTGCTGGCACCTTCAATCACAGTACAACCTTCCTGGCCTAGTTAAGTTCTCAAGAGCTTGTTGTCTGCTCCAAAATAAAACTGGGGACTGGCAGGAAGTTTTGACTAGTTGTGCTCCTTGATCTGCAGTCAGGGTACCAAGCAGGTAAGCTAAAAGACTAAAAGAAAAAATATGGGCATGTGCAAAGTTAAATTTTATACATATTCATAACTATAAGTTCTATATTTTATATATGTATATAGTTACATAGATGTCTAAAATATTTGTGTATAGTTGCTGAGGAGAACTATGAGTGTATCACTCAGAAACCATCCAAATTTTAACACTACAACAGAAAGCTGGATCAACTCTACTGAAGCCAAGGAACAATGAGTCAGAATAATGTGCCATTTTCCTTGGGTAGAGAAGGATATTTACATGACGTACAGCGCTTCAAAATGGTCAAGGATGCTTTCTAGTCTGTGAAATGTTGTTTAAATATATGTGTAAAATTTCCTTTTCTGGCTGGTAAGACAGTTGCTAGGGAGTTTACTAGCATGAATGGTCTTTTCCAAATGAATTTTACACTTTAATTAGAGTGAGTACTGTACAGCTAGAAGACAGAGAGAATATGGAAAGAGCAGTAAATTCATTCCAGTTCTAGGTTTCACAGGTAGGTATCATGTTGAAAGGT
Source organism: Sialia sialis (assembly GCA_009812075.1). Classification (NCBI taxonomy): domain Eukaryota; kingdom Metazoa; phylum Chordata; class Aves; order Passeriformes; family Turdidae; genus Sialia; species Sialia sialis. The sequence goes on from VRYO01002297.1 coordinate 26,193,944, forward strand.
GGACATACTGTGGGAGTCCTAAACACTGCTAGCAATTCCATCTAGCTACTGAGTTTATGTAAAATCATTGACCTTGATCTGAGGATAGACCTCTTTAACACAATCAATACAGGTGCAATCAGATAAGAACATTCTACTGTTTTATTAAAGTGCATCTAATTCAAAACTCAATAACTCTCACAAATCCTTAATCAGAGAAGACATCCTGGGAGGTACTTAGGTGAGTGATCTTATAACTCTTGCTCTCTCCTTGTTAGGATGGCATTTTACAAATAGACATGTCTGTTTCCTCTTTACCCTCCCTGCCATAATTCTTTCACTGCACAGTTTTGTTGATTATCATGCATTTATCAAGTATTTTTTGCCTTCATTTATTTAGAGAGACTGAGTCAAGTGACAGCTTCTCTTTATCCAGTCCCCCTGCATCAGTGTGGCCAAGCATACAAATGCAAATGTAGCTCGATTGCTGGCATGCTGGGTCCTGTGTTCTAGTCCTTGGCTGGGATGTGTGAAGCTATAGGAGGTGTAGTGTTAATGCATGCTCTCTAGCTGGGGGTGGCCTGGAATAATGAAAGAAAACAGTCCGTGTGCAGCATTATGTGATAGTTTAAGCAGAATGAAAGCCAAAGGCAAGGACTGTATTTTTAGAAATTATTTTAGATCAAAATGATGCATACCGAATAAGACAAAATAACCACATGGTAGAGAGCTCTGAGACCACTGCTTACAGTGAAGTAATTATTATTCTTTCCAGGTGATCCTCAGCATGTTCCACAATAATGCAAAACAAATTGTAATTTGGAGCAATTGAGCTGAAGGCAGATTTCTTTTTAGTCATTTAAGTTCACATATGGCAGACTGAGGGGATCAGGTCTTTAGTGTAAATGTGAATGGCTACACATGCCTAACTAGACCCCTGGTTCCCTGCATTGCACAAAACAGCACTTAGACAGTCCATAGACTAAAATAAGAAAAAAAATCAAATTGTGTTGTAGCTATGTACAGCGCAGAGAGGCTCAAGAGGTTGCAGCACTGCAACATACAAGTCCTTAACATACAAGTTCAATGAAAAGAGGATGTCTGTACTGCAGCTCCTCACAGTCAGGAATCTTCCAGTTTGATTCTGATCCCATTACTCCCTTGGACTCAAACCTAGTTATTTGGAATTTTTATTTTAATAACTAGATATTAGTTATTGAAATTAATTTTTATATTATGAAAAATTACTGTGCAGATATTTTGGATCTTCCTCAGCCTTCTCCCTCACTCTATTTGTACCTAAGTTGTTTTAAGACCTAAGTTGTTTGTTATCTTGTTCAAGATAAGGCGTACATAGGACAAAACTACCAAGTTCCAATTCCTACACACACCTATGTATTTGTGTTTGGTTTCTTTGGTGTTTTGTTTGTTTGTTTATTTGTTTTAAATTACTGAGCTTTTGATTAAGCTCAAATATCTCTTTAAAACACAGTTTTGAAATAAGAAGGGCTGGACAGTGGAATGGTTAAATGCAAAGGCATGCTAAGTATCTTGGCCTTTGCCACAAAAAGCATTGCTGATTCAAGACATTACATAAAAGCTTTTGCTGCACTGCAATCTCTCAGTAGTTACTTAGCTAGCCTTTTCACTCTCCTTCTGCAAGGCTAAATAATACCCTCTTTTTATTTTTGCAATCAGAATTTATTTATTGTAATCTCTGAAAGGTATTTTTTGTGTGTTTCAAGTTTGATAAATGCAGTCCCCATCACCAGTAGAACAGAAATAAAATTAAAATTTATCTCTGCACACTTCTGTGTGCTAGGCCTGCAGTTCAAACGCAGCTTTATTTTGGAGAGTTTGGGGAGGGGGAGGTGCTGGTGCGTGGATGTACACAACATTTTAGACGAAGAGTTAAAAAGGAAAATGCTATTTCTTAATGATAAAGGGAGAAACAACAGTGAAAGAGACTGAAGAATTGTCCAGATGCTGCATTACATCCACAATGGTATGTAACTATTCTGTATCAATGAAATAAAGCCATAGACTCTGAGTAAGTTTGTGCTTTTTAGTGGTGTGGTGGGCTCTGAAGGATTCCCACCCCCAGTGGAAAATAAGGATCAAGAGATCTCATTAAAAGCGGGAGCTTGAGAAGCACAAGACTTTAAACTCTTCTACTTAATGGAATTTGTTGTGGTACTAAAATAGTATTCCCCCCTGTCATCCTGACATGAAAAACATTAGTGAATATTTGATTTTATTGTGGAACAAATTATGGTAATAATGAGTCTTTGAAAAAAAAAAAAGTGCTCAAAACAGTACAACCTCATTTAAAATGTGCATTTGTAAAATAGAGCAGATACACAAAATGCTGTCTGCTACTTCACCAAGAGACATTTTATGAGCTGTGTGCCCTTTCAGCGTAGTGCTCAACATGTACCATTTGCCTGTCTCAACCTCACTCTTACTGCAAACTCTTTTTTATTATAATTTGGGCATTAGAAAGGTGTGACCCATCAGGTTTCAGTTCCTATTCAGCAATCCAAAACTACAAGGTCAGCTACCAATGGGCAGAAAATTCTCCTTATCTTTCCAACTGATTCTCAGACATTATGGCATTAAAGACTGATCACTTCCAGTTAAAATGTGAACAGCCAAGCAAACATTTATGCTGGATTTGTTAAATTTATTATTTAATTTGCACTTGCTTTTGTAAGAATGATTGAATTCCAGGCAAGAAAGTAAGGAAGACACATCAGAGATGAATGGATCTAGAAAGATTATTTAAATTTTTCTTTTTTTGCTCTCAATACACCCATTGCTGGAGTGAGTGCTGTCAAGACAGATGTCTCCTGCTACCTTTTGCTTTTAATTTTAGAAAAGGTAATGAGAAAACAGCTTTGGCTTGCTCGAGGATGAGATGAGGAGTGACAAAGCCTCCAAAATCCAGCTCTGGCAAGGACACTTTCTATACCCTTGACCAAAGGTCTTTTGACCTCCCTTTGACTATTTCCTTGGTAAAATGAAAATCACCCTGTACTTGCAAGATTTATTAACAGGAATATGGCAATGAAGATAAGAGATGCTTTGGTGCATGCTGGGATCAACAGGAAAATTTTCAGCCATTCCAGTAAGTCAGGTCACATTGTCGGTATGGGAAGGCGTAAAATAAGTTTTCTTGTCCAAATGAAACCAGTGGATTACTTGGGACATTCTCTGGGAAGCAAAGCGGTGGTTGTCCTGTCACATCTTCTCAGGAGCAATGGCTTCAAGGTTTCAGGGGAAGTTTCTGTAGAGGAATGTACTGAATTTATATTCTAGATATATTGTTTCTACCTTGGAACACTCTCTTCAGCTGACCCTGCCCATTTTCCGGAATGCCCTGGCCCTTTTAGATGTCTATGAGTATGACTTGAGGAAGGTGTGTGTGGCAGGGGCGGGGGGGGAGCTACTTTTTGCTCCCATAAACTCTTCTTTGTTCTTATGATGGCCTTTATCAGAGGACATCTCCAGAAAACTCAAAGGTGAATCTGGCTCAGCCTTTGCAAATTTCTGTGCTCATCTTCAGCATTACCGCTGATTTTCTTTTGCTGGTTATGAATGAAGATTCTCAGAAGGTCGTAGCTCAAAAAAAAATATAAATAAAATAAAAATTACTGAATTTTTTTTTTTATCAGCATGAGAGGATAAGTTTGTTTTTCTGTATTAAATTCAGAAGGATGTCCGTATCTTCTATGGTTTGGGTCACATAGTTGAACATACATATGGGCATTACACCAGGGATACAATTTTTCTAGAGATATTATTAAGGTGACTTTTACTTTATTTTGTAAGCCAGAGATTCTCACTGTCTCTACTTAATGAAAAATGAATGTCAATGATGAATGTAAAATGAAAGATTTTTTTTGTTATAGCTGGATTTTCTTATTTTTATAAAAGCATCTAAAAATCAGAAAAGTAAAGCAGGGTAAAGCATACATTCCTTTCTTCAGAATACATTGTATAAGCCCTTTGCACTCTGTTGAGTGATTAAATGAAAATGACTTGGGCCAGCGAAGATGTGAAATGGATTTTTGTCACTGAGCAAGCCTATTGAAATGACTCTGTTTCACAGCATGATGTTTCAGTGGAGTTTGTTTTGGAGTATGGGTCACTCTGGGGCAGGTTTGCTCACATAAGCTACACACAAATGTAGGCTAAAGAAAACAATAAATGTGAGCTGTCAGGAGATCTTATTAAGAATTTGCAGAAGATGTTACTCTTAAATAGGATGGAGAAAGGAAATATCTCACAATCAAAGGATTTACTATCTTCACAGTTAGCCTTTGTCCCAGCCAAAAATGTAGGACACATTTAATATAATCTCACTGTATAATGTAATCAGACAGTCTGAGGGATATCTTATGCTGCTCTGATAGTCAACAATCAAGTGTGGTCAAGGACAGTCAAATTGTTTTATTGCACATAACTTGGCAAAGGCTAAGGAAAAACGTGTGTGAATTTAATGGCTCAAGGCTTTTATTACTTCCCCAATAGGTGATTTTAAAAATGTACTTCCTTGCCTTCATGTCAAATACAAAGTGGAATGGATAGCCTTAAAAATCATAAGTTGGACAGAGAAAGAGAAAGAATAGTGATCCTCAGATGTGAGCCTGCCAATTGGTCTAAAGAGGACTTGAAGTCCAGCAAAGAATGTCCTAGAAAACAGCTGCAAATGGTGACACAACAGGACACATGCCAATTCATGTTCAACAGACCTGATATTAGAGAACAGGCTCATGGAAATTCCAGTAACCACACAACTGAGGAAAGACTCCTGCTCTACTGCTATAGAGATCTACATGTCTTGTCCACCTCATTTAACCTTCCTATAACGAAGTCCACAGGGATGAATCAGGAACACAGGGATTTTCATGATTCATCTATGAGAATGAGATCAAATATTTGGTTTGGGAGGGAAGTAGCAAGTTTGGGGAAACACATTCCCATTCTATGGAACTGAAGCTTTTTCCCCAAATCATCATCTGAGGATACAGGAAGCAACCCAGAATTAATTTTTCCCTTTGATTACAAAGCCCAGGTTATAATGTTTGTAAAGTGAAACTTGTGTGATTTATCTTTATTAAAATTCTACTAGCACAATAGAACTAGAAATATTGCTGATAATAGATTTGGAAATAATTATACATTGACCAATATACTGCACTTTTAAGGTATTTGTAAATGTTCTCTTTTGTGTAGCCAGAACAATTCTTTTGTCAACCTACAGCAGTGCCCCAAGTACAGAGATTATTTTGTTGATCTGAGATGTCAAGGAGCATGACTAGCTGAAGTACAGCTACCCAAAGTATGGTTTAAACAGGAGGTCATAGCTGGTACGTAACAACTCCTGCACAAGTGCTACACAATCTCTGTCAACTGAGAAAAAATGAAACCTGATTTTAATTTCTGTTGCAAAAAGGCACAGCTCTGGTGCCCAGCCTCAGACAAGATTTGCCATTAAGTCAGTGTTGGTCAAAAAGACAGAGCTACTCCAGTCAGAGCATGACCTGCAGAAACAACCCAGCTTTTCAAAGACAGTTTGGTCTTTGACCAAACGCCATGCATCTTGTAAAACTTGTCAGGATCATGTTGAAAAGGATTTAATGCAGGATTTTGCGGAAGTGGCCATTGACTTCAGAGTATTCACACACACATGAGGTAGTTCGGCTGAATTCTGTCAGGAGATATGTCCTGGAGGCACTGCTAGAGATATTTCTTCTAGTGGAAACAGACGGGAATATTGAGGATTAATTTGTAGTCCAATTATATTTTTTTTCTAGATTATCTCTGACTTTTATCATGAGCTCAGCATCTTTCATATGGTCTTCATAAATTTATACCACACAGCTAAAGTTCTTTGAGGAGTTTTAGTTTAAAGCAGGATTGAAATATTTTAAAGGACTTTATAATGACACATTGGAAGCACAGCAAATCCCTTGATAGCATAAATGGATGGAAACATTCTAGAGTACAAATGAGTTCGAGATTAATTCATGGCACCTTGTACAGGCTTTGGAATTCTATGCGTTTGAAATAGTTCCACAGCACAAGCAATCTGTTGGACAGTAGAAATGTCCTCTCAGACTCTCCTCACTTCCCAGAATGAATGTTCAGGGGAAGGATTTTTTCTTCTTCTGCTGTCCTCTCCATTGCAGCCTTTTTATTGTCAAAGAGGTTGATGAAGTTAAAGGACATTCCTCTGTATACTGCAAGTTATGGAAAACGTGTCATAATAGGAATTCAGAACCCAGGAAAAAGACTGGTTCATATTTAAAATATTGTCGACTAAAAATGGCTAAATGCAGCTGGCCATAGAAAGAGGGTTTAGGATTATGCATCTGCTGGGGCAGGAAACCATAATGCCCAAAATGTCCCATGGTAGTTAGAGCCAGGAAAGCTTGCTCTATCCTTAGATGCCCAGTTGAGGTTAAATCAGCACTTGGAAGCAAGTTTGCATCTTTTGATTGAAAGAACAACTTGAGGTAAATAGGATATTTTTAGAATCAAAAAAGAACCTCTCTGTGGTGTAATTGCTGGAGAATCTTCAATTGTCCTCCACTCTACTTTCTATTTCTAACATAAACAACAGCAGGACTGGGGATCCAGGAATCATTCAGATGGCTCCTCTTCCTTCAAATGATCAGCAAAAGCTGAAACTGGTATTTCCCCTAGACAATAATCCTTTTATTTATGTATTTATTATTATGTTTGTAGAAGAACTCTGTGAAATAGCTTCTGCCTTTCTTTGATTGAAACCAAGTACATGCTCTTGCAGAGGCTCCAGGTTGAGAAAGCCCATGTGCTGCTGAGTTTTTGGCATATTGTGATGAGCTCACTTTTGTGGTGGGTTAGCTTTGGCAAACACCTAAATTTCCATCCAGCTGCTCACTCATAACCCCTCTCCATGGGGCATGGGGAGAAATAAGGTAAAGAAAGCTCATTGGTCAACATAAAGATGGGGAAATTGCTCACCAGTTACTGTTGTAGGCAATACAGACTTGACTTGGAGAAAGTTAACTTAATTAATTAATTATTATTAATTAGAACAGAATCTGGCAGTAAGATGCAAAGAAATACAAAGATATATCCCCTCTCCCTTCCCTTCCCACTTTCTGAGCACCTCTATCCAGACTGTGCTGGATTTATCCAAGCTGTGGAAGAACAGTTTGCTGTGAGGTGGGCATAGGAGCTCCTGCCTCAACATTTTCTTTGTGAAGACTAAAAGTGCAAGGGTGTCAATCATCTTCTATGTAAAGGTCTGAAAAGGCTCTCAGAGCTCAGTATTTTCAGCTCTTCAACAGATAATCTCTTTTATTTTTAGAGGTAACAATAGCTCTTAGGTTAAGAGGGAGACAAAAGCCTCATTAGTTTTGGAATTTCAAATGAACTCAATGAGTTATTGAGGATTTTTTTTTTTCCACAGGAACCTGAAGAGTTGCTTAAAGGATGCTGTGAAAAAGAACAGCTTAGGGGGTCTCTGTGCTCATCATATACAAACACAAGCAGCCTTGGTATGCCATGGAGCAGCTGTGGAGCGCACTGTGCCTTGGCTAACACCACAGCAGCAGCCCCTCTCTGCTGGGCTGAAGGCAGTGTCAGAGCTACAGAGAATCAGATCCGCCAAGCTGAAGCCTCTGTTCTTGGGCAGGTCGAATTAAAGGGCTGGTGTAACTTGGGCAGAGACCACACAGGGTGTGGGTAGACCTTTGCTGCTTGAGATCCTCAGGAGTGTTACTGCAGCTGCCAGAGTGGTCTCAGGAGGTCTCACATGTCCCACTTATAAACCAAAAAAAATACATTTCTAATTTGGTCAAAATCAAAAATCAATATGAAGCTATAGGAGATATTTGTAGAATTCTTTTCCTTTTTCCCTAGTAGAGGCCTTGCTAAGGGATATCATCTCCTTACTCTCCTCCAACACTCCTTCTGTTCTGTCTTTATGCTTGCCTCATCCAGATTCTTGTTGTTGTTATTTATTTTGAGGGCTATTCAGGTTGTTATTTGTTTATTTTCCCCTCTAGGATACGATAAATTCAACCACTTTCTTGCATATTCCCCGTATCAGGAAACTGCATCTCCACCATGATGGTGTTTGGGAATGGAAGCTTTTTTTTTTTTTTAAAGTGAAAACCTTTGTACTAAACCTAAACTTTTGATGAAGCTCATTATTGATGCATGATGCCCCCTTCTCCAGCAGATCCTGAGTGTATCAGTGAATCAAATGCCTGCTCCAAGAGGGAACACTTAGGACAGAGAGCACCAGGCACTTTGGAGTCTACTCAGGAGCACTGCATTTCCATGTGGCATTTTGCTTTTCTTGAGGAATGCTTTTTGCAGGACCTTCATCTGCTTAGTTTGCCATAACTGAGTTACTATTGAAGTCGTCTTCCTTTTCACTTTCTACAATGTGTGAGAGAAAAAGAAAGGAAGCATAAAATCATATATTAGAATTATACTGAGCACTTTTATTTTGAAACTATAATTTATAAAAATGGGTACATATGATTTTGCAATTACAAATGTATGAAATAAATGCATTAGTTAAGAAGTTAAGCTTTAAAAGATGCTAATTATTAACCAAATGCATTTTACAGTGTTTTAATGACCATTTTTTCACATTGTGTTAATATCCATTAGCTATTTTCATACTAGTAATGCTAATATTATGCAAAGCCATTAGTTAGCTACAAAGTCAATAATGGATGATACTGATTCCAAGCCTCCACTGCACTAAAAGATGCATACTTTTTACTGGCTTTTTTTTTTTTTTTTTTTAGAATGGGAAAGGCAACCTGAATTTTCACTTGGATATTGTCAATGAAGCTGTTTATGCTGATTACATAGATGAGGGTGGAGTCAGTTATTAAGAGCCTATGGACTGATCTGCTTCTGTCTACCTAAAAGCAGAAATTGGGTCCAAAATTAATTGCCCTGCCTCCAGAGGAGCGCTCTGAATCTATCTCTTCATGGACTTTATCTCAGCTGCCTTGTAGATAGAACTTTTACGTTAGTACTTCTTCCTCATTAAGAAGTTTCAGCAACACTCCTTAGACAAGATTTTTTTAAGGATAACTCTGGAATATTTCATTTGCTACATTATCTGAATGGATTTTCAGACCGTTTATCCTGTTATTCTTCCTCTCAAAAACATTCACTATTATTTTGTCAAATATCTCTCTAAGATGTAATCATTGTTCAGGTGGTGGATTGAACTAGGAATGGTTATGCATGTGCCACATTTTGCTCCTTGCTTTAGGAAAACTTTTGTAAGATTATTTGCAAGTAAAATATTTTATTATACTAATATTAGAGCATTTTATGCTACTAGTAAAATGTGTGCGTTGTTTTAGAGTCTGGATTCTAAAACTAACCATGTATCTTGTAAATCAACAGAAAGAAGAAGCCTCAGTGGTTGTCTCAGATAGTAAGCATACAGATTGTAGTAATATGGTGTCTATATTTAATTTTTAATTTATTTAGCCACAATATCTATTCTAACTTAAAGGCTTACAAGATGCAAATATTGAATAATTTAACATACATAAACATTTGAATTCCAGCTTAATATGTTTCATCTGCTTCATCTTCTTTTGCTGGGTTTTTAACTTCTGGGAATAAGCCGCTCTCAGCTGTTAAAATGAACCCTTAGCCCATGTGTTAATGAAATGGATTGAGTTCATTGTGGCACTGATTTACTGTAACTAGATGCAAGATTGATGCATCCAGGAGAAACCATTCCACGTATCTCATCTGTCTCTGGAACTGCTCCTTTAATCTCTTTACTAGATTTGATTGTTCTCTAACACACCAACAAATACCTCTAGAGCAGGTGAGATTTTTCTTTCAGAGAAAGACCCAGATAGGATGAGCAGAGTTATTGTGGACAGGACAGATTAAAATGTCTCAACTTAGTGTAAGCATCAGCAGAAATGGGTTTGGGGCAAAACTCCTTTGTCTTCTTATTCTTGCAGCAGAGAAAAGCCACAGAAGACATGAAAAATGGAGTTGAAGGTAAAAGCCCATGCTGCATGTTCTTCCTGTGGTCCTGATGCTCTGTTTCTCTGTCCCCCTTCAGGCTGTGTTGTGAAGACTGATTTATGGTAGGTCTTTTGCTGAGGCATAGGTGTGGGTCTAGGAGACCTCATAAAATAAAAGCATTATGCAGCACAGTTAGAAAGTTGATGCCCAATAGAGCATGGAGTGATCATGAAGCGATTCCTCACCAAAGTGAACTAAATCAGAAGTAACTCCATTAAAACAGGCAGATTAAAACCTGTTTGGAGATCAGAAGTAGGCCCTGCATGGGAAAACACAAAGCACTTTAGATAATTATATGGAGAGCAGGGAGCAGAAAAAAAGTAATATCCTACCTGACAGGAATCTTGATAACCTGGAAAACTAGGGGAAAGCCGAGGATGTAAACATCCTGTCTTGAAAAAACAAAAAGCCCCCCAGACAATCTCTTGACATTTTAGGAAGACTCGATCTTCTAATGAAATAAATACTAAAGAAGACCTAACATATCTGAATAATGCTTGTGAAGGTTCCCTAGGGAAGGAAGAGCATGTGTAAGAGCAATCCTCCTTTGGTGCTGTGGAGGAAGGGACTGCAGGCTTGGGAAGCCAGAGTGCAGGAATCAGACAGAAGAACAATGATAACCTTTTATTTCATCCTGTGAAATCAGTGGCCTGGACTTAGCTCTGTTGATCAGAGCATGGTTCTAATAACACCAAAGCTGTGGGTTCAACCCAATGTGGTCCAATGTGGGTTTTTTGGCTTTCTGAAACCTACCTAATCCTAACCCTAGTCCTTGCTTGTGGAGAGCTAGGCTATAAGGATAGTGCAGGAGGGAATCTTTCCCAGTGAATTGCAGCTGTACTGATTACCAGTTGGTTTGGGGGCTATAAGAGAATGGGTTAGCTGGTCATTAGTTAAAGACACTTGCATTAGGAGCTTGAGACCAAGAGTCTGCTGGAGTAAGAGCAGGAGCTGTTGTCTGTGCTGTGAGGAGGTAAGGGACATGCGGTTGTGTAAGAGACAGATAAGGCAAGAAGATCTTGTGTGAGGGATAGTCAGAGTTTGGCAGCCAAGCGAGGGACAGCTTGGGATTAGCCAGCCACATAGAATGGAAGGAGTCAGAACCATGTGGAACTGCATGTAAGAAAAGAAATCAATACAGTGTCAAGCTGACAAGAGGAGGAGTCAGAAGGATTCCTTTTTTGGCTACAGAGTCAGTGAATCTCTGGGGTTTGTGGTTTTCAGAAACCCTAACCATAGGCAGAGGAGGCTAAAGCTGTGTTGGGCTGAACCTAGCTCCGAGGAACAAAGGAGTGGAGGGAGCCATGTTGTGGCAGTACTGGGTTCCACCTGATGTGCCTTTTGTAGCTGCCCAGTCATTGGAGCTCTGGGCTTTGTGGTTTTCTGAACCCTACCTAACCGTAGGCACACCTCTAACACTAGGCAGAGATGGTAAAGCTGCATGGGGGTAGTGGTTGTTCCAAGGAGAAGCTGTGGAGGGAGCCATGTTGTGGAACTCCTGTGCTCCCCTAGGCATTCCTTTTTGTGCTGCAGAGTCATTGGAACCCTGGGAATAATTGTTTTTAGAACCCTAAGTCTCCGATGCCTCACTCTTGCGGCCATTTACATGAGTCGGGCTTGATGATTCTTGTGGGTTCCTCTAACTCAGAATATTCTGCGAATCTGTGAAAAATTTATTCACAAAAAATGCTCCTACAGAAAAAGGAGGATGGGTATTAATCTCCTGCAGATCAAGAAAATACTTTTAAAGCAGAAGGCAAGTCTTCTGGAGTTTAAATTCTTCTAGAAGCAAATCCTCCTTTAAAAAAAAAAATACCCCTGAGTTGGGTTTAGTCCATGGTACTGCCATTTGGGGACCAACTGTAATCTGTTTTGGCTCATATTCTGCATTTTGCAAGTACTGGAATCAAATGCTGACAGTTCTCACTAGTGCATAATTAAATTCTTATCCCCAGTTGAAACCATTGGCGAAACTTTCACTGACTTCAATAGTGCTGGATTAAGCTTTCACTGAATGTCATGAGAATTTGAAAAGCAAAATCAATCCAGATTTTGCAAAGAGCTCCTTTTCTTTGTTGTGAATCAAACCAAAACCATAAAGTAAAAAAAAACACAAAAAACACAGTAAACTTTGCCATGAATGAAATAAGAATAGGAATCATATTTGTATCCTGAATACCTTTTCAGAAGACAGACAAACTGAGTCTTGGGGGTCTATAGTGACAATAACAATGGTGTAAGTACTGTGTAGCAAAAAAATATTTCTTGGTTAGTCTGCTTTTTTTGGCACAATCTTTCTGGCAGAAATATATACATTTATTTTGTTGTTGCTCAAGAGCTCCTGATGAGTAATTCCTGCTCTGCAGATGGTATGTGATGTAGATGATTTTTCAAGTCCAATTTCAAAGTGCAGTGCTGTGGTTTATCACAAAATGTTTTGCTGTAGTCTAATGGCAAGAACTCTGAGAAGCCAGTTTCCACTGATAATTTTCAATTTAAATCCAGTCCCTTCCTAGGTGTATCCCTCATTATAAATTTGCAATTTTAAACCAGTGAGAAACAGGAGTTTCTGTAGAGGAAATTATTCCCTTCCAAGCTCCATTCTATGTCATGTTAGCGAAGGCTGCAGAAGTTTGGGAAACTGGTAAGACTGCAGAGATTTTTCTCAGGGAGAGTGATATAAAATAAGTATCATTAATCTGACAGCAACCCCCTCCAAAAAAACCACCAAAAACCCCCCAAACGCGAACAAGAGAACAAATCCAAAACAAATTCAATAGAACAGACTAACCTTATGTAGTAACAGCAAATGTATTCAGTCTATTAATAAACCACATTTAGAGATGTGTGGAATGGAAGGTGACCTGAGTTTCCCTTGGTGATTTAGGGGATTATTCTGGCGTTCACTGAACAGAAGCTGGTCAATAACTGCTGTTCCCAAACCTATGCTTTGTCACAGCAGTGACCTCTGATCCTTGCTACAATCCCCTTAGGATTGGAAGGAAATTCTGATCAGGAGGAAATTCAACTAGAAAAGTTCAGTCCTTCAGAGATGCAAAGGCTAGGAGAAACAGTTCACCCATTAACAGGATTCACTCCTGCTCGCTGTTGTTACAGCTCTGAGAGAGGACTGGACTTTGCACTCTTACCAGATGATCTATATTGGTAACACTCCATCCTTCAGTCTTGTCTTTGAGTTGTCAACGTTTTTATTTGGCCTTAGTAGTGACATAATGGGCTAAGTAGGGCTGAAGCAGATACTGCATTTCTAGGGGGGCACCAGAATAGGACTGCAACTGCTGTGGTCAGTCATCAGCATGCCAGACCTGGACTGCCCTTCTCTGGCTACAGGCTTTCTCTCCTATCCCCCACTGCCCCAATATTCCCAGCTCCCCATCTCTTGGATAGAGGGAATTGTCTCTTAGCCACACCTCAGTCTCCTTTTGCCTTCTGCTTCTGCCTGTCATGGTCCAAGGGTTCTGGGTACAAAATACAGGATGTAAATATGGTTATGCCTTCTAACACCTCCATAAAACAGCAGCAGCTGTATGTGGTTTGTCAGTAATTTCTGATTACACCTGAAGATTGGAAAACATGCATCCAGTCAAAATGTTTTTACTTAGTGTGTTCTGCCTTCTGAGAGGCTTTATCCTTGCTTTTATTCCTATTATATTTCCACAATTTTCCAGCAAGTCTGTTTTCTCTTTTGGAGTGTGTGAATTTTACCTATCAGATTGCACTGGAAAAGAAAACATCTATTTTCAAATGTTTATGGGAATAAAATAATAATGCTATTATCTACACTCTTGATTACCAAGATTATCTCATATATATACAGATCCTCCAGATAGGCAGATTAAGTGATCAGAAGGTTCTTAGTGTGCCCCAGGCTCAGAGCATGCACTAAAGAGGATCAAGCCTGCTTTAATTCATGTGCTGCTTTGCTAATGCTCCTGCTCTTTCTCAGGAGAATTTCTGAAATATGTTATCTGGGTCTCAGTGTAGTCCCATTGAGTCGGATAGACAGTCTTTGGCTTTGATGATCAATAAACTGGGGCTGACTTGGAGCAATAATGTGTGAAGAAACATGTATTTTGCTCATCTGGGGCTTGAGCCATCTCAGTCTTTCATGTGCTGGCAGACCTTGAGTATCTTGTTCTTACTGCTCTATGTTGCTAACAAATGCCTCTGCAATCTAGTGAGCATGCCTCTTTGTAGCCATTCACAAATCCAAGGTGTTTGAGGGAGCACAGGAGAGGGCCAGCTGTGTCCCTTAGAGAATGAAAGAAAGGAAGTGGAACAAAGGCTTTTGCTAACTGATTGAACAGTTTTTAGGCAGGCAATGGGATTTGCTTATAAAGAAAATTTCTGAGAAGCTGACATTTCTCCATGGCCCAGCTAGCATATAGCAATATGAACAATGAATATAGGAAACCACCCTGCAAATATGATTTATCTACCAGCTTTTTAAAAAAAAAAAAAAAAAAAAAAGACACGATTGCTTTCTGACTAGGATATGTGCTCTGAATTGCTTAAGAATTTTGAGCTTGAAAATACAATAACATAGAGATGAAAGACTCCTTTAGAATTAATGATGGGGACAGAACTGAAGTGACATCCATGTTGAAATGCCACTATCTTAAATTGTTCTTTTCCAGTTACTGTGTTTATGAATGTGCCTGTGGCTCCCAGTCTTTGTCATGTCTGCTAGCAAATATCGGAGCTAGAAGATAACAAGAAATGTGCAGCAGTGGAGAGTGTTATGGGGTAGCACTGAGCTTTTGAAACTAAGAAAAAAGAAATAAAAATATCTTTTTACTTAAGAATAGAAAATTGCATGAAAATTTGGCCTGAAAAATGAGAAGCAGACAAGAATAGATAAAGTGCCTTGAAAGGAACAATGGGCGTGGATGCAACTGTTGAGGAAGGGAGGTCCTGTGGATGTGAGAAAAACTTCACTATACCTCATAAACAGAGGTAGAAGACTTGAGTTTAAAATTCAGGAGTAGGAAATAATTGAAAAAGGGCTCTAGAAAGTCAAGGCAGCCAAGAAGAAATGACAGTAGTGTGAGTTCAGTAGCAGTGTTTTGAAAAGATTAGGCTGCAGTGATTTCATCGGCTAACATTCCTTTCCTCACTTCTCTTGTTTCACAGGGAAGGAGGGTAATGTCTCATTTATTTATAACTATCCCACGTGTGAGATGAAAGTCAGAGCTGGTTATGTTTGGCTCCAGAGTCTACCACAGGTATAGGATCCTGTGAGAAATCCTTACTTGTCAGGCCTCTAATTTTGTGCTCTGACAACATTATGCCGTAGCAATAAACTCCCTTAAGATCCAGTGACCAACCCAGATGCAATGCCCAGATGCCCAGTTTAATTTGATCTTCCATGAACGCTGGCTTTAGGTGTAGGAACAGTGCTATGAAGCAAGGGCGCACTGGTATGACTACATCCTCAGAGTGGAAACGCAGCCTTCCAAAATAGTTTGTGTCTGTCCTTTGGTGGTCTGCTTAATGACCTTGCCCAAATAAAAGGAGCATATCTTCCAAAAATATTATAATGGGGGCAGAAAGCAGTATTCTATCCCAAGGGCAGAGCTGAGAATAAAAAAAAGCCAAAACGCTGTCAAGCAAGACCCTTCTTTCTGTTTTTAATTTCAGAAAGACTGGTTTGGTCAAGCTTGGGCTGGATGGCTTTCAAATGCAAATCCTCCAGGCTACTTTAGGCGAACTTGATATCATCTTTGAGTCAGACTAGTTTCTTAAAATGCAGCAAGACCAAAAAAGGACTTGTGATTAAGGAGACTGCACATCCTTGGTGTCCTGGAAGCATGCCAGGGTATGAGATGATATTTCAGTCCTTTGCATTCCTGAAAATGTCCTTTTGTCCCATGTAAGGCTGACATCTTCCTGTGTCCTAACGAAATGATGAGACAGGGAGGGAGGTGTCTGTCTAATGAATCAGTCTAGAGACCAGCTAGCAGGCTGCTGGTAGGGTGATTGACTGCTGCTTTTCTGGGCTCTCCAGTGAAGGGGTGGTGCTCTCTGATGCTCATTTCTGTCCTCTGGCTGCCCCCTGTTGGCTTGTCCACCACATCTGCAATGGACTTGGCAACCCCCATGCACTGTACTTAGAAGGGCTGGGCTCAAATGAAAAGGATGTTCAAAGGTAGTAATCACTTAAATTACAAAATCGTCTTTTCGGATCTCCCTTAATGTGACATGAAGTGTTGCAGTGATTGGTTTTTTCTTTTTGTTGTTGTCTCTGTTTTTTCTCTTGCCAAACTCTGTATGGTTTAAGTTTGAAAGCGTGATGACTACAGAAGTAAACTTTTGGAATGCTGTGCTGGAAGCTGGCAGCTGCTTTCATTTCTGCTTAGATTTACTTTCATTTCTGATTCATATTTTCTTTCAGTGGCTTTCTTGCACACAAACCCCCCTGTGCCAAAATCATGGCTAACTTTATAACTATAGAAAGACTACATCTGCTAAAAATCACCCTTGTATGAAATAGCTGCATCCAAAAATTCCAGACAGGTAAACTCTTCTCAGGTTATATTAAACATATAGAAACGTGAATTCCTGAAGTTCTACCCTCAGCTATTCAAACACAAGTTGTACTGAGGCAGGTGAGAACTTCAATGAGTTAACTGAGGGGAGAATTGAGGCCTTCCTGCTGTAAAGGAGCTGGGAAAGATGTAAGTTTTCTGCTACCATAACCTAATTTACCATAGATCCTCCTTTAGAAGGACATGAGAACTCTTAGATTAGAGGGCCATCTAGCTCAGTATACTAGGCTGACAGGGCTATCAGCAGATGTGTAGGAAAAGTGTATCAGCATAGGGCACATACAGCATGATCTTTCCTTTGGTGCATCCTCTTACCATCCAGATGCCACTGTTTTTGAGACTTACTATGCAGAGGCTGGATAAGGTCTGTCACTTTTGTAGCCACAAATGAACTAAGTCAGCATCTAAAAGTTGCCCTGTTACTCAGATATACATTTGTAGCCCTGCTAACTTTGAACTCCGTGCAGCTCTATATCCTTGTCTCTGCCATTAGTATTTGACTAAGATATCATAAGTAATGCGGTGAAATAATTTCCCATTCTGGAGCACATTCCAATTCTACTTTCTCAACTAAGATCCTCTTATGCTCTTCCTCCTCCTCACCATGGTATGTGTGGGTAATTCACATCCAGCTGTGGATGGCAGCTGGCCCACCTCACAAGACAGCTGTGTGCAGCTGTGTTTTTTTTCCCAAGAGATACCAGGTGGTAAACCAGTTGGCTGTCCATATTGTTGTTAGCTATGGACAGAAATAATGTTCTGTGAGTCTCTGTAGTGGGGAAATAGATGAAATGTCAGTCCTGTTTTGACCCTTTAAGCACGCAACAGGAGCAGGAAGATACCTCTTCGTGACTCCATGTTGTATGTAATGGGCATCTCTCCATGGTGGAACCTAAGGTATCCTGATCACAGTAACTTACATGTTAACCTTAACAGCCTTATCCTGTGACCACATTACAACATATACAAGTCAGAACTATTTTTTAAGCTCAGTTAGATTCTTGGGGACAGCAGCAATCCAAGATGCAGAACTTTCCCAAGTCTCCAATTTAAAGTGATCATGAGGTGAAATGGAGCCAAGAAGAGCTGTCATAAGGACAGTGTCCTTTAAGCAGAGGATGCATAGGAGGCCATGAGAAGTGGGATAAGTGACAGTGCTATGACACATTTTCCCATGAACACAGCCCTGCTTCCTAGGCATTCTAAGAGTAATCTGTGGTGGCTGTGCCAATACATTCTGCACTGCACCCCAAGACAGCTGGAGGCAGAGTAATCTGACCTACCTGGTAGTGATGTGAGACTCTTCAGCAACTGTTGACTGCAAAAGACAAAGATCATGCTGTAAGGCAGAATTACTCTTTTGAGACAGGAAATGGGGAGAAATAGGATTCAAAGCTGATGCCCAGAAAACGTAATGGAGAAAAACCCCTGCATGCAATCTATGAGCATAGGTTCTTTGGTCCAGCAGGTGCCAGTCTGCTGCATTTGCAGATGGCATATCAAGGGAGCCCCAATGGCTAGTTAGAGCAATTCCTGCACTAATGTGAACAGAGATTTTGATTTCACGGTCTGAAATAAAATGACCCAAATATAATTATGCAAGCTTATTAATTTATTTGCTATGGGTCGGTAACCCTTCATAGTCTATAGCAGGAGTTACATGAAGGGCCAGGGGGATTAAAGCTCAAATTTAACAGACTCGGAGTCCTATATGGAAATTGGAAGAAACGAAGCACTAAATTGCATGTTTTATGATGATATCTTATTAAGAAAAAATTAATGCCCAACTTTGTAAGCACCAAATCCATTCTGAACAGAAGCAGTATAAAAAGAGCAGCCTCATGAAGCCTTGAACTGAATGATATATAAGCAAGTTATATCCTCCTGTCCAGTGCTGGAAACATAGACAAACCTTGAAAGTTATGAGATCAGGATGGCCAATATAACATGGGATCTCTGTTTGCAGAGGGAATTTCTACAGTGGTACTAGAGGCATTACTGGCAGATTTAGTAAAGCCAGGGTACTGCATAAAGCATGTGTCTTGGTTTTGAGGCAAGTTTCAGGAGAAAATGTCGTGGAATGAACATTTCCTCTAAGGAGAAAGGTTTCAATAACTCCCTTTTCTTTTACCAGTGAGAGAAATGGATTCTAGGGAGTGAAAGTGGAAAAAAATCCCCAGTTTATTAATGAAAAAAAAAAAAGCGTGCCCACAAGGCACAGAAAAAAGGGGGGAAAAAATCAAATAAATGCTAGATATTGAAATTGTGCATGGCAGCCTATGTTCCTCTTGATGACATCTGATGCTTTGTCCTCGGGGCTCTGTGAGCATTTCAGATTTCAGTATATTTATAATCCCCTTCCCTTCTACAAAACAGAAGGGGGGTTACTGGGTCAGACTTCTTCCATTCCCAATGCACTAGGCTGTTATGATATAAGGTGTGTGCATTGAGTGAATGACTATGACCTAAACACACTGCACTATATTTGGAGGCTTAAATAAGACAAAGAGCCACACAAAGTCAAAGACAACAGGGATGAAAGGAGTTGGGCATTTAGTCTGGATGCAGCCAAAGATGTGTGGAGTCTTTGCTGACACTCTCAGGAAACCATTACATCTGTGAGCCAGAGTGGAGGAGCCACTTGAGTAATGCATACATCACAGAATCCATTAGGATCACAGAATGTCCTGACTTGGAAGGGACCCCAAGGGTCATCAAGTCCAACTCTTAAGTGAATGGCCCAGATATTACAGTATCATTTTCTCACATGCAAAGACCCTCCCAGCTGGATCTAGAGGTAGTCAGGTCCTTCACTTAGAGCATCTCACAAGGGCACAAACTTTGACCGTTGTGACCTTGATTTGAGCCTGAGAGTCAGAAGCAAGGAAACTGTACACCTGCCTCAACTCTTCAAACTACCTCTTGAGGGCTTTTATCTTACATGGTAATACAAAACACTACTTCCTATTTCTTCCTTCAAAACTGTCTTGACATGTGTGGTGGAAAATCAAGGGAGAAAATTTTCCAGCAGGGATAAAAATTAAATCTCACTCATTTTTCCATTAATTTTCCTCTCTATTTTCTCTGTTCATGAGAAGGATACATATGATGGCTATGTCAATGATGTTCATGGCATCACCTCAAAAGACATTTCATACCTAGGTGACATTCTGGTGGCTTCATAACATGGGCCTGTTGATAATATTAGATGAGGTGGTTAAATGTCTTTCCTCAGAAGAGGGAGCTGTGAGGTTGAATCCTTTTATTTATGAAGAATATTAAACTCACTTCCTGGATAAGTGTCCTAAGGTGATGGGAAAGGACTATGCCTGAGGTGTGATAATGTTCCTGTTCCTCTTCCATTTTTGTGGTACATACAGCCAATAGGGGATAGCAAGTTCCAAAGCTCAGTATACACATTAGTATTTATAGAATTTTTTGTGTCATATATTGTCATTAGGACTATCCTTGATAATGGTGATTTATCTAGCATTTTGATGGAAAAAAGCCTTGCTATGGGTCAGTAATTAAATGACTGCCTTTTTCTTTTTTTTTTTTTAATGTGAGTACGAACTACTACACATGGCTGTAATGCTCTCCTAAATTGGAGTAAAGATTATGCATTTGACTTAGGCAATAAAACTGAATCCTGCAGGTAACTATTTGATTGCAATTCATAGAAGTTTATTATAGAAATGTATGAAGAAATAACAGCATCACTTTAGAAGAAGATAAAAAAAACCCCTGACCCTAATCGTCTCTCTGCACTCAAATGAAACCGAAAGTTATTCCAAATTAGTTTTATAGAAGGAGTCTTATCAGGTCTCTACTCATGCTTGACATTTTACCAAGTTCTCTCCCTCCTGGTGCTTTTCTCATAGGACACAATGAAGTTTAGCATTCATAAATTGCTAAGGGCCTTTTGTAAAATCCTAGCCCATGACATCAGACTTTCTTTCCTTGTTCTTAAGGTCTTGTTGCTGAACTCAGATCTTCCATCAGTCTCTAGCTGGGGTTTGCTTGCCATTTCATCCAAATCCCACAATCTTCCAGGGCAGATAAGTTGCTGAGGATACTTCAGCACCACAAGACACAGTGAGAAATGGGACTTTTGGCAGTGGTGATAAGGGCCATGCAGAGAAATGTGAAGACTGGTTTATGCCTCAGTGGCTTCTGTGCAATATAGAATCATAAATTAGAGTAATTTATGTTGGAAAAGAGCCTTAAGAACATTGAGTCCAAACATAAACCTAACACTACCAAGTCTACCCCTAAACCATGTCCCTAAGAGAGTATATCATATTCATTAGTAGTCATTTACCTTACTACATAGGTAGCACAGATAAACCAGCTTTGCAATGCCAAGCTTGAGGGATGCTCAGTGCAGCTGCAGCAGAATGCAGCGAGGCATGGCTTGCACCTTAGGCTGGAGCTGCTGAAGTAGCTCACACAGACCCATGCTATACCAGCTTCACCTTTCAGGGGTATAGAAGCTGTTTGGTTTTAAAGCTCTGCTTGTGGGATCTGTGCCTTCAGTTCTGTATATCCCAAGGCTGTAGAGAAAGAGTAGGAACAAGGATAATGCTTTGGTTAAGCACTGAGCTAAGGAACAGATGGAAGCCTTCAATTTTCCCCTGACTCTTGAGATGTTCAGTGGTACTGCACAGCTTGTATGAAGGAAGCTGTAGGAGAAAAAGATGTGACTGGTAGGGGAAAGAGGTTGGGATAAACCCCTACTCTCAGGAAGATGCTTAGGAGAAGCCCACTCACCATGGCTGCACGGGCTGGTCATTTGAAAAGTGGAGTTCTTGTCTGATAGCCTTTCCACATTATTTTCCCCTAGAACCTTCATTTGGCTGCCAAAGGACAGCTGATGTACTGGTGCTGTTGCTCTCACAGTGCCACAGTAATAACTCCTTGTATTGCATAACAGAACTTCTCATCTACACCTCATGGCTGCGAGGATTTAATTAAAACATCATAAAGATGTCTTTGGGGAACTGGACACAAGATTATTCTAAATGCAATGCAATATTGCAGGAAAAATGTGACTCTGTCTACTTGTGTGCGCCCAGTGCAAAATTCAAGTGACCAATAGAGACTGTCCAAAACATATAGGATCAAGCAGATGATATAGAGTAAGCTTGGTTTCATCAAACTATACATATGGTATGCTAATTTCCAGTATGCTTTTGTGAGCAACATTTGCTTGAATTCTACTAGAAAAGTGAAATTATGGTGCCAAAGTAAGAGTACTGAGAAGGAGCAAAATCAGTCTACCTACTTGAAATTTTGTTTGAAACACCTTAAAAGGTCTCTGATGTCAGTTAAAGTTGCAAACAGAACGTACTCTAAAAAACCCTAGGAACATAATTAATGACAATTTAATTAGTTTCATTTTGTTATAAAATACCAGAGCATGAAGTGGAGAAGGACCAAATACTACCACAGTTATCACTGTGCCTTCACCTAGAAAATTACCAGGACTATGTTTACTTCTGTCTCTGGTCCACTTTAAGTTGGATATGTGGTATCTCCTGCACCCCTGGTTTTGAGCTTTATTCCTGAAAGACTTGATTCACCACCAGATAACTTCCATTTCATGCTCCCATAATTCCACTGATTTCAGCTAAATGCTGTGAAGTTATTTGGTGATGATAGAGCAGTAATTTTAAAAATCCTGTAAAAGTCTTATGGATCCTTTTTGGTTTTAAATAGCTTGTTTTATTTGCTCCAGCTCTTAAAAATTAAAATGATCCAATTAACAGATGGATAACAATGCCTTTATCACCTTTTTTTGGTCTGTGTGTGTGAGAGGGGGAGGGGGTGGGGTGAGGGCTGTCCCCAAGTTATCTCTTTCCAGCCTGTCTGGGTTCCAGCTGGTACCACTGCTACTGCTTCCAGCAGCAGTGCTAGTCCACTGCCCATAGGATAAGGCATTTTATTTATGGTTTTGAGCCAGAGTTGCAGACTGCCAAGGACGAGAAGGACCTGACACTGCCTGCCATTGCTGCAAATTATGGTAACTCTATTGATTTCAGTGGCATCAGGCAGCTTCAGAGCCAGAGAGAATGCCTGGCCTGACAGGATTGGTTCCTGTGTGAGGAAGGACAATTTTATTCTCCCAGCATCCCTGGATCATATACAAGGAGTTGCACAAAGAAACGCTAAAGGAAAGAGAAGGTGATGCATCAGCTCTTTAGGATTGGTGATGCATTTAGTATGGCATTTACTATTTTTCTTACAAGAAAAATTGGGGAGCAGTGTTTCCTTTCTACCCCAAACTAAGGCTCCCAGCCAAGTTTTTAAATATACATATTCAAATCAACCATTTAGGAAATCTGTAGCATAAGCCAGTCAACCGTCACTAAGCCATATTTCCTCTAGTAGGAAAATATCATATCTCTGGGGACAATATTCCATTTATTAGGTTCTCGGGAGAAATAAGGGATAAGAACTGTAAAGATGAAGTTGGCAGCCAAGGCTGAGGATAAAGACTCAAAAGAAACCCATCAATTCCTGAGGGAATGTGCAAATTCCTCTAATAGACCTGTGTCATCTTTATTGGAAACTGTTTAAACATGACTGAGATTGTGAATGTTTGGCTGTACAACTGTGCCTCTGTTAGAGACTAACAGTGGTTTCAGTGGGTCAAATGCCTGACATAATTACTGCCTGAGTTCGGGGTGCTTGGGAAGGCATTTCTCATCCTTTGTACAACTTCTCCCATGCCATGGTGATGAATGGCTGCTTCACTTCCTCAGCACCACCAGTTCTTTGCTCACACCAGCCAAGGGACTTTCTCTGCTCCATTGAGTCTGAAGGATTTAAAGTGGAGGCTTTTATCAGATGTCCACAAAATGCCTTTCTGCTCCCTGTACTTCTTCATAAACCATGACTTGTCTAGTTGTCTTTCATCACATAAAACTCCATTTCCAGTGCATAGATTCCTTGGGTCTCAAGCAAGTGTGTGTTCTGAAGCATTAGAATGCAAACCTCAGCATGGGACTCATGAGGGTCAGATGTCATCTTGCTGTCATTGTCTTCCTTGGGCTTTTCACACTAATAACTGTAATGGTTTTTGCAACACTGTGAGAAGTAAATTTGAGTAATAAATATTATATTCACTGCTTGGATTTTGTCTTCTCCTATCTCACCTGTGGCTAATTTTCACAAGTTGTTGTTTGTTGTACAAAAGCTGATACTTAATTTTTTTCCTGTATATATTGCTGTCCTGGTCAATGGGCAATGTTAATGATATCAGCATAAAGAGAAGTACATTTTTTTTTCTTCATATTATACACACTTCTTAACTGCATTTGGCTTGCCTCTAATAAGAAGCTGGTTTTATGTGTTCCTTAAGGAATAATTAAAAAGTGAGGTTTTACAGTTTGTTTGGTTAATTGGTTCGGTGGGGGGATTTTCAGCAAGCAGCAAGGAAAAGTCTTCATCCCACAGGCTGGCTATGAACTCACCTGTACAGGCAATGCTTCTTTATCCAAATTTGTAATTAATTCTATAGACATGAGACATTCCTCTATCTATCCATGCATCTATTTTTTGCTACAATTATTTATGTTTGAAAAGGTTGCTATGAGTATTTAAGTGACATGATATTCTCACTCTACTGAGAGGGCTTGTTCGTCAAATGTGGTTGGTAGTGTGCATTGCTGTGCAGAATATGGATGCTTAGCCTTCTCTTCAGCACCCAAGAAGGTCCCATATATTTGATAGTTCATGATCTTGCTGATTGAAAATAGTTCTAAATTTATTTTCTGAGGTAATCTATTGATAGTGTTTTCCTCAAGATTTTTCATTTCCGTGTGTCTTCTTGAATTTGCCAGAGAGTAAACTGCCTAGTCTTACCTCCGACCCTTCTGCCCCTCTCTCAAGACAGATTCTTTCCAGTCTCTGCTTCTCCTGTTCTTTTTCTGATTTTTGTAGGAGTACAGAGGACAGGGAGATAGAGATGGGTGACCACACTTTCTGAGATGAAAAAAATCTGCAGTTTTAAGTATATGGATGGAATCAAGTGGTTTCTTTTCTGTGTATGTGAAGAGAATTTGGGATCTCATCCGTCCCTTGTGGAACTGCATTTTATGACCTCTGAATCTTTCTCTGTGAAGGTTCTCTGAATATGGTTCTATCACAGAAGCAAGTTTTGTTTCTAAGGTTTTTGTGGTTTGGCTTTTTTTGTTTGTTTGTTTGTTTGTTTGTTTGCTTGTTTTTAATAGAGTGTGACATGACATTTGAAGTCTAAATGATGGAATGGTTTCAGAGGTGATGAACATCAAAAGGTCCAAAAGGTCTAGCTGGCTTTATTTACAATTCTGGTGCTTAAGGGACCAGGCTAATTGAGAAAGCCACCTGAGTCCTGAAATGTGTAGCTGAAGCCACACATATTTGAAACCTCAGCTCTTGTTGTTTCCAGGTCATCAGCAAAGTTTCACCACATGACACAGAATTAAAGAAACTCCAATACCTAGAGATTGAGACCAAGCACGTTAAGATTCTTTAGATGCTTCTAGTGGCTTTACCACTGCAAAAATCCATTCTCAGCAGTGAAACGTGGAGTAAAGGTTTGGCAGATTTCCTTTACTGTTTAAACTTTTTCTAACTGTCATGAAAAAAAACCAACAAAGAACTATAACAAATAAATAATGTTGAATGTTTTTACCAATCAAAATATAAAATGCTTTTATTGTACAATAAGGCAGTGATAAAACTAACAGAACAACAGTCAGACATAAAAGATTAAGCAAAAGAGTGTCTGGGTTTGGTCAAGGGCAGGTTAATTTTCTGTGGCATCCACGCAGAGGCAGAGCCTGGAGCTGTGTGGGTGTGGCCAAGTCTAACATTATTCCATACCATCTTAAGTCATTGCCAGGAGCTGAGGGGAAAGAGATGCTTTTGCTTTCATGAAAAAGGGTTCCTTTATGGTCGTGGGAAAGCATGGTGGACAAAGGTGTCCAACATTTTTTTCCATCATCCCAGGTGTGGTGAGGATTTTGTATGTAAATCACCCTTTGTACATTTTTGTTACTAGTATGTTGCTGTTACTGTTAGCTTTCTCACCTCATGGCTGCTTCCAGTAAATTGTTCCTATCTCAGGCCAAGATTCCCCAATTTAGTACTATTCCCTCAAAGAAAAACCACAAGCTGCTCCGCTCCTATACTTCACTTCAGTTACTTTTTGCACAGTGACACAATTTGATTTTGAGCAACAACGAGCAGTACTTTCATACCCACACAGTCAGAGCTAGGCTACAGCATGGTGGTCAGGGCACTCTCCAGCCAACTGAAGAGTCAAATGTCATCACCTTCCAGCCTCTCATCCAGCATGCAAACAGTATTTTGTACTGCTGGAGATGCTGTGTTTTTAGAGGAGTTTAGGGTTTCTAACAGGTACAGAGTGAAATCTTGTCATCCAGCCCCGGTGTGTGCCTGAGGAATAGGCACACTGAGTTGCTCTTGTCTGCACACCCTGCCCTGGGCATGAGGAGGCTCCAAAGTAGGAGCCATGGGAGAGGGCTCCATGGAGTGATAATGCCAATTGGTCAGGGGGTTTCCAGAATCAGAGAGATTGCATCACTCTGTGTCACACTGGGGCAAGGGAAGAAGTCTGGTGTTTGCTCTACTCCCAAGATGAAGTGAAACTCTTGAGAGAGCAGAATTGACTTGACTTCTTCATGTCTATTCTTATAACATGAAACTGGACATTGTCAGTCAGTACTTGTATTGTAGATCTCTCAAGCAGAACCAGGTATCTTTGCATTTTACACAGATACTCTGAGTTTATGTGGATAAAAGCTCCCTAAGAGGGGACCATGGCCCAGATCCGATAAAATATTCAGGTTTCTCACTTCCCACTTAAATCAATGATCAGCCATTAATAGCCAAGCATTTCAGGAGTACTCCTGGTACCATGCAAAGATCAAAGAGGAGCGGGACCTTAACTTGGTATTGAGATATTCGTACGAGGAAAGAGGTATTTCTGGAGAACAAGACATATACAAAGTAGAAAAACAGACCAATAGAAAGACAAGAACCATAATCTAGATTTTGGAATGAATGAATGAATGAATTCTATGCATCCAGAGTATTGTCTATGTGAACAATGATTAGAAGAAGAATGAGAACAAAGGATATCAAGAGAAATATTACTTCTAGTTTAGTTCAATTATATCATTCTTGCATTACCACAGAAAAATCTGAATGTAGATTATCAAAAGAATTGAATTTACATTAAAGCACCAACATAGCAGCACCAATGATGACAACAATAAAAATCTTAATCTCAGATTGTTTTGAGAAACAACATAAAATAATGTAAAAATTGACGTGTCTGGGATTACCCAAGTACACTTGAAAGAAGGTGATCTGAGGAATAATATCAGAGATTTGTAGTTTCTAAAAAATGAGAAGTTTCTAGAGAAAAAAGTGGAAGACTGAGATCAGAGACATAAAAGCCAAGGGAGAATAGGAACTTGAGGTATGTTGAGAGAGCCAGAAGGGTGACAGGTTTGACAATTAGGAGATTACTACAGGGTTTTTTTATGGGTTTGGTTTTGGGTTTTTTTTGGGTTTTTTTGTTTGTTTGTTTGTTTTTTTTTGTGGCCCACTAGAGAAGTATTGGAAAGAGTCTAGGATAAAAGTGGAGGAAAGGACTTCTGATGTTTACTGCAAGAGGCATATTCAGTAAAACTGAAGGGGAAAAGGAGAGGGTAATGAGAAAGCAGGGAGTGGACAAGCAGAGCCAAGATTATTTTTTTTTTCTTCCTAAGACTTATTATGAAGGAGGAGTCAGAAGAGACTAGGCTGCTGAGGAGTAAGCTGCAGAAAGGTCATATAAGAGTTTGTGTCATGAAGTACAGTGTCTATGGCAGGTAGATGGGCTGTAAGAACAGGGGAAGCATCAGTGTTTGGCTGAGAGGAAGTAAAGTAGATGGTCCTTTCCATGAATAAGAGGAGTTCTGAAGGAGCTACAAATGTGGTAAAAACACGAGGGAGAAACACAAGATCAAAGATTGAGATGTAAAGAACCAGGAGAATCCAAAGCTGAAATTAGAGGGTAAGGCTGATGGACAAGAATTGGAGGGATAAGAGAGGGTGAGAAGGGTTGAGGCGAAAAGAAGTATCAGCTAGAGTGTTGTGTAGAGGATAAAGGATGAAAGTGAAGGGGATTACAATGTGAATTAGAGGGGACGTCAAACTTTTCCACCGCAGCTAAAACCAGGAAGGGGAGAGGGAGAAAGTCTTCTGTAGTGAAGGTAGCTGCAGACAGAGACAATCTTTGCCAGAAGGAAAGCTCCTGATGGAAAATTGGGAAAGCCCACTTCCTCAGCTCCCAGAGGGTAAAGAAAGGGAGGGAGACAAAATAAACTTAACAGTATCTGTGAAGAACTTGGATACAAGGAGATAGGAATGCACCACAGGAAAAGAAGGTCGATTATAATAAGTATAAAAGATTTTCTTTTCAAAACCCCATTAACCATACTCACACCAAAGCTGTGAGTTCAAAGCACAGAAAGGTTTCAGGAGACACTACTTTAAAATATACCTGGCAGGATCCAGCTCTTAGAAAATCATTTTAATTTCCCCTGATCTTGTCTGGATAGAGTTCAAATCTTTTAAATCTTGTTTTGGCCTTCTGCCTTCATAACTGTTTATTTCCTATGACTTTTATCCAACTCAAATGTTGGGAGCTATTTCACTGAGCTGTTTAAAATTTAGCTGAGACATTCTGTCTTTCTTAGACCAATATCTTAAATGAATGGAACTCCATAATGGTATGAAACTTCCTGTGACAAGTGAAAGAACACAGTGATGCTGGTTGCTTACTAAAAGCCTGGTATCAGACAAGACAGTCTGACTTATAGACAACCTTCAAATAGAGCTGACAGCACATATCTCCTCATCAGGTCAAAAGGAGAGTTTCATATTTTGAGGCTAACTGCAGGTGGTTCTACACGCGTTGAAAGTTTTGGAAAAGGTAGGGTTTGTGTTTGCCCTCTTAAGCTATGGCATAAAGGTTTGATTTGGTTTTATCCATACGACAGCTAATGCGGTGAAAATACCTTCCTGCTAAATCCTGTCTTGAGACGGGAGCCTGTGTTTAGTATGAGAAAGCCACAGAGCTTTCCTTTTTAGGCCTAAAATGCTGTGTCTTTTACAAGAATTATTATACAATAAAAACACAGTGCAGACCAGGTTTGTACATTTTACCAGATGAAAACTTACTGAAATGAGCCTCACAGTGGGTACAGGGCTGATCTTAGTGAATTTACCCTATGGCAATATTACAGTGCATTGCCTGTGCTGTGCTTTTACCTCTGGCTGCACAGGAATGTTGCCTGGCTGTGGATGGGTAACAGAAAGGATTGAAATAAAGACAGTTTAGGTGAAGCCGGAAGCCTCTCCTCACCTGTTTTGTGGGAAATCAAACTCTCTTGGTCTCTGCTTCTATTATTGCAGGAGGATTGGGGATTTGTGCCATATTATGCATCAGCAAAGTTATCTTGGTGCAATAGGACTGGAGCTCAGACAGAGGGAAGGAAATCCCCACGGGGGGATTGCTGCTAACACACACTTGTGTGTGCAGCATGTATATCTGTGTTCTTAGACATGTTAAAAACAAAAATTCCCAGCAGATCGAGAACTTAGCACAGGCTAAGCTGTAATGCCCGATCTCTGCGCAGTGATGTTATCCTATAATTGTGCCTCAGGTCAGGCTCAGCCAAGCCTGCATACATTTATCCATATGAATAGCAAGTATTTAATGGAAAGCAGGAAGCAAACCAGGTGGGCTTGCTGGCCAGGGGACTCATGGTTTTATTTACAAGGAGCGAGTGCGTATCGAGTGCCTCTCTCCGTATTCCCTTGCTGCTTACAAGTCCATCTGGTTTTTGCAAAGGCGCTCTCCAGGGCTTGCTGCTGGAATCCTGCATGTTGCTGACAGCAGGGAGGTCTGGGATGGTGGGCCACACCGGTTTGAAGTATGTCAGCTTAGCTGCTGTTCACCAATACCATGGGTAAATGCACTTAGGAGCCTTCTCCCTCTTTCACTTCTCCACTGTTTTTTCGCCCGTTTTGGTCGTAGACAGAGGAGCCTTTGAAAGCTTTTGATAAACTTATGTAATTGGGTATGTTTTCCAAAGCACGTCTCTGTTCTTTCCGAGGGCTTAGCTAAGAACATTATTCCAATTCTTCTCTAGGCCTTCAAAAGTGCCGATCCTTTCAAACATGTGCAGTGTGAAGGATTACAAATTTGTTTTTCAAAGGACTCCAAATCCCTGCTGCTTTCATCAGTTCCCCTCCTTGCGCTCCCTGTTTTTTCCCCTCACCCCAGTCTCACAGCCCCAACTCTGAGCTGCAGGATGCTGACACTCCCTCTTCTCCTGTCCCTCCACCTCTCATTTCTTCTTCTCCTTTTCAGTTCCCCTCACTGCCCATACTCCCCAATATTTTTTTTCAAATATGAAACAAAAGTGCGGTGAGGCATTGCCATGGCAGCAATGCTGTAGCGGGCCCTCCCCTCCGTGTGCATGCGAGCTCTAAACTTTTCATATAATGGCCTGAAAAGAACAGGAAGGGGACAGCTTGAGGCAGAGAAAAAGAGTGAGGGAGAGTGCAAAAGCAATGAAAAGTAGGACAAAACCATTGGAAATGCATTCAGGCTGACATCACCACCCTTTCCCACAGTGGTCATTCACTTAGGAGGCTCCAGTGTCCATTCACTGTCTTAAAGCTAGCTTTCTAGAGCCCTGGGAGACCATCTTTCCCGGCCTGAATGCCTTTTTTGTTGTGAAACAGTGAACTGTTTCTGAAACCCTGCATAAAGGGCTGAGTAATTCACTGCAGTTGCCAGGAAGTCTGAGCCACTTGTGAGCTAACAATAGTTAACTTTATCTGCCGGCCCGAGCCCCCCTTCCAGCTGTAGGTCCTGAATTCTAATAAGGGCTTTACTCATGCCTCTGAGGTTATGGTAATATTTTATACATCTTTTTTCATTAAGACACAGTCATAGCTACTGTTGAGGCACCGGAGGCAAGTGCTGTCAAATGATGTGGGGTGGGGAGGAAAGGAGGGAGAAGAAAGAAAATAGCTTTTTACATCAGACAGGCAGTTTGGTCATTTTATACTACAAATATAAACTTCTTTTGGGCAAAACCAGGGATCATAATTTTTAAAAATTGACATTACAAGTCCCAGAGTCAAGCAAGATGTTCTGATTGTTTTCTAGCAGTGAAACAACCTCAGATTTCCATAATTCGGGGTTGCTGGTTTTACTTTTTGTTCTTCTCTGCCCCTGCACTGCGGGCACGATGGTGACAAGTGAGTGAATCATGAAGGAAATAGATGAATCTGTTTGGGTTTCCCTTTTAATCCAGATTTGGATGTTGATGTGCAGAAAAATTCTTCACAGTGACAGCACAGCTGTGTATAAGCAGTGACACAAAACAGTGATTCATGCAGTGGTTCTGCAATGCTGATAATGACAGTGTGTCTTTGAAAGATGTGGATCATCAGTTTTTCTTTACCTTCCGAACTAGTTGTTTTCTTGAGAGCTGAAAAAAATAAAGTGGAGTTCTAAATTGTCCCTTTGGCCTCCAGTGTTCTGAAAAAGAAAAGAAGAATTGCTTATTCCTCACTTTTAAGCAAATGATCACTCAGAGTGGAATTTATTTCAGAGCATCACTGTGACCATTCCTGTTCAAGATAAAAGACAGCATAGCTTGAACAGCTCTTCCATGTCCTTGGTGTCTGTGCCATACTCTCTGTGCCTTAAGAAATAGCATTAGGAACGCCTGGATGGAAATAAAAGCACATATTTCAAAGTCCCACACAATACTTTATTAATGTTTATGAAAATTGATTGAGAGATGTGTACAAGTTTTGTAAAACTAAACCAGAGAAATGTTCCTGATGCATTTTCCTATCACAGCAATACTTTTTTGTCATCTGTACTCGTGACACCAGCTGATGCCAGTGTGAGCTGCATGTGTTGGGGATGAGGTCACTGCAGGGTCACTACATAGTCAATAGGTTGCTTGGCTTTTTGGTTACGTTCAAGTATTGAATGGCTTTCATATCTTCCCTCCAAGTGACCTTTACCAGGGGGATACCATGCTCCGATGGAGTGACAGATTTGAACTGTCTAACAGCAATGGCTTCTGAACTCCGCTGTGGGTTTGTCTTGCTGAGAATGAAAAGCAGCTTTTGGCAGGTGGAGGCTGACGAGCCATGCATTGTGTGTGCACACACATAGGTGTGCATGCATCCACCCCTCTTCAAAAACTCCCGTTTTCCCTAGTCCAGATGAACTGTGAGGGCAGTCTGATATCAGAATTGACAAAGCCCACAGGAAGCAGGCTGAGGGGAGAGTGGGGATGCAGGAGAGACATTTTGCAGAGACTTTTATTAATAGTGAACTCACTGTAAAGTCATCAAAGCTATCCCCATGGTCCTGACTGAAAGCTCTGATCTACTGGTAGTGTGGCTTTCTCTCAGCATGGACTGCTTCTGCTCTTGAGCTGAAACATGTGAGCTGAAGCTGACTGTGTTGCGTTTTGACAACCCATTTAAATAAAATTCATCTATTTGCTAATCCTTTGAGGAGAGAGAATATAAATTAGAGGGACTAAGAGCATATGATGGAGAGAAAAGGAATCCAGCTTTCTAATTTACAGTGACCTTCAGGGTTAACCATAAACCTTTACCGTTCACAAATGAACATTTGATCTCATTCTGGAGATAAGTTTTGAAGCATTAAAAAGATCTGTCCACTTTTTTACATGTGCAAATGCAGACTAAGCACTTTTGAAAGTTGTGACCTGTGATCTGGACTTCAAATTTGTCCCTTAATATATTAATTTGTCAGATGTGTCTGTATGATGCAATCCCTCTCTAATAACTTTCTCCCTTTCAGAGCAATGTAAATGCTCCAAGCAACTACATGCCTCAACTAGATGCAATATGATTTTGTTCTCTCACTTCATGGGCTATCTACCCACCAAAAAGTGCAATATTGAAGAAACACCGTCAAATTAGGGTGTGATAGAATACCAGGAAAAAACCAAAAGGAGCCTCAAAAATTATACTCCTGTATTTCAAACTGATAGGCATGGCTTTTTCTGGAGAAAGATAGTGACTGAGAATTTTTTTTAAATTTCTTGATAACCAGGTCAAATATTTTACACACTGTGTTGTGAAACCTCAAAACCTCAGCTTTGGAGTCACTTGGGATGGAATGTCTCCAGTCTTTTCTTTTACTTTGGCTTTCAAGTTCCATAAATCAGTCTCTTTCATTTCAGTGCCCTACTCAGCCCCTTTTGGCTCCTGATGCTTTGCCCTCTGCTTTTAGTGACTTCTTTTTTCTCTATTTCTAAGCTTGGCCTCTCTTTCTTTCTGCTCTGACAGACCTTTCTCTCACCCTCAGAGTTTTCATTACTTAGCAGGATTCTTTATCCTCTTCTGCCACCTGGACTGTGTCTCATTTGTTCTTGCTCACTCCCACTTCAAAGGCTTCTTTGTTTCCAGGCATCTCCTGCTGGATCTAGTTTTCTGTTTTATTAGAAAGTTCTGACTCAGAAAGCTCAGTATCCTGTGAAGGACCATCTTAACTCCTGGCAATGGCATTCTACAGCCCTAGAACTGCTCAGAGCTACCTTGGAATCCAAAACTCTGGGAGAGCAAATAGCTAACAGCTCACTCAGAACTCATCTCTTCTGACAGCCTCTGTCTTGGGAGAAGTTGTGGGTTTGCCTTTCCATGAGACTCCTGTGGGACAAAATCCAATAGCTGTCCACCCATCTGTGGCTTAGGGACAGCATGGAAGCCCAAAAAACTGAGCTGTAAGAACATAGTAGTTTTTCTGGCACTGTTTTCCATCAGACTTCAATGGTTCCCCAGGCTTTTCTACTTGTGGCTTAAGAGAAATGGACTCTGAGCCAGAAATGGCAGGGGACTCTTATCATAGTACTTGACCCTAAGAACCACACCATTTCCCCTCACTCTCTTCCTCATACAAGGACCAAGGAAAAGCAAGTGTCATGAAAGCTATGGGAGAGTTTTATACATGAAAAAAGGAATGTTTCACTCTATGAGAATTCTTAGCTAGAACCCCTCTTACAAGGGAAGTTGGGGCAAGAAGAAAGGCTTTTCCTCCTTTTACATCTTTAGAGAGTAAATATTAAAAAATAAAACTGCTGCAGAGACAGTAAAGCCAGTGAAAGTCGCTGTTATATCCAGCATTAGCATACCAAAGTCACTGGCATGAGCCCAGCATGTGGAGCTTGCCTGTTCATTAGCTGGGTTGCTCTATTTTGATGGTGCACTGGTTTAGCACTGATGTAACACCTTCACAGTCAAACACTGTGAGCCTGGTTTGAAAGACTGTAAGCACTTCCTTCAGGTGGCCAGGCAAGCCAAGCAAAATGAAAGCTGCTGGTGGGTGACAGGAATAAAAATACAGCGTAAGAGAGTGTGATATTTCTCAGAGCCACACTGGGAACGCTGCAGGAATCCTAAAGAATACATCCAAGCTGAAAGGAGAGAGGAAGAATTTTTGGCGGGAGGTGATGCTAACAATTACTGTGCAAGCACCAAGAACAGGTCTGCCTCTTGTGTTTTGGGTTTTTTTAAATGGCTCAGGGAATAAATTTGGCAACTCTGTTTTCTAGTTTTTGGTGCTCTGTCTGTGTAACGCAACCAGAAAACTTGATGGAAAATGCCACTTAAGAATTAAGCCATTGGTCCTTCATTCAGAAACCTGATGTTTGTCCAGCCAGTCTCTCAATTCATCCTTGCCATTGAAGTTTAATTTCAACTGTATGTGTGTCTTTATCCTTTCTGATGCAGGAAATATTAATCACTAAATCTGGTTGGTCTCACTGATGCTTACCCCAGGGCAGATATTCTGGCTTATGAAAACTAGTGTCATTGACATTGTCATCCACATGGCTTGATAACTAAGAGCTGAAGATAGGCTATTTCCATTTTAACTAGACAATAAAGCAGAGAAGCTGATAAACGCTGAGGTAGGGCAGGGAGGTTTTATGAAATGAAGTTTCTCATTGGCGTCATACCCACCCTATCACTGGAAATGGAGCTGCCTATGCTTATCCTTTTAATGTTTTTATTAAGAGATATCAGCAAAAGACAGGAGAAGACTGTGCAGCCAACTGAGAAAATTAAGGGGGAAAAGGCTTATTGTTATATAAATGTCCTTTCCTCCCACTTTTGCAGAGCTGCTCTTGATCCTTTCAAAGCAGTCTCCCTTCGAGAAAAGAAGATGCTGTTAGCTGAAATCATACAAAGAAGAAATTACAACAGTTAGTCTTTTATGTTAATATTTTAGACCATTAATGCTATTATCACTTATCTAGCACAAACTGAATGCTAGAGGCTTTTCAGATAGCAAACTCCATGTCCTGGTGTATATATAGTGTGCGGGTGATATATGCAAGACGATGCGTGAGCTGGCATCTAATTAGGTGCTGGCATGTACCTGAGGCGATGGGCACTGGGCTCCTAGCTCTGCAGCACTGGGTAAGCCAGACTACACAAGATTTTAAAGTTGCTCTGCTCTCAGCTTTGAGGTATGAGGCCTGATCTTGGTTGTTACTTTTCCTGCTGGTAAAAGAGAAGCTGCTATGCTTTGTTGCTGTGTATTTAGATTTCAGGAGGAGTCACGAAACGTAACTTCCCTTGTAGATAAGGATACTTACCATACTGGGACATGCTCTCATTAAAGGCCTTCGTGCACTGCTACAGCATGATATCTCAATAAATGCACTTCTTTGTCTGCCAGAACACATTTTCATTTTCTTTACTTGGTTCCACAAACAAGCACTGAAATTTCACCTGTATTTTTAATAAGTCTGCTCCATACCCCCTTTCAATTTTTTTTTTAATTTGAATAATTAATATTTTAAATTAGACAGCAATGGAAAGAGGCAAGCCAAGTATAGGGGCAAGGTGTAAAATGCTTAGGATGAAGTTTATTGTAATTTCCTCCATTTTTCCGCTTACGTGCTCCTTTGGAGAGAAGTTTGAATGGAAAATCAGGCAAAGTTGATTCTTGATTTCTCTGGTTACCACTGTAGGGGAAAATTCATTACACCTAATTGCCTAAGCAATTTCCTAAGCAGGTAATAACTTCTTCTCTCAAGAGACAAAATTTTCTAAGCTGATGCACTCACCTGTCCTCTAACAAAATCTCTGGAAACTAGAGATGAATAGTTGACCTGGTCCAGCAGGTCTTCACCATTTTCCACAGGTTTACTGCCACACATTTACACTTCAGAAGAAGCAGTAGGTTCAAAACAGGGCAGAAAAGAAGAAGTAGCTGTGTTTCTTCCGAGCCTTCCCACCTGCTCCAGGCATTGCACACGCCAAAATAGAGGTGACACAAGAGCAGCAGGAATGGACTCCTCTTTGCTTTTTGAGGAAGATCAGGGCTGGTCCTGCTGAACTGAAAACAGGTTTTCCAAGTGCCCTGAGGCATCCTGTGGCTTCACAGATAGCAAAGGGCTAAATTGGGATGTATTTACAATACAAATGATTATTACAGTTCTGAGTTTTACACGGCCCTTTCTGAAGCTGAATCCCTGCATGACATGGTGCTATAAATGCTGACAATAAAGACCCTGAGACCCAAAGTCCTCTGTAGGGACAACTGTGGGCAGTCATGTCTCACTCCTAAACCAGTCTCCTTGGGATTGGTGCTGGCATATTGGGGAACACGGGTTGGGTGGTCAGTGGCCCTGTCCACACCACCTCTATACAGACCCAGGAGATACAGACACACAAATATAGAGCCTGTGCTTAAACTGAACATTTCTAAAGTCTTTGGGTATGTAATGCAATCCAGGCTTTGTTTTAGCTCAAACAAACAAACAAACAAACATGTTTGGTTTGGAACACCTGCCTGTGGCTGAACCAAAGTATAGTTCTGGCCCAGTATCACTGACTGCAAACTAATCTTCCTTTTTACGCAGGTTGATGCCTGTGTGTACACACAGGCAAAGGCAGAAAAGAGCTCTGGGGAAGGCAGGCAGTCAAGTGGGGAATTTTGCATGTTGGGAGCCCACACAGAAACCAGCTGATGAATAAATAAAGGAGTGCTGGCTTCTGACTGTGCCAATTTCTTAACCTTTGGGATCATTAATGACTTCTCTCTTCCATTGGGGGAAAAAAAAAGTGCCAGCAGTTCCTGTATTTTTCTGAGACACAAGCAAAGCATTTAGCACCGCAAATAAGCTCATAATTTGACAGGCAAAATGCCCGGAAAAGTGAAAGCAGATTTGTCCCTTCAAGTCCCTGAATATCTTAGTGATCCTTTACTTGGTTTTCAAGTACTGTTTCCTTTTTGTTTAATCACAGGTTTGGGTCAAGCCACTCTTCAAAATATCATGCTCTGTCCATGTGCATTTTCTTAACCTTGAGTATGTTCACAGTTTCCTGCTTTGCCAGCAAAAACAAGCACCACACAGAAATGCCTACACATGTCCAGAGCTGTTGCTGAATAGCTCTCACTTTTAATTTACCTACCATCCATCCATGTATTTTTTCCCTTATGTGCAAATCCAGCATCCACAGAGCTGGCATAACAAATATTGAAGAAGCTGTATCTGCTGTGAAGCTCAGCAAAGGGAATTAGCTACAGTACGTGAAAATAACTTTATAAAAAGCTGAGGCTGATAAAGGCCACAGCCAAGGTAGAATGTTCAAGCCTCTTGAAAATGAAGTAATGCTGTGTCTTACCCAAGAGTCTTCCAGCCAAGGAGCCCAGTGGATTCTCAAAAGGTCTGAGGAAGCAGGTGGCACCCTGGGGTAGGGTCTTCCTGCCTCAGGCTCCTTGTTGGAGATAAGCCTTTGGGTGGTCTCTTGGAAGTGATCTGAGAGGATTATTGTACATCCGCAGTCTCTCTGAAGAACCAGCTTGTTGGGTTTCCAAGGGCTTAGGTTATCTAGGGAGGTGGTTCAGGAAAGACAGTAAACAGAGCATGGGGGCTTTGCTGCCTTGCTGTGTGGCTGCTGCTGCACCAGCACTGAAGCAGGTGCCTACCAAGATTGTGCATTTTCCATTCTTGGAAAGCCAAAACTCAACTGGACAGGCCTCAGCAACCTGCTTTAAGTCTAAATTTAGCCATAGTTTAGCTTGAGTGGGGTTTGGACTGGAGACCTCCAAGCCCCATACAACCTAAATTGTGCCACGAGAGAGGATAGGATCCTCCTCTCCTCTCCTCTCCTCTCCTCTCCTCTCCTCTCCTCTCCTCTCCTCTCCTCTCCTCTCCTCTCCTCTCCTCTCCTCTCCTCTCCTCTCCTCTCCTCTCCTCTCCTCTCCTCTCCTCATACATCTTTTGGATTAGCATTTGACTACTCTTCTGCTATGAAGGTAACTCATTACTCCACATACACACCTGATTTTGAGGAGTAACCCACATCCCAGTGGCAATTTTATGCAAAGATTTCAATATTAGATGACTTACTGAAGACCATGCAGTACAGTGGCAGCAGAACGTGACCTGGTCAGCAGCTCTGACCTGGTAGTCTGAGTGCTAATGGTTTGTAGCCAGAGGATTCACACTTCCTT
Organism: Sialia sialis; assembly: GCA_009812075.1. Lineage (NCBI taxonomy): Eukaryota > Metazoa > Chordata > Aves > Passeriformes > Turdidae > Sialia > Sialia sialis. The sequence goes on from VRYO01002297.1 coordinate 26,232,167, forward strand.
TTGTCCTTCTGAGGAAAGGAGAAGGACATTTCTCTGGGCAGCCTCTGTGAGGAGCCTGTCATCATGGTGAAATGCCCGTTGTAATTATCCTGTGTAAACCATCTGAAATACAGGTGTAAAGGGGCAAAAAATTAACTTTAAAAGTAACCCCTACCAATCACATTAAAGGGAGCAGAATGGCATATTTAATTTTGTTTAACAGTCATCAGGGAAAGAATGGGCTCTGGCCTTTTCCATTAATGTTTAATAAAACCTTTATTAATTTTCTTAAAGGTTTTAACGTCTCACACCTACTTCTTGGATTCCAGATGAACTCGTCTTCTTTGTTATCAGCATTTGCTTTTGGGATTTCTTTTAAAATTTTATTAAGCTGTTTTTTCATCCTCTTCCTCTTGCCAGCAAATTCTAGAGAAGTTTTCAGGCTGCAGGACATGGCTGCAGTTGGGACAGCTGTAAGAGTGAGAGCTGCATGCTGACTGAGTTGCGAGCAGATGCGGAGCAGCACCATGCCAGAATTCATTCATTAATTAATTGCGCCATAATGAGATGTGTGGCTGAGGTGACTGCTGCAGGAGTGCTTTAGGGAGTAGATACAAAGTGGAGCCCTGCTGCCATGCGGGGATGCCTGTGTGCTTTCTCTGTCCCAGAGTGTGACAAGCACATCCAGAAGGGAGGGAGTAGCGGTGTGGCTGGGGCTGCCCGGAGCTGCTCGCTTTCCTGCTTCCCCAAAAAGATTTTCTTGAAATGAAGGATAAGCGCCTCATGGTGGGTCACCGGGGGTAGAGGGAGGGTGGAAGGGAGATTTTTTTTTTTTTTTTGGGATCAGTGCTATTTTTTGTAGTGCAGAAGAATTTGTAAGCGTCTTCTTGCCACTCTGGATTTTAATTTTTTTCTCCTCCCTTAAAGTTGTGAAATTCCCTGAATTGTGAAAAACACAGATCCTCACTCAGGTTTTCAGGTCAGCAAGAAATCTGTGATGCTACTATGAAATCGCTGTGACTTTTCCCGGGATTAGTTAGTGATATACCACATTCAGGGAATGCAATGCCTGCACCTTCGAAGCTGAAAGATGAAGTTGAGGAAATAGTTCCAGATTTGCCTGCATGTTACAGTGGCTTGTTTGGCCAAAAGCTTGTCATAAGGGAAATCACAAATTATTTCTGAAGTTGATTATATTATTGTGTCACACAGAAAGGGGAAACTACAGGCCCACTTCTCTTTTACAAGATGTGATTAATTCCCATTGATTTAATCACTGCTGGGATGTGTGTCAGGTGGGGATAGAGTGGGACAGGGAGGAGAGAGGTCCCAATAGCAGGCAGATGTGATTATCTCTAATGATAAATTTTCTTCACTGGAAGTCACTAAAAGGCCTTGGCTACAGGATAATGTTCGTACACCTATTTTTTCCTGCTGTAAATAATGAAATATTTTATGTACAGAGTAGGGAATATGGATTGTCATGTCAGGACTCCAGATTACTTCACTCCTTACAGTAAAGCGCTGCAAGTATGGATTTGAGAGGTGGCTGGTATAATGCTGCAGGGTCTTGATACAGCAAACAAATCTCTGCACAAATGGAGACCTTTCCCTGTGACAGGAGAGCCACTGCCTACACAGCTACTGGCAGTTTGCAAAACTCCTGTAATCGGTCATGGGGATAAAGGACAGAAATATTCCTGGATGCAGCACTTCCCTGCTGATTTCAGGGTTGTCCTACATATGACTACATGACTACATATAGTCCTACATATATGACCAGCCTCACCAATTCAGCCCTTGCATGTTCCCTTCTTCTTGAGAACTCGCCTTTCTTCAAAAAAGAGCAGTATCTGTCAAGGACAACTAATCCCTATTGCTTGCTCTCAGGGGGTCCTTTCATGTGGCAAGAAAAGACCACAGCTTAGCTGAGTGAAAGTGGGCTGATGTTTTAATTTTGTTCTTCAACTTTCCTTTTGTTTTACAATCTATTTAGGATTAGAAATGTACTTAGGAGATGTAATTCTCCTGAAATGGAGTTTCTGTCAAAAAATCCCCAAAAATGTCATGACAAGGAACAATCTTAAAAAAATTTGAAACTTCTTGTTTCAGCAGTCTTTAATGGAACAGTGTTTAAAAAAAAGACCATGAAATTGCGTTGTTTTGACATTTACCAAATGAAACTTTTGGACCTTTTGTGTCAAAATGGCATTTTTCATTTCAAAAGTGACCTATACTAGAAGGAAACAAAGTTTAACAAGAGAACTAAACACTGGAGAATGAAGCACACATTTCTTTTTGATTGAATAGTTTATTCTGAATTACCTAATCAAGAAATTCAAAATAATTTGCTGTAATCAGAATGGCATTTTTCCTGATTTGTCAACCGAACAAAAAAAATAAAACTGTCTTTTACACACCTCCTAAAGTTAAAATGAACTTTTTAAAATTTGATTTGCAGCAACAGCAGAACATGGCAACATAGCAAAAGAGCTGCGTAAGATGTTTCTAATTTCTGTGGTGAGTGGGAGCAGGTCAGTTGCAAAAACACAATAGCTTACCCAGCCCCACAGCTTTTGGTGATGTGAGAACTATAGCTGCAGATAGTAAAGCGAACATTAAGAAAAATTAGTCTACAACTATATTTCTGAGCCAAGAGGCGCTACTTATAGCCACCAAATCTTTTTAGCTGTTGTCTTCTTCCAGTGAAACACAGCCCTAAGTACTTGAATTTTGCGGCTGAAGCCCTGTGTTACTGACCTGGTCGCCTCAGCTTCCTTGGCACTCTTACCACATGTTCCTCAGTGCTGTGGCTGCTGCCCATGTGCAAGGAGCCTGGGGGCTAAAAATACCCATTACAAATGTTATGGCATAGCAGCAGCATTTTTTTCTCCATATGAAATCCCTCTATGTGGATTGTGTTACCATTCCACCTCAGCTAGCACATGTCTCTGGGATTAACTGGTCCATGAAACTCAGCCCTGGCGGTGACCAGTGCAAACCCAATTCTGCCCACACTCCAGAGCTCCTCTTGAGGGCATTTGAGAGGCTCAGATGTGCTCTTCTCAGGTGCCTCTTCTAGGGGTTGCTCCTTACAAGAGTTGGCATCTATTTTACTTCCCCTCTTCAGGTGTAGTCCAGACTTGGCAAGAGGTGGCCATCAGTGTCCCCCTCCCCAGTCCCCATAGTGACTTCCCCTTCAGGCTCCCTGGCATTTGAGCTCTGTTGTAGCTCCCCTGCTTAGTGCTGTCACATGAACTTTCATATGAAGACTTTTCTCCTTCTCTTCTTTGAAATCCTTTCACATTTTGAAGGGATGGGGAGGGATTTTGGTGAGGCAGAAGTATGTATATAGAGGAGGGAACAAGTGTGTAAGAAACTTAACTCTGTGTAGGTTATCCCACTTTGTCACTCCAGACACTTTATCACACTTTGTCACCCTGTAAATCTAGTGCAGTCTTACCAGCATGAGTAGAAGTTCCTTTTATATCTGTGAACCAGGTCAACATTTGTAATGTAACCTGTCCTTGCCATTGTGTGTTTACGTGTATATATATGTATAAATGCTTATAAACTAATCAGGTTCAGCAACTCTGAAATTAGGAACATACATGTCACTGTAGTGTAGCTTGAAAAAAAAAAGAGATGCGAGGCTTTCAGGCTATCCTTTCTTTTTCAAGAGTTTCTATAAACAGGGTGGCAGGAGGAACTGGATGACAAGAAGTTCATGATGAGGTATGGCGCCCTTCAGCCTTGGCTGTCTGGTTGAGGTGTGACTCTACCCAGCAGTGCCTGCAGCTTTCTTCCACCAAGAACAGTTTTTTATTTGTGTTATTTCTATTGGACAGAGACCCCTTACAAACTGTCAGACCTTTGTTCTGAGCCGAGGTTCCCTTTAGAAAAAAATTTGTGACTAGAGTATGGGGAAGATGGTACTTCTTTCTTTTTTACAGCTAAGGGCCAAGGTAAACTGGCATCAAGGGCACAGCTTCACTTGCCCTGCCCTGTGCAGTGAGGGCTTTGGGATCCTCGATATATTTGCAGCATGTTTCATGGACACTATCACTGGATGTATAAAAGAGCAGTTTGTTACAGTAAAAGCTCTGCTGATAGCACGGTGCCCACAGTGAACTCACAAGGATGGCTGGATTATTAAGGGATGTAAAAAGAGCCTTTTAGAAGTGTCACTCCTACACTAGGGTACAGCAGGAGGTGCACAGCAGCGGTCTGTGTGTCTCTCACAGCAGGGACTGTTGGCACAATGGCTTCTGTTTTTGCTGCCTGTTCAGTATTATTTGTTTTATGTTGATACTGTCAATGCACTTAAAGAGATTATATATTTTTCCTATGGCATAAACAAAATGACTTGCATTTTGCAAGGAGAGTAATGGTAATGAGAACTCAGGCTTCAAGGGGAAATGATAGTGAGGTTGACAGCAAGGAGAAATAAATCTTGCACATTCAACTTAGTCTGAGCTGACTGTCATTTCCTTAAATAAATTAATAAACTCAAGTCCCTGTGTTCTTTCCTTATGAGGATGGGGAGAAGAGGGAATGAGCAGTGACCTTGTAGCAGGCAGTGTTTTTAGTAGGTGATCTCTTACCATTAGCTCGAACCAAGCTTCGAGCAAGACATGAATTTGGTAGCTCTCCTCAGGCCCATGTCAAACCTTTGCCCTTCTTCTTCCATCTACCACCTTGCACCAGCTCAGAGCTAGACATGATTACAGACAGAGGATGATGTAAGGACTCTTCTGAAGCCAGCTGGGCTTAACAGGTCACTTCAGAAACATCTCTGGCCCTTCTCTCCTACCGCTGTCACCCCTCCCACCCCTTGCTAAGTGTGCAACCATGAGCTAGACTGAAATAGGGAGGGGGAGTCATGCTATTAATAGCTCTGAACCACTGCTCCCTGGAAGATGCTGAGCATTTGTTTATCCTTTGTTCCCAGGAGACAACATACTGTATGTTACAGCCATTTGTTGGTTTGGTGTTTTTTTCCCACCCAAATACAGAACAGTGGCAGCTGAGCCACTGTATGAGAATAGCATTAAAATGTGTAATGCACCATAAATAAACAGAAATAGACAGCCAGGAAGCTGTGGTAATCACTGCTTTGATGTAGCATGAATTATGATGTGTGTACATATGTGAGTGAGTGTGTGGGGGCAGAGTTTCAGGGTTTCATGTTTCTGGCTGTGCTTGTTTTGACTCAGCTGCTATTGCTCTGGGAAGAGAGAGAACCCAGTCTGTCATTTACCTATCTCCACCTTCGCACTGACAGCTGTGCATATCCCTTGACTCAGAGGAAAGGGATCTCATCCTCCACTGCCTGTTCCCTTGGAGTCCCTCCCTCCGCCTCCTCCCTGTCCCCTTTGCCCTGGTAGCATGGCAGAAGGGGTAATACTCGCTGTCTCCCAGGGCCAGGTCACTCCTCCTGCAACCCAGAGAGGATCCTCTTACATCCTGGGCTTCAACATCACCTTCCAGGAGTAGCTGGTTTATGCTTCTTGGGTCTGCACTAGGCTGTTTGGTTTGTGTTTTTTCTTGCTGATTTCCTGCTGCTGCTGGGACGGTGGAAAAGGCAATGGTTGTGTTAGCACAGACAGGTGAGGTTATTAACAACTCTGTGTCATGCTTCCCTCAAGGTACCGAAATTAAAAAGGTGGCTGTTGCAGCCTAGTGCTCTGAGATCAGCAAGATACACACAGTAGGTGGAAAGCGAGGAAAGCCAGCAGAAAAAAATGTATCACGGGTGTCTCTATGTTGATTATCTCCTATCAGCTTCCCAGGGACTCCTTTAGCTGGCACAGCAAGCTACTTGTTTGGAATTATCTCCTGCCCATCCCTGCTACAGCAGCAAGACAGCTTATTAAAACAGCCTAGCTTTCTTTTTGTGCTCTTTGCATTAATTTTTTACCTGGAGCCAATAGCCTCCCTCTGAAAAACTTGTTTGGTCTGAATAGCCACAAATGAGTCTAACAGTGCTTAAGTGCTGCTTGGGTTCAATGAATTCTCTGACCTTATGATAATTTCGGTGTCACAGGGCACCAATAAATGCCAAAAACTGTCTGCCAGTCCGTAACTAGACGCATCACCTCCGCCGAGAGCGGCGGTGCTCAGGCAGCCTGCGAGGCCAATGAATGAGGCTGGAGCAGCAGCATCCCTCCGGCCCCGCATCCACTGCATCCACTGCATCCATCCGCATCCCTCCGCGCCCTCTCGCGGCTCCCGGCCGGACAGCGCCCGTGCCCGTCCTGGCATCGTCCCTCCCTGGCATCATCCCACCCTCCTGGCTCAGCTCTGGGCACTGCACTCCGTCCTGGGCTCGAAGCATCAACTGAAAGGTTCATTCTTCTCATGCAGGAAGTGCCATTTCCTAGCTGGGGTGAGGCTGAAAAGCAGCTGTCTCAAGCAGGGAAAAAGGTTTAAGAACCCAGAAGACTTAAATACCTAAAAATTTTTCAGCCGAGTCAGTCAAGTCTGACAGGCTTAGATAGTCCTAATGAACTGCTGAGCATGGGCAAAATTTTCTCTCAGTGGTGATATACTGACGTAACCAAAGACTGTGCAGAAACTATCTGAGTGAAGGAGTGTTTTTTAGCTCGACAGATTCAATGGGAATTTCGTGTCTACTTATCTCTGAGCATCCAGAGGTGTATTTTTCTCATTGTTGTCACTTAATACAGTTGCACTTTATTTTACTGTAATTTTCGGGAAGAGGAAAGGTTGTACATTGAAGTCTTTCTACATATAGGGACTGCAGTGCAAGCAAGAGGCAGCCCTGCAATTTTTCTCCAAGGAATAAAGGTGCACCTTGGTGGAGCTGAGTTAATGCTGTAACTAATTTCTCTCTCTCTGACTTGGCAAGGAACTGAGGGATGTGCTTAACTTTATTCTCAGATTTTAAGAAGTTTGTGAAACAGCAACACCTTGTTGCTATGTGGCATAGCTGCACACTAATGGATGCATTAAAAAATGCTGTCACAGCGCACCTATATTGCCACACATGGTAATTAGTCAAATTGCAAGACAATTATCATTCCAGTGCTGAGATTGCTGACTTGCACTTGCTTCACAAATGCTGGGAACACCTTCCTCATTCAGAACCAGCAGGCCTAATTCTGTGTTATGTTGTAGCTCCATTGCCCTCCAGCAACAGAAAAGGCCTGAAGAGGCTAGAAATAGCCTCTGGAGAGCAATCTCTGACATAAGATGTTCATCCCAGCCCATCTGTTGGCACACCACAGCTCCTCAACACTAGCTGACTCCAACTGTCTCACAAACCTCTGCCTGGGGCCCTTGTTGGGAAGGGGCCATGTGTCTGACACGTACAAGCAGAGAGCACTGCCCAGCAGTAGCTCAAAAGCAGCTTATGGTCCTAGGGCCTAACTTAAACTCAGTTCAGGAGACAATAATAATTCATGAAGCGCCCCTTCCTGCACTCCTATGTGCCAAATAGCATCTCCTCCTCCCCTTCTGTTCACTGGCTGTCCCAGGAGATCCTTGATGGCCCTTTTTCCTGCAGAGAAGTTGAGTTGGAGCAGGAGGATGGTGCAGGACTGGGCAAGGAGCCACTGATAGTGTATTTTGGAAATGGTGGTAAGCAGGAGAGGGAAGGGAAAAGCAGGCTTTTTTTCCTTCATCTCAGTGAGCATCTCCATGCACAGAGTGGCAGGATGAACCCTGGGAAGCCCATGGTGAGCCAGCCCCTGTTTCTGGAGACAACACAGTAAAGGGGAATGTCTCTGCCTTCATTCCAATATGCCAGCTCACAGTGAATGGGCAGAGGGTTTTGGGTAAGAGGTGGGACTCCTTGTGTTTTAGAGCCACTAACCACTCCCTGCCTTTTGCTCAGGACAGAAATGCTCTCCTGTTTGGTCTTTCAGTTGCCCGTGGCTCTGTCTTCCAGTGGGAATGGAGCTGTTGGTTTCTCTCCCACCCTGGGGCTGTGGTGGCCCTGGCCTTTCCTAAGCTGTTGCTGAAGTGCAGAGCAGAAGGTTGTCCCACTGTCCACCCACCACGCACCAACAGTTCAGACACTGGGGGCCCACTTCTTCTCCTCCTTCATTTGGATGTTGCCCTCAGCATAAATCCTACTTCTATTATGCACAGCATTTTCAAAACAAAAATTATATAATCATGAGAAATAACCACTGCCCTTGACTTCAGATTGCTTTTAACTCATTTTAAAGATAGGACTTGATAAACTAACAATATAAAATAGCTTCTCCTAAGTCGTATCTCTTTTTATATTAGCTTTACAGGCTCAAACCACCCAAGAAGAACACAAGGGTTTTTAATGTTCTTTCTTGATCAGAGGAAAAGATGAACATAAGGGGATTCTGCAGTGCAAGAATTATTTGACAATACAAGCCTGATATAATAAATTATTCTGCTCATTTCTCTAAGTATGTAAAGCATATGTAAACCAGCCCAAATGTCAGTATATTCAGACTTCTTAGAGTTTTTCTTTTGCATTGCAGAAGAAAAGTACATTTTATTAAATGAAAAATTACTGACATTTCTGTTCTCACCAGCTGAAATTAATGGAAGGTTTGTCATTGTCTTAAATGAAGTGAGAATCACACCATTGCAGTCCTTTTTAGTGTCATAAAGTTGTCAAGCTGCGAGTTTCCTGTTGTCATGTTAATGGCTTTTTAAAAATGATATTTAAAGCAGATAAATGATTTGTATAGTGATTTGTTCTATTTTGCAATTAATTGCAGTGACTGAAATATGTTTTATACACTGGGGTTTTATTTTATATGGTGAGGCCATTATATTTCCATTTTTTGTGGTGTTTGAGAGCTTTATATTTGCCCAAAAGATGTGAGCATGGCAGTTAATGACGATGCAAATTCAGTGTTCTGCTTTCAGACAGTTTATGACATTCAGTCAGTGTCTTTTCTGAGTAGAGATTTACATTTTGAAGGCTTTTTTTAAAAATCTTCTGACATATTATTGCTAGGATTTCAGATAACTCCAATATTTTTATATTCCACATTTTTTGTTTGCATTTGCTGTGGGTTTTCTTTTTAAATTTTTAAGGAATAACAAGAATGAAATGTGTGTATAAAACGATACATCATAAAACACATCATATTTGCTTGAAGATACTGCTAGCATGAAAACATTAGTTGTTATAAATCCATCTCCCAGAAAAATTACTATATTTCTCTGCATTCAGCTTGCTGTTCATTAAATGGAAAGATACTTTTTTCTAAGTTGTCTAAATTTTAAGGTCGTGTATCTCCTTGTAATGGCTCAGTCTTTGAAGGAGCATTCTTCCAGTTGCTAAACTAGCTCTCAACATACAGTCTTTTCTACTGTTTATGGGCATGAAGATGAAATTTGTATTCATAGAGAGAGCTAGACCAAGGCTCATATTCTTCAGCCCCCGAAGATGTACTCTCCCAACTTTTAGATGCTTCTGCTTTTGAGGTGGGGAAGTGCATGTGAATCTCAGCAGTTGAAAAAGCATCCAGAACTGCAGATTTCTGGTATTGCTCTGTCTTGTATTTTACAATGCTCATTGGTCTCCTGAACTCGACAGAAGCTTGGCCACTTGTACTGTGAATACCTAAATCTAGGAAAGCTGGAAAGCATGAAAAATAACATGTTCTACCCCTTGAATAACTTTATAACATGTGGAGGGGAATAGAACATTACACTGTGGGGAGCTTTACTAGAGTTCCCAGGGCATGAAGTGACTGACCTTAGAATTATGTCAATACCACTGGCCCTGCAATCCTGTTCAAAGGCTCCACTGGGCAAAAAGCTGGGCCTCTACCTAAGCAGATGCAGCCCACCTGGTATAACTGAGAGCACTTTTGTTGATGCAGGTGACACAGATGCAAAAACACTCCTAGTTCTGGCTGTCAATAACCTGCCTATAATCAGTCTAGTGTCTGGGTTTTATTTCCTTAAACAATGTGGATGTTTTTGTGGTATTTTTATAATAAATATTGTTGAATGACAATTTATCCGCAAAAGTAAGATCAGAATTTATTAAGGAATGCTCTTCTATTTAGTGGTTTTTAAATGAACACATCAAATTAATAGATAAGCTTGTTAACATCTCTGAAATAAAATTAATTTGTTGATGTAAATTGTTACTCAGCAGGAATTTCAGGTCTCCAAAATAGCTGCAGGTTTTAGTCGCTGACAGTCACAGTGCCTTAAATAAGTCATTTAGACACATTCCATGAAACACCTTATAGATGTTTTTATTTAATGTTAGTATTTTATATTATTCTGATGGTTACATTTGCTTTTCTTTCATAAAAGAACTTTTCCTAGACACCAGACTTGTGGGAAAATTGGAAAGAAAAGTAGAAAAAAAGAAATCACTCTAAAACACCCACTCATCAGTCCTGCATCATAGGATTAAAATTCAGAGATGATAATAAACTTTGCTAAAAAATAAAGCAAGTTCAGCCATGCGACAGTAACTTATGTTTGAGTGTTGTAGCAAATGGATGATCTCTGAGTTAGAGAAATTAAAAGTCAGTTATTCAAATAACAGTTGTTTTATTTGACTCACATAATTAGTGGCCATTACTACCTATTTCAACTGACTGGTAAATGTTTATTTACTTTTGCACCACATCCCCAGAGCAGCACAAAACGATCTCAACACACTGATGTGTCTAGCAGCAGAAAACACCCACACTGAAATCAGAGGTGTCATTGCAGCAAGGGCAGACAGCTTTGGTGAGGTTAGCTTGGGTGCCATTAGAAGGATGCTCTGCATATGGTCCTTAGGGCAGAACAGCTACTTCTGCATGTACATGTCATTTCTAGGCAGATCTGTCCCATTTCTATATAAGAAATATATAGAAATAACTTGTTCTTTATAAACATGATTATTTATAATTAATTGTTTTTATTTTATTACTAGTAGAATGTAAGGTGAAATAAATGATTCATAAGGCTCATCTTCTCTTATCTCTGCAATACTTTCTTGGGCTCACTGGTGATATAATTTATGCTTGTTTCTCCATTTACTGCAATTGCCCTTTATCAGAATTCAGGTAATACTTTGCTGGTTGATTCTGATAGCTGGAAGTAATGCAAAGAGGATATTTTAAAAGTAGATTATTACAAGGAAAAGAAAGCTATTTTCAATCACTATGATGGTGTTTGCAAAGGGGATCTAAATTTCTTTCAAACAATACTCTAACTGCTTAATCCTCTCACTTCTGTGAATATTTATAAATACAAGAATCTGAGTTACCTTTTCTGTCACCCCAAAATCAAATATATTCATAAAGCAATACGATATGAAAAACCAGTTTTGACTCAAGAATTTCTCCCCTTGGTAGAGAAGCAGATATGAAAATAACTTAAATAATAAGCTGAATAAGCTCAACTTAATAAGCTTCAATGTCAGGGTCATATCTGCCCCTGGTACTAAGAGGAATAGTATTTGAGTGTGACAGGTGAACATTCTGTTTTCTTCTGGTCTTAAAAATCTGTGAAATCAGATCTCTCAGTTCTGGAAAAGTGCAGCACTTTTCTCTTAACCAGCCAGAGCTACAGAAAAGCATGTGAGACCAAGTCCTTTCAGGGCACCTTGAAGGGCCTGGAGGTAACTGTGGTAACACCATGGTTGCTCAGTCAGTGGGAGTACTGCTGATGTGATACTTGCAGAGTTCAAAGTGGCCTTTGAAGGCAGCACAATGAGAAGCAGTCCTCAGAATTTTGTGAAAACTTTTTTCCCCAGCTGCTGCTGGCAGGAGTCCTGTGGGTTGGAAACTGGTCTGGCTATGACAGTTCAAGATGAGCACCTGCCCATGAATATGCTTACATTTGCTTGCATCTGAATTTGTTGCTCTGAAAAGCATGGAGATGCATCTAAAGCTCAGCCTCCCAGCCCAGGATGAAGAGGGAAGCCAGCATGGTGCAGGTGGCTTTGGCCAGCCCCATGCTGGAGAGGAGAGGCTCCTGTCCCAGGCTCTGCATTAAGAGCAAGCACCTCTGGACAAAGGCACTGCTGGCCACCTTCTTCCTCCTGGCAGGCACCAATTTGCAGACGTTGTCCCCAAGCACCAGGAGGTGAGCTAAGCCAGATGAAATTTGGCCAGTTCAGGTGGTAAAGCACTTTGCTGTCTCAGAGCTCATTATGAACCTCACAGCCCTTTCTGGACCTAGGAGATAAACAAGGGGATTCATTAAATGCATTGGCTTATTATGAGTGACTGACATTCAAGATTTAGTCTACTTCATTTGTTGCTCATCACAAGTAATTGTAGATGATTAAGGATATGAGGGCCATCAATTTTCCAGATATTGGATAAACACCACTGTCTATGTCTTGTCCTAATTATTTAGATTTATAAGTAAAAGAGATAGGAAAGCAATTTTCCAAGAAAAATTCCAGCACAGCAGATTTCAAATCTTAGTTCACTTCAGTAGCAGAAAGGTCCTTGGAGTTTGAGGTACAAATCCAAGAGTCAATAAATAGGTAGCTGTTGGAGCAACTAACCTAAAACCCCAAAAGGAGAAAAAAAAAATTTCTCAGAGCAGTGAATGGATGCTGGGTCAACTTTTAAGTATTTACATCTTCTGAGGAGTACCTAAAATATGAAAAAAGTTGATGATGATCATGTTAAATCTATGAAAAGGGAGAAGAACATAAAAGTGAAGAGAAATAGTTAAAAGGACTGGGGAAAATAATTAAATGCTTAAAAGGCAGTATGTTAAAACAACAGAATAGAGAAGGCTATTAGAAGTAAAATACTCATCCATTTAAATGTGAAAATCCTGTCCAAATGCGGAAAATAAAAGACAAGTTAAATTCATCCTCTTGAACATAGAACTCTAATGAGGCAAGCCAAAAAAAGATTTTGAAGAGCAACTTCCTACAGGCATAAAAGTGACTAATAAGAAGTTTCTCAGAAACAGGAAGCCTTTTGGAAAGTCAATGGTCTGAGAGATGATTAAGGTGCAAATAGGATACTCCAGGAAGCAGTGCTGTGGTGAGAAAGCTAAATTAATTATTTGCATCAATGTTCCCTTCAGAAGAGGTCATGAAGGTTTCCATACATGAACCATTTACAGGTTCAAGCTTGAAGAGCACTCAGAAATCGAACTGTCAACAGAGGAGATTTTCAGAGCAATTCAATAAAATGAGCAGTAGCAAATCTCAAGGACCAGGTAGCATTAAACTAAGCATTCTAAAGAAGCTAAAATATGAGGCTGCTAAACTACTAATTTTTGAAATCACTCTTGAAAGCAGAGAAATAGAAAGTTGAAAATGTGATGCTATTAAAAAAAAAAAGTTTAAGGTGCAGAACAGAAAAACTACTGACCAGTAAAATTGATTTCTGTAACAGACAAATTGGTAGAGATCATAGAAAATAGAATTTTATAGAGAGCAAACATGCCTCACAAATCCATTACCATCCTTTGGAGGAGTTAATGAGAATCAGACTAAGGGCATGCTGTCTGATATACAGTGGACCTGGCTTTTTATAAAGTGATTCACATCACCAAAGATCCTTAAAAGAATTAAGAGTCATGAGATAAAAAGGAGGTCTGCTCACATAGTTTCATACATGACTAAAGGAAAAGTAACTAAGATTAAGGATAAACTGCCATGCTTACAAAGTGGAGAAATGGGACCCAGTGGAGAATGGTACCCCACAGGGCCCCTGCTGGGACCCATGCTGTTCTGAATTAGGTTTGATACAGGATTGGAGATGAAGCCCGGCTATGCTCCAACTTTCTAGCTTTCAACTGTTTTCTTTGATCAGTAGCACAGTTTAATTTGAGTATGGCCTGAACAGGTTGGTGCATAGGCCTTTATGACCAGGAGACCATTGCCAGGCTTGTGTTGTTGAGATATTGTGGGTTTGCAAGCAGGCTTGAAGAGAAAGGAAAAAACTCTTCCTTTCTTAGGTTAGAAACTGCAGTAAGGCAGGCATCATGGAATATGTTGTGTAGGCCTTGGATTTGATAGAGCTGGCAGGTATTCCTCTTGTGTATGTCAAGCAAATTAAATGCTAATATTGACCCACCACCAGCAAAGGTACTTGTTGACTGAGAATGGGAGAAAAAAAGTGATTTGCCAATCTATAGACCAAGATGTCAGAAATATAATACTACAACAAGAAGCAACTTTTTATCATTGAAACATCAGATTTTCACAAATTATTACACTTAGGCAGTTTTATTACTCTCTTGTATGATTCAAAGCTCTCTATATGTTAAATTTGGCTGAGAAATCTAGGTAATTTTTTTTACTGCAGGTGTATGGAGATAAATGATTGTCAAAAGCTAAGTGATCTCAAGTAAAAATTATTTTCTCTGCTTTGATTAGTGAGCCTTTTCAGACACTCTGAATCGTTAACCAATGAGAACCTTAGGGCAAAAACAACCTATGCATTGGCAGGTACACATTTATGTTCTTTTTTTGATATTAAATAACTGCAACATTTCTCCTTTATAGATGTTATGGTCCCATTAAATGAGATGCCATTTCAAAACTTATCTTTCAAATAAACTGCACTATAACTGTTGCATACAATGATTGTAACTCTGAACTACGAATCTATTCACAAAGTGCATTGATGATGCTTAGGGTTATATTTCTAAGCCTTTTGCTTGCATAATGGCTGTTTTGGGGCATGGCTGTTAGTGGGGCTGTGTAATTTTTACTTCCAAGTAACATAACAGCCTAACATAACATAACAGCAAGTCTCTTGTATAAGAAATACCTATATCTCACTTTCAGTGGAGCCATGAGTAAAGAACAGGTAACTAAACCTTTGTATGGTTTGGTATGGCTTGCATACTTATACACTCCCAAATCTTCATATGTACTGCACATCTTGGGCAGCAGGACAGGCTGTAGGGTATGTGGCAGGTATGTGGCAGGTACTGCATATGTGCTTTGTGTAATCTACCGGGAAAAATTCCTGTACGGGAAAATAATCATTTACAGACATGGAATTAGTGATAAACCCCAGAAACCACAGCACAACACTGTCAAAATAGCTGTAAAAATCTACTTTTCTCTTAACATGACAGCGACGTTAGTGAAATTGAGGAATTTAATTAGATTGTCTGCTTGTGCTGTTTGGCACTGCCTCGTGTTTTGTGGAATAACAGGCCCTGCCATCAAATTGCTCCAGGCTCTGGTTAGAACAAATCAGTTCACATCAATTCACATGAAGGGTGCAATGACAGGTTACACCATTGAAATGTGGAGTTAATGTGCAAGGCAATGCCCAATCTGCTCTGACAGTGGTATATAGCTGGTGAGCAGCTGTCAACAAGGACACAAGTGCATGGAGACAGAAAGTCCAGAACATCCAACAGATTCTCCTTTTACTTATCCTCCTTTTGTACTGATTCAGTGAAATTGCTTGCATTTGCAAGGATACTGGGAAAAAAAATAGGTCAAGTAGCACAATATTGTCCCTGAAGTGCTTCCATTGAAATGGGTAGAATGATATCCACTGCTTTATTTCAGGGCTAAATTCATCCCATTATTATTTCTGATGCAATTTGCATAAAATGAATTAATCAGCTGACAGGTTTAGAGTAGGAAGAGATTAAAAAAGCCCCAAACTAAATCTGTTTCATGATGTTCCCAAATTTGCTTGGGGCGGAAAGAAACTTCTGTGAGGTCTCTTTCTATCTTTTCCTTGTTTGTATAGTCTTCCACAGATACCTGTTACCAAATACTGTTGATAACATGGTGCTGGAAGAGCTGAATTTTGGGTTGAGCTGTTAAGTCCATTCCAGTATATATGGTGAAAGGCCAACACCTTCCCCCCACATACAATTTCTGAATCAAGACGAGGATACTAAAACCATATAACTTCACTTCTGCTTATCTTTCTGAGAGATTAGGGAGCTACAAAAGGACTAAAGCAAACAGCTGCCTGAGCTGATTATCACATGGCTGAATTTTTCACCATTCTCTTTCTCTTAGTATATTGTTAATTTCTGTCCCAGCAAGGCTACAAACGAAGCTCAGCTGACCTGGAAAGTGAGAATAAGCACTGAGTACAAGTTTAGGGAACCGAACATTTCTTCTGCTTGGACAATGCTCTAACCATTTTGGGGATGAGGTGAACATGTAATAAGTATAAATCCTTGTTAATGTAACCATAAAGTTTTACAGCTAAAATTGAAAAGGTCAAGCAGTCCAAAACCCAAGGTTTCTCTAGGTATCTTTAACTTGGCTTCATTCCACAGCTGGAGTATTTTCTTTTCTATTTTATGTTGTTAAATTTGTCATGTAATATATTCCTCTTTGACGCTAAATGTGTATGATAAGTACACAGGGCATGAATTGTGGTAGAAGTAACTGTTGCCATGGGAACTTTGACTTTTGCATATGCCAAGTTTGAATTGTAATAGTGAAATCACAGGACTGCAATGAATGGGGTGTGGCACATCCCTCCAACCCAGCCCTTTGAAGCAACCCCTTCTTATGCACCTCCCTAGCAGCTCCATGCTCCCACATCTGATCTGCAGCAGGTCCCTGCATTGGGGTGGGGAAACATTGGACTGTTCTTCTGCCTCTCTTTATCAGAGAGTCCATTGAATTTCTCCCTGATACTGTCCACTTACAGCTGGGCCTCTAGACCTATGTTGCCTTGCTTAAGTTCATTAGCCTATGTTTAGCAACACTTATCAGTTCTTTGGCAAGTCTAGATGCATTTTCCCTTAGCCTCTCACAGCTACAGAGTTTTGGACCTATGTTATGTTGTGAAGAGCAAGGGTATTTATTGTATGGCAACTTCTACTGGACCTAGCCAGAACCTGGAACAAGTACTACAGGGGCTTGAACAAAGTTATTTGTTCCCTAAGCCTTTATGCCATCTGTTTCCTAGAGAAATACACTGCACAGAAACATTTTTCCTTTAGGGTCTTTCCCTAACCTAGTCCTAAAATGGGAATTGCTGCCTTGCTGAAATTCTGATGCAGCAGTGTTTCTTTACTCCCAGATACACCTCAAGCCCTGAAATATCAAAAGCATGAAATAGATCTGCAGAGTGAAACATGTTTTCAGATAACAAAACTGTTCATTTAGTCAGTCACCAAAAATGCTCGTCACCTTGTGGGGATTTTTTCCAATACCCTTTATTTTTTTTTTTCCTTTCTGTGGCCCAGAATCTCTGGCTGAAATATAGGTAATCCTGAGGGATCTCAGTTCACAGTGGGAAGAAGCCCAAACTCTGTGTCCATCGCACAATTCTGTGGGTCTCTTCTGAGGGGAGATCCAAAGAGAAGTGATACAGGAATACATTTCCCTGGGGAAATGCCAAACCACTGTTCAGACATTTTGAAACAGGCTGGTGAGGTGATAGCTCCACAACCTCTGTGTGTATGAACCACTTTGTTCTCACCAATTTTCTGTCCAGTGATTTCTCACAGCTTTAAATTCAGGAAGAAGAGACGTGTGGGGGGAGGTGTGGAGAGAGAAGAAAAGAAGGGAAAAAAAAGAGAGAGAAGGAAAGAAGGTTGGTCTATCTCTCTTCCGCAATACACACAATTATCAAAGGAAAGTGACAATCAACAGAAACTGGAAGGTAGCTTCCCAAGCAGCAACATTATGTGACATCACTTGATGAACAAAGAGCTTATTCTTTTCTTACCCTCTTGGGGTGATCACCCATGCCAAATATTCTGGCATGTTCTTGAGCCTGCTATCCAAATAATATTCACTTACTAACAGGAACATTTGTCTGTGGGTAATCCTCTAAGTTATACTGCTGGGGCTTGCAGGGCATGAGAATTTTTGGTGCTGGAAAGACCATAAAGGCCACATCCTCTCTCTGCAGGCAAGCAGAGACTCTGCATTCTCTTCATGTAGGCTCTTTGTCTTTAGTCCGGAGATTGTCTTAGATCCAAGTCAACCAAACAAAAGCTGATTATCTCACCTTTAAATAGAGGGATTACGGAGGAGAAGTTGAAGCTGTGTAACCAAACTCGCGCTTGAGCAGCTGTGGGGGATAACCCTGCAGATGGAGCAGATGTAAAGGAAGAAGGGGGAGAAAAATTTCCAAGTTGAAGATTAATGCAGAGCCATAGCTCCAAGCATCATTTGTCACATCATTAATAGTTATTTGTATCTATATAAAAAGAGAGCACAAATAAATAGCAATTTTAATTCGTTCTGCAGCAGCAAACCTGATTTTTCCTCTAAAAAGTTTGCGATAAGGAAAACTTTCTTGAGAAACATTAAAAAGAAGAAAATGCCAATGTCAGCATTGACGTCTTTATCTTTTCTCTTCCCACAGTACCACAACAAATGTTTAGGTTTTTTGTTAGCAACATATATTTCCTCTCACTTCTTGTGGATAAATGTGCTGCAATTAAATTATTAAAAATACCCTCCCTAGAATGGCACTCTTCTAGGAATACTGCAGAACAGGTCCCAAATTAGTACAAAAAAATGCTCAGCAGAGTTCAGATATTAATCTGTGCAAAGGTAATTTTGAGAAACCCTTTAAATTTCCCAACCCTTGTTTATTTATGCTGGTATCCTGAAAACTATTTTTCATCTTCACTGTTTAAATACTGTCAAGGAGAAAATGCTGATGGTAGCCTGGGTTTCCCTGGGGCACAGGAACACACAGACTTTCTCTCTGTCTGACCACAGTCTCTCTCCACGGTCTGTGTGGGGGAGTTTTGGAGTTATCTCAGCAACTAGTGTGCTCACAAAGGGTTTTCCTGTGCTGGTACAAACTCCCTGAGTTGCCATGTTAGCAGAGAGATGGAAACCAGGTTTTACCTTCAAAATACACCAAAACTGAAAGCAGTTTTCTGGCATGACCACATTAGCAAAGTTTTGACTCTGAAATGGGTATATCGTTGAAGATCATATGGATCAGGAGTCCTGGAAGTAAGATAAACTGGATTCCACAGGAGATTTTTTCTGCTCTCTATCTAACCTACAAAATTTAATACTTGGAGCTGTAACTGCTGAAGACAAGTTTTTCACCAGATGACATGTATGGAAATGGGCCTGATTCTGCTTTAAGCTGGTACAATATCAAGGAGGTGATCCTGATTTATACTCAGGTAACTAAGAAGAAAATCAGTTATATTAGATCCATAAGAGTGCTTGTATTTTAAAAGGGCCGGAGTTTTAAGCTGTCATTTCAGCCTGGACAAATAGATTTTCTTGTCACACATCCTCAGAGTCCATGACAGCTCGGAGCTCTTCTGGATGGATTTTTGAGTTGGAGGAGGATAGCAACAAGCTATGGAACCACAGAATGTCTTTCTAGTATTTTACCGTTTCCTCTGGTCTTCTTTATATCATCATAAACTAGATAAAACAGCAGTGCACAGCATGAGTAGCATTTTGATGTCATTCAGACTACCAAAGAAATAAAGGATACAGCTTAGATCAAAGTGCCAGACATGCACTGGCAAGATTAATTTATAGCAAAATCAGAAATCTGAGTAGATTTGAATTATGCTTCTCCATAGTAAAAAAAAAAAAAAAAAAAAAAAAGGCACTATGGAAATTGATGTGGCAGTCTTTACAAGTCAGGCCAAATTGTACTTTTTAAATTGTTGTGTAGAAATGTAGATTTACACCTGAACCATTAAAAGCAGGATGATACAGATCACTCCGCAAAGCAGAAGGAAAGAGTGCAAAGTAATTTACACCACCAAAACATATTTCCCCCTCCAGTATGAAACAATGGGGAGCAGCAATAAAAATTGATTGTTCCAGTTAAAATTCTACATCATGATGTTACTGAAAAAGTAGCATGATGGTCTCAGCTTTTCTACAATGTGTCACAAAAAATATAGGCAGGAGCCTGTAAAGATTAGAGTTCTTTGGCACATCATACATTTTCTTGATTCATTGTAGATCATTAAAATTTATTTTTTTTTAATGATGTTTTGTTCACTTCATGGAAAAGCCATTAAATTCAAATCACTTCATTTGGGCCTTACCATAGAAACCTCTCATGTATTTGTATTTCTAATGTGGATGATCGGGTCAGATCTTAACAACAAGTTAGACAAGTGTGACGGTCAAAATGTATCAATAGCACTATTCTTTTTTTTGCTTTAGCAGTCCACTTCTACCTTTTCTGTGCAGAAACCCCAAATATGTATGTAAATATGTAAATCAAGGTGATAAAAATGATAGAAAACCTTTTTTTCAACTCCAGCTTCTGAGCCAAAATTTTAGGTTTTACTGCTGATTACAGTGACATTAAATAGTCAGTAAAACAAGTATATCTGCATCACACAGTGCATAAACAGCATTTTGGATGACTGTCTAAGTTATTTCAAATTCTTCAGTGGCATGATATTTAGAATTGTAACCGTTCTTAGAAATCCCTTCCTTTTTTGACTTCTCAATGGCAGTGACTTTTATGAGTAAGAGACTAGAGCTGTGTAATCAAATTCATTACACTGAAGTAGAAAGTCTTTATTTGCCATTAATTTGAAAATAAATTGTGTCATTAAGTCTCTCCCTTCATTGAAAGGTAAGCATTTTGTAAAATTAAATAAAGTGCAAAGGTGTGTACTGGGAGGCTTGTGCAGTTCTTGGAAGTCTACTAAATATGTTCACAACTTCTCTGATAATTTTGACATATGGTCCCCCAGTGAATCCTCTGTCTCTCCCTCACATCCTTAGGATTTACTTTGTGCAAGCAGAACAGCAGGACAGCAAATCTGCCCAGCTCAAAAATGAAAGCAGATTTGTTTGTTTTATTTTGTTTTTGTTGGTGGTGGGGTTTTTTTTGTTGTTTTGTTTTGTCTTTTTTTTTTTTTTTGTCAATGGAGTTTCTAGCTGGAGCTTGTTCAAACCCTTGCTGGGTTTTCAGTAACCAGTGACAGAAATTACTTCTGATTTGTGCTTTGTTACCTTTCAAAACATTTGTTTTTGTAAGCTCTGCAGTTGTTGTAAGCTATCTCAGTGTTTGCTACATGCAAATGCCATTATTCAAGGTGCTGATCTTCAATATGAGCAGGAGGAGTCTCGTATCTTGGAATATGCCCACAGCATCTTTCGGGATTGTCTCCAAACCCTAGAAGCTTTCACACAAACCATTGATGCTGAGAGATCTTTGTGATAATTCTAGGATTTCATTTTTACTAGCCTGTAATTTTTATTTATTGTAATGTTTTGCTGTTTGCTGAAAGTCCAGTAAGATTTTGCATAATAAAGACAGGCATTATCACATACCATCTTTAACATTATATGGTGTTATTGTGTCAGGAAATAAAAACATTCCATGGTTGCTTTCTAAGATACACCAAACTATTGAACAGAACTGCACACGGGCTAATTATTTCATTTGATACATAACCAGGATGTCAACCTCAGCGAGGGCCTCTATGAGAAAACCTGTACTTATGCAAAAAGGTTCTGGAGATCAGCTCCAGTACACCCAGCAGCCATTTCAGGAGAAAAGTAAAAAGTATTCTCATCCTCAGCTAGTCAATTCCTCTAGGGAAATTAGGAAAATACATGAATAACTGTCAGCCCAGAAAGCTGATAAACATAGCAGTTCTTCATATAGACACTGATTTTCATTCTGGTAAAGAAAGTCATGCACATGTTCTCCAAACTATCTTTAAAAAAATAGCTACGTTATAGTCACAGATACTAGTTTTCACCTTAGCCATGGAATAGTGCCTCTCCTTAGATTCAGGCTGGTGTATCCCAAGTAGCTTAGTAGCAGTAGGACCACAATTAATGCCCTTGAATTTAACCACTATAAAATGAGAATTCTCCACTGAACTACAGTTTTCCCATGATATTTTGTACAAGATGCATTAACACTGGGAGCTGCCAGTTAGCCTGTCTTTCATGGTGCAGCAGATTATATAGTCTCTGGAATGTGCCTGTTGTCCAGGACAACACTTCAGAAAGGCTACCTTAAATCTCTGTAGTTTGGCAGATTATCGTATTCATAATATTCCTAAACTCCACCTGCATGAATGATAAGAATTTTGTCTGTTGCTTCAGAGAGAGCTTCATCAGTGCTTTTCTTGTAAGATCCTCACCTGCTCCAGAATTTGGCTCTTCTACATCCTGGATTCCCCCTTGACATTGGTTATGTTATTTGTACTAACCTTGAAATGCTTGCAAGGAGATTGATGGTGACATCTCCATCAGAACTAGATGCTGTGGAAGGTATTCTTCTGACAGAGTTTCATATACTTGAAATCTTGTCAGTGTGGCCAGTAAAGAAGGACTTTGTCTCTGCTGTGCACATTTTTGTAATAAGCTATCAGTGGGATTCCTGTCTCCATTCAGCTTCCCAAACCACAAAAGCAAAACCACAACTAACCTGCAGATGTTTTGTTTAACACCGTGAATAAGTAAGGGGTCTCAACACTTCTGTAGGGCAAATATTTCTCTTATGGGGAATGACAGACTTACAAGTTATATACTGAAATTGTATTTCTCAGTACTCAGGAAAACTTTTCACTGTTAATCATACTTCATAAATTGTGCCTCTGAGATGATATGCAAACAGAAAACTATGTCACATATTTAGGCACAATTGAAAAGAAGGCCAGTGTTTGGGAGAAATGATAATTTTAAATTATGATGTGCCGCTGGCACTGATCTGGGATATCACACCAGAGTCCGCTCACCTGCTCCTTAGATTCATCAGGCTAGTCCTCTTTTTCATAAAAATCACAATTTTGATTCCTTCATAAGATCGTCATCTAATATACATATTTCAGTAAAATTACCAGCTCTTAGGGACTCAGGGAAGCTTACAAAAAAATCATAAGGTCTTGTTTCTTGCTGCTAGATTTTCCAAATGTGCTTGACTTTCTTTTTCAGCACCCAGAATGCACATCTTATTTTACTACTAGCTGTTAGTCAGAAACTAGCTTTGTTTAACTCAATGGGTCTTTTTACAAAATATTAGAGATATTCTAGACTGTTTTACAATACTTAGACTATGGCATAAATATTTTTGCAGGTGCGCTAAAAAACTAAGATTGCTTATCCCCTTCTCTGTGGCTTCAGAGAAAGTTTTCTGTATTTTTCTGAATGTAGTAGTGCCTTCTTATTGTTTCTGAGGCCAGTGGTTACAGACATAGTCACTCACTCACATTCACACACACGCACACATACTTGCAGATGCAGTCATACAGACAGACAACTTTACAAAAACTTAGTCTGGATGTAGAGGCCTCCATTAAAGACCTTTTATGGACATTAAAAAGCCAGAACAAATAAGAAGTAGTAATTAAGAGAAAGAAAAGTGAATAGAAAACTTCCAAGTTGGTGTAAATTCTGAGAAATATTCCTTACCAAGTCAAAACTAGAAATTAAAATCTACTCTATTTTTGAATATCTCTTATTCAGAAAAATAATACTGATGTAAATGTCTTGATTTTGAAAGCACACATTTTGATTTCTATTTGCTAAAATCTTTTTGAAGACAATTTATTGAGAAGTCAACACTGTTCCAGAAATAATTTCAAACTGAAGAGCACAATGTTTTCTGTAGTGAGATGGAGACCTGGGGTTGAGGACATAGTGCTGCTTTCTGGATTAGGTTTCTGTATGGAATTGGGATTTCTGTCTGGAGGGATACCAGAATGGAAATGCCTCACTCCAGACTGGCTCCTACCTCCATGGCCACTGATGGCTTCATGAGAATGCAGATGAGAGCAGATGATGGAAGTCCAACTGTCCCACTCTTAAAATGCCCTATGCATGTGCTTTGCCCTCATGCCTGATGTTTTTATTTGTGTTGCAGTTCAGCCCAAGAGTGAGGACTTAGGGAACAACCTGGCCCACAGTATCGGATCCACTCCCCACACACAGGTCTGAACCTCTCCTAGATTATTTTTCAGGAAGAAATCCAAGTCCTTCTCTTTTTCTGAACATACTCTAGCACTGGATTACACCTCTGGTGAGGTGGTACAATTATCCCAAATCTTGCAGAGCTGTCTGGGGTACATTGATGGAGAGGTGCCTCTGCTGACTCAACCTAGGCTGTGCCAAACCTTTAACGAGACACATTTAAAAGGATGTGCCAGCCACATTAGATGAGCATGTATTAGACAGATTAGTGTGTCATTGTATAGTGTTGTACAGTGTCTTGAGGTGTAGAAATGGTTTTTAGGCATCAGAAAAAATATTCCCTGTTCAGGCAGCTAGGGAATGGTACACCTTTTTCTGGAGTTTGATTCAAAGATCACAAAAGTCAATAGGAGTCTTAGTGTAACTTGAGAGATTTAGACCCGGCTCACCAGGTGGGTTTTTTTCCCTCTGTCTGCTTGGATGTAAATCCAACAAAATTGTGGGTCTTTTGCATTGGGAAATCTATTCTCACAGCTAGAGATCTTTTCTGTTAAAAAAGACTAAGCTTGGAAGAGGAGAAGAGGCTGGTCTAGAGAATAAAGCAAATGCTGCACTTTTTGTGAAGGGCAGTGAATGTTTTGATTTTATTAGAGTGCCAAATGTGTGGTGTATTGCACAAAGCAAAAATGGCCCTCTGCTCTTCTTTGCTAGAGAAAGTTACCTGTAAGGTATGGCACTTCCTTGCATCCTTGGAAGCCCTGGCTGAAAATGAAATCAAACTCCAGAGCATATCTTTAGTGTAAGAGTAATGTGAGGATGTTACATTCAGAGACAGAGTGGTAAGTCTTGATTTCACAGGAAGGAGGATCAAGCTGAAGTGATCCTGTGCTAATTGCTGTGATATTGTGCAAGACACCTTGAAATTTCTCTGAAATGCTATTTCGTTCCATCAGCCAATATAAAGTTATCATGAACTGTCACAGCCATCTGTGGCATAATTTTTGATGACTGTGCATCACTGGTATGTATTCCCAGAAAGTGTGAAGTATAATAATTGATAGGCCTGATTCCACACTGTTGAAGTACCTAGGAGGGTTTCCATTAATGAAAGTTGAAACATGCCTTAGCTGAACTATTTGGGGAAGGAGAAGCTTTCTAAATTACATATTTCTTTAGCTCTGCAAAAGGTTCTTTGGGGTCACTGTCTGCTCTGGGAGGAACACAGATTTCCAGCCATAACCAAAAAGGACTGCTCATTTCATCTGACATGCATGTTGGCAAGGTAAGGAGACAATAAAATAAACTCCATCCTCTCCAGTTCTCAGATATTTGTTCTGCAAAATCCTGGAAAAAAGGACATAGTTTGTGACATGGGCAAAGGCTTAATAACTTATAACTCCTGCAGTCCCAAAGGCCTTGAAGAAGAAAAAATGCCAAACTTAAGGATGCCTACTCCTTCAGCAGTTTCCTGCTTTTGTAGCAAAGGAGTTCCAGCCCAAAGGGATCATTTAATAGCAACTGGGGGCACAGGAACCCTCTATGGAAACCAGGGATAGAAGCAACAGTAGAGTTGAGTATAATGAGTTATCAGGCAGGATTAGGGTCATATCTCCAGATAAAAGAGATGCCAATAGTAATAGGAAAGTCTAACAGAAAAGAGAAGACCTGTCTAACAGAAAAGGGAAGTCTACTCCTCCTGAAGAAACAAAGATTTTTTTTGACAATGCCCAGGAGAAGAAGTTCAGTCTCAAAACATGTATAAATTGAGCTGATTCCATTTGACTCCCCCATTGCAGTTGCATGCTCCCTCAGCGAGCAGAGGGGATGGAAAATTTGGCAGGACTTCTCCCTGCCCCTGTTCATCCCACTAAGGTTGCCTCAATCTCTTCCACACTCATTTGCAAATAGCCAGCTCCCCTGAAAGCCTCAAGTGTGTCTAGACATTGGCTAATCCCTTCCATTGCGCCAGCTGGGTGACATCAGCATACTGAATATTGCTACAAATCTCTGCACAAGCCAGGTCTCTTGGCACACATCACCACGCGCCTTTCCCACACTGCTGTGCTGGAATATCACTGCAGACAGGGGAGCGCCGCCAAGGGATACCTGTTAAGGTGTCTCTGGAGCATGAAGGTGACAGCTTCAGAGAGCAATTCATGGGGGACTCTGAGTAAGTAGTCAAACCTCATGGTCGTGGCTCCTCAAGGAACCACTGTGGATTCTGTTTCTTTGTCTCTACTTAGCAGGAGTTAATATAGATGTTGCAAACTTGTCATATCACCATTAATTTCCTTTTGAGGTCTATAAGCTTTGATCCCGTCCCTGTAAACCCGAGGATTCAGGAAGTTACCACTTTGCACAGCAATAAATTCAGTGATCTCCTGCCACCTGGCTGATTGCTCACCACTGCGCAAGGCTGTCAGCCTCAAACAGGCTTCTGAACACTTACTTCCTAAAAGATAGTCCAAGTTCAATGACATTTTCGTTCTCAATTATGTATGAAAGAAACAAAAGAGCTTGTCAGAGTAAAGCCATTTACTGCATATTCAGAAACGCCTTTAATTGTTGCATGGCACTTAAATACTTAGAAAATCTTGAGATCAATAGATTGATCTTACTGAGTCATCTGTCTCCCACCTATTCAAATGTTCATGCTCAGCATTATAATTATCTCAGCACCTTTAAATTAGGAGTATCAGAAAACCACAGTCACAGAATAGTACAGGTTTGGAAGGGCCCACTGGAGGTCACCTATTTCAACCTCCCTGCTTAAGCAGGATCCTCTAGAGCAAACTACTAAGGATTGTGTCCAGAGAGCTTTTGAATATCTCCAGACAAGGAGACTCTACAACTTTTCTGGGCAACATGTTCAGTGCTCAGTCACCCTCACAGCAAAGAGGCTGTTCCTCATGTCCAGAATAATAAAATGATTTCTGCATCCCTCTTTCTAAACAAGGCTGTTCGAGACCTCTTTGCTGTGCAAAGTGCAGCAGGGAGAATGCTGCAGAGAGGAAATGCTTGTGGACAATGTCATCAGCTTTCACAGGCATGGGGTGGTTCTCTGCCCCTCTACTGAACCAAGATTTTCTTGTTTTCCAGAAGACTATGTTCAGGCAGTACCTGCAGCACTTGTATGTTACACAGGAAAATGGAACTTGCCACTGTCTGCTCAGCGCATTTATCTGTCTTTTAGTCCGATGTCCTGGCTGAAAACAATGAAAATTTCAAACCTCTCAAAGATGAAAGATCCCCACAATATAGACCCTCACCAGTTGTGCAGCAGTGCATAATGAGATAAAAATCTCCTAGTTGATCACCTACCTGGTCAATTCATGTCTTAGGGCATGAGATTTGATTGCTTTTAACATTGTCTGTAGTTTAAATATATATACTTTGTAAAAACTATTTCAGCTTTGGTCTTAGTTCACACTGAAAAGTGGTAGACACTAGCAACACCATTCAAACACCACCTTCTGAGAGGAATTAATTACATTTTAAATGTATAACACCTTAGTCCAATAAATAACAGCTGACTTATACATCCATGTGACAGTAAAGTGAGATTTTATACCATCTTCTGGGTCATTAGACCAATCAAAAGTCACACATACAGATGACTGAACACTGCACTTTACAGTATTAAAAAAATTCTTCCCCCTTCCTTTTTTTTCGTATCCAGTTCTCAACCCTGATTATCCAAAATCTCCAAAGTAATACATTTTAACAAACAAAATTAGGCAGATGTATTATCCATTGTGGGATTTGAACCCATTGTCACTGGGGAGAAAGCTGCAATTTAATAGATGAAGATGTCAAACCATGTTACAGAAGCTCTTGTGACTGCATATTTATCACAGTGTCATAGGGGTCCCTAGCAAACTGAAAGATTTCACTGTTTATTCACAGTGAAGACACTTAATTAATGACTAGGCCTAATCAGCCTGTTTTATTATTTACAGGGATTCCAACATGGCTTAGCTCAACTGATATGCAAACAAACCACCCTCAGCCTGCTCTAATTAATAATTCTGAACCAGACTCACAGAGTGGCACTGTCAAGTAGCTCTTTGGTGATTTACAACACCTCCTCTGTGAGATTCACATTGCTGCATGCAAATGAGTTGCCACCCCTGTGAATCCTTCATTTTAAAATACAATGTGCCATCTTGTTGACTACAGGAATGCCCTTATCTTCACACATGACTTAATGGAGACAAATGTCTGACTTGGGCAGGTTTGTGGAAACCTTCATGGACACACACCTACACAGGAAGTCATTTCGGAAATGTTTGGGAGGTGAGAAAGAAAACATCCCCTTTTGCCTCTGGCACAGTTGCTGCTGCTGAATTTTTCCACCAAGTTGTCAGCCTCAACTTCCCCAAAAAGGGAGGGATTGCCCATTGTTTTGCACTTGCTAAATTATTTTCTATAGCTGCTAAGTAGATGAAAGGCAAGAAAAAATTGTCAGAGAGGTGGAAAGTTGTTTTGAAATAAGTTGACTCCATAGTCACACATAGGTACTCGGTGATCTCACTGGATGATTACATGCCATAGTGGTCTGAAGATGAAAAGAAGCAGATTTTCTTATTCAGGAGGTTAGGAAAAAATCATTATAAAAATACAAATAGGAATTAATAGAGAGTAATTGTAATCTAAAAATGATTGAAGAATATTTTTAAGTGAATTTTGAATTCACAGTGCAGAAACTGAGGAAAAGGGAAGATCAGAGAAGGTCAGGAAGATCTGCTACCAGCTGGGGTGAGCAGCAGTGGATCCATACCAGCAGACCTCATTTTCTCTGAAAAAGACTTCTAAATACAGAGGGAAAACATTATGAGTGAAGCAATATAAGCCAGATGAAAACAGCTCATGAGTGTGAGTCATCTCACTTGTGACTGCTGTCCTATTC
Organism: Sialia sialis; assembly: GCA_009812075.1. Classification (NCBI taxonomy): domain Eukaryota; kingdom Metazoa; phylum Chordata; class Aves; order Passeriformes; family Turdidae; genus Sialia; species Sialia sialis. Next base: position 26,260,831 of record VRYO01002297.1, read on the forward strand.
CGTTGTGAGCCACACTTGAGAAACACTGTGAAGCAGAACATCAGGAGGAGAAAAGATGTCCCTCAAACCTATTAACTGAAATGCAAACGCAGTGGTACTAAGCACCTGCCATGTTTGTTCCGCTCTGGGAATGCAAGTGGGCTTGGGTCTGAAGGATGGAACCGCTGCACCAGGAGCACATGTGCACATGGTTACCTAAGGGTGCACACGCTCCCAGGCACAGCTGGCTTTAGTGCAGGGGCAGGTGCATTCAATTGCTAATGCGAAACGAACTGCCAATACACAGTTTCCCCACCCTGGAAGGCTGGGAAGCTCTGCAGCTCATGGATGGCAGATGTTTCTCCAGGCTCCATATTGCACAGGCACCTCATCCTTCACAAAGATGGGACTGAAAGGAAGTAATTATCAAAGGCTCACTGTCAGTTTGAAATGATGCTCCCTGTGCTAGTGCCACCAAGGTGTTTCCTATTCAGTAATCTCATTAATGAGATGGATAATGGAATGGATTGAATTTATTAAACATGAGGATGATACAATCTTGGGAGAAGCTGCAACACAGTGGAGTACAGCATGAAACCTCAAGTTTATCATGACAAATTGGAGAAATGGTCTGAGAAATAAAAAAAATCAATTAAGTCACTAAAAGTAAGTGTGGAGTTCTACATTTAGAGTATTGTACAGAAATAATGAACCACACTAGTACAAGGTAGGAAATTAATTTCTCTGCAGTTGTTCCACAGAAAAGGATCTGGTCCTTATAGTAGACTGAAAATGAGGCAATATTAGCTCCAGGGGGAAAAAAACCCCAAAAAACTGGAGAGGAAAGGAAAGGATCATGCCTTTCTAACCTCAAACTGCTAATGATTCCAGGCCTTTTGTCCAGAAGATAGAGTATTATTTGGGAAAGTCTTTCATGTGTCACTGAAAACTTCCTTTGTTTGTGCTATTGATGGCACAGTAAGGGTGGCTTTCTGGAACATATGAGACGGACTGAAATACCCCACAAGAGCCAAGGGATAGCAGTGAAAGATACTTCTAACATAAAGGTGTTGAACAATATTACAAATTGCAACAACATGAGAAAAAAGACAAAAAAAAAGAATGAGGAAACTATCTATATATACAATGTTATTTTTATTCAGAGCCTCAGAAACACTTAAAATATGTGAAGAGCATTGGGGTTTTGGGGATTTTTAAATAGTTTTTTCCATTAGGACACTTATGGACAGAGTTTGCTTAGATTTTGAAAGGAAACAGGGCATAGATGGATAAAGCAGACAGGCAAATGGAAAATTTATCAAAATACTATGCACTCAACTAGATAAAAATTATTAATTTGTAATAACCTGGCTATTAAGAACTGTCAAGCCTTAGTCACGTTGGCAATTCTCAAGTTTGAAAATGCAATTTGTAGTCTGCAACATTAAATTAAAAAATCCCTCTTTGTGTCAGTCTTCACTAATGTTTGTAGATACAGCAAGGACTTCTGGCATCAGCAAGCCTGCTTCACAGTTATTATTCTTTTTGGCTAGCAATAACATTGAGAAGGAAGCAGAAACGCAAAGATATCTCTTCTGCTTGAGGTTTTTGATATTCTGAGACACTGCAGATGGCTACCTAAACCCCCAGTCAAACTCAAGATCTGTCACACTTACATTATGGTCTCTGGACAGAGCTCTGTTCCTCTCAGAAGACCAGACCTGAGAAGGTGACACAGGTATTTCTCTGCTGTCAGGGATGTCCCACATCCAGGGTGTAGAAATAAAGAGGCAAAACTTTCCGGCTGTTTGTTGGGAAGAGGTAAATAGCCATAGGTCCTCCAAATCTAGTGATGAAGGCATTTCCACAGGTACTGTCCACACTGCGTAAGGGAGAGAGCAAGGGATGCAAGAGGGAGCCTTCCATGTGACTTTGTGATGAGTCTTCCTACAAACTGGTGAGTTTTCTTCAGTAAAGGTTTGGGCTGCCAACGGACGCATCAATTCCTCTTGCATAGTTGGCAAATGATTTGTCTCCAGACTAGGTAAAGAGTTGCAATAATAACATTGCTTGCATTTGTAAGATCTGCAGTTATATTATAAACATGTTTAGGGTCCTTGCTGGGAGTTAGTGTCAAGACTTACATGCATAATTTTAAAAACCAAATTATTTTAGTTTTGTACACAGAAGACAACAAACAAGGCAATAACGAGCACTTTGCTGTGCAAAATGTGGCATGGCAGTTCTAGTTTGTGACAGCTTTTGCATGGATTCTGGGAGCTTTTAATACTTCAGAGAAAGACAAAACTCTTTGGTGCGTGCAGGGATGACTCCTTCCTTGGGAATAATGGATCTAGCCCCACCCAGTGCTTTATAAAATTCTCTAAAATATTTTTACCCATTTTGTCCTAACAGTGCTGCGTATGTGTTTAACACACATACTCAGATCAAATGCCTTTTAGCTGGTGGAGATATTAGCATAAAATTTTTGGTGTAGGTGTGTTTCCATGCATATCTCCACATACACTTGGGCAAATAACACAATGAAAATTTAAAGGAAGACTATTGCCTGGAACGAGAATAAGCAATATAAGGTGTTCAATACATAGATAATGTTCGAAGTTAGAAATACCCAATTGTTACAATGAAAAACAGAAAAATAAACTTAAAAAGATTGCTATAACTTTTTCCACCAACACCACAGACAATTTCAGAATGAGGTTCTCTGCCAAATAAATTGGTGCAACTACACTAATTTTAATAAAGCTCTTCCAGTTAATAAAGCTCTTCCATACTTGATGTATGCTGGAGGAAGTGGTGAGGTAGAAAACAATTATTCTTAGCTATTATGTAATTTCCTACATGAATACCCAGGTTTTAGGTCCTCACACAGACAAGAACGCTCTGTGTGAAAATACCCTCCTTTAAACCTTTAATTCAATATATGAAGTATCACCACCACTTTTTCCTCTCAGGCTGTTACATATCTGATATGCTATACAGATATACAAATGCATGTATATAGTAAGTAAGACAGTTAAATTGTGTTATCTGATTACAGTAGAAGTTAATTTCCAGGGAAAAATCATATTTAATAATATACTAGTTAAAATATGTAATGCAGTTTCCAAAAATAAATGGACACTGAATCTACAGGAAATTCTGAGTTAAGGCTTTCTCTCTCAATCTTTAAAAATCAGTTACTCTTTTATACATAAAATTCAATATTGGTATGAAAAGAAAAATTACATAGCAACCACAACTGAGATTATATCAATTCTATATTCTACTTTTCTCTGCAATGCATGATTATAGTTTCATGATTATGCTTAATCATTCCTAAACAAATGCTGTCTTAAAAGTTATATTCTTAGGGAGTCTTTCAAAATTGCCTATGTGAAAATACTAAAAATAATCACTCGAAGAAATGGCTGTATCCACATAATCCCACAGAAGACAATAATGCATAAAATGGCTGGTGAAATAACAAGACGAATTTGTGGATTCCTTTCATGAAGATTTAAGAAGTCAACGATAATTTACATTTGCTCTTTCAAATGTAGCCAACACCTTTTTTTTTTATGTGATTGATGACAATTTAATCGTCATTTCTCAACTACCTGTAATGAACTGAGGAACATCTGGCTGTCTTTTGGAGGGGTTGCCCAGAGGATGGGGAAGGACGGAGCAGCAAACTTGAGAAGGAAGCAGAATCTTTGAGGAAACCTTGTTCTCTTGAGGGGACACTTCTGATGACCAGCCCAAGATCAAAGGCTAATGTCCCGGGTTGGTGTTGTGTCTACCCTTCTCCCTGCACACCTCTAGAGGAATGGAGAAAAATGCATTGGCGATGTCAATGGTGGCATACCACTTTG
>VRYO01002297.1:26273802-26326981 GCA_009812075.1 Sialia sialis
AATGTGAAACAGAAATTGTTTTGAGATCCCTTCACTACTCAAACTTTTTCCATATATAAGGCGCACCAGATTATAAGGTGCACTTCCGAGTTTCAATCAAAATTTTAGGCTTTAAGATGTGCCTTATAGTCGTGAAATTACTTTACTCTCATTCAATACATGTATCAGCAGTACTGAAGCACAGTAAGGCTTGCTGGAAACCTTAAAAACAGCTGCAGCTCCGAACTGAATGGCTGCTTTTGTCTCCTTTAGGAGCAGACGGATTTTCCTCATCCAGGGGAAGAAAGAAGTCTTTTCAGAGAGCAAGACTTTGCACCAGGTTCTCTGCAAGGAGTCATGGGGTTTTTGGATGACCTGGGAAGGCCACATCACATTGGTAAGCCTAGCAGGTGGTGAGGCAGAGAAGACAGGGCGCCTCACTGCAGCTCCAGGCACTGGCATCCACATTGCCATGCCAGACAAGGTCACCAGAGGCAACAGGTTGTTCCTCAGGGGACACAGCATCCTTCTTTGTTCCCTTCCCACTTCTTTTGTGCACTTTTACCATCTGCTCCAAACTTCTCTGATGGTCCCAGATTAACACCCCTGCCCCAATAAATTCCCCCTTCGTGGTCAAAAGAAGCAAACCTGAATTCTCTCCTGAGCCCAACAGCACTGCTTATTAATCAGCCAGACAGTTCATGCCTGAGAGACATAAGGGCATTCCTCTTGGGGGCAGAACATGCTGCTTCCAGGGAGACCTCTTCCACCATCTGCCCACATCAAATCTAGGAAGCAGAATATTGGAAAGCGAATTCAGCACAGATGTATAACACGTGAAAGCCTGTTGACTTCAGGGTATATTTGTATTGCATTTAGCCTCAGGAATCTAAACCAGAGACAGCCTTTCCTCCTCTCCCTATTGCCACTCTGATGTAGATGTCAGTAGATACATACTGTGACACCTAATTCACATTTCAGTATGATCATCAGTGGAGTTGCATTATGTTTTTTCATTTGTTATTTTGTTGTTTGGTTTTTCAAGGAAACTGTTTACATGGCAATTATTAGACAGGCAACCGTTATATAAACAGTGTTATTTTACCTAATTGAAATTCTCAGTCACCTTGGGAGGGTCACTAAGCTCTTCGTGCTCAGAAGATGTATATCCTTAATGCATAACTTCTGCCAAAAGTTTTTAGAAAAGTATTTCTGAATTACTTCTTACTCCAGGTTGCAAAGGTCCATAAAGTATCAGCCATAGCCATGTCATGCTATCAGAGTTGGGTTATCTCTGGGTTTGATGTACAGAGTGGAGTAGGTCTTTGTTAACTAATGCTAATTTGGAAGAATGAGGAGGACTGCAGTATCTTCCCTCTCTTAGGCCCTCCCTATTCAAGAAGTAAGAAGCATCCAGCAGACAGCCCCTTCTTAGCAAGTGCTTAAGGAAAGGCTCCAGGGCTGTGCTCATTTGGTCCATCACATCTCAGTCGGTGCACATTTAGCTAGTGCAAATTGTTTCTCTTTTATCTGCCCCTCTCTAAGACAGAGAGATGTTTTAAAAACTAATAAAGGGGAAAAGAAGACATTTTTCCACAAAAGCCTGTCCTGGAAAAGGCAAAAACCTGAAGAACACATGAAAATGTTGTGTTGTCAGATACACTTTTGGAAGGAGCTTTATATGAAAGTGTTTAAGTATGGCACAAGCATTTTGAATAAAATGTGCCACAAAGTCTAAATTTAAGCAAAAATTAATGGAAGGGTTTGATTTTTGGGTTTGTTGTTTATTTTTTTGTTTGTTTGTTTATTTGTTTTTTGTTGTTTTTTTTTTTAATATCCTGAACATGCTGGGTTTTCTTTGGTTAGCACCCACTGAATTAAAATGTGTGGAAACTAACTGGAAAATACTGTCTTTCTATTATAGACTAAGCCTCCTTTCCTCTGTAATTAAAGAACGTGCTTTTTCCACTTCAGCAATCCTTCAGCAAAAACAAAGATAGAACTCAATATTCTTGATAGATCTTGGATAAAATGAAGACAGGAAAGAAAACCTTTCAGACTGGTTTTATGGGCTGGAAAGAAACAGGACTGCAAATCTTGTCTTATTTCAAATCTTAATGGCCCATTGTGACTTCTGGTGGAGTCTGCTGAAGTCAATGGAGTTGCACCAAGGATTGGTACCAGAGCTCACAATCTGAAACTGCCAGTAAATGAAAGGCCAGATGCATAATTTTTCACTGTTTTATGTTAAACAGCCTCTTGTATATGAAAATAGAAGAGGGAAGGCATATTCCTCTTACACCTTTTCCTGCAGGCTCCTACAAGCACAGAAACGTTGTGTTTTGGCAGATGTTCAGCGTGGTCTCCCAGAAGACAGGTGGTGAGGGGCTTCAGAGGCTCACAAGGCAGAACAACTGGCCTTGACTGTTTCTCACTCAGGGGCCAGGAGGAGAGGAGCCAGGAACTAGAGTGTCTGTCTGCAGATGGGCACATGGTCACACAGTTGAGCACACCCTTTCCAGTGCCTGGGACAATTTAGCTCATACTGAGTATGCACTAGCTGTACATGCAGTCTATTTTTCTGCCCATATCTCCAAAATTTTGGGGTTTCTCCAATATCGTTTTTCTCTGACTGATTAGGAAAGTGACACTTGAGCTTTAAGAAAAGGATCAAGAATCCACAAAAGGAGTTTAACTTCGAAAGTCTGTATGATAGCAATACCCTGGGCTTTTAGGGGGAAGTGTGTCATTACATTTCCAGAAACATTGGGAGTGGCACATTGCGTCAAATAACTGTAGGAGACAGCAGAACAAGAGCGAACTTTCAGCATCTGAGGCACGTCAGCCCTTGTACATGTTTTATGAGTGTTAAAATGAAAAGTACAGTTCCTATGTGTCAAGTGGTGAATGAGCAATAATATAAGATTTAGCTCTTTGCAGGCAATTATTGAAATTCCCTAAATCCCTGAAATTCTGATTGCTCCACAGGGGTGTGAAATCTATATCTGGACTTCAGTCTGAGTTTCAGTTGTTGGCAGCAATTGCAGGGGAATTTTGGTGCCAGAGAGACTCTAGGAGGCCATAGGGAAATAGGAGTGAACAGAAAAAGGCAGTTGGATTTTGAAGCACAGTTATTTAATAAACATGTTTTTCCAATCAGTAATAAATAAGTCTGGGAGCGTCTTCTGCTATGCTGTGCCAATGGGGATAAGCTGCCTTTACATATGGAGGCTTGGCAGAATGGGTGCTTGACTCACCAGATATACCGTATAAAGTCTGTGAAATACTGAACGTGCCAAAGTGAGAGGCAGATTCTGTCAGCTTTGCTCCCAAGGAGTAGGACTGTGCTCTGCACCTGACTATTTGAGAAGGAAACTACTACACAGCGGAAGAAGGTTGTCAGTGTTGACCAAAATAAGTATGGGTATTTTTTTTTTAAACTGCTAGCGTGGGCAGTTTCCTTAGAATGAAGAAGTTTTTTCAATGGTCTTTGAAGACTCTTTCATTTCGATTTGTTTCCCACAGTATTTTTTTCCCACGTGTATCTCATTTTAAGCAAGAACCTGCTTGTTGCTAATCTTTTGCAGCCGTATTCTTAAACACCCTGCATAAAGCACTTGTCACAAGCATGCTGTTCTGGCTATATCAGTGCCCGTGACCACACAGAGATTCATTTTTAGAGCAGGATGGTACTCCAGGAGCTGTTCTTTCAGCTGTGCGCGTGGGCTTAGCAGAGAATATGCAGGCTAAAAGAGGAGGGAGGGCTCAATTGACTGCCTCCAGGGTTCTAAAGCATACCATTGCACCCATTTACAGCAAGTTTCTCTACAGTTAAAAAGGAAATCTTTTCCACAGTTTTATTCAAGCTCTTGAGTAGAATTTTATGGAGAATTAGTTCTGTGGCTCAGCATTTTAAATATCAATTTAAGTTCAAATTTTAACATTACAATGTTGAGTTTATTTCTACTAAGATCTATAGCACCTTTCCTTAAGACTCCTTATTCCTGGTAAATGTAAAAGACTGTTAAGAGAAAGCATGGAAAATTCTTCTTAAAAAACGTGTACTGCAGCTTCATCTGAGGAACAGAGGTGGAGGGGACAGAGGTTGAATGGGATTTATCTTCACTTAGGATGTTAGGATGACTTTCTGGTCATACTTCAGAAAGGATAGAAATACAGCATTTTGAACAGCATTTCTTTTTCCTTAATAGTATAGACAGAAATAAACTGAGTTCAGGCTACCTTTCCCTGGGTCCCAGGTGTAGAAGACATCTGCCTTTCCTGCTTCATATCTCCACTTTCCTTAGGAAACCAAAATCCGGTTAGGGTCAGTACTTCAGCAGTGTTGACTTTTACCAGGTCTGCACATCAGGTTTCTTCATCTATACTTTCTCAGACAGTTTCTCAAATGTCTTTGCAAATGTAATGACATGCCCTTTTGTTTGTGTGAGGTGCTCAGAAAAGGAGACACCTCAATTAATGATCATCTACCCGCTTTTGTGCTCAGAGGCTCACAGGTTTGGACCCTTTTCTGACTGCAACTCTTGCTGTGGAAAAAAAAAATAAAGGAGGCTTTTCTTGCATGTAGGAGTGTTAGTTATACTTGGATTGAAGGGCCTAGGAGATTCTTTATATTCAAAGAGCAAACACCACCACTATCATTATGAATTACTATTCCTGATGAGTCTAATTCTTTTTACTGCCACTACAGCAGATGCTCGCGTATCTATCCTCAGTGACCAAATCAATCTTTCCAAACTCCTAATAAATATTCCAGAAGGAATACTAGGTTTTATAACAGCATTTCCTGGCCTTGGCAGGAGAAGATAGAGCTGCCCCTTTAAGTCAGCTTTTCACACAGCTTACCTGAAAAGCCTAAGGGACGCCAGACTGGGATCCCTTGCTGAACATTGTTGTTATACAGGCAGATATTCACAGTGACAGCCTTTCTCCCTGTTAACAGCCTTCAGTGCAATATTTTTCTCTATGTAGCTATGTCTCTCCTTTCAGCTTCATCCATCTTCAAGTGCACGAGCTCTGTTGTGGTTAATTATAAACTTCAGGGACTCTTGACACCGAGAATTTCTCAGAACACAAACCAACTGAACAAACAGGCATCTCCTGATAGAACCTGGAGAATAGAAAGTCTAGGGAAATAAAACATATGGGCTGCTCAAAACAGTAAATCTTTAAAAGAAGTGAGAATTATAATCTCCCAAACTAGGTAAATTATCTACTAATAGATTTCTTCTTGCTTAATTTCTTTTTTGCTGTCAACTAGCAGATTAGCAGCTTTCAGCTGCTTATCATCACCAATGTGTCTTCTAGAATGGCTGTTGCTATTTTCCTTTCTCTCCTGGAAATTCTGTTCCCTCTGGTCTTCTTTTATTACATAATAAATTACAGAAAACTAGGAAAAAAATACTTCCCGTATCCTTATGGCTTTGAGACATTAGCTTCTACCCTTCCTGTAACTCTTCTGGATGCTTCTTGGATCTCAGGTTTCCTCTGCCCTTCTATTGCCTCCTCTTTTCCATTGCCATGAGAAGCAAGAGGTCTTATAGGGAAAAACAGTAGATAAACCTTAATTCATTAGGAATGAGCTAAGGACAGAGGGCAGGTACAGAAAAATAGGAAGTACCAGCCCCAGAAGACTATCAGTCTGTGTTGGTGAGTCTGAAATAGAGTGGGACAGGTAAACCATGCAGCCCTTTGGCTAGGGGAAGGCATTACCAAGTGACTGAGTCATGCCATGCTCTTAAGTGAGTTAATGGTTTCCTATGCACTAGACTGAACTGTCTCTGAAACAATAAAATAGATGCGAATAAAATAGATGAATGAAATGTTGCCTTTTGGATTCATTTTTTGGTATGTGTCTTCCATGTTCTTCTATTTTTGAGTGTTTTTCAAGGCTGCCTGCAGCCTTGGATTGGCTTTTTGTAATGGAGTTTGAATAAGACTGAAATTGTGTTAAAAATATAATGAGATTCTGAAACAGTTGAGTTATTCTTGAGATCTGCTCATGCTTAGCTATCATGCCATTTATAGAACGCTTGTAGGGATTAGCACACAGCACACCAAAAGAAGCCTATATCTTATGAAATAGTGTGCTTTAGGTCCCATTGTTGCTGCTGGGAGATTTCCTCCACAGATATCTTTTGTTTTGCTGTACTTTCTTTCAGTCCAAAGGTGGAGGGAGGGGGGAAATATTTGCTGGTGCCAATACTGTGTTCAAAAAGTAATCTTACTGAATGTCTTCCAACAGCAGGAAAGCCCAGCTCACACAGCCAGATGTGGTTTACAGGGGCATGTCTCTATGTGAAGCAAAAAACATCTGAGTCCCTTCTTTATATATCTTTAATAAGAAGAAACAGAATTGTAAATCAGAGAATGAATTCAAACATTGACTAAGCAAGGTTGGATGGGTTCTTGGACTAGTGGAAAATGTCCCTGCTCATGGCAAGCGAATTGGAACTAGATGACCTTTGATGTTCTTTCCAACCCAAACCATTCTATGTTCTATGACTTCTGCCACTGTTAATATGTGCCTATGCATCTGGAAAGTCCATCCAGTTTTGGATGTGGGGTAGCTGGATGAGTACAAGCATATAGTGTATATCCAGTGGGTCTCAGAAGGGCAACTCTAAGTGCCAGTTGCAGTATAGTGCAATTTTAGGAATACTTTTAAGTTACCAGCAGCCCGAAATGAATCATAACTCCAATTTAAATAAATAGGCCTCTTATGAGATATAAAGACTTTTTGTCTAAGAATTAGATCCACAAAGGGCAGCATACTGAGGGGGGAGCAGGACCTGAAAAACAAGAGAAGTGGGAAATGACACAGACAAGGTAGTGGTTGTACCTTTTAATTCATAAAATAAAAAAAAAAACCACAACCCAAAAACAACACCAGTCTGAAATAGCATAAACCAAGAACAGATTACTCTATACCATTCAAAGCCTCTTTAAAGGTGGGCTATTTTGAACCTTTACTGTCTCAGTCTGTTGCTGATCAGAATCCTCTTCCTTATATTCATCTTCTAAGATTGACGGTCCTCTTCTGTGAATTAGAGAGCGTGAACCCTAAGAAGGTGTATTGCCAAATCTTGTGGGGCAAATCGGTCTTTCCTTGCAAAAGCACAGCTCCTTATACTTCTTAGGAAAGCTGCAGAGGTCAGTAGAATAAAGGCCAGGCCCTGTTTTTTCCCTGGATTCAGTGTAAGGCCCACTGCCTGCAAATGACCTTTCCCATACCAGCATAACAATGAGGAGGATAGGTTATGTGTACGTCAAGTGTCCTATCTAAACAGATACTTGAATTTTAAAATGTAATAACCACACATCTATATTTTTAAAGCAGTAGATTTTGTGTGGTTTCAAAATTTTTTCATTCAGTAATTCATGGCAAAATAATGTTTACAGAGCAGATAAAGACAAGTAGGAATCTGTAAGTAATGGATGTCTAGAAAAGCTGTCTTAAAAACAAGTGTACCTGTGAGGAACAATTGGCAGACTGTTGGGACTTTTATGGATAATTACATTACATAGGCTCTCATAATGTCAGATGCAATATAATAAATAGGCTGCTCACTTTGGTGTTCCCTATAGTCAGCTAGAGCTATCTGGGAGGCAACTCTCCATTTTTCTGGTTTGTGTGAAAATTATGCCTTTTTGTCAGGAGCTCCTTACTTTGCAGAACACCACACCACGCAGCTGTAAATTGATTACAGCAGACTGTCAGTGTGGGAACACAGGTGCCTGCATTGTTCTTGCTCAGCTCTGACTCCTGAGCTCCTCCAAACCCCCGATGCTTGAAGCACCTACACTTGAAGTCTTAAATACACCAGTCAGGACCTCTCATCCTGTGGCTGCCCTCTGTGGTTGATGGTGCTCCGCACCTCACAGGGATCTTTCAAGACTGGATATTTACTTTGTTCTTTTCCTGGGGAACCAATGAAATTCTGTTGGGATTTTTTAGGGGGGAGAGGTGCTTTGGTTTTAGGATGTTGGTTGTTTGGGGTTTTTCTATTCATTTTGTTTTTAGGGTTTTTTGTTTGTTTGTTTTTGAGGGGGTTTGTTGTTGTATGGTTTGGGGGGGGTTGTTTGTTTGTTTTTTGTGATTTTTTTGGTTGGTTTGGTGTTTTTTAAAGGAGTATAGGAATATTAGTAAAAAAAAAGGGAAAAAAAAAAGGAAAAAAGAGAGAAATACATATGGAGCTTATACACATTTTGCCCTGCTCTCAGCACAGATAACTCCTCAGGTCTTTCAGGAAAGCATCAAAGGAAAAGAAGTGGTACCTCTTGAGCTGCTCTGAGGTAAGGTTTGTTTTGGAGAGACAAATCTCAGGGCCATGCTTCTCATTGTGTACTCTGTGACATGCCCCAGTGGACGTCTGTGATAAAGAGATGTTGCTGGTCAGCTCTGCATTCAGCTGGGCTCTCCTTCTCACCTGGGTGTTGATAGCAGACTCCTGAAGGGATGACCATCCCTGCAGTAAGAAAAGTGCAGCATCCAGCTTCAGCTGGAGGTCACCAGTATCTGCTGGTGTTTGAATTCCTGCTCAGACGGGCACACACAAAAGACAGAACTTGGGAGCAGTGGTTGATGTAGATTTTCTCTGTAGTGCTGCCTGTTCACATAAGACAGGGATGGCAGACAGACAAACAACAGTCTTTTTGTCCCAGCCTGTCCAACATGATCACACCATCATAAGGTGGAGGATCAGCTCTTTCCTATCAGGTTTCTCCATCTCTTTGAGATGATGCTGAGTCTGATGGATTAGAAATAAGACGGACACTTTATCATGGAGTATTTCACCGCATTTATGGACACAGCTTGAAGCAAGTGGATTTTTCAAGAAGTGGGATGAGGATAATACTGGTGAGGTTTTAGTGATTTGTGCTTTTTTACCTCCCTTGTGTATTTTTTATTGTCCCCCACTCACCATCCCAAATCTAAAAGTGCTGGTGCATGGGATAGACCTGCAAACAGAGAAATGCCCCAGTTTGCTCAATATTTACCAGGGACAGAATCTTGCTCTAGGCATTTCTGGTTGTCATCTAAAGGAGGAAACAAAATGCAGCCATCTTTCAGAGACTGCTCAAGGAGCCAGTCATTTTATGTTGTAATGACATGTGCATTTAATAAAGATATAGAGTGTTCTGAGGGGAGTAAAACTGCACTCTTATCTGAGAGACACACAGACATTAAGAATGAAGATTTCATTTAATTGTGGCTTGCTGCTGTGCACAATTTACCAAAATGGCAGTAAACTGCTATTGAACTGTAGCATCTAAAGATGTCTAAGTGCTTGGATAATTTGTGGTTTTTTTCCTCCTTTGGAAGATTGTAATAAAATAGCTAAAAAATAGGAAGAAAATATTGCATTGAAGCCTGCAAAGCAAAGAGGGAAGTAGTCACATACTCAAGGACTGTAATACAAACATCATCCCCAGGAGAGGCACACCTTGACCCCCTTATTTTACTATTACAAACAAATAAAATGATGGGCTTGTATCCCAGAGAGGTGCAGTTCAGCAGAACTGGTGCTTTTGTAAGTTTGTGAGCCCTTTAAGAAAATTACCATAGGTAAGTTGTGGGCTTAGCTTTCCCTAATTGGATTTTACAGGCCACTTAAAAGTAGTGTGTGATCCCTTCCTCTCCTTAGCCCCCATTCCGCAACCAGAGGTAAATCCCAATGCCTGCAGTTGCACAGGATTTCTGTCCACAATTGAATCCCTTTATTGTCACTTAATGCAACTCCGAGGGTCTTGGCTCTGCTTGGGTGGCCCAGGGAGCTCCCTTTGAGCCCTGCCCATTAGTGGAATCCCTTGGGAATCAGACCAACATCAATTTGCCCGTGTTGATTATCTGGCTGAAACTTCTGAGCCCTATGAGACTGACAGAAGCATTTGCAGGTCTTCAGTGTCTCCTGTGGGGCCTCTGGTTCAAAGTGACTATGTCAAGATGTGAGTTGATGGAGCTGACAGGGCTCTGTTTGAGAACAAAGTGCAGAAGAGGCACTTGACACCCTGGCATAGCAAAGGGAGCCTCAGCTGATGATGAGAAGGCAGGGCATCCAAGAGTAACTGGACAGCACCGGCCTCCTCTGTAACACAAATTGTACCAGCGGTAGCTCCAACAGAAGAACTGGAAAAGATCCAAGCAGGCATTCAGGAGAGGATTTTGGGAGGAGCCCAGACAGCAGAAAAGGAGTAGGAGAAACCAAAAAAAGAAGATTCTGTGAAAGAAGGAGTGCTGAGTTTTAGTCAGACTTTTCTTATCTATGAGTGTTTTTGTTTGTTTGGTATGGGGTTTTGTGGTTTTTTTTTTTTGTTTTTTTTTTTTTTTTTTTTTTTTTTTTTTTTTGTGGGTTTGATGCAATCTGTGGTAATGTTTGTGTCCAATGGGCATGGCAAGCATTAGTCCTACCTGCAGAGTTTTTATTTGGCTTACCAATGGGTCCTGTTCCTTGGATGGGTAAATAAAGGATACCCAGCAGGCAGCTCTCTGCAGGAATGAAGCATGGGGAGCAGAGATTTTATAGATTGCAGTGTTACAACATCAGTATTGACCTACCTGCTTACAGAGACAAAGAAAATTGGCAGCTGGGTAATGTTTATCAAAGGTATTGTGTTGAAGTGCAATCTCAGGATTGTGGATTATTCTTATTAATAGAAAGTATAATCTACCTCTAGAAGATAACAAATAAGTAAAGTTCATAGCTATTATTACCTCCAGATACATTCAGTGTGAGTATTTCACACTGACAGTTATCTTGCATTCATGTAAATTACATTCACTGGAAAATACTAATGCTCTTCCCAAGATAACAAATATAAATTAAAATATTCTAATCTAGTGATGCTAATGTGTCTAGGGAAGGTTTATTACACTATGGAATATAGATGAATCACAGAAGTGGAATGTTGGGTGAAATTACCAGGTAGTGATGTCCTCAGCTCTGGGGCCAGGCAGGTGGATGGCACTCTGCCATGAGAATCCCTCTTTCAGCCATCATCCAGAGACAGAACTATCCACTTCCCTCTGGATTTCCCAGGGGGATCAATGAAACACAATAAATTCTTCCTTTTATTCCTCCTTAACTTTGGAATTTCATTTTGTGTATTTGTTTTGCTATTTGTATTGAGTTGCTCATCTCTGACACGTCTGCTAGGAAGGAATGAATAAATAAAGCCAAATGAGCTGAATGAGTTGTCTGAAGAATAGTGTGAAATTTACTTGAAAAATCATTCAGCAGTTGTTTGAGACAACAAAGAAAAGTGAGGAAAGTCAGTTGCATATTTATAGACGTGTTCTTAGTATCTTTCAGATTGGTCTACAGTGCCTCTCCCATTTTGCCAACATAAAAGTGAGAGAGCTTATAATTTTTGCCAGGCAGCTGTGCAGCTGTCCATTACCCAGGAAGGCTTCTCCAGAGCACAGGGGAAAGATTTAAAAATTGTTTTTATTAGCTTAACATGCTACTTTCTAAAATGAGTTTTTCACTTAGTTTACCCCAGGGCCTGAGAGTTCAGAGCTCACACCCCCTGGCCACACTGTAGATTAAAACAATGCCTTGCTAGACAGCTGAAGTTTTCTTTGTGTGCAACTTTCTATATTAGTGGAGGTGAAAGGTGTTAGACTGACATCCTCAGACAATAAAGCCCTTCACCAGTTTGTGTTGGTTCACTACAAGGTTTCATATCAGATTCACCAATGAACCACATTAGTGGCCAAAGGGGCTACCCCAGAGGTGCCTGAGTAATTCTGTCAGCTGCAGCTTACTCAGTCCTTTGCCACCTGGAAGCTCATGGAGTTGTTAATGTAATTTCTGGTCATACTTGTTTGTATCATAGTCAGCACCTGCCCAGGACTGCACTGACCCCATTGGATGTTTCACAGAAACCCCAAGCAGCTGTCAGATGGTGACCATGTACAGTCACTGCTGAGCTTGACCAGATTTGAGACAATACCCTTGAGAGCTAAGGCTCGGTATGGATTTGCCCTGGTGCACAGAAGACAAAAATATCAAGAGTGATAGAACAGAACTGCTTTCAGGTTAAAATGAAAGGCAAGTGCCATGAAGAATGAAAACATTGATTCCACTTCTAAATGCTCACTTAGCAAAAATTATTGTCCCCCTCTCTTATTTGATGTTCAAAAAGTCATGATTTTCTGAGCTTGGCCTTGGATGAGAAAATGCAATATTTGAATTTTCATATCAGGCAAAATGGCAAAGAACAAGGGCTGAATCTTAGCTTGTTGAAGTCAATGGAGTTTTGCCATTGATATTCAATTGAGGCAATTTTCTTCCTCAGGCTCATTGTGGATCAAGAATGAGGGATTAATCCTCTGATTTAATTTTTTTTTTTTGGTCATCTGCAGTTCAAAAAATATATTTACCTTTCTGGGACTTTAACCAAAAGGAAGAGGTTTACAAGCAACTAAAACATGTTCTTTCACGATTTACAAAACTAATAAACTAACAAGCCCAGTATTTATCCACAAATAACTTTAGCTAGAAAAAAGGATGAAACAGGAAAACAGAACTGACATTATTTAAAGGATTTGTCCACAAATTTTTTTAAACACTAGGAAAAACTTGCTTTAACAGCAATAATGTTTTCAGGGTTATTTATATGGGTTTCTTTCTGAAAAAGCTGACTCTTACAGCAGACATATATAAAAGAAATAAAAAGAACTTTTTATTTTTTTACCTTTTAATCTTTATATTACTTTTTGCCTTGAATCATCGGTCTAGCCTTCAAACTTTTTTGATGTCATTAATGGTGGAGAAGAATGAAAATATAGTTCTTGAATATTACGTTTGTTCTTAGGAGCATATTTTTTTCAAATACGTTATATTGCATGACTATTTTTTCAGTTTTAGGCTCTTCACAAATACCATTTACTTTGAAGAAGCCTCTAATCCTTTCTTCTCTCATTTCCTCTCTCTTACTGTTTTGACTTCAGAGAGGGGAAGAGGTTTCTTCCTTCACATTTTCCTTGACTGACCCACGGAAATGATGCATGATAGAAGCTTAAAAAAGAAATACGTCTGTTAGTGCCTTTGAGAATTAGTCTCTTTGTTCTTATGGCTGATGTTTTTGTTGCATAGCCCTGATCTGTTATGTGTTTTTATTTTGACGATTCATTACCTTCCCTTATTCCATGTCAATTTGCAAAGTCTGGAGTAGAAGCACCAAACTTGAGGAGTGGGCCCATGAGAACCTCAGGAAGTTCATTTGATATTCATCAGCATCAATGCCTTTCAAGCTCAATAAGAATCCAAACACTTTGTTCCAAAGAAACTTTTTGATACTGGTAGCAATTAAGACTTGTAGCTAGTGAGCCCTTTTAGTATGAATAGGCATTGAGACAATCAATTTTGACATATATCTGAAGATGTTTGTAGCAATAGGTTCTTACATATCAATGTCAATAGGCATTGATACCTTCTCATCTCAATAGGCATTTATTTCGTTCTAAGAATTATTCTTTTTCATATTAGTACAAATCAAGACCTAAAGATAACAAGATCTTTCAATATCTTTAGGCTTCAGTATCTACTGATTCTACAGAATTTTAGTGATTGCCTGGCAATATACAAGAATTAAAAGTAATACTATGTGCTCCCCAGCTAAATAGTTCTGCAATTTGGTATTTCCTTAAAACTGAAGGGCTTAATAAGAAATTATGGGAAATAATGAAAACTACTCTTATACTAAGAAAATTACACACTATATTCCAGTTAATAATAATTTTTTCATGAGAAGTTATTATCTAATTGAATATGAATTTTCTGATAAGTATCACTATAACTGTTAAAGATCATATAAGAGTAATTGTAATGTAATTAAACACTGATCACTCCATTTTTTTTTGCATCCATTTTGTATGTGTATAGGTAGACATAACAGTTAAAAAGTTATAAAAGAGTTCATGTTGATTTGCTCTGATTCAAAGCAGAGCAAAATCCCAGGTGGGAAGCAAAATTAAAACTGCACTGTAGCAAAAAAAAAAAAAAAATTAACTTCAAATTTTTTTGCCCTACTTTTTCTGAAAGACTTTAATTTAGCTGCTTCTTATGGTTCTAATACAGAGCAAAGCATTTGTTATCCACTTAGTAGTGCTACTCGTCTCTGCTAGGGAAAATATCAATGTTAGTGCACTTCCACTAAAAAGCACTCAAGAATTTAAAAAAAAAGCCGACAACTAAACCAGAAACAATTTAGCTTTGATCTGAAATCCAGCACTTGTGTATAAAAGAAATGTAACTTGAAGGTTACTAATGCATTTTCTGTGTCACTTCTATTTGTATAGAAATAAAAATAAAGTCACTTCATAGCAAATGCACTTATTACTTTCTCCTTTAGCTGTGTCCTTTTCAGGAGGACCTACGTTTCTTGCTCTTGTTAAGGTTTGCATTTGCTGGGCTTTATTGACAAGGTTTCAGTGAAATAATAATGAAATAGCACAACCTAGCACTCACTAGTTGTTTTGTAGGCAGTGATATTGTTCTTTGATACATTATTCGAACTTGTTACTGAGATGCTGGAAAAAACCTAGAAAGTCTTACATATCTAGGTATACCAGATGGTGAGAGAATTTGGTCCTGAAAAATGGGATCTTCCACAACTGCAGGACTTTGTAGCGCTTCCGCTCTTTCAGGCTTCGGTCAGCTCCCAAACCACATCTTAGTATGCATGTATATTATTCACTAAGATAATTGTTTTGCTTCAAAAGAAATACTGAGTTTTGGAAGTATTTTCTTTCTCTCTGTCTTTTTTTATAGAACTGCAAAACTGCATATGAAAAAGAGGAAGGGCTGAAATCATCTCTCTGAGTGCTAAATCTTGACCTGGGTTTTTACTAGGATGTACTTCACCATTTTTATTTATTTCACTATATAAATTTATCCTTTTAATTAAATTGTGTGCTTGATAAAATTTCTCAGCTTGGAGGTTTTGGGTCCTAATATGTTACAGGAAATGTAACTTCCTTCTCATTTTCCCCTCTGCTCACATGCTGACTGGGAGAGACTGCATGTAGTGACCCCGATTTACAGACTGTGAGGGCACGCTTTGCTCCTAGGTCTACCAGGGATGTGCCAGAAGGCAGCAGTGCCAGGCACTGCATTCATGCAGGCTGTGCAGAGATTTACAGGATGCTTCCATGAATGGGATGAGACATCAGATATCAGCATTAAGTCACCATGAACCCAGCAATTCGGATTGAGATCCCTCACAAAACCTTTTCCTCAGGATCCCTTTTATGTTGAGGTACCATGGAGGGAATGTGTAAGCCAGTAGCTAACTATGTTTCCCAGGAAAGAACTTATTCTCTGTGTTTATAACGAGATTATCAGGGCTGGTCTCTGTAAGATTAGCTAACAGGTCTGCCTTCATGCTTAAACAAAATAAGGTTTTTTTTTCCCCTCTCATTCACCAGTGCCCACTGTGAATTCTCATCCTCATTCACAGTCGGTACAAACAATATCAAGCACATGTGTATCACTTTGAATCCTGAGTGGCCTGCTCCTCTGAGTATATTACCTGTTACCTATTCCTCTGAACCATCCTATATCATTCATTTTGTCACTTGCTAATTTTGACTCACAGACTCCTCCAAGAGCATGGGTAGGTCAGGTTGTATGCATATTCTTTATTTTATTTGAACTATTAAAACATGATCTGTCTTCTCTCTCTGGATACATTACATGGCAAAGCATCAAAAAATTCTAAGTAATGAATATGGTACCTGAATGTCCTCTGTGAGGTTTTCCTACCATGTCAATGATGCCTCTCCATTTTTCTGATGCATTTGCAGATATTTTTTTTCTATTTCTTAGAAGCTGTGGGAAAGTCTGTACAGCAGAAAGGCTGGGATGTGACTAAAGGAGAAACTGTTGGCTTCAATGACCTGTTACTGAATGTTCATGTCTAGCAAGTCCCTTCTGCTTTACAGGTCATAAATAATGCACATCCCTCAGGTGCACATTCTCTGCCTTGTGTGCTGTTTCAGAGTGAGGTACACATATATATAATACAGACCATGTTATGAAAATACAGTCTCTAGCTGACAGCTGGGTGGCTGTATTGTGGTCAACATCAGAAATCCAATCTAAGTCCTTCTGTTTAAACATGTTTGCAGATACCCCTCTGGATCTTGTTTTTTATTGTTTTTTGTTTGTTTGTTTGTTTGTTTTTTCCCCAGTGGTGCAGATGCATCCAAATGAATGCATTACAAGTCTTAACGATGCACACAGGCACAAACTTTCTAGCAGACAAGTTGCCTTATGGAGCTGTAAGAGGTCACACACATCCCACTTCCTTCCATTGGCACGAGGATGTGATGACTGAGCTCAGCAGGCCACAGCCCTTAAGGAAGAGGAACAATTCCTCGAGTTCATCCTCTAGGACCTCCCAGCAAGAAAGCCCATAGGTAGTGACTGATTTCCTTGTCTTCACCTATTTGCAAGGGAGTGAAAATAAATACCTACTCACCAGAGCTAATACTGAAGGATCCACATGGTCATTTGAGCTTCGTTTGTTGTTCCAAGGAGAGCTGTGGAATCTTACTGTGGCAGACATCTCTGTGAGTTTTGGTTACTTGGTAATTCTGGAACACCAGAGAATCAGCTACTGTCCTATGTGGAGCTTGGGAACCTGGGGCAATGTTAGGTGCTGTACAGGAACCTCAGAAAAAACAGTCTCTGCAACAACTACCTGATTTGGTGGGCACCAGTCATGATATGCCTACAAGCTGAAAGCTACAGCAGCAGTTTTTGGCTTTTAGTGCTCCAAAATTTTTATTTCTAGTTAAATAAAAGCAAGCTGAAGTTTTCATCTCAATGAAGCCTATAATTTTGTGGGACCCAGTGGCTACATTTTTCACATGGTTGTAGGAAGGGAATGAAATCTCTGGACAGCGCTTATTTTCTATTCTCCAAGGCATTCACTCCTTATTCTGATAAAAATCAGCCTTGGGCTTTTTGATTATTGATCTCAGCCAAAAGGCAGATCTCTCAGATCCAGCTAGTGTTTCTGCTAATATATTTTCCTTCCAACATTAATACTCTTTCTAATTTCAACCTCAAGAAGCAGCAATAAATTGCAATCTGTAGCTTTAGCTTGTAAAAGCAGAGTGGACCATATGAATACGTGTTGGACAGCTTGTCACAGACTGCTGCAAAATCCAATTATTTCTGGGATTATTATACCTTCTTTCACTGCATCTATTCTAACTGGGGTGAGGGGGAGGGAAATAAGGCTGAATGTCCATACCAGTGTTATAAAAACACTAAATCTCAAGTAATTAGCTGAGATGCAATCAGACTTGCTTATAGTATCTAATGAAACGCACTGGGTAGTTTGAGCTTGTTATCTAAACTGATAGGCAGAAAATTCTGATGCATCCATCTGGAAGTCAACAACTACAAAAGTTCCTTTAAATACATTTGTGTGTCTTGATTGCCTTGACTGGGCCAAGATCTGGCTTCTTCGTTGGGTGGAACTATTACAGACTTGTGATTCCTCTGGTGGGCTATTCCTTTACAGACATCACAACCATAGTGTTGGCTCAACCTCCCCACAGAGACCTGCCAGGAGAAGTGGGTCTGTACCCTGCAAAGGGAGGATACAGAAGGTACCTTGCACTCGAGGTGGGGTAGAGGTGGTGTTGGCTCGGGACCAGGATACCAAACCAAGTCTATTGTGGGCTTTCTCCAGGCATGGTGCAACCATGTCACCTCTTCCCTAGGATTCTGTCCAGATACATGGAGTTTTACTCCATCTCAAGTCTTAAGCAAATCAATTGTGAGTATATAAATGCAGGATAGAAAAGGAAAAAAAAAACCAACATTGAGTAGCAAGTCTGATAAAAAAAAAAAAAAGGGACAAGCTCTTTTTTCTGTTTCAGCTTACAACATTCTGAATTAATTCTTAAATATATGGAGGAAGGTGTTGCAGTCAATACAGACAGATTTAAGGAGCAAATCAAACTTTGGCATACATAGTTTATTATGTGCACTAGTATTGCAAAATCTCAGTTAATTACTGTGAATTATTTGCTTATTGTGGCTCCTTGGAATTTATGGGACAAAGATCAAGTTTAAACAAATCTTTTTGATCTTCTAATGGATTTTATAAAGGCAAAGGTAAGAAAAGCCCATCTGTATTTCTATATATTTGAACATTATTAGAATTGAGGTTCTCTTAAGCTCTTGATGTAGAAACAGAAAGGAAATTTCATTTGCATAAGCTACAAGAGCAAGTATCAATCCCAGCATTAAATGTTGTTACACGGCTCTGTGAATGATAATAACCCTTTGTTTCATTATAGAACTGACATCAGTTTTTCTAGATGATACTAACAGAAATGTTTTGGAAGTAGTTAGTACTAAACAAATGGTCTGGCTCTTGGGTGATATTAGCTAATCAGATATAAACGAGGGTTTGAAAAATAGGACAAAAACAACTTAATTTGTAGACTGAATATAAGTCAAATGGCTTATGCTTGCCCTTTATAGTCTGAAGGAGTTTTCTCAGAAAAAAGCTAGCTAGATCAAGAGAGAAGACAGTGGCATTTGTCTGGATCTGATGATTGTTTCTAGAATTTTTATGCAACATATTCAATTTTTATTTTTATTGTGTAGGTCAGCTTTACAGTCTTGAAGCAACTTATAGATTAGAGCTAGCTTTTGACAATGGGCTACCAAGTCAGCTTGTGGCCATGCAGGCAGCCTTGAATTAGCCACCTCAAAATTGACAGCCCAAGACCAGACCAGACCTGTACAATTTCTGGAGTGGAATGGAAGTGGCACTGGGCAGAAACTGAAACACAGGAGGCTCAGTCTGAACATCAGGGAAGCCTTAATTTTACTGCAAGTGTGGCCAAACACTGGAATACATTATCCCGGGAGGATGTGGAGTGTCCCTCCCTTGAGAGACCCAAAAGCCATCTGGACAGTCCTCAGTAACTTGCTCTAGGTGGCCCTACTTGAGCAAGAAGGTTGGACCAGAAGACTTCCAGAGGTCATTTCCAACCTCAGCAAGTCTATGATTCTTTGAAGAGGGGCAAGGACTCAGGAAAAGAGCCTGCTTCATTTTATATTGCCTGAGAGCTAGAGATATGTAATAATGGAGCTCATCATAATACACAGTTCAACCTCTTCCACAGCATGCAAAACTAACCCAGATATCAGCAGATCTGAAGCACCAGCTTTTGGCAGAAGCAAAATTTACTGGCACAAGCATCATCATAGTAATCTTCTACCCTGAGCCTGTCCTGCTCATGGCTCAAGACAGTTCAGCCTACACCTCATTTAGGTTATTCTCTTATGCATCCACATGCTGTTTCTTCATAGTGTAGCCTATTTGTAGCCCACTGAAGCTCTTCTCCAATTGCGCATTTTTTGTAGCTTCAGTATGTCCTGTCTAAAAGATTTCTGCAATCCATTACTGGATAATATTTTTTAGCAGAACTATAAACATATTTCTATGAGTGAGTTTTTAAAAACTAGAGTAACTACAATGAATGCTTATCCTGACAAGGTTCAAAGAATTATTAAAGCT
This sequence comes from Sialia sialis, assembly GCA_009812075.1. Lineage (NCBI taxonomy): Eukaryota > Metazoa > Chordata > Aves > Passeriformes > Turdidae > Sialia > Sialia sialis. The sequence continues at coordinate 26,293,360 of VRYO01002297.1, forward strand.
TTTCTATAACCTGTAATTGGTATCATACTTTCCACAAGCTTATTATACTAAATCTGTGAAAACTGATTTAGTAGTAGACTTGGTGGTAAGAGTAGTGCTTGGACTTGATGATCCTAAAGATCTTTTCCCACCTAAAAACTTCTATGATTCCATGGTTTTGCAGCAGATAACAAGTTCCTTTCATGCTGAATCTGTGCACATTGCAACAATCCCAGTCACAGCACAAGGGGCTGCAATGAACAGAATTTATTGCTGACATTTTATGGCAAGCTGAGTTCAGATTTGTGGTGCAATGCAAGAAATTGATAAAAAATTTATCATTGGGCAGATGTGATCTCAAATTTAGCTTACACTTCAGAATTTTTTCCACATATTTATGTACAATTCTAAGAGTATAGTCTATGTAAATATGCCATATTTCCCAGTAGATTGTTAGTAATTAAATGGTAACACCTACCCAATTTCTTGATTTCTTAGATCCTGTGCAAGCTTAGTTTGGATTCTTGACAGCTATTTTTGTCTGATGATGATAGATATGATAAGAAGTGTCCTTAAGGTGGTCACATCTAAAAGCTTCATGGACCATCTGTGGCATCTTGATCTATGCACCTCGTCATCTTCAACACATCTAACTCAGATACATTTTTACATTTCACTCAGCATGCCTTCCTTGCAAAAAAAGGCTGTGAGTGCATCTCAGTGGTAGGAAAAGGGCTAGAAAAATATTGCTGTGCTTGTACTGTGCTCTGGCTGCCAATTTCCTTCATGCCTCTTGAGTTTGCTTCCACAGACAACTGCAGTTTCACAATGATCTCCCATGAAAGTCCTCACATAGTTAAACTTTATAAATTCTGCCTTTAGGTGTTGAAGATACTGAATATACCTGGGTTCATAGACAGGAAAATTAATATCTTCTCTAAATTCATATAGATCATGGACACATTAGGAAGTCCACGTGATAAGTAACTACTGATGATGGGTGAAAAAGTAACTGAGGAGGAAAGTTTAAATATGAATGTCCTACTCGTCTTCCCTAAGCATCTGCTGTTGGTGGCTTAGCTGGCTCTTTGGTCTGACCAGTGTGTCTGTGTCCATGCTAAAGAGCTTCATTTATTCAAGGTATTCCTTCCTTATGCACTTTGAATTATTCCCCAGTGAATATCTAGAGGACCTTGGTGCCTGTATTAGATGACTCAAGTTTGAAAGTATGTCTCTTCTGCAGGAGCTTTGGGAATGAAGAGCCATCACAGCAGAGGAACAGATCTGCTCATTTTGGCCTGTCAACCAGATGAAAGTATACAGGAAATTATTTATCCTTGCGTTTAATTGGTGGCATGAGATATTCCTTCCCTTTTTAAGTAGTCTCATCCTCCTCTCTTTTGACATGCTATCAAGGAGTATGAGGTGGGGCCTGAGTCCTGGGTCTGTTTCTGTGACTCAAAGCTGCAGAACCATCACCCATCAGAGCATCACCCAGAGCAGGGCTGTGATGTGTTTTGCCTCTATGTCAGCTGCCACACCTCGGTCAGGAACAGGTTCTCCCAGTGAGGTGAACTGATAAATGTCATCTCCCTTCTTTGAGGCTACACAGCAATGAGCCAAAGTTTTACAGCACTGGAAATTCAGATTTAGGTATCTGAATTTGAATGTTTGTGACTCCTTCCTTTACAGGAACTATCTGTAAGCAGATTAATTTAATATTTATAAAAAGTTAACATCTGAAGACAATGAATAGGAAAAATTTAACCAAGATGACTTAAGATGACATTATTCTGGGAATAAAATTCTGCTCAATTGTAATTTGTGTGTTGAAATAGAAAGATCTTTAAATCATGGTTAATCTGATATAAATTATGTTGCGTATCCAAGCCCTGCAAAATGTCAAGGCAGGCTCCAAACATCCCTGATGTAGTTTCAACCATGGATTGCTCTTTTTTTCCCTTAAGCAAAGATTTACTTTTTAAATTTCCTTTCCCTTTGATTGTTTTTTTCCTACAGAGATCACGTTTTCATGTCCTTTTCTGAATAAAGAAAGTGAAAGAAAAAAAGGCCAAATTCTCATATTGGTAGCTGGGTTTTCTTGAGGGAAGGGAAAAGAAAAAAGAAAGAGAAAGGTAGAGCTTTCCATGAAGAATATATGGCAGCAAGATTTCTCATGAGCATTGAAAAGAGTAAAACATTAATGGAAATCTGACTTAATTTCCTAATGTTAACTGAGGGATTCAGGGGTTTTGCACTACAAGTAGTCCCCAGAGAGGGCGGGAGGGAGGAAGAAAGGAAGGAAGGCAGGAAGGAAGGAAGAGAAAGAAAGAAAAAGGAAGGAAAAGGAAGGAAAGACAGAAGAATTTTGCTGTTTCTATTTTAGATATGAAGATCAAAGGACAAACCAGTTCCTAGTCTTGAAGGTCACAAGTAACATAGGAAGAGAGGAAGAAAGGGGAAAACACCCCTTTCAGCTCTCCTGGAAACAGCTGTGATAAGGCTTCAGCTTGAGACATTGGAGCCTTTTTCTTCTCTCTTTCCCTGGACACATCAAGCTAGCCAGTGGCCTGGAGAACAGGGTAACATGTGCCACCTCAATAAGCCTGAGCTTTATACCCATATTTTTTTGGTTTATTTAGTTACATAGAGTAATACCTATTGTTAAGTTATTTGCAGAGTATTTAAACACATGACACACAGCCTTAGCTCTCATGCTACCTTTGTATAAGCTGGAAAATAAGAATAATGAGTCATTTTAATATATTCAAAGGGAAGAGGAAGATGAAGGTGTCTGTTTCTGTGACTTCTTAGAGACAGCCTTGCCATAACCTTGACACTACAGGGGAGAGGATGGCCTGATTTTAGCACAGAGTGGGTGATTCCTCTGCTGAGATTGCTGCTGTGGCCAGTCCAGCAATTAATGTCACTGAGGTCAGCAAGCAGGCACGAGGTGGTAATGACTTTCAGTTGCCACTGACCTGCCTGGATCCTAGCCAGAGACCTAGAAATTGAAATTTTTGCAGGCTGCTAGCAGTCCCTTTAGCTGCCTTTTACTTAACATATTTCAAGCTGTGGAACAACAGAAGATGAAAAAATCAAAGGCAAGCAGATGTTGCAGGGATGATAAAGAAAGAGGAAAGAGCAGTGGGAAATTGGTTGGCAGGTAAATGATGTGGAGAGATATAGATCTAGAAAGGAGTAATTTCAAATGTTTGTCTGTCACTTTTTTTGGTTGTGCACTCATCCCACATAGTTTTAATATCATAAAATCACGAGGACTGTTTGGTTCTCAAATATACAGGGTGGTGGTGTTTTTTTGTTTTTTTGTTTTTTTTTTTTTGTTTTTTTTTTTTTTTATGCAGCTGATTTCCTGATTTGCAAAGGAAAAGACTTTTTTTGGTTGGCAATTAGTAGTGCTGTGGTGAGTCACTCCTCTACTGGTGCTTACTCGCTCCCTTTCTTCCATAAATGCTTCTAAGAATAGCTGCTATAGAAATAACTTTCATCTAGGGGAATAGCCCAAAATAGCAAACTATCCCTAAAAGTTATCAGACTGATTAGTCATTAGCAGAATATATGACTGGAAAGAACAAAAGCCTGAAAGTAGATAACAAATGCGTTTCTTATCAGTTTATTTTTCACTATGATTTATGCTTAAAAAGTGCAACAATTTCAGTAAGTTCATGTTTCTATAGAAAGTAGAAGGAGGTTGATTTCCTTAAAATCCTTTAACATCTTGCTTGTAATCACATGTTGGCAACATTGTGATTACAAGCAAATAATTCTGTCAGAAAGAAAAGATTTAAGTTTTATTATCTGCTGATCCTGATGGTTTGAGTTTGTTTTTTTGTTGTTTTTGTTTGTTTGTTTGGTTTTTTTGTAAAGCAGTACATGGACCAGTACATGTATCTCCCATTTGCTGAATTTTACAGACAGCTGTAGTGCTTTAATAACTCATAATAACTCCAGTGGCACCAGCAGAACTGGCAGAGAAATTTTACCTGAAAATCCCAACACACAAAAGCCCCTTTTCAGTGAGTGTCAATGAGAGGAGGGCAGAAAGTGTGCTTTGTGCAGCTGATAGTGTCCAATGGACTAAACTTCTAAACTCAGCTCATCTAGGTATAGTTTTGCAGCTCAGTGGGCTTGTCAGCCTCTTTAGATTCTGCGCTTTAGATAACAGAGTTGAGTTGCTATTATGATGTTTGTAAACTGGCTAATCTCTGGGCATTTAAATCCAATAACATTTTATGTGACTACGTAAAGTAGTACTGCTTAAGAAGGCTAGAAGGCAGATAATAAGCATAGATTATTTATTCAGTCAACTAAGAACTTTGGGGTTTCTCTCCTCTTCCTTTGGGCTTTTACAACTCAGAAGCCCAGGTTATGCCCTCTTGTGGTCTCAGTTCACCTGTGTGAGAGTTCAACTCTCCCTTCTTTTATAAATAGTTTCTCATATCCAGACACAGGGTAGAAACAACCCCATCCTTTACTTAAAAACAACCCAAAAAACCAAAAAAAACCCAAAACAAAAAAAAAAAAAAGAGCAAGCTGTGCAGGTTATAAAAAGTAACTGAGTCAAAGCAGCTGACAGAATGAGAAAAGCCTCTCAGACCAGAAGTGATAGAGAAGGAGCAAATGAACAAATGTGGGCAAACACACAATGAAGGCTAGGGAGTAGCCCATACCATTTTCTCTGCCACCTATGATCTACAGAATGTATGTCATGTTCCCAGGAACCTGGCAGGAGGGAAATCAAAGCAAAGAGAAAGATCCACTTCTGAGCTATTTTTCTGTGTTAGTCTCTTTTCTGAACATACTCTGAACATATTGTTGACCTGCTTAGGATGGCTGGGGATGGTAGCAGCACAAGTTGTCATGAATTGCTCAGTTCACCATCCTGTGGCTTGCTGTCCCCTCAGGCACGCTTCAGACACAGGCTGGCACCATCCCAGTCAGGCTGAAAGCAGAGTTTAATTTCTAACATAATGATTTATTCATTGTAGTCTTGGACAGTGGTACAGACTGACAAGCCTGAAGTTTGCACCTTGTGGTGTTTATGAAGGCAGGTTTACATTCTGTACTCCTTCAGCTTGGCAGCCTTATTCACTGGTTTATATGCTCAGCCAGGCTAGCTGACGATTGCATCAGTTTGGTGCTTTGTTTCTTGATTCCTAAATCACAGTGCCTGCTATGACAAATTCTGATACGGTGGCTCCTCACAAACCAAACTTGAAGCTGTCCTCACAGTTTCTTTTGTGTAAGATCCTGATACAGGAATGCATGAAAATTTGAAAATTAAGGACGAGCAGGACTGTGGTTAATAGGTGATGATTCCCTCCAGAAAACTGAGTACCGGTCATGGCAAGGGCACATAAGAACAGCAGATATGCTGTGATGCTAAAAAAATTGTGATGAGAAAATAGCATTTGTTTGAGGAGCTGGTGGCATCTATCCCAACTAGGGAATACTGTGTAATTTCTAGGGGGTGAAGGGAAGTACAGTCCAGGTCATTCATTCAACCAGATTTTGTATACAGGCTGTATAAAGTAGGCTTAATAGGACTGTGAAGTGCTGTATCACTATTGCTATTTCATCACAGTACATCATCTTAAAACTGGAAATTTAGACCTGTCTCTGCATTATCCCTGGGGTCAGCACTGACATATTTATTCTCATTTAATTAGTCACAGCCAGCTGCAGGCTGGGTCAGGGGAGGCTGGAAGGGAGAATCTCAGAACAAACATTTAAATCTTACCTTACTGCAAGGGAATGAACAGAAGGGTATCTTTGACTCTCTGACCTCCAACACTGTGTGGATTCTCCTAAGCATTAATTCCTACTACAGCATTTGCTACAAAGGGATGGACACACTATAAACTCTCAGAGAGAGAAAGGCAGTCTAGGAGAGACAATAGTACACATATGTAATTTTAGTTTTGGTTTCAGAAAAGATAGGCCAGGCAGGGTGTGGATATACTGCCCCTTCACATTCCCACTATGTGGTTCCCTTCACATAGTCAAGCCCAGTTCCACTCACAGATTTGTGCAGGTGCAGAGCTCCTGAGGCTCCTCTCGGTCAGTGCCACACAGCTCTCCCACCTCACCATGCCTGCAGTGAAGCACACACAGGACATCAAGGGGAGAAGCTGGCACAGCAGGTGCTGAAAAGGCCATTTTACTTACATTATTGCATTCTTTATAAGGTCATCCCCAGTAATGATGTCACGTGCCGCAGATTCACACTCTGGTGGAGGGGGAAGGACAGGGAGTACATAAAAGATATGAAATCCTCTATGGATTTCTGTTAGGTGTGGCAAGGAGGGGACCAAGTGGAAATTTCCCTCTGCGCTTTCCTCTGCACAGAGATAACTTTAAGAAAAAAAAAAAAAAAAAAAATTGTGCACTACAGTGATTTGCAAAGACAATTAGAACATGGCTTTGGTTTATGTCCTCAAAAAATAAGTAGAATAGGAATTCTTCACCAGTTAGAGGAAGATGATAATGACCTATTCCAGTTGTCTGAAAAGAACTGACAAGGATTTTTTCAGTTTTTTTAATTGGCAGGGTTTCTGTCCATTTTATGTTTGCTGCTTATGAATATTCTGGCAGAAAAATTTACTGTCAAGAATGTACTTCAGAACAGTCAATATTTAAAGTTTTTACTGATAGCAGATTTCTTTCATAGACACATAATTATTCAGTCGAGGCACAGAAATACCATGTGAATAACACATTAAATCCAAACTGGTTTGATTGATTTATCTTTATTTATTTATTTGTTTATTTATTATCTGGAAACCTCCAGAAAGATGCTCACAAACAACCAGCAGTTTTTGGAAATGATACTCAGAGTAAGTTAAAATCAAAAAAAAAGGAAGGAATATTCAAGCAGATTTGTGGACAGGAAAGAAATAGACTACATGTCCAAGTCAGCTATTTAATTTTTTATTGCTGGAAATTTAGTTACTAAATTTGCTGGTAACTATAAATCTATCCATGTCCTAATCTGCTGTGTATTTTGAAATTATTCTTCCTAGTGTTTACCAGAGAGATTATTTCAATTATAAAGAAATGTTATGAATGAATGCAGGGGGAAAAATTAACTCCTGGAACCATTTTAGTGATACTACTTTTTCATAATTTTAAACAGTGACTTCTAAGCTACACTTTCTCTATAGTTCTGTTACCATTAAACCACCTTAACACTGATATTCCACATGGTGCACTGGACAGCCCACACTCTCTGTGGGTTTTCCCTGACCTTATGTGGCTTCCAGTGGTGTAGTTCTGTCATTATCTCTTATCTTGTAACAGAGTGCAATCCTCACAACAGCAGTGCTTCCTTCAGCAAACTATTGATCATGTTCGTCTCTTCTCCCTTCCTCCCTTTCCTCCCTATTCCCTTCATCTTTCTAACCTTTTTACCAACTCATTGTTCTCATTTGTTGAGCCATTGATTTATCTTTCTTATTTTAAGACTCTTCCTGTTTCATCAGAAGGTCTTGACAATGTATGAAAAGCTACTTCAGGTGAAGAGAGGCTTCTGTACATAATAGCACATCATGCCATTTGTGCCACAGAGGCTCTTTGGGGCCCTCTGCAATGTAGCTTCTGAGAGATTATGCAAAACAAACAAGGCAAACAAAATACAGAATTATAAAATGTGTGGCTTGCACTTAAATTAATTCACCAAAGTAAATCAATTGAAGCTGCCAATTTAAATAAATATATTGAAATTTGAAAAATCAAAAAATCAGTTTTATCCTCCCACACTCACATTTCATAAATGCAGGCACCTTCACACTTTATCATATGTATTTCATGCTACTTTTCTGGCAAATAGCCTAGAATTTAAAATAATTTGTGAGCTTCTAATTAATTTTAGGCTCTATAGATCCATTTAGGAGACTGGCTATTGAAACAGTGCTCTTATCTGTCCAGTCTGTAACTGAACTGATTAGCTGACTATGACAGCACTGAACACTACGAATTTAAAGAAGCAGCCTACTTCATAGCAAAAATTGTGGAAGTGAGCTAATACAGCTTTGGGATGCATACAGCAGGAATTGATGTGATTTCTGGTCTGAAAATTTTTCTGACCATTGAAGTTCTTTGTGCTTTTCTGCAGGTGACCAAAAGGACAAAAACTTTAAACAAAAGTTCAAGCTCAATCTCTGTTTGACTTCCTCACTTAAAACAAGAAAACCAAACTTTTTTTCAGTTTCACATTGTACTCCACACTTTGGTGTGAATTTGCCCCTCCCCATATTCCTGTCATTGTGTCTGTGTGATTTGGTCTGGGCATGGGGGGGTTAGAGAAACAACTTGAAAAGAAAACTTTGTTCTGCCCCATATAAATATTGTGCCCCTTCTCCGCAGAGACACATTGAAGGCCAGAAAAAGAGAAGTTTCTCCTGCTTTTCATAGGAAAGGATCATAGAATAATTTAGGTTAGAAAAGACCTTTAAGATCATGGAGTCCAACCACAAATGGAACGCTGTCAAATCTGCCACTAAACCATGTCGCAAAGGACCACACTTCCATGTCTTTTAAATACCTCTAGGAATGGTGACTAAGCCAGTTCACAGGGCAGCCTGTTCCACTGTTAGACAACAATTTCAATGAAAATGTTTTTTCCTAATATCAAAACTAAATCTCAGCTGGTGCGACTTGAGGCTATTCCTTCTCATTCTTTCATTTGTCACTGAGCAGAAGAGATTGTCCCCCCGACTACAACCTCCTTTCAGGCAGTTGCGTGGTGTGAAAAGATTTCCCTAAGCCTTCTTTTCTTCAGTCTAAACAACCCTAGATTCCTCAGCCACACTTCCTAAAAACTGTGGTCCAGATTCTTCTCCAGCTATGCTGCCCTCCTCTAGACTCACTCCAGCACCTCAATGTCTTTCTTGTAGTGAAGGATCCAAAACTGAACACAGGATTCGGTGTTGTGTACAGGGTGATGCCCTGTTCACTGCCCTGGTCCTGCTGCCCATACCATTCTTGATACAGGCCATTGGCCTTCTTGGCCACCTGAACACCTTCTGGCTCATAGTCAGTGGCTGTCAATCAGCTCCTCCAGGTCCTTTTCTACCAGGCGGCTCTCCAGCCACTCTTCCCCAAGCCTGTATTGCTGCACAGGGTTGTTGTGACCCAAGTGCCTCATTGTATTGGACCTTATACAATTGGCTTTGGCCATTGATCCAGCCTATCTAGATCCCTCTGCAGAGCCTTCCTGCCCTCCAGCAGATCAACACTCTTAGTGTCATCTGCAAACTGACTTAGGACACACCTGATCCCCTCACACAAAGCATAGATAAAAATATTAAACAGTCATGGCTCCAAAGAGAGTCCTTAGGAGCACCACCAGCTGGATTTAGCCCTATTTACCATAAATCTCTGGGCCAGGTCATCCAGGCAGGTGTTTACTCAGAAAAGAGTATACCCATCTAAACTATGAGCAGTAAGCTTTTCTGGGAGAGTACTGTGGGAAACCGTGGCAAAAGCTTTACTAAAGTCCAGGTAAACAAATCTTTCCCTCATCCAAGTAGGTTACCTTCTCATAGGAGATCAAGTTAGCCAAAAAGGATCTGACTGTTTTCTTCCTCTCCAAAGTGGCCCGTTGCCTCATGTCTTTTTGACCACAAAATTAATTAATTCAGAGCTTGACCTCCTACCATATTGCAGGTAGGAATGAGAGCTCAAATACTTCCTAATTGTCCTGAATTTATCTCTGGTTCTCTTGTGGGAAAGCTTTTATTTCCACAGATAATGTTACGGTTGACTTACTCCTGCCGCTAGTCCAAGGCTTCCACAATCTCCTGTGCCACTGAAGTCAATAGCAGCTTTGCTATCAAATGAGCTGCAAGCCGGAGGCAATCCATAATTAGTGAACTCCAATTGCTGCATGGAACTGAATTATTATTCTCTGCTAATCTGTATCTGACTAAAGACTCGGATAGAGTATTCCCAAGCACTTTCCGATCCCAGGGAGGTTAATCAAATCACAATTGCTGCTTTTTTATGTCAGAAAAAACCCACAAAATTTAAGCTGAATACCAGGTGCAAAAGAGACAAAACCATGGATGGGTGTCTGCCGTGGTCAGCACAGTCAGTATCACCAAGGCTATTTGCACATTTATCATGAGGAGCAGCAGCAGCTCAGAACTCCTCCACCACCCCCCGCTGCCACAGCTCTGTCTGATCACCTCCTGCCTGCATCACATCTGACTAACAGCCAGCTGCCTCAGCCCTGCGCTCAGAAACACTGGCCAAAAATTCATTTAAACCAAATGGGCCCTCATTACTCTTAGAGTCCTCTTGCTGCAGCACAGCGTGACGCTGGGACTAGGTATTATTTTGTTTTAATCAGTGTTGCTGATATTTGAGAGAGAAGGAGAGAGAGCGTGAGAGGATTTCACTGCAGCCTTTAATGTGGCTCTAGTGAGATGCTGTTATATATTGGGCTGTGTCTCAGTATAGGGGCTTGTTTGACAGGCCCTGTCATCATCTGCCTCCAAGATTATCATTCATGCTGCTGGAAAGACAACTTTATTGGACTAAATATTGGCATGCGTCTGTGTGGCCCACACAGGTAAAGACTCTCCCTGGGCCGTGTGTCTGAGTCACTGTGCGTGGGTGTAACAACTGCACTAGTTATTATTAATCTCTCTGAAACCTCTTTACAGTGATTAAGGGAGTACTGTATGAAAGCAATCTGCTTTGTGGGCTCTCGCCAAGGAAGACCCACTAAGCAGATTTTGTTGGATCCTTCAGCCAAACTGCTCTTTTCTTGGCAACTGAAATGTGCATCAACATAGATGCAATGTCAATTTCCAGCATTTTTGTAATGTACTTTATTCAGATTATTTGGATGCTACACAAACCACTAATTCAAATCACAGTATTTAACATTGCCAGTCACTTTTCTGATGTGCCAATGTGCATAAATAAACCTGAGCAGGAGACAAAAGGTCACATTTAAAAGACATCTAGAAGGGGAATATAGTGTGTTCTTTTTGCCTACAACCCCCTTTTTGTGAATAAGAGTCTTGAGTGAGGGATTTCAACATGATATGAATGGCAGGTATATGTCAGCAGGTGATGGACTCTGCAAACCACAGCCAGAACAGCTCAGCAAATTGCCAGGGATCTGCTCAGCTTTTCTCCAAATGGAGCAGTTGGGGATGAGACAAGCCAAGTTCTCACTGAGAAAGCCATGAAGCTGAGATCATGTGACAATGGTCTTTAGCTACATGGAAGTTCTGGTAATCCTGGTTTTGGATGAAAATAATGATCACACAGAAAGCTTTAACCTAATGTATATTACTAAACAGGGAAGACTCCAGTAGGTTTCACCTGACCCATTTTCTTTGAGCGGTGGAATCTTCTGTTTACTCCTGCAAAGAGTCATATATATATATATATATATATATATATATATATATATATATCTTTCTTTTAGAAAAGCTCAACTTTTTCTCTCTTCCCACATCCATTTCTAGCAATAGATCAAAGCCTGGGTTTACTATTCTAGTGTGTACCTCATGACATCTTGAGCTCACATACAAGAAAGTAACTGTCTCTAAAGCAACTAAGAAACTTTAAGAGGCTAAGCAAAGCAGAGTAAAATAACAGCAAACTGAAGTTTTTTCTATCTTTGCCTTTCCCAGAGGGTTAGGCTGGAGAAAACCAAGATACTCTGAAGGAAGTAAAAAACATGAATGGAAAAGAAACCAGTCTCAAGAAGGGAGGAAGAAAAATATATAACCTTAAGCAGAATGTCAAATAGATATTTGGAGTTCAGAGTGCTACATCAGCCTGGCTATACTCAACTTTGACTACCTACAGCAGGTTTTATATCATCAGCTTTTGTCATTAAGTAATAAATGTTCAGTTGATGTCCCATTTTCTTCTCTATAAACTTACATTCACTACTCATCATATGGTCATAATTTCAGTTTCTATTGCATTAAAGTACTTAACAGAAGTCAGTTCCTTTCTGACTTCATATATTCAGTGTATGTAGGTTGTGTTTTGGGTATTTTGTGGTTGGGTCTTTAGGTATTTCCAGAAAGCAAGTGATCCAAAATACCCAGGTAGCCTCTTAAACATATTTTTTTCATCTACAAGACAAACAAGCTTACCCTTAAGAAAACAGGAAAGACCAGACTCACAGAAAAACTCTTCACTAGCTTAATAGGCTCTATGTCATAGGATCATAGAATAAGAGAATGGTTTGGGTTGGAAGAGACCTTAACCATCATCCTGTTCCAACTGTCCTGTCATGGACAGGGACAACTTCACTAGACCAAATTGCTCAGAGCCCCCTCCAACCTGACCTTAAACCCTTCCTGGGATATTAACTGGATGAGAAACCCATCCAGTGCCTCACCACCCTTACAAAACTTCTTTGAATCTAAACCTACTGTCTGTCAGTTTGAAGCCATTCTCCCTTGTCCTGCCATTCTCTTGTAAACAGACACTCTCCACAAGTCTTTCGGGCTCCTTTCAGGTACTGGAAGGCCACAGAGAGGTCATCCTGAGAGGTCTCCTCTCCAGGCTGAGCAGTACAAATTTTTTTTCCCTTTCCCTCACCGGAGAGGTGCTTCATTCCTCTAATCTTCTTAGTGGCCCTCTTCTGGGCTCGCTCCAACAAGTCAAAGTCTGTCCTATGCTGAGGGCACTAAAGCTGGGTGCAGCACTGCAGATGGGGTCTCATGAGAGCAGAGCAGAGAGACAAAATCCCCTCCCTGCTTTTGATGCAGCCCAGGCTACAATTGATTTTCTGGGCTGCAAGTGCACACTGCCAGGCCCCTCATCCACCTTCTTGGCAGGCTCTTGAGCTGTTCATCCCCAGACTCTATTGACAGAATGGGTTGCCCTGATCCAGGTGAAGCACCATGCACTTAGTCTTAAATCTCATGAAATTCCCATGCAACCACTTCTTGAGCTTGTCCAGATCTCTCTGGATGGCATCCCATCCTTCAGGTATGGCAACCTTACCTTTCAATTTGGTGTCTGAGGGTGCACTTAGTGATGTCATATTCTTCTGCCTTTGTGTATATAACCATAAAATGACACTGATTAAATACAGAGGGGTATTTGGCTGTATAAAACTGTGTATCCTTGAGGGATTTTCAAAAAGAGTTATGTAGGCAGGTATCAGCCTGCATGTACAGCAGCAAAGGAGCTTTCCTTGCTTTATCGCAATTGATATGATGCCAGTTATGCCATTTCAGTTTCATCTGTTTTGTCAATCTGCATCAAGAGGCTGCCTAGTGAGGATCTTGCCTCTCTCTACTGCCCACAGAGTGACTGGTACAGCAGGGTAAAACAGCTTCACCATTGTGGCTCTGGTCCTTCCAGTAGCAAGCAAAACAATTTTGGGCAAGACTCCTTTCTTCCTCCTAGTACATCTGCAGTGTCTAAAATCTGTAAGGTCTGTTACTGGAGTTTTGAGCTGATGATATTTAAATGAAAGACAATTTCTAAAGTTCAAATACTGTTAAAGAAATAGGATAATGGGGACTTGTCTGGAGGAAAAAAATCCAAATATAGGTATGTGCATTAAAGAAATAAAAGTATCCAACACCAGTCCTTGATGAGTTTGCCTGTTAGTGGTGGAGGAGCAGGGGAAGTGTTAATGACCCCTTGACCTCCCCAGTAAATCCACACTTGAAAGGAAGGGGATTAAAATGTCTTAAAAATCATGTGCTAGAAACTGAGCTTAAAATTTTACTTATGCCGATGTCAGATGACTTTCCCAACCCCTACATCAACTATACATAACTCCAGCAGGTTAAAACAAGTACACGAGTGGTGGTATGTTAAGGTAAGAGTTCTTGTCAAAAACTTTAGGTCTCTTGACTTGGCATGGCTCCACCTTACTGCTTTTTCCATGGGACTGCTGTGGGACATCTGAATTGTCTACACAGATTATCATGATCCTCTTCTCCATTTTCACCAGTTTTCCTTTTTGTGAGTGTAGGAGTACATGAACATGTGATCACCCCAGTGGAGAAGGCCCTTCCAGCTTTACAGACCACTTGTACTGGGCTCAGTCAGTTCTTCTTCCTGAAAATGCAGTAAGAATTCATCCAAATTACTGGCTTTGCTTAGCAGCATGAAAACAAAATCAAAAGAGGAAATACAAGCATAGCTGTAACCTACCAGGTGAAAAAGGAGAAATATAAAACTCTACCAAAGAGTATAAAATAAAAGAAGTTCAGTGTGGTAAAAAGGAGAAGATATAATAATCAACATGCTAAAATGATGTGTTTAACAATTATAAGGAAATATTTTATAAGATCCAACAAAAATAAAATAAAAAATAGATGTTCAAGTTATCTAAACGCAAAATCTCTCAAGACCAAATCCTTCTGCATGTTAATAGCAAGTGTCTTTGTGACACCAGTAAAACCTTGCCTGATATTACAATAAATATGAAGAGGAATAAGAATTACCCCAAAACATCAGCAATCTGCCTCTGTTCCTGTAATAAAGTTATTACTTCTGTGACTAACACAAACGACTGAAAATTTTTACAGCCACTCTGTCTGCACAACACTCAGCTGCAATGAAATTGCCTTCTTACTCTAGAGAGACACAAATTTTAACTTGCAGCCATCTGAGAACTGCTTGCACAGTGCCACATTTGTGGCAAAAGAACTGAATCAGGCTCACATTTTTTGTTCGCATGCTTTCAATTCTTGTAAAATTATATCCGCCAAAGCTTGTAAATGTAATATACACACACACAAATATATATATATATAAAATAATGATATTGTAGTTATTATATAAGTACAAATAAATTATAAATTTGATTGCTGGAGAAACCCCTCTGTTGCCATCCACTGAGTCTGAAACCAGCTGCTGCTTTCTCACCAAACTGGAGGCAGAGTCAAATCTTGGTTGCCCTAAACATATTTCCAAAGTAGCACCAACTACTCCAAAGCCTTTTGGGGAATCCATAGCATGTGTTTCTCTCTTATGCTGTATACAATAGTATGTTATAGCTCACTGAATCATACTTCTACCATTTGTAGTCACCTTGAATGGCATCTCACTATATGAATATTCTCCCTGATGGAAAAGCAACCACCTGTAGACTCTGGAGCAGGTTTGCAGAAAGCCAGCATGATTTCTTCCTGGTGGGGCACCTGAGCACTCAGCCACCATGGGTGCTCACCAGCACACTTAGAGGAGCATGCTTTTTGTTCAAAGCCTGGCTGCAGAATCTGAACCAGGAAAGGGTATGGGCTGAACTGCGTTGTGAAAAAGGACTGTGCATGTCAACAGCTTAGAAGACTAAATAAAAACTGGTTATATTTTATGGTCAAATTTTTGTGTTTGCTTTGAAAGCTGTATCATTCAATTAGTCTATTTACTACTTTTAGTGAGGTCAAAGTATTTTCAATTGAAAAGTTATCCTCGAAGCAGAAAAGTTATTTATCCCTTTAATATTCTTTATCCACAAGGTGTTTGCATTTCTGAATAAGGCACTATAATATATAACATGTCAGAAGCAGTACACATCTCAGTAAGTCTTCAGGACAAAGGTGGATGAATTCTTCAAATCAATCTAGAGATCATTTATAGGATGCTAAATATTTTTCCAGTTTGAAAACTCATTATGTTTTCCTATTTGTGCAAGGGAGATGAGATACTAATAATGGCTTAATAATCACATTTTTGACAAAAAGCCTTTATCAACAACTGGAAAAAAAATCCCCAAACTATTCAGCACCTTAAAGACTAGCACTACTGTAAATTGTATATTTAAAAAAATGGAAAGTAATTGTGTCTCTTTGACAACCATCCTTTTCAATATTAATAATTCTCAAAAAGTCATACAGGAGTGGTTTATCTGAAATTCCTTTGAACACATTCTCTACTGTGTTCCCACATAAAACTTGGCCCACTCTGCTTTGCAAGCACAGAGCATCTGTGAGGAAATTGGTATTGCTTTCAATTCTTTGTGTGCTGACATCATTGCCTAGTGATATTCTTCCCTTTACCCAAGGGCATATGCATCTCACTTCCCCCAAAAAATCATATTAACAACAGTACCTTACACGTAATTTAAATAATACAAGACACCCTCTTTAACTGAACAAAATGAAGCCCCATTTGGACATTTGGAAGGCACTCAAATATCCGAAGGTTTGAGGAGTCACTCCTTCAGGTTGCATGAAGCTTGAAAGTGTCTTAGGGCAGTCTCTCTGAAAGAAGAATGGGGACAGCCCTGGAGCGCTGGGTTGTGTGCAGCCCAGAGGGCACCAGCTCCATTTCTTCCCCTCCTGGTGAGGAGGGAACAAGAGCACCCCACAGGTAAAGCAAAACGGGAGAGAGATGCTGTTTTAATGCCATAAGCACAGACAAGGCATGCAGAGCCTCTTCGTGCCCCATACCCTACTCTACACCAGTGCCCAGATTCAGCTCCCTTTCACCTCTCACTCTTGCAGGGGATAGTAGCTGTGAGAAAAAGTGGAGGACCCTGCAGGATGTAAGCATCGCTGCTGCTAGTCTGGGTTATGAAAGCTGCCAGGAGTTGCTCTTTCCAACCTGAGGAAGATACAACACTGTCATGGAAAACAATTATAGAAGACCCTTCCAGCTACAAAATTTTTAGAAACCCTATAGGGCTTCCAACTGTTTGCTTTGTTTTTTATTTTCTCTGAATTTCTAGCTTTGTTCTCAGACCATTGCTATAATCCTATATAATAGAATCTGTTCAAGTCTCTTGCTGTGTTTCATTTGCAGCTGTACAGTGTGCATGGCAATTAGCTGCTGAGGTACTGTTATCTGGTCTCTAGTCTTTAGCACACTTTATTGTAATTTTTGCTCTCCATATGCCATAGAAAGTCAATCAAAGTCCTAATAGCCTTACACAAAAACCAGCTTTGAATTGTGGGGCCGAAAATATACTGAAATGTCTGATGAACTTTCTGTGCACTTGCTCTGGTATGAGTTTGTGCATGTATGCACGTGTGTGTGTGTGTACCTGTAGGAGGTCAAGAGAGGGAAAGCACTCTTTCAAATCCACCTGAGCAACATAGGAGAACATGCTGTTAGAGATTTTGGCAAATATACTAGAATATATTGAAGAAACAAATTTGATTTGTATCTGCAAACAGTTATCTCTTTCTGAAGGAGAGTTTTCTTAAGTATTCACGTTCTTCTACAGCAACGTGAGCAAACAGCAGCAGAGCCCCAGCATTGTCTTAATTATTGTGATACATTTTTGTGCTTTGCAAATTACTATTTATTGGACGTTTACATCAAGAAAGTGGTAACATGCAACTGACTGATCAAAAATTTCAAAAATTAATAAAAATAATATTTGAATTTTAATAATGAAAAACATGGTCGACAGAATGACTTTCATGAACAAAGTTCTAGAGAAAAATATAATATTCAAACAGACATGCTCAGTAATTTGGATGAACTACTGATCTTGCTAAAGCAAGTAGTAAAATTAATTTTCTAAAGCAAAATGTGAAAAAAAGAAATATTTCACTGCAGCTTCCTTGTATTTGGACAAGAATTTTTTTTAAAAAAAGGTTTTCAGTAAACTCATTGCTTTTTGGAAAAATTAAAACCCTTCTCTCACAACACAAATTGAAAATAAATATAATTTTGCTGGAATCCTGGATTTTTCTGTGTGATAGAGATAAATGTAAACAAAGTAAAGGAATTTCAATAAAAAGGAATTAAAAAGACATTTTGCATCAAGTTCTCTTCATCGTCTCCCTTGACAATAATTTCACAGTACCTTTACTTTCTGCTAGTGTATGTCTATGACTTCTCTTCAGAAACTTCAGCATCCACTTAGGCTGAGGTTTTAGTGCTGCATTTCCTGCAAAGAACCATCTACTTCATGCCCATGTTACTAACAATTCATGACAAAGATGAGGCAGTGCAGGTTCCTCATGAGCAGAGTGCGAGTGCCAGAGGAGCTCGTCCCTGGCAGCCCATCGGGCTCACAGATCAATAAGCATTACTATACGGCTCTCACCTCCCCACATAGATGCCATGCAAGCATTGCAGCATTTAGGTTTCACATCTCTGCGAAAGGAAAATTTCTGTGCCACCTCAGATTACAAAGGGTAAATTTTAAGGCAGGAGTGGCTGCAGTACAGTTGGTTTGGCTAAAGGAAGCTATCCATGATGGAGAGGCCTACTACAAACATGGCCTCCCTGAGGTGGCCAGAAAGAAACTGTTCCTCTAAGAGATACTTTTCTCTTCCTAAAACAGGAATGAAGTAAATCTAATGCACTATAGTCTAGACATATTTTCTTCTCTTAATTTCTGGCTTCTGGAGGGAGACAGATGTGACAGTCTCAGATATATGATAGAGTCATCAATGGGGAGATGACCCTCCCATCATTTCCACCCTACATGCTGAATTCAAAGAAAGATTGAATTCCAAGTGTCAAGGTCATCCAAGTGTCAAGGTCATCCAAGTACGAGACACAAGCTAACCAAAAATAAATCTTTGTCTGATACTACGGGGCACAGATGTGAACAAACCTCTGTATATGCAGTGTGGTGTGTTAGGAAAAAGAAGGACAATGGGAAGAGGGGAAAGAGAAGAATTCTATTTTAGCTGCAGGAATTCCCTCAGAAGCCTTCACAACAGGGAAATTGAGTGTCCCCTTTCAGGCTCACACACAGTAGGATTCAATGTGTGCAACCTGGAAGACAGGGGGAATTTACAATAAAACTTCCTACAAAGGAGGAGAGACTTAAAACCCTCCTGGCTGTTACCAGAGCAGCTTAGTTTCAAAAACAGGGAGTGGAAGAAAATCAGGGAGTCATTATTTAAAGGTCCTTGAGACTCTCTTCTGTCTCTGCAGCCCTCAAAACAAAATGGTAGGAGAGACTTTGTGTCAGGGAATTGGTGCTGGGTACAGCACGGCCACTCCTTGCAGCACAACGAGGCAGTAGGGATGATCCTGGGCTGGTCCATCCATGTCTAAAACCAGGCATTGTTTTCAGCAAGTGATCCATGTACCCAAAGTTGCTTCTCACCTCTAAATCAGTTTCCTGGAATTTAGCTGTGCTGCTAACCGAAGATTGTCATGCTGCTTCCTCTGCCAGTGGTGTCCAATGTCAGCAGTACTCAAGTGCCCTCAGGAGCATTACTGTTTCCATAAGAAATGAGAGGAGAGGGGGAGCTTTATGAGCCAGATATTTTACTATTTTGTATCTGTAAAAAAGGTTGTTTGTCATACTCAGGTGAGGCAAACACAAGATGTTCCTTAGCTATGTGTCACAACCTATGAACACAAGCCAGACACACAAAAATGTAAGACCCAGCTTTTGCCTTTGCCTATCCCCCATCCCTTTACATTCTGATAAATTCTATGTAGATAACATTGTTTTTTCCTTACTACCTTCCCTGGTGCCAAAAGAATGTTCAATTTTGCAAATGGATAAAACCAATTTTCAATTGCAGACAATTACAGGAAAAGCATCCATGGATCCATCCTTCCCTGTCAAAGACAGCTGACAGAAAGTAGGAATCATCCCACATGTTTGTGTGAATTTGAGGCATGGCACAAAGTTTGTGCTTTGTTCTGATATTCCCTGGGCAATGAGGCAAAAGGCAATTAGGCCAGCTTGGTCCCCATCTCAGAGCCAGAGTAACAGACCATTGCTCCCAGGAGATATCAGCCTTGCCCTGTCTGGGGTCCCAGGAATGTTCATCACTCTCATTTGGGAGCAAGAGAAGGGTTGACAAGATGCCAAGGGCCACCCACCTCTGAGCCTTAGGTCCTTCTAGGCACTCAAATTCCTTCTGATTTTGAAGGCTTTTCCTACCATCATATCTGCCTGCCTTCCTGCTCCGTTTTTTCTTTTCTGCTCCTTTTCTCTCTCTCCTCGTGCACCCTTCCAGCACCCGCCTTCTCAGTAAAATGCAGCACAGGGAGGCAGAAACAGTCTGGCAGTGGCCTTTCAATATATTTAAATACCAGCAATTCACTGAGCTGGAAAATTGTAAATCTGCAATTTTATTGAAAAAGGTGGTCACCCTATTCTTTGGAGCCATGTTCAGAGACAGCAGCATAATTAATGGGCCTTTATGCAACACAGAAGCAAAGAATGGCAAATTTATTAAGACTTGTAAGACAATATTTTTAATTTCTAAGAAACCAACTTTCCATATCCAGTTTTGCTTATTGTTACATGAAAAGAAAGGCTATTTAAACCATCCTGTGCAGGTGAAAACACTATAAGATATATTTTTTTTTCCTTTGAACTAACACAGATGAGGACAGCAACTGCCACCGAGGGATTACTAAAGTCTTCTAACAATGTGCATGTGGTGCCTACTCTGCACCATGTCCAGATACCTTCCTAGCATTTCTTGTAACAGCTTTGGAAACCAAACCAGAGACAAACAGCTCAGTTTAGCTATAAAGGACATGCTTACTTGATGTGCTGCTGGGAAAGCTTTAAGCAAGACACTCAAAGCCATAAAAAAGCTTTCAATTGGCAATATAAAAGGGAAGGCACAAGCCACCAAAGTGGAAAATAAAGGTGAAAGTTTTCAAAGGTAGGACAGGAGTCTCTTCCATAGAGGGGGAGTAGAAATGAAATGAAATGAAATGAAGTGAAATGAAATGAAATGAAGCTTGTTGTCATCTTTACAAAATATGGGTGGGCTGACATAGCTGTAGTGAATTATGATGTGAATTATGTGTGCAAAGAGATATATGACATAGCCCAAATCTAGAGGAAAAAAAGGAAAAGGCCACAGAGCTGTACAACTGGCCACAGAAATATGGAAGGTGTGATGAGAGATGAAGCATCATCTTTGGGGAAACCCTTTTGAATTAAGGACATGATATGAACTTAAAGTGGAGTACCTCCTCCAGAATATAGTTAAAAGTGCATATTTTATTATTCTGACTAAGAATACTTTCTCCAAATTAGAAAAACCTCTTTCACAGGAATGTGTCTTCCAGAATAAGTCCTTAAGCAACTATGCCTTGTGAGGAAATAAGTATTCTGCAGAGAGGATGGGGAATATGGCAACTCTAGAGCAAGCTCTTGGTTGCTGATGGCCACTTCCCTTTCATAGATAATTAAGACTTCCTAAGACCCAATTGAAATAGTTGGATGGGGCCTGATACTTCAGTGGTCTTGGAAAGAATTCTGCCAAGTAAAGACAACTGAAATGCCAGGTAAAAAATAGACTTCTTCCACTCTTTCTGTTCTCCTTATTGTGGCAGTTCTGTCATTCAGTCTCTGTTACACATCCATCATTCATGACCTGAGTCATGTGCTTAATCCCTCATTTACTCAGCAAGCCCCGCAAACATTGAGCATAGCTGAAAGGGTGTGAGCTAGTGCTGTCAAGAGAAACTATTAATTCAACCCCATGATATTTAAAAATATCCAGATATTTAAAAATAGAAGAGCATTTAAATTTATTTCACTACCTATATTGAGCTGCAAAGTTTACGAATATAGCCTGTGGACTAAAACAAGATTATCTTCTGTGAGCTTAAAGAACCAAATGTCTTTGCCTTTTATGATCTTTACATAAATATTTTGGAATTTCATATACAGTAATTTCACGAATATAAGCTGCACCTTTTTCTTTGAAGAATCCAGCCTACCCCAGTGGTGCGGCTTATATTCAGGTGCGGCTTATCTATGGACAAATCCCAGCGAAACGCCAACCCGGAAGTGAGAGCTGGCCAAGCAGAGTGGCAAGTGGGAGCAGCTGGGAGCATGGGACTGCCCGGAACGGGGGCTGCAAGTGTGCGGCCCGGCCCCTGTGCCACCGGGAGCCGGTGGGAACAGGGAACAGCCGGAAACGGGGGCTGCGCAAGGGTGGGCCAGCCCCTGCCGCTGGGAAGCCAGGCTGTGTGGGGCCGGGCCGGAGCGCCCCGCCCCCTCTGCCGTGTGAGTTAAAAAAAAAAAAAAAAAAAGCGCGGCTTATATTCGGGTGCGGCTTATATGCGGACAAATCCCGTGGTCTTCCCAGCTACCCGTAAGTGCGGCTTATATTCAGGTGCTGTTTTTAATCGTGAAACTACTGTATTAATGTAATATTTTGTCAAGGATTCTCTCTCCTGTTAGCCCCCCAGCCTCTTTAGGTACTTATTTTCTGTGTTCTCAGTAGTTGCATATAGTTATAGGAAATCAGGCCTGATGAACCACAGGAACTTTCAACTTGTTTCCATATCTGGGTGCAGCACTCAGTGAGAGTAGCCATTCAGGCATATGGCCTGTAATAAGCTGGGCTCCAGTGAGCTGGAACCTCCTGCTTCAATAGCTATTTGGCCATTTGTTTTCTTGCTGCAGCACTTTGATTGGGTTCCTCCCTTTAACAGAATGATGAAAGCAGCCAAAGGATTTAGGTACCACCTCTACCAAATGTTACCCGCATTTCTGCAGTCAAGTAGAAAACAGAGAGATGATCAGGGAAAAGGTGCCCACCAACTCTGGAAGTCCTGAGAATTAAAAACATATATCCTGCTGGAAGAGGGACTAACTTACATGCAGTCAAAACTTCTCAAACCAGCTGTGGTGGCTTAAAGTGATCTTTCAGCGGAGGTTATCCATGCAGCAACTGCCAGCCTCAGTTTTCTCTCTCACACCAAAACTGGGATAATTATTTTTTACAAGTATATATATTCAGTAATTATTACAGAATGTAGTTTAGTAGCACATTAGCATAAAGGTATTTAAATAGTTTAATCAATCTCAGTGAAAAATATAATTTACAGCAAACAGCAGACAAACCCAGTGCAATGACAGAATAGGAAATAAGGCTGGAATTTTTCAAACAAATGTGTGTAAAAATTTAGGCTTTGAGCAATGCAAACATGCAACAGAAGCAAGGAAGAAAAAACTAAACCTTATCCCCGGCCTAAAGAGTGCCAAGTCATAAAATTTCTGAGGAGAATTCAAGGGGACTTCCAGTAAATTAGGCTTTGTTTCCTTCCTCTCATGCCTGTATCTTAAGCACACAAGCTGATCAAATGTTTATTGCTACTGAAGATACTGGACAACAGCTGTCTTACCTTTTGAACCCCAGGACAGGACAAAGAGAGTTCTACATTTGTCCTAATTGGAAGAAACTGAAAAGTTCTACATCCAGGTGTTTTGCAACAGAGAGGCAAGCTTTCAGTTGCAGTGAATTATTCATTAAATAGTTCTGCTTCCCACAGAACATTTCAATTTTTCATTGAAAACCTGAGCATGCAAACCAAGAAACTGCATGAAATACTTCAATTCTGAAGAGCCATCACAACACTCAAGAGATCCTTTCTGTTTCTTTGTTGAGGACTTTGCATCTCCACCAAACTTAATTTCCCAAATAAACTGGCCAGACATCAGTGCTGATGCATACCTTCCCAGCTGTGTGAGAAAGGAATACTCTTAATTATGGAAGATAAAAAGAAGTCAAGGAGTCATTACTGTGTGTTTATTTGCTGGGGATTGGAAACTTCTACCACCTAACTCAGTCATTGTTTTCACTGGATAGAGAGGAAAAATGCATGAAGAAATGGCAACATGGAAGAAAAATAGGCATGGATCCTTTCAGCCTACTCAGCTGCAGCTGCTAGGTTGTGTAGGAAGTGAAGCGGAGCTACAAGGCCCTTCAAAAATGAACAGGAGAGTCACTGAAGAATGGGAAATCAATGAGCAGAAAAAGAGGCCACTCAGTCTTGCTCAGTGATAGCCATAGGGTGTGTCAGACTGTTTTCAGAGACATGTGAGCTCAGTAGTGTGAAGGCAAGCTTATACCCAAATTGGACCACGAAAAAGGACAAAGATTCAGAAGAAAAGTTTTTGACATCTTCAAGCCAGAATGATGCATTGTCAAGAAAAGCAACTTAAAGTCAACTTCTGTCTGTACTTTCTTTCTAGAACAAATTGCTTTTGATTTCTCCAACCAGAATCTCAACTGGTCTAGCTTAGCTGATTTCTGTAAAATTCATGCCCATTTATATGTTGAGGCTCTTGCCCTTAGAGAAGTGTCATATTATCTAAGGTGAAAAATACATCCTTTGGCTATGCTTAAACTTCTGTTCAAGCAGAAAATACCATGAGCTGGAAGCTTCAAAAGTTACAATGCTTCCTCTCAGCTATTAAAAAAACAGAGGTAAGAAGTCAGTTTCACTCTTGAGATCAAAAAAATCTGGCATTTAATATTGAAATGAAAAAGGAATCATCTGAAGCAAGGTGAAGACTAGGGATGTTAATTTAGGGGAGCTCTTAAATGTATCTGTAAAAAGGAACAGATATAAACATGCAAAAGGAGTTTGACATATTTCTTGGAGGGAGAAGTTATGAATGATTCGATATGTTTGAAACTTGGTGTGATGACTTTCAGAACCAAAAGATCAAGAGACTCTTGATCAAGGGAATTAGGAGTGGCAGAAAGAAGCATGAGTGAAAGAATATAAGCCCATAGCAAAATATCTTTCTCTCTGTGTTTCAGGCCTTTTTTCTCTGTGGTGGGAAGAAAAGGTCAGAAATATATGAGCACCTGTCTTTGAAAGCTGGGTAGCACGCACTGATATCATCAGAAAAAGTTTGATTTGGGCTCTGTTTGAGGAACAAGTCCTGATCAATTCTCATCTGAGTGGTCCTCATGTACTCATCCTTCTGTACAAGGGAAACTAATTGGTTAGCTGATCAGATAAGGAAATGCCAAACAGGATACCTGATTATAGCAGAAAGCTGATCTATGGAATGAATTAGTTTCTTGGTTCTCTGAGTCACATAGAAAACTGGAGAAAGATAGAGAAAATTATTAGATGCTGAATTTACAGGATTGTTTTGACTGCTCCCAAGGCACAAAGTTCAGCAGTGCTTCTAGGGCTGCTCCAGAAAAGCCTGGCATATGGTCTCCCCCACTAGCTCAGTGGGCAAGATTGTCTGCAGAAAACATGGATGACTTGGTCACTGATAGGAGCTCAGTGACCATACACAGGGTAGCACAGAGATCCACAACTACCCTGCCTTTAACCATTCCTTTTCCCTCAGAAGTGCCTAACGCAGCTGGAAGGGCATGCAGTATCTCTGCTTCTTCCTGAGGTCTCATATGAGGCTGGTGCTGTGCATAGGTGCTGCCTGCGTGGCTGATGCCTGTTGGCTCTGTCTTTGTGCCAGGCTTCACTGGCTCAGCTGCTGCAGCTGCCCACAGATACTGCTGCTCTCATCTTTGGTCAGCTGAGCACAAAGTGCCAATTGCTGTTGAGGCAGGCAGCAACATTTCTTTCTCCAATACACAAGTGCTGTCAACTGTTTTAAAATTCCGTGTTGAATATTTCCCTGTGCATGTGTGTGCATTCTGTTACCTGCAGTATCTGCTTAGAAGTATTAAAGCAAAATGTCTTTGTCAGTTTTGTCTTTTTGTATTTTACAACTGCTGATGTCATTGTACTTTTGTTTGTAAATGGAAGCCTGTTTTCTGCTCAGTCACAGAAGAAAGCAAGACACAATAAATATAGCTCCTAATCAACCCAGAAAGTTGTGGATCACTAGAATGACAATCAGAAAGGGAGTCTTTTTTTAAGCAGTAAGAGCAGAACAGAAGGATCCTGTTTTCTGTGCAGAATTCCCTGTCATATGCTTTGACTGATGTGTGTTGCATTCCCCAAAACACAAATGTGAGTATCAAGAGCCAGTAGCAGTTACTGCCCTTTACATGAAAATAGGAATAGATGAAGCCCAGCATTCTCCATACAGGCCCACTAATGCAGCTGTCTGCTGGAAGAAATGATAAAATGCAAACCAGGAAGCTGAAGCACAGAAGGGTGACTTTCATATATATGTTCTGATTTCCAGAGTGTTTATCCCTCATCCTCCATATTCCTCCGTCTTTTAACTGGCTTCACCAAGGCATGAAGTACTTGAACCCTTGTCTGCATTTTTAAGTTTTAAGAAAGTTGTACTGTTGCTAAGACCAGCACATTTTAGATCCACTGGGAGACAGCAGCTTCAAAGGAGCTGACTGTGTATCCACATGATATTGTGTCACTGCTACCTGATTCTCTGAGACTGAGAGGACAGGTCTACACAGTGAGTGATGATGGAATTCTTAGAAAATTGGCAGCCTATAGAATCCACTGAGGCATATGCCATCCTTGCAACCACAGAGTCAGGTCAAGTAATAACTATAATGAGGATATTGAGCTAATAAATGAAAAAACCTTGGAGTAGGACCCTACTACACTGTCACTATGGAAATTACAGGGCTGTCCAGCTGGTAGCTTGAGAGATGGAATGAGAGAACAAGATGTTTCTTCCTCAGTATGAATTAAAGGCTTACTCGGACCTCTAGAATGAGAGAACAATATGATTTGGTGATCTCAGCCTTTTCAGAGATACCACGTAAACCTTTCACTGCTGTTCACCAGCACAATACAACATAATATCCTCAACTCTAATGGCTTAAAAACAGCTACCACAAAGTCCTGCATGTTTTCATGAGAGAAGTGGTGTTGCTGAAGTTCTGTGGGGAATCACAAGAGGGATTGTGGAAGAGGCTGGTCTCAAAAACCCTAGAGGTGGATCAAAGCACAGGATGTGCTCAAAATGCCCTGGAATTAAATTCTCGCTACCAAAAGAAGTGTCTTCATGGGTGTTCTGGCTTGCAAATATTCTCTGTTTCTCATGGCCAGATTTATTTTGCTGTAAAGGATTCACTGAAGCAGGCAGCAAGGTAATACCCAGAGATTTCCCTCAGGTCACGAAGAGAAGAAAGTATCATTTCCAAAACTGTAGCTGGCCACTCACCGTGGTGGAAGGCTGTAGTGCAAATGTAAACTCTTTTGCATGCACAGAGAGCAACGTAGTGCCTTTGAGAGGCTTACAACACCTACTCTTCTCAGCTTTCTCCTCTCTTTTTGAAGTTGTGTCACATACAACACAGTGCTGCTACTTCCAAAGTCCATTTCCCCGAGGAAGACCAGAAAGTCATTCTGGTTTTCCCCATTTTATTTGCATCCATGGTAATTATTCAGGCAGTAATTAAAGGGACTTTGAATATTTATTAAAATTACAACAAAGGTGTAACACTGTTTTCTCTTTCTGTATGACCCACAAGGAAACAAACCCCCCTCAAATAATTCCATTCAAATTCAGGTTATTTAGTCCCATAGATTTTGTCTGGTGTTTGTTTTGGTTTTTTTTTTTTTCCCTAAAGTGGTGGTAGACTGGGTTTTGTTGTTGTTCGTGGCTAATTTAGTTCTCTGCATGTGCTTCAAGCATTTTGCTAAGAAGCCACATTGTTTGTAATGACATTGATGGTGAGGTTTCTTCACCAGTAGCCCCTGTCTGAGGTCCTACACTGTCTGAGGGGAATTGTCCCAGACTCACTATTACTTTGCAGGCCAAAAGGTACACTATAACTCATTATCTCAGAGAAGAATTCCAGAAGGAATGAAATCTGCAAGTTTGCTCAGCGTGAGCAGCAAAGAGAGGCTGATCCCCTGCCAAGCAAGAAAGTTAAAGCTATGAGAACATCAGCCACTAAGCCACTTCATTGCAGACTAAGCAGGAATAAACCCATTTTTTTCACTGCAACATGATAGCTTCAAATAGATATTCAAAATATATGTCTGAAATAATTTCTTCTGCTCACATTCTAAAAAGGTGTCATTGCCTCAGTGCCAGTGGAGCATATTACATTATATACATACCTTTTTTCTTGGCAATGACATTAATGGAAGAATAAGAACAGTACTGACAGCTGATTTTTCTATTTATTTAAGAAAAATCTATGCATTGATTAGAAAACCATTAGCACCAACTGGCCTCTTGGCTTTTTAACTCTTTATAAATATGTTCTTAAAAAAAAAAGGAAGCATGGTTTTGCTGCTCAGTATGAGATAAGATTTTCCTTTTTTACAGGTTATGGTAGCAAATTGAAATGGATGCTGTTCTGAACTCAAAATGGAACTAAAATTCCAGCAATTGATCTTTTTTCTGGTGTCTGGTACATCAGGCCCCTGACTGGGCCTTGATATTTTGGTTATAGTTATATGGTTAAAATCCTTTTATCTTTCATGGCATAGAATGAGAGTTTAGCAGAACTCTCTGTCTGTTTACACCTTTCACAGTGCCTGGTGTTGGAGTATTTTATGAATTTATTTTCCTTCAACCCAACCACACATGAAAGACTTTGGCTACTACTAGCATGTCTATTGTGTTAGAGTACCGTTCTTTCCTTATGAGCATCAGTCTGGGTCATAAATGGGGTTCAATTCATGTTAGTGCAGATGTGGGAAAAGTAAGGAGGTTTTATCCTTGGTATTTGGTTTTACTCCTTTGAGAGGACAGATCTTTCTGGTTAAGCTGTCTTCCAAATAACTGGGATTCCTTAACTTGTGGATCTGTCTTTTGTGCTGGTGCTTCACCAGCCTCCAGAGCACATGGGATTAGATTTGACTAGACATTTAACTTCTTTAACAGCTGCGACTACTGGAGCTGAATCCCACTGTAGGTAACATCCTTTGCCAGTTTTACTGGTCAGGACTGATTCCAACTCACTTTAGCACACTGTTCTTGCTCACCCTGCTGTCTGTTCTGTACACTTGCCACAACCAGTTAATTCTTTCTGCTGTTCCATACTGTATTTTCATAGGTTTTGCTGCCTGCACCAACTGAAAACTATTAAAACCATAAAGTGCTTCAAAACAAGCATGTGTCAAAAAGAAATCTCTCATCTAACTGTCCCACTTACTGCTGGCAGCTATAACTTGCAGTTACAAAGCAGATAATTTAAGCTTTGTCTAGATGTCTCCCACATTTCTAAACTACCTCCTTCCTGTCACAGCTGTAACTTTTACTATCCTGTTCTTCCACTCTGGGTATTTTTTCTTTCACATTACTCCTGTTAACGTATCTTGTCAAGTAATTACTCGGGGCCAAGGCATGTGGCAGAGGTCTGCTGCTGTCAGTGACTGTGTCCCAGCTGATTGGCACCTCCTTACAGAGGTTGCACAGGGCTGCTCTGTCTGCATTTCGGTTCTTGCTTATCTGGATTGGAGAATGTTGTGTAAGACATTGCAAGCCTCCCCTCGAGGCTCCCTCCCAATTGTTGGCTTGAATTTTTTTTTCCTTTGGCCAGTTGTTTTGGGTTTTTAAAAGAGCCAATAAGAGGATGGCAAGTATTCAGATTTTGTCATGATGTTCAGAGAGCAATCAGACTTCAACCCAAGAATGGGGTATTCAGGTGAAAAGTTATCTGTCCTATGGTGTAGAAAACATCATTGTTGGGATTAAATATACAGACTGATATCAAGAGTTTTGTGACTCTATAACACAAAACTTTTGGTTTTCTGATGCATGTAATGTAATGCAAATCCAAAAGGATTCTGTTGATTTTATTTCAGAGGGGTCATTATTAGATGCTGATTTTAAATACAGTTGTGTTTTGACAACTTAGAGATAAATCTTATGCTTACAGAAATGACGGCTTTACACAGACTAGTGTAAATTATTTTGATGTACAGCAAACCTTGGTTGTTATTCTAATCAGGTTGCGGTACATTTGATGAATAACTCCAGTCCTCCACAGCATATAAAATTGTCTTCATGTGTGTGCCTATTTATGCTTATAAATACCCATGTACCCTAACCATGCCTACAGGCATATTTATATGCACACCAAAATTTCATTTTATAAACACAAGTATATATGAAAATATATACACATAAGCAAATGTAGATAAATCTGTGCCCTCTAGTGACCTACAATAAAGAATTGCAGATTGGGTAGAGGATAAATACAACTTTCTTTTTATTTTTTCTCTTGATGGGTTACCCACCCTGTGAATGGAGCTAAAGAAAAACATTCATTGCAGCATAGAAAGGAAATGGTTTTGATGTTTATGAATCACTACTGTCAAATTTGTACAAGTAAAATACAATAGACCGGCTATATGTATACAGCAGCCCCCTTCATGTTTAAAACATTCTAGAGAGCTTAACAAGTGATAACCTAAGATAAAGCTGCTGTTGGGTCAAAGAATGAATTAAACAAGTGTTGCCTTTAGTCTTGACATGAAAGCATTTACAGAGCCAATGTTCTAAATCTCTGCTGGCAGAATATTCAGAGGTAGAAAACGATAGAGCACTTGAAATGCACAGGCCCTTTCAGCTATGGATTTATAATGATATTTCTGTAGAGCATTTGTAGAACACAAAACCTGACTTGGGCAGTAAGGAAGTAATACCTCAGCTGGATATGTAGGGCCTGGAAATTAGATGTGCAGCTGGAATTTTAAGAGCTAATGAAAGCCTGAGAACAACTCACCTTCTGGAGGACAAACAGAAACATTTGACTTTGTGAACCTTCCCTCCCCCTTGCTGCTTTCTTAAATTCATGACTCGAGGCTTTTTCTTGTTTATACTTTGCAGGTGAACTTCATGATTATGCAACTGCCAGGCTGAAAGCTCCTAAATGGGTGTCACTGGTGCAATGGTTCAGTGACAGTCTGTCCAATAAACTACTTCCTTCTATCCTTAGTGAATCAGCCCAAAGCAGGGGAGAGGGGAATTTCCCTCTGTGTCCAGTCACAGAATGTGGCTGAGCAGTTTATTGTATTGCTGTCATTGTGTGGATCGACACCTGCCAGCCAAAATTTAGAAAACTGGAAAGATCTGGGTGGATGCCGCTTCCTGTACAGCATCAAAAGTTTGACAGCTGGTTATGGTTTGCAGTTGTTCCTTGACTGATCCCAACAATCAATCCAGGTCTCTGGTGTGTGCCATACTCCATTATAATCTTGGTCTTACGTTATATTAGAATGAACTATTTGTCTCTTCTTGAGCCTCAAATGTGCTTTTAAATAAATTGCATTCACTTTAAAAAAATCTGATTTATGTGTAAAAAGCCTCCAGAGTGGATAGTGACAAAGAGGAAACTCTGACATTGCTTAGAATTAGCCAAGACTCAGGTTCCAGACAGGAGTCTTTCATCATTATAAATTTTTCATGTGAAGTATAGAGCTATGGACTAAATTGTCCTTGGCATGAATTAGATTTTTTGAACAACAGGTTTCAGAATCATTACAATAAAGAATGAAAGTGTATGAATTTGAAAGAAAGTGGACTTTAACTGCTTAACTCCAGATTTGCTATCCAAATCTCCTAGGTTGCCCAAACTCCATCAGTGTCTTGACTTTTGTCTTCCTTTCTGTAAGCTCTATAAATGCCCAGGATTCTGTATTCCTGACTGCACACAAAACCTCTTTTGGAGTATCTACAATCTAATGAGATTCTGAAAACTGTGTGAACAAACACTTGTTAGAGAATACACCTTGCCCACAGGGAGAGGATCTGACACCAAACAAAACAGTCAAGCACCTGTATTTCCTGTGAGACCCTGCTGGTTAGGAAGGGGCATGCCCAGGGTCTGTGCCCTCAGCATCCTGCCAGACAGCAAGCACATGACTGAGTGCTGTGCAAGGGGCCCTAACCTTGGCAGGACATGCTAGTCTAAGCACAAGGTCTTTCCCCTGGGCTTACTGTATCTGCACAGAAAAATGAAGTATGAGAGACCAACAAAGTTAGAAGAGGACTCAAGAAGTAAGGGCACTCACCTGTACTCCTGGAGATGCTGGCAGTTCAAGCCCTCTCACACAGAAGACAACCTTTGGACAAAAAACCTGAACTTCATAAATCCGTTCCTTTGTGTAGGTCCTGCTTATATCCCCAAGATCTATGCAAGGTGTGGCAGCATCTTTACACAATGCACCATTTCGTTTTACCTTTATAAATGGCTTGAAGGGAGTTTACCTGAAGAACAGGCACTTCCTAAGGTTTGGCAGCTGATGGCAGTGACTCATTAGC
Source organism: Sialia sialis (assembly GCA_009812075.1). Taxonomy (NCBI): domain Eukaryota; kingdom Metazoa; phylum Chordata; class Aves; order Passeriformes; family Turdidae; genus Sialia; species Sialia sialis. The sequence continues at coordinate 26,325,176 of VRYO01002297.1, forward strand.
ACTATAGGTGAAGGGACTGCACCACACCTCCTGCCAAGGAGATCACTTTTCCATGGTAAAGAGCAGCTACTCCATAACCGTGCTACCCAGTATCACTAGATGTAAAAACTGCTTAAAAGACTGCTGCTAATATGTCCTGGAGGTTAATTGCAGGAGCTAGGAAAGCTGATGTTTGTCTGAAAACAAACACAATATACATTTGTAGTGGGAAGTTGTAAACAAGGAGGCATGCTGGGTAGGTAGCCTCAAGCTAGCAGAATTTTTAAAAATCTTGAGACTTGTCTTTGCATTATTTATAGGCTGGAGAAGATTCATTGTTTGTGAAACAACAGGAAGCCTTTGTGCTACATCTATCGACAAACTGAAACCTTCTCGGAGTGAAATTTGCTTTGATATCCTGTAGAGATTTCCTCCTAAATTCTGAGTTTCTTAAATATGCTGCTCTCAACACTGCTCCTTCTCTCACATGCATATTCTCTTGCTATGCCTTGTGTAGTGTGTACAGCATTTCACAGTGAGCCAAACCCCATGTGGTGGGAGAGAATTATCAAGGGTGCATGGTATCTTTAAAGAGAAAATTAGTAAAACATTGATTCTTATTAACTCAAATAAAAGCAAATTTCATTAAAGCACTAGCTAGTGAAAAAACTGTTATGTACACAAAGTTGGTGTGTTCTCTGAAGAGCCCAGCATAAGCTAAAGATGCTACTTTTATAATATTATCAGAAAGAAGGGAACAAAGCAAGAAAGAGTACTGAAAGACTAATTCCTCCCCCAGGAAAACAAGCCAAAATACTGTGTACTGAGAATAGTCTGTACTCACTGTGATCCTTTGTCCTTCGTGGCAATGCGAGAGCAGTCAGCAAAGGCTCAGTGGGCAATATTCCATTGCATGTAACCCTTCTGAAGTCCAAGATAGCACACCAGAGATTAGCACAGCCCATATCCGACTCAAAACTGGGTTTGCATTTTATTTATTGTGATTCATTGAACTGCAGTAGCCCCTAGAGGCTCTTAGTAGGACTGCTGTCCCATTGTGCTCCATATGCCAACAGGAAAGGACAATGATAGAACACTGGAGCCCTCACTTGACTTCACTGGGGTCTGGCACAAGCTCAGAAGTCTTCTGTATTTCCTTTCCAGAGATCAGATTTGTGTCCTCTTTTGTAAGTATCACAGAGTGAGGTACTCTGACAAGGACCCTCAAGGTTTGTGGAGTAACTATTACACACAGCTTGCTGTTTGCACCAAGACATTCTCACCTGTTGCAAACAAAAACTCCTTTGCCAGAGGGAAACAATGACCCTGCCATGTTTATATGGGCTTCACAGAAGAGATCTTCTGTTAGCCAATCCCAAGAGCAAAGGAAAAACAACAAGAACAACAGCAAAGATAAGACAAAGCTACCAGTACAGCTGTCAGAAAAGCACTGGGATAGTCAAACAGGTGCTTCAGTGATACCCTCTGGGCTGGGAAGAGAGATATCTTGTCATGTGGAGCTGTTAAGAGAAAAGTACAGTAATTTCATGACTACAAGGCGCACCCTTTTGACTAAAATTTTGATCAAAACCCAGAAGTGTGCCTTATAATCCGGTGCATCTTATATATGGATGAAGTTCAGAAATTTGCCAACCCAGAAGTGTGAGCCACGAGACCTGCAGCAGCTGGTGCCAGGGGCAGGTGCGAATGCCGGGGCCCGTGGCACAGGGAGGGCACCTGGGGCTGCGTTTTAAAGGCTACAGGGATCCGTGGAAAATGTTTGCAAATTGAGCACCTGCCAGTAAACCCTGTGATCACGCAATTCCA
>VRYO01002297.1:26327203-26399589 GCA_009812075.1 Sialia sialis
TTTTTTTTTTTTTTTTTTTTTTTTGAGGCGGGTGCTGGTGTTTCTTCTTTTGCTTTGCCTAAGTCTTGAAGCTATAAAATTGCTCAAGAAATGATCTTCACTAGTAAATAGGCTTTACACAATATGAAAATACCACTACATACTGCAGGGACAGGCAAACAATGGAAGTAGATATGACAGTAATGCTGGATCCCTGCCCATTAAATATATCTGAAAACAGCCTCTGGTGCAGCTGGCATTGGGTAATAGTCAGTTTAACTTTCTCAGCACACAGTTGAGTCCTAAATATGCTTTGAGCACAGTAAATGGCTCTACCATCAACAGCATCCTGATGTGTTTTATGTAAGTAACATTTTCTTTTTATACTAGGTTTCTTCAAAGGATGTTAAGTAGTTTAGAAAACTTTCCAAAGCTCATTAAAGTCTTGCAAAATCAGTAAATATATTTTTTAATTGTGTTCAATGCAATCATTGCAGTATTGCTTCTATCACAGAGATTCATCTCAAGGTAGATTTGCTGTAGTACATTTAAAATCCAGAGGAGGTCTGAAATTCTAAAACAGCACTACTCATTCAGTTGGGAAAGGATGCGCATGACAAAATCACACATATCAAAAGGACAGCAAAAAGGGCTCTTGTTTCCAGAAGATAATCTTCAAAAATAAGAATGGTCTGTAAAAACAAGTCTTTCTGATGAATCGAGTTTGTCTGAAACAAAGAATCAAGGATTTTTGGCAAGAATCATAATTTTCTTCATAAACCAAAGACAGAGCGTTTCCGCATATGGCTGTGTCCCAATACAAGGGGATTACAGCTTCCTAGTCATCTGCCAACATCAGCTCTGCAGAGCTTTCCTCAGTGGCTTCTTCTATTGCAAGTCTTCGCCTATCAATACTTACTGAGGCTGGATGGAGCTCACATCTCAAAATATTCAGTTACAGCAATTTAGTGCCAATTTCTCTGCTCGCTGTGACATGAGGTCCTCAGAGGGAGATGTAGAAGGCACCTCTTTGTATGTGTTTTTCTCAGGAGCAAGCCAAGACTGGTTTCTGCTCCTCAAAGATAAGTACTCAAAGAAGAGGACATGACAAACAGGAAAGAGCAGGAAAAATCATCCAAGCACATCCATGGGAAGGTAGTTGCTAATGAGTAGGAAGTGTGAAGGGCTTGAAGAGTAAAGTCTGACTTAGCAGGCTTAGTGTATCACTGCTGCAGACACATAGGAGATTAAGGACATAGAATATAATCCAATCACAACCACTTTTTCTGTAGCTACTTTTTCAGGTAAGGAAATCCAGATAAACTCACTTTTCAACATTTTTGCTCTTTAGTAGAGCTCAGCGGTGGAGGGGAGGCAGGAGCCCTTGTCAGTGTGCTGGGGGACAGACGACCCTGCTAGCTGTGGAAGGGCGCACATACACACTGCATGGCAAGGATGGTCCTTGCATACATGTTGCACAAAGCCCACTGCATGCTCATGGACCAAACTTCATACCTTGAACCATGGGCTCAGCCAGGTGTTTGTTCTGGCTGGGAATATGATTATTCAGCTTTTCTTATGGTTTGATCTAAAGACCTCCTGCACGAAGGTAGGGGCTCAAGGCAGGAATGCTTAGAGGCTTCACTTATTTAAAAATTGGGACAGAATAGAAAATCACACAGAAGGTAAACAGTACAAATAATCATTTGTCACATCAACATGTGAAATGGGTGGTATTGGTAGCATGCCTTAATATTTTTGTTAACTCAGAAAAGATGTCCTGGAGTGGTATTACTAATGACAGCACTGGATTGTTATGAAGATGAAGCTTTGAGACAAAAAGTGGAGTGGTACTATTCATACTACATTTTTGTCAAACTAAGACAAATCTAGCCTTGCTTTTAGCATCTCTATAGGAGAATCTTGTTATCCATAAGATCAAGAACAATTGGGGCTACCCTTCTGCTGGGTAAGAACAGTATAAATTTAGCAAGAGCTGTTGCAATGTATTTAGAGATGTAGGGATGACCTTAGGATCCAGCCTCTCTGCATCCATTCTCATCTCCCAACCATGGAAGGAAATCTATCTTGACATAGTTTTTGCATATAAACTGAGCAAATCCTAAATATTACAGTTGTACCCCCTATACCCCCACCACTACCCTAGTGCCTCTACTAAACTCCTTAAATATAGTTCTTTCAAAGAAATGCTGTCAATAGGAGCAGAAACCATTTCCTGTACTATGTACTTAGAACTAGCCCAGAGCTAACTAAAATATTTCCAGTACCAGGTGAGCACTTAGGACCTGCATAATTTCCAGCTCAGAGGGAATTCACAAAGCTCCACGACTGTGCCAATTGATTTGGTGGGCCACTGCAACTTGAAGTTGAGAGCAGCCCTGCAGTATGTAATATAGTTACGTGTTTTCCTTGGGAGTTTAAATTTTCCTTCAGCTCAGGCTCTGTAGCTAGTTTGCACAATGCAATTAGCAGAATTTGTTGCTGCAATTGGAGTTTGCAGTAGTGCTCCAGTCAGGATATGTGAGGCACAATCGGGTCTAATTCATTTTTTCCTGTCTGTATGGACTCCTCAATTCTAGTGCAAGTAAAGGATTGTAAAAATCCATTTTTTGTTGCCACAGTAAAAGCTTTGCCTATGAATACATACACAAAGTATGTCAGGTGTAAAAACAGCAGCCATTTTACACAGTCACTTCTAGAAAAGCATTTAACTTCACAGAGTGAGAGAATGCAACATAGGACAGTTGTGGATTTAATTCAGGTGAATATCTTCTGTGATAAATCAGTGGGTGTAATCCTTATGGAGGATTTCTACAATTTTAATCACTGCAGTAGAGTGGTAGGACTCTGTGTGTAGGCAAGCGATAAAACAAATTCTGAGAGCCTGTTCTGAGTTATCACATTCCTGTGTTCTCACTTTATACTTCTTTTTGCAGGCCTCCACGAATTAGGATAAGTTATAATGTTAACTTAGATGAAGGCAGAATTTGCAGGCGGGGCATGAGGAGAGATTTTGAGTGGGTGTTCTGTAGTTCAGATCCATTCCTACACTTCTGACTTGTAAATAGCAAAAACATTTGTTATTCAATTTTCAAAGACAGCATGTGTTGGTCTATCACAATCTGTAAGCTGGCTGTCAATAGGAACTTCTGAAACAGCCCACCCCTTCATGACTGGAAAATACTAAATAGCAACTACCAAAATGTAAATGCTTGCCTTTTGTGTTTTTCAGGAAACAAGAAAGAAGAAAAAAAATTAATGTTGCCTTTTCCAATAGAAATTCTTTTATGTGCTGACACTTACAAACTTTTTGAATATTACCACCTTCTAGCTTCATTCACTATATCACTATTAGCTTTGTGCTGTGAATAGCATGGTTAAATTATTGTGAGCACTCTAGTTAAATTTTTAATGTTGCCTTGGTTGCTAATCCAGTGCTGACTGCTTGTTCCATTGGATTGTGTGGCTGGCTACAGCTCATTGCCTTTTGTCCCTGTCTTCCCAGGGTACCATCTCTAACCAATTACCTAGTCTGATGCTTTCTTCTCATTCTTGCTAGCTTTTCCTTTGGCATCACAGCAGTAGTGCTAATAAAACCTGGATTGGACCTGGAATAGGGAAGCTACATTTTTATCCATGGAGCAAGCCCAGCTCAGTCTGGAACACAGTAGACTTCTCTGCTTTGTTGTGTCAGACCTTGGCTGAAATACTGAAGGGGACTAATTAATGCTATTTTTGTTACTGTCACCTGCACCCAGGAAGGTAAACTCATACCACATGGCTGAGGTCATGCTATCCACAATCCCTTGTACCCATGCAGGCCCTCTGCATTTGAACCAGCAACCCACAATTGAGTCTATAGCCGGCATAAATTCCTAGAGCTATCTAACAATTTTGTCATGGATTGTTTCAGCAGTGTCCAAAATAAGTCACTTAAACCAGTGGAAAGATCCAGCTGGGAACAGAATTTTTTCTGGTGGACTATTCTTATTTCCAGTTAGAATAAAAATTATTCCTAAAATAATAATTTCCTGCAATTGCCAACACCTAAAAAAAAAAAGTCAGTAATGGATCATTTAAAAGTATTTTGCTCTGAATCATTTAATTTTGGTTTTTTGTGACATTCAGTGTTGTAGTTGTACATGTTTAGTATACCTAATATATTATACATAGATAATATATAGGAATTGTTTACAATGCTTTAAACAATCCCTCAAAATTAAATATCTCAGCACTGTATTTTGAATTTTCTCTGTAAAAAGTAAAAATTTGAACTTCTGCAAAATACTCTGATTTATGTAAAACAACATGTTTGATGGAGAGTTGGTATTCATCTACTGCTACCAATAGCTAGAGGCACTACTGTGATACATTTATTTGGCATATCATAACACACTTGGATGTTGGTTTTGTTAGAAATATCAGTTAGTGTCTTAGTTAACATTCAAAGGTTAACCTGACACACCCAGAGCATCAAAGGCTACTTACTCTGTGAGTCTGGATCTTCTCTCTTTTCTATGGTATCCTCAGGCTTGATTTGACTGTTCTCCGGCATCATGGAATCACAGAATGTTGACGGGTTGGAATGGCCCTTAGAGATTACCTAGTCACAACCACCCTTCCATAGGCAGGGGCACCTTCCACTAGACCAGATTGCTCAAGACCCCATCCACTGCCAGCATTGGGGCTTCCACAACCTCCCTAGACAACCTGTCCCAGTGTCTAACCATCCACACAGTAAAGAATTTCTCCCTAATATCTAAGCTAAATTTCCCACCTTTCAGGTTGTACCCATTCCTTTCACTACTGTTCCTGAGGAAGAGCCCTCTCCAGCTTCCCTGTAGACCCCCTTCAGACACTAGAAGGCTACTATGAGGTCTCCATGAAACCTTCTCTTGCCCAGGCTCAACAGCCCCAACCCTGAGATTAGTTCAGTTGGCTATAGCATGGCACTAATAGTGTCAAGGTTGCAGCTTTAAGCCTGTTCAGGCAATGCCCTTGGGAGTTTGACTCAAAGGTCCTTGTGGGTCCCTTTTAACTAGAATACTTTGTGATTCCTTCTGGGCCTGTCATTGTAGATGACGTGTTCCAGTCCTCTGATCAACTTCATGGCCCTCCTCTAAATTTGCCCCATGTTTTTCTTACGTTGAAGGCACCAGAACTGTGTGCAGTACTCCGGATGGAGTCTCACAAGAGCAGAGTAGAGGGGCAGAATCACCTCCTTTGACCTCCTGGCCATGTTGCTTTTGATGCAGCCCAGGATGTGGTTGTCTTTCTGGGCTATGAGCACATTGCTGGCTGATACTGAATTTTTCATCAGCCTCACCAAGCCTTTCTCCTTAGAGCTGCTATCAATCACTTCTCTGCCCAGACATATCTGTGATTACACCAGGGACACCATTGTATTTAGATTCTTTTGACCATATTTGAGGGAAACATGTTATAGTGAAACACTAAGTTGTCTTATTTGCTTTCCTAGATAAAGATGCTATTCCTTGATATAATTGGGAAATAACAATTAGCAGTCTTTGTCAAACTGAGGACAGCTAAAGTTCCAGGAAGGAGGAGAAGCCACATCTTCACAGCAAAGAACGCAAGGCTGCCTATCATCACCATCTCTACTTCCATAGAAAGCCACTCCAAAGCAGTCCACACCAGCCCAGCAGAGACAGCACTCTCTCCTCACCAGCCTACTTGCAATCCCTCTGGGGAGAGTTGATCTCCTGTCTACTCTTGGCAGCAACGTCAGCAGGGCAAGCTTTTGTACCAAGTGTGTTGGACAAGCTAGGCTGCTCAATTTCTGAGCTTGACCTAAAAAGAAAATTAGCAAAAGGCAGCAGACAGATGTATTGCCTCCAGCTACTATCAAAGATCCCCTGCTTGACATCTGTGTCCATACAAAGGTCTCTGCTGTAGACATTGAAGCAGATGCCAGGCCTTCTTGGATCTTTTGCAATACAGAAGACCTTTAAACTTGACTGCCTGCTATGTCTTAGATTCACTTCTTTATCATCTTGTCTCTATTACAATTTGCTACTTATAAAGTATGATAGCACCAGTAAGTCAAGTAGCTCTTTGCTTTGGCTTTCTTGTGGAACATCTGTCATATGAAGCCTATTGCTTTCAGCAATCTTGTCAGAACAACTTTCTGTGCTGGGAGAGAGTGAGGAGAACATTTACTTTTAGAGAGGCAGGAGCAGGGATTCATCCCAGAGGGAATATTTGTTTTGCCTACACCACAGAGAAAAGCCATTATTGAAAAGAATGGCTTACAAGGAATAGTTGAATTAATGGTGACCTAAGTTTTCCTCAGAAGGGAAAAAGCAAATTATATTTGTTATATCTTAGTCAATGTGTTTTGCCATCTGGTAGTAAAGAGTTCATTCCCATCTGTACTGACAGTCCAGGTCCAGGAGTCATCCTGATCTGTGCAGCAAAAGCCATGAGGAGCTTCTCATTTGTGCCAATGAGAGCTCTGAACTGAGGCTCCTCAGTAGCCCATTACATACCAGGTCAGCTCAGGACAGGCCAAACAAAAGATCTGCTTTAGAACCAGAGGAGGGAGGAACATTTCTTTGACTCTCTGTTTCTTAAAACAGAGCAGACAGAATGTTATGATGGAAGGAAAGGAAGGGAAAAAAAAAGAAAATAAAAGAAAGAATTCACTAGTGCATAGCATTCACTTATATTTTGGCTAAATTTTACAAGAAATATGAAGCAAAACTGAAACACTAAGCGCCATCAATGAAAAAAAAATTTATCAATGAAAACTCATGATTTAAAGAACATGACTGCTGCTTGCATATCAGTTTGTATCTTGCTTCCTCAAATTTGTATCTGTTGCCTAAGTGAAAGATACAGAATCCTCAGAAATAATGAAAGCTCTGCAGATTTCTTGGCTTTCTTCAGAACAGACTTTGGAAGGCTAAACAGGAAGGGTGAGACCCTGTCAGTGGCTCTGTGGAGAAGAGGCAGAAATGAACATTCACCCATTTACACATAAAAGAGTTCAAGAAATAAACACTTTAAAATGCTCCAGCACTTAGGGATTTTCTATCAGAGCTCTAAACAACCACAAATTCAAATCCATAGGAAAACCAGCACCCTATATCAACAGCTTACAGAACAGCTTTTCCTGTTTTCATTACACTTTTTTTCTTTCCGTCCCTAAATGCATTACAAAAATGAAATGCATGTAATGTCGCATTTTCCCAAACTTTTTCTTTCTTGCTTGCTTGCTTGCCTGCCTCATTCCTTTCTTTTTTTCTCTACTCATGGTTTTTCAAAAACTCAGCCCAGGTACAAATGAAAAAAGATCATGAAGGTCTGTCACCAGTGCTTGCTAATTTTTCTGAAAGCAAGGACTGCCTTGACAAAAAGACTTAGTAAAAACTGAGATTTGACATACAGGGAATTTTTTTTAGAGTAGGAAAAAGATAAAATTTCTAAGAGAAAGAGGAAAAAAACCTTTTCTTTCTGAAACATTCATATGAATTCTCTGACATGAAAGTAATTGATAATTTCTCTGTTTTGATGTTTCAGGCAACACAACTGAAAGGTCCAAGAAACTTGGTCATTAAGTCAAGACCTCATTTCATATTCAAATGCAAAAACATCCCCTACAGTATATTTTCTGTGATAGGTTGCTCTTTTTACACATATAGTTATCAGTGACACCTGAAATATGTGACTACAGCTTTCAGTCCCTGAAGGCAATTTGTTACAAGTGTGCATGTTGATAATGGCTAACATGCATTTATATCTTACTTCCCAGTGCCCAAAAGGCACCTTAGTGCTTCCCTATAAACAGCCTTAAATACAGTTAATAGATGCTAGCAGCTGCTTTGCCATTAACTTCTCTTGGGCCAAGAAGCCAATGCAGACTTTAATTATGCAGGTCATTGTGGAAAGCATTCCCAGAGCTCAGCAAAATATGTCTTGCTTACTGGAAATTGTGTGTTTTCACATATCTGAATATGAGCCAGGGTTTTTTCTCCTTGCTATGAGGATGGGTCACTCACATTTGGGCCAAGGCATGGACTGGGGTGTTTAATTAACAGTATACCAAACTCCTGTTTTTCTGTTCTTCTGAGTGTTGTTTTTACTTCCTTCCTTTTTGTCTTCTTCTTAAGGAATAAGAATATCTTTTGTCTTAAAAATAACCTCAGTTTTCCAAGACCAGCTAATCTGGGTAGCTTGGTTAGTTTATTTTCTAGAAAACAACGAAATGCAGAGTGCAAATGGAATTGGTTTAACAGCTAGCAGGACAGAATCTGTGTGAAATTCCCCCCACTGTGTCAGCTGTTCTCACTTTATGCCAAATCACAGTTTCAGATGGCTGAAATAGATTAATCTCTCTAGTCTTTGACTTGGTTGCTACAGAACATCGTACTTCACAAAAAGCAAAGGTCTTTCCACAGTCTTATACAAATTCCAGAGAATTTGGATTTAGAGATTAAAAGCATACAAAGATTCAGAAAGCAAGGGTATATATAATCAAAAAACATATTCCTGTGCAGAATAAAATGGCTCTGGTCAAGAAGTGATTTTTTGGGAAAGGAGAGAGTATGATCCCATGGTTGACTCAGAAGTCCCCTTACTTTGATTTTGCACTGATGGGGGAAAAAAAAAAGTATACATTTGAATCCCTTAGTGTCAGGTAAAAGCAGTTCATTGGTCCAGTCTGAGTACATTTCAGCCCTATATATTTTATTTCCAAAGCACATCTCCTGGTAGCCTGCTGAAGTGCTGACTGGTCTGTGATGCCCTGTGTGTGCTTTTCCACTCACATGGCCTCCTCTGCACGCCTCCTTTGGGTAACTTAAACACTTCAAACCACAGGGGCACTGGGACTTCTAGTTCCCTCTTGTAGTCTGAAACTCCAGACTGGTGATGGACAGCAGTAATCCTCTCACTGCAGCATGGTGTCACCCCTGACATTCGGGAAGCCCAGAGGATAAAGCATGCTCAGCTTGTGGAGCATAGCTGGGCATTTGAGAGCTCCCAGAGCCTGGGACTTTAGCAACCTCCTCAAGATGAGTAAGGACTCATCCATGGGCCCACCTAGACAGAAACTAGAGCACCAGGCAAGAACTGTAATGGCAGGAGAGTAGTATGGACTTCCCAGTGGTGTGTGACCTTTGGTTCAGGAAGCATCACAAGTGATTGTCTGTGCAGACCCTGCTTTCACAAGCTCAGAAGTGCATCCCTTGAGTAATGGACGTGTACCTGTTTCACTTCGGCAGCTACAAGCAACCAAAACCCAGCTCTAGTGTGCGTCTGCAGTTCGTCTACTGGCCATGAAGCATGTGATTATTCCAGATATTCCAGGTTTTGGGGTGGTTTGTTTTGCACTGTCCCTTCACCAGTTCCATTTCAAAAGGTTCATCTCAGAGCCCTCAAATAACAATGACTTCTAATTACTATTTATCCATATAGGATTTGAACCAGTGACCCAGATATTGGATTTGAACCAGTGAAAAAGAGATTAAAGGAACAATTCCTGATCCCATGACCCATCTCCTGAGTCCAGCAGTCCCTGAAGAATGCGATTCATTAACTGAACTGCTTTTGCTGACTGTATTTTTCCAGTGCCTCATAACCTACAAGAAATTACAATATTTTTCCCATTCTCACTATGGGTATGTCAGATACTTACTTACTCCAGTTATTTTCCTAGCTAGCCTCATAGGAGTTGTGTAAATGGCATTATCAAAATTGTATCTCCCGGATTCATTATTTCCAATTTTATAAAATAGCTGAGTTAGTAAAGACACTATCAAAGAGGTTTTTAAATAAACATGCTTAATCTTTTGGAGATTAAAAGAGATAGTATGGGTGACATATAATTATTATTTTACCCCAAAGCCAGCAGAAATACAATGTACAAGAAAAACACATCAAACAAATAGGCACAATAGAGAGCATTTCAATGAGAAGATAATCACACTTCAGGATTTGCTTCAACTCGGTGGCCTAAATATTGCCCTATATGTATAATAACATGAAAAAGGAATACTAAAAACCTCTAGATTTATACTCACGGTCTGATTAAAAAAATGAACTGCAACTAATATCTATGCTCATTTACTTTCAAATTAATTCTTGGGAGTTCAATCTGTCCAACAGGCAAAAATAAAATTAATTTAAGAAGCCAGAAAATAAAAAAAATTCTGTCATGATGCAAATTTTGATTGATAAGAATAAAATGATTGGGCAATGTGTCTCCAACCAGATATCAAGAAAATTACACTGTCTGTCTGATTATCTTAATATTATTCACAGAAAATGTATGATATGCAGAAGAAACACATGGCCTGCCAGTGTAGAAACTCATGGGAGGCAGCATAGATTCAACTTTGTTGAGAAGGAGCTCATTTAATAAATCACAAATCCTTCTGATATTCATCCTGGCTGCAAAGGGGTGGCTGATGCAGAATAATGCAGTTTTCATACATGCTGGACTATTAGATATAGAGATGCTATTTGGTTCTGTCCAGATTCTCTGCTGGTGTAACTGGCTTAAATCAACTGAAGTTAATTGAGCTATGCAGATTTACCCCAGTAGCTGGGAGAAAATCACATATTCATTTACAGCATGCCTGAGAAGCTGGGTGAAGGGTGTTCTTTGAAGTTGGGGACCTGATTAACTCTTTCCAGCAGATAATGCCACTTTGTGACTAATGGCTTTTCCACTGACTCCATATGTGGACTCATATTCCATAGGGCCCAAGCTTCCTGCCAGATTTTCACTGAGACAAGATCTCATTTCTACTTTGTAATAATTCTGTTAATTAAGATTTCACACATTTCAGTCATGTGCATTGTGACATTTCATCTGCCCCCCAAATCATTCTATGAGTACAAAGAGGCAAAGTTGGAAAAAAAAAATTAAGAAATGGTATCTGTGTATATAATTGCAGTAAAAATTATGGATCATAGCTCTTGCCAGCTGATTGTCCATATCACCACCTGACTAGCACATAGTCTTAGTAAGACTCAATGTTTTGCAAACAGCTGAAGCCAATGGCCCAAAAGTGCCATGGATTACTCAGAGTGCTTGGGAAGAGAAGGGTTTTTTCCAATCCCTCTGAAACAATGGGTTAAAATCCACTCTCTTTGTCTGTCAGTCCCTCCCCAATCACTTTGCTTTAATATATTTTTTTGAGACTGCTTCAAGCACTGTAATTTCAAATCCCCCCTCTAATAATGTTTGCTTACCTGGTGTTACAAGGAAAACCTCACCTCAGATACTCTTATCAGTCACACCTATGAACAGTGTATTCTTTGTTCACGTCAGCATCAGGAGAGAAGTTAAGTAGTTACCTCCCTTCTGCTTGTTGCTTCAGACAATAGATATTTACGCTATATGACTTTCAGCCCAGGCTGTAGGAAAAATGCATTGCACATCAGCAGTGGGCAGGATCACAGCTGCTGCTGGAAAAGCAGTGGTTACTGAGACTGCTTCACTCTGGGCTACTGCTCAGGTCTGTTTAAAAGCTGAGAACATCAAGATTCATCACAGCTGGACTGCAAGAGTTTCCCTTGTAATCAAGCACAATATTGACACTGTGTGAGTGTTGGGTCAGGACTCTAAATACCCAGATGTATATTTAGGCTTAATTACAGGGAGGACACAGGAATGTTATTTGGTTTAGTTCAAAATAATATAAAAATTTAATTTTGCTCTTGTTCTGTACCTGTATAGTACCAATAGTTCTTCTCAGAAGTAGTAAAATACATCATGCTCTTGTTGGCATGAAAAAAAATTTTAAAAAGAAGCCAGAAAGAATACCAGTTGTTTGATATTCAAACACAACAGTTGCATATTTGCATTGACATGAATGAGCAAGGTTTCTCAGTCATTGCAATGGGAGCTTGCAATAAGATCTAAAGGTTTATTCTACTGCCTTTTAAAAAGACTGCCTGCAAGGTACTTTTTTTATTTAAGCTTATCAATATGTATTTTGGAATTTCTTACTTTTATGTTTAACACATCTTTTTTAAAGGGGAGCACAATCACTTTCTAAGGATGCTACTTAGATATACAGTGGTACAAAAAGGCAGCCACAGACCAGGAGGAAAGCTTTTGAAAGCCCATGGGAGGTGACAGGGAAGGAAAGTGGATCTTTCTGGAGCAAGTCCCTGGTATCTCCCCATTATACCCAGCAGGAGTTTATTGTGGCCTTTCACAGGTGCCAGGTAATGTCCTGGGCTAGGATAGATCAGTGCTAAGGACAAGCCCAACACTGTATAGTATTACAGTCACTCATCAAAATGAGAGCTCTGAGGTCTGTTTTCCCCTTTAGAAAGCACTTGAGTTCATTTATCCCACCTTTTAATCAGTCTTTTGACTAAAGCTTAACCTAAGGGGAAATCTGAGTACAAGGTGAGGAAAATAATCCTACCTTTTTGTCAAAGAAAAGTGGTTTGTTCTTGATTTCAAGCATGAGGCACTTTGATCTTAATAATATTTTGCTTTAACCTCCTCTCAAATTAGGACATTAAGAATTCTTCCACTTTTTTTTTCTGCAGGTTTTCAGCAGGTGGTTCTGGTTTGAAATATGATTAGCAATCTGTACAAAACCAGGGAGCTAAGAATAAAAGAGGCAATTAGGGTTACATTCAGGTGAGCACATGACTCTAAAATAGTAAGGATTTTGATAAGTATACAGTTCAAGGATAATACATAGCAGTGTCTCCCTTGAGAATCTTCAGTTCATCTCTTGGTCTTTATTTCTAATTAATCCTTGAATTCTTTTGTAGGTTAATGCAATTAACAATAGGGATAAACTTGCTGTAGTGTATAGCCAATTAGATTTATATAACTTGCTTTTCTTTGCTATGACCATCAGGGGTCTGAGGAAAACCTCTTACATCAGTCTTAATTTCAGCATTAGTCAACGACATGCACACTCAAACACCTCCTTTTAACCATGCCAAGGGTACCAAAGAGACAAAATCAGTTTTGCTCAATATTTTTTCAAAAGGCTACTACAGAAACCAACATTTGCCACCCCTGAACACTTGCTATATTCTGATTACACTGTGACTATCCAAAATCAAGAGTCAGCATGTCCTTAAAGACATAGACAACTCTTACAAAAACTCAGACTTAGATATAAACCCAAAAATTAGTACATGAAAATAATGTTTTCCTCACAGAAAGTAAAGAAAGAAAGGCTCTGTAGGGTGAAACTGTATTTGGCATGATATTGATTTATTTTCTCTTCACTTCTCATCCTTATTTTGCCAGCCTGCTGCTGTTGCTAGCTTTTCCAGGTCTAAACAGCTGGATGTGAACCAAAACACGTGGGTCCTGCTCTCACTGCTACAATTTAGATTTTCCTTTTAATCAGCACAAATATATATTGAAATAAAATTAAAAAAAGAATTCAATCAGCAAAATGAGATCAGCTATTCTTATAAAAAGAATTGGTTATGCAACATAAATACTGAAAACTGAGAAACAAAAGAGCAATTTTTAAAGGATTTTTGATTAAATTTATATTCCCACTGTCCTCTGTTGCTCTGTGTCCATGCCTTCTTTACTTCCCTTCTCAATTTTCAAAAACATCTGTAGGGCTGTGAAGGACTTAAGAGGTAAACATTTTCATCTCTGTGGTTATACATTCAAAATGTGTGACTGCAGAGTGGAAGTCTGAAATGAAAGGGCTTATTAATAACATTTTTTATTCATACAGCAGTAAGAAAAGGCTTCATTTGTTCATCCCTTGATTGTCTTTTTCTTTTTAATTACCTCTTGTAAAAGGAAGTTTAATGTAATTTCTAGATTCCAGCAGGTCTCCAGTTAAAAAGAAAACAAGACAAAACACTTTCAATTTCAGAAAGTTTTCAGGTAGATTTTCCTCTATTTTTTTCCCCATCATGTTATGTATTTGTTAATGGGGCAGCTGGTATGCACTAACTCGGATTGAGAAAAGCTAATTTTTGTGTGGGCCAGTAAAGTTTACGTCTCCTAGCCCTGTGCCAATCCCCCACCCTGGGCTACCTAATGCCAGGATCTCCTTCTGACCTAGACACCAGAGGGACCTAGCACCTGGGCTGACTGGCAGGGCAAGCTGTCCCTTCTGGGGCTCTCCTGCAGTCCTGCTCTTCAATGTCCCCCTGCAGAGCTTGCCCGGGCTGTGGGGCTGTGCCCTCAATCCCTCACCAGACTGCCCCAGTGCTGGGGGTGCAGCAGGAGGGCACACAGGAGCTTAGTGTGGTGCTGTGGGGCATGCTTGATCCTACTCTAGGGGGTCTCCTCTGTTGTGCTGCTCTTCCCATGTCTTATGCTCCCTAAGTCCACAGCAGCGTTCCCTGTTTTTTTCTCCAAGACCCCAGGATGTTCCTACAACGCTGACTGTTATCCCTTTTCCTTCTGAGACAGGATGCAGCATCCCAGGTTTTGTGAGACTGTCACAATGAAATGAGGGCTTCTAAGCTGAGACAAGCCTCTATTGAAATACCAGAATCTACCAGAGGAGCAACAAAGAAAAGAATACATTCCACCTAAATGAGTCTTCTTTCCAGTCACTCTGTGTGAAGGACTGCCCTATGAAAATGGTTCAGATTATTTAAAACATCTTGCAGTGAAGTAGGTCATGCACTTCGGGACCCACTGAAAATGTATGGTGCCCCAAAATCTAAAATAAATGAATACCAAATCATTCCATGATTCTTAGGCCTAGGCTAGTGTCAGAAAGCAGATGAGTAGAAAAAGATTAATGCTTCCAGATAGTTTTGTATAGATGGCAACTGATTTTTAACCCATCATTTCAAACTGAGCATGCAGCCCAGGGCAGAACTTTCTGGCTCTTCAAAGAAAGGCTTTTCCTTTTACTGTAACATTGGAGCAGATCACCAACCTTAATTAATTTATCTTCACAGTATTTCTTGTCTTGCTCTAGTGTTTACATGACACTGACACTAATACCAGTTTACATATGTATTACAGGAGATCATCTGTATTTCAGTTCAGGGACAATATTTCTGGTAGCTGGGTTTGCTGAATGCTAATTAACACTAGCATAAAACACTTCTTTAAAAAAATGTTCAATAATATGGTGTCTGGCTGGTATAAGAGTAAATGGCACTATTCTTTAAAATCATGATTGTTGGTAAACCAATTGTCAAACAGAAGATTCTTAAATGTACTTCGAGGAAAGCAAAGATAAAAGAGAGAAAAATAGGCAACTACAAGCTCTAAAAAGCAGCAATCATTCAAGTGGTTCAACTCTTCAAAGGCAACTTACCTTTTCCTTGTTAGAGAGCTGTAAATAATCTCCTGGGATCCTGGATCTTTGCTGAGATTATTCAAGACTTCTTGGAGAGACTCTACCCTAGAAAAAGGAATATTTGTTTTGCTCTGCAAAATATGTTATTTCTTGTTTCCTACATGTCAGAAGAAAGAACATTCCATTTAGAGAAGAACCATATGCAGTTGATGTTTTCAGTACATCTCAATATCTTGCTGCTCTTTATCCAAAACATAACTCTACACTTGTCTGGCTTGCCAATGTTGCACCTTTCTCACCTCTTCCAGAAATCTCCATGATCAGTCTTTAAAATGTCCTGAGGAACAAATAATGGGACAGGGAAAAAAGCATAAAACCAGCTGATTTGTGATGAGTTATTTTGTTTCCTCTCTGATTATGCTTTGTTGAGTTATTAAAGGATCTGTTGTGGGAGAGCTTTTGATAACTACTTGGTTTTACAGTCCAGTTATTCTCAACTATGGAATTCTGCAGTACAGTTTGTACCTTGAAGTAGGGAAATGAGTGATTAAGCAGCTATTTTCATGGCTCTGTAATTTTATCTCACCTTTTCTTCCTGTGATTTTTCTTAAGTCTGATACTTTAACAAGTAACTCAGCTCCTCCTTGCAACTCAGAGAGCTGTTATTTTTCAACAAAGCCATCTGATTGCTGCCAGCCTCCTATTTAGCGGCTATTTCAAGCATTTATCCCAGCATATATCCCAGTAATTTCACGCTTATAAGCCGCACCTTTTTGACTGAATTTTCAAGCCGACCCCGGAAGTGCGGCTTTTCACCCGGTGCGGCTTATATATGGACAAATTCCGGTGAAATGCCAACCCAGAAGTGTGAGGTGGGCCAGCCCGAGGTAGGGCCGGGCTGGAGCTGCTGCTACGGGGGGGAAATGGCCCCTCTTGGAGCCACTACCATGGCAGGGGTGGGGCTGGCCAGAGCCGTGCAGGCCCGAAGTGGGGCAGGGCCGGAGTTGCTGCCGTGGGGCTGGGGCTGGCCCCTCTTGGAGCCGCTGCCGCAGTGGGCGAGGCTGGCCAGAGCCGTGCCGGCCCGAAGCAGGGCAGAGCCAGCCGGAGCTGGATCGTCACTAAAAAAAAAAAAAGAAAATAGTGTGGCTTATCATCCGGTGCAGCTTATTTATGGACAAATTCCGTGGAGTTTCCAACAACCTGGAAGTGTGGCTTATAATAACGTGTGGCTTATAAGTGTGAAATAACTGTAATATTGTCTGTAAAGAAACATGTAGTTGCACATGGAGCAGGTCTGTGTCA
The DNA here is from genome assembly GCA_009812075.1 of Sialia sialis. Lineage (NCBI taxonomy): Eukaryota > Metazoa > Chordata > Aves > Passeriformes > Turdidae > Sialia > Sialia sialis. Next base: position 26,343,745 of record VRYO01002297.1, read on the forward strand.
TTGCCTGCTCTCTCTGCAGCTTTGTTTAACGTTCCCTTCCTCTTGAGTCTGGTGTGCTTAGGAAACCCAGATTCAACCTTTTGTTCCAGCAGAGATCTGACTTGTCCAACATAAGAAAGAATATCCTTCTTGTCATCAAGCCATGGACTAGGCTGGGCCAGACCACCTTCTGCTTGTCCTTTTCCATACAGACAAGGAGGGCAAAACACAATGATGATAATATTGCAGAAGGGAGAGCTACCATCCCTTTGCCTTAGTTGCTCATTTCCAAATTTTCCCATGTGTTAGCACAGTGCTTACCCTGACACATAAAGAAATGGATCACTAAATGTATCTGGTTAATAACTGATATGCTATAAAATGAATAAAACTGGGTAGATTATCAATCAGGCTATTGTTACGCACCACTTACACTATAGTGTAAGCACTACTTAAACAGAGTATTTGTGGTGGGTTGACTCTGGCAAGGCAACGGGTGCCCACCAGAACCAGTCTATCACTTCTCGCCCCAGCTGGATGAAAGGAGTGAGAATATACCAGAAAGTTTCATAGGTCAAGGTGAGGAAAGAGATGACTCGCCAGTTATTGTCACGGGCAAAACAGACTTGGCTTGGGGAAAAAATTACCTACTACCAATCAAATTAGAATAGGATAAGAAGAAATACAGACAAATCTTAAAAGACCTTTAGTTCATCACAAGTTGTCTTTGCCACTCTTTCCTCCTCAGGGAAGGACTCCTCACAATCTTGCCCTACTCCAGCATGGGATCCCTCCCACAGAAGACAATCTTCCATAAACTTCTCCAAAGTGAGTCCTTGCCACAGTTCCTCATGACCTGCTACAGCATGGGACTTTTCCATGGAGTGAAGTCCTTCAGGATCAGGCTGCTTCAGTGTGGGTCCCTGTGGGGTTACAAGATCTGCCAGCAAACTTGCTCCAGTACAAGCTCCTCTCTCCATGGATCCATAGGATTTGCCAGGAGCCTGCTCCAGTGTAGGCTTCTCCTTTGGGCATCCATCTGGTCCTGCATGGGGCTCTCCAGAGACTGCAGGTGGATCTCCACTCCCCGTGGAACTCCATGGGCTGCCTCACCATGGTTTACATCACAGGCTGCAGGGAAATCTCTGCTCCACCACCTGGAAGAAGCCCTCTCCCTCCTTCTTCACTGAGCTTGGTGTCTTCAGTGTTGGTGGTCACATAATTTTGCTTCTTTCTTCTCTGGCTGCATTGTTGTTTGCAGGCTTTTTTACCCTCTTTTTAAGTACTTTACTACCATCACTCACAGGCTCAGTCTTGGCTACTGGCAAGTCTGTCCTGAATTCAAGACTGGCAAGTCTGTCCAGCTGGAATTGACTTTGCCAGACACAGGAAGCCTGAAGCATCTTCTGTCAGAAGTCACCCCTGGCACCCCGGTGCCTAAAAACTTGCCACACCAACAGAATATACATAATCTATATGCTTAAAATGACCTTTAAATGTTGGTAGGAAGCTTATTTGAATACTGTTTACGTGAGATGTGGTCCTGTGGTAAAGTGCCAGAAGGAATGAAAATTGAACTTTGTGAGTAAGGATTGCTTAAAGAAGCCAGTCAGAGTATGATCATATCACCAAAAAATTCCAGCATCTACTTGTTGCCTGACATTGTGTGTCATTGGAGCTCAGTGTTTACTTCACTGTGGTGGAACAGGGATAAATGACACTGAAACATCAAATTAATTGCTTTGCAGGCAACAATCTATCTGCTAGATGCATTGGATTACTCATTAGCTGACCACCGTTTCGGAGAAGATGTTTCTTTCTAAATTACATGCAATTAGTTGCAATTATCCTAATTTGAACCTAAGACCCCTCTCTGCAAGGTATTATCCACTGAAAGAAAAGAAATTTTGACACTAATCTCCATACATTTTTTTAATGCACTACTTCTGCAAAATTCAAGCAAGAGTACGTCATTACACTAATCTCACACTCGTAATACTATTTTCAGACACACAAATCTGAATCTACACTGAATGAGGAGGTAAGATTAGTGTGTCTCATTACCACAGATAAGCCCTTCTGCAACTGTGTTTTACACTTGGGCAGTTAAAGTGGCAACCTTTTTGAAAGGAAGAAAAAACAGTTTAAATACCAATCAAAGAATTTGTCGTAATGTAGTTTGAACATCTTGGCAAGATCATGAAAAATGGAATTAGTTACTGAGTGATAGCATAAATGTGGTACTCTGAAAGATTCACCATTTCTGGAGCTTATCTCATGCTCCACTGAAATTCCTTAATGTATCTGCACTGAATGCTGTGATTTCAGAGAAACAAAACTTAAGATTTTGCATGCCTATTTACTCGCAAATTATGGCAAAGAAATTGAATTACCAGTTCTTCCAAAAAATTAATTTTGGCCAGATTCTCTTGAGTAAGTTAAATAGCTATACCTATGATGTATTCTATGCAAAACCAAGGGAGTTTTATATTAGAGATTTTCCAGAAAACTCAGATTATTATCTTAAATCTCAAGGTAAAGGGATTAAGATTTAATTCTCTGGAAAGGATTAAAACCCTGTAATAGATCTTGGTGGTTAGAAGCTAGGCATGACAGTATTTGTATTGCAAATGCCAGATCCCAACAGTCTGTCTGGACTCTGTAGGGGGGAACTAGAAAGTAGCAACAAACTGAAAACATGGAATCTTCTCTTGCTGTGGCACTACACACCAGAAGCAGAGGGACATTCTGTTTGGAGCCTGTTCCTGAAGCACAGCCTTTTCTTTCTCAGAATTCATTCATGCCTCTGGCCATTCATTCATTTAATGTCATCCATTCATTTAATGATTGGCAAAAAGAAAAAAAAAAATGTTCAGGTGACATTAGTGGTGATGATAATGGAGCATATTGCTCACTTTACATTTAACACAAAATATAGAAACATTCTTAGCATAAGCACTGGTGTCCCCTTTCACTGTTGTCCCCCTTTTCTCAACTCTAGCGTTATGTCCCTATTTTTCCATGCCTTTCTCTCTGTCTTTGACTCTCCCTAAATTTCCTGAATTTCTCCTTTCTGCAGGAAAATAGTTTCTATACGACATGAAGAAAGAATCTCTTACTCTCATATGGTATTTAGGATACATTCTTTGGAAGTGGCAAATGTAGTTTTGAATGTCCTCTGGTCCAGGAGGGAGACAAAGCCAATTCCCAGTTCTATCCATGAGATGCTGCCTTCTCACCATTGAAATTAAGCTGTAGTTTGTGTTTTGGGTGAGCCCAACACTCCCAGTATACCCTAAATGAATTATGAGGCTTTCTATTGGTCAGCACCACCAAGAATGCTGAGATAAAGTTCTGACTTTTCCTCAGAGATATTCCTGTTTTCCTTCTACCTCTGATACACATTCACATCCCAAGTATCATACAATGCTGCTATCTTTTGAAAAGCCACCAGTTCATTAAGAATTTCTAATTAACATTGTGGAAGACCAAAAATCATATTTTAGGATGGGGAACACATTGCCAAAGGAAATAATGAGACAGATTTTTTTCCCTGAGCTGTTTACAAACAAATCATAGTAAAAATGAAGCAGTATTGCACACTGTGCTTCACCTCAAAGAGGATGGAAAACTGGAAAAATGAAATCGTTTGAGTACACTCACACAGGAAGTACAAGTCAAATCTTGCACAAAATTTAGCCAAAGTTGAAGTCCCTGGTGGTACCTTGGCCCCCAACCCTTGTCTCATCTTTTGGACTGACCTTTTCTAAACCAAAGAAAACTTTTCCAATGCTAAGTCAAAGATTGTAAAAAGCAGCCTAGGTGCAGAGAGATCTTACCTCTAGAATCCATTTCCAGTTTCAGGCGTAGTTGTGATGGGTGCTGAAAGATCAAGTGCAGCCTAGGATTCAAATTCTAGCCTCTCTCTGTTGCAGGAGTAGGGAAGTTAGTCCAGAGTAGACTTCGCCTGGCTAACATGATGCAGTTGGGGTGGCTGGTGGTGTGAGGGGGAGTGATGTATTCAGTTCTGCCCACGCTCTGTCCCACCCGCCGTGTGCTCCTGTGTGGGAAATGACACCCAGCAATGACCCTCTAAGTCATCTCTGCTTGATACACTTACCACATTAGGAATGAATGCGCTGGAAATGCTGCTTGCTACATGACACCTTCTCTCTTCCTTTGCTTGTGTTTCACTTTTCCCTTTCCTTTGGAGCACGGAAGAATCCCTCAGATTGATGCTGACATATATGAAATTATATAAACTTTATAATCTCTAACATTGAGACATCTATACATACACATATACATATATATATGTTCTTATTCTCAAAGTTTTATTTATCTATTTAATATTTTATTTTTACATTTTACAGGTTTCTAAATCTATTCTCAAATGTTTTTTACCTAAGTCTCAATGTCACCTTAAATTCAAATGTATTTGTCCAGGCCTACTTGCAGAACCAGCCAGCTGAAAAATGGAGCATGAATTCATTAGCAAATCATACCTACCAGAACTGACCTTACAACCTGCATGAATCAAAAGGAAAGTCTTAGCTTGGCTGACTTCTGTGAAAAAGCAGAGGCTAACCAGCACAGTCAAAGAGAGCAAGATTCCCAAAGCATAAAATGTTGTTATCAATCATGTAACATCAAATCAAAAACAATGAAAAGAAAAAAAATACAGAAATAGCTCTCTGAGACTATTTCAGTGAATTCAGCAGTTGCTTACTAGATAAAAAAATGAAGGCAGAGGTGGCCTTTATCAGTGTGGAACTGCAATCACATAATGACAGCCTACACATTTTCACTCTAGAGAAGTAAACATTTTACAGTGTGAAAGAAAAAGTGACCCAGGGGAGCTACCAGTGTTTCTTGGATGAGGACAATTAACCAAACCAATATAGTTAATTTTGCCACAGGTTTTAAACGATCTAGAAAGTAAACTACACACTTTGCCTTAGAAGACTTAACTTAGGTACTGCAACAGAAGAAAATTTCAGTAAAACCCCACAGCAGCCAGGGCTACAAATGAAAGGCAGGAATAGATTTGCATGGATCTTAACACCATCACTGAATTTCTATTAGGGAGTTAGGTGGGGACCAGCATGGAGCAGCACAGGCCTGCACTGCAATACATCCTGGTTGGCACTTCTGTCACCACTAGAGCTGTGGAGAGCCAGGTGCAGCTGTGATCACCTACCAGTGCTTTCCCTCCCTGGAAGGGTCTCCTGTTGTACACATCTGCATCAAAACAGGCTATGCCATAAGTAATTATTAGTAAAAATTAAGTATAAGTAAAAATTAAGTAAATATCCATACCACAGATTAGGAAGTAGAGGTCCATGCCATATCCATGCTTCTACAACAGGACATTCATGAAACTATTCTTCAATAGCAGTCCCTGTTGAATCTTGATTCACACATAGCTGTGCTTTCAATGGTTTTGGTGATGACTATCTTTGTGAGCCACTCACCTTCAGAAGTTGGGAAGGAGGAGAAGCACCCATGGCTGCCCTCAGCAAAAACACCCACTTCATTCAGGCCGGTGGCACTCCAAATCTGTGCCACAGTGGCCGAGACATGAACACACCCAAGCTGGTTATAATGGTGGTTTAGGCACATGACTGTTCCAGGGAGTTGCTGCCTGCTCTGCCCTGTGCTAATGAGGACAAGGCTGTGATGGATGCACGCACCCTATGCTAGCCAGACAGCACACAGTAGAGCTACAGCAGCAAAATACCACTTGCACAGAGCCTGTGCCTTTGTCAGGAGCATTTCTTTCCTCCTTTTTAACTAGATGACAGGGACCAATTAAACTAATGAGCCTCACAAAGTATTTCCCTTGGCTAACAACAGCCTGTATTAATGTTTGCAGAAGTGCAGCATTTGGGCTGTAAGCTTTCTTATTAGATGTTAACGCTTTGCAAGATGCTTAAACACCCTAAGAAATTCTCCATCTCTTAGACTAGTACCTTTGTCAGGTCTAACAGTCCCTCTCATTTCCCCTAGCTAACTGTATCCCAGCACCCTGTAGGGCACACAAGCAGCACAGCTGTCCCTGCCCAACACCCAGTTTCTCATAGAAGAGCCACAGAGGACTATATGAATCCCAGCCAGGCATTTTCACTTCTGTGAATAGAGCCCAATTTTGCAATTGTGTCATCTAGTGGTTTTGTTTGTGGAGTGGTTTTTTTGTTTGGTTTGGCTTTTTATTTTGTGGGGAAAACTTAAATTAAAAATATAATCCATCTCAGTTTAATCTCCCTCAACCTGTTAAATCAGGTTTGGAATGAAATATGCAGGTCCACTCTTTCAAGATATCCTGTTTTTTATAATTTTGTAATAAAGTATAGTGAAGAAAATTTCTCTGTTGAACTTGACAGGCTTCTGCTTAGAAGAGAAAAAAAATAGGCAACTATTGACTTTGGTTTGGATTCTTTCAGCTTGCTCTAATTACCAGTCTTATTATATTCCTGGAAAATGCCAGACTTTCAAATGTGTCGTAAATGCAAACACTGAAGAGAAATTAAACATGGCTATAACACCAGAAAAAAAGAGGATTTATTAACTTTTTCAGTTCCTATTTCAGTGCTCCATCAAGTACATGCCATATTGCAATGGATACAGGCCCTGGAATTTAGATCTAGACCTGAATCTGCTTTCCTTCCAAATCAGGGCCTTTCCAGTACTGTGGCTGCCCTCCAGGCCCATTGCGGAAGCTAAAACCAAAGTACCGTTGCACATTCTAGACTCAATTTTTGTAACTTGAGGGCAATTTTTAAAAATTTTTTTGCTCCTTATTAAACTCTTGGAGTGATGAGCAATCATCACTGAGGTTGCAAGACTGTGACAGATTAGCTACCTCAGGCTCTCCAAGTAGACCTGTGCAGTAACTTTTCTACATATGACTTGGGTCTAGATGTCATTCTTACAATGTGTTTTGGTCAGCATTACTGCCAAGGAAAACTGCCTGGGTGGGAAGTTAGTACAACCATATCCAAGGCTCCCCCTTGGTCCTTGTTCGAGGATCACGTGAGAACCTGGATGGACAAAAAAAGTAGACACACAAGCAGAGCTCTCCATTTGTGTGGAAGGAAAGCATAGAGCACTTTCAGAATACCCTAGCATTTTATGCAAGAAAACCAAGCTAAAGAGAAAAGAGAAAAGAGTTAATTGTACCCTCGGATACGGGCACAACCACAAACTTCCAAAAGGGCTATGATCAGACTGAAGGTGGAATAAGACAGGACTTTTGCTCTTTTGATGAGGCTTGTATATTATGCAGTTAATAGACTAGACTAGAGTCAATACACTTCTTCAGAGCATGAACTTCCAACTCTGGAAGAAAACAGCTGACTGAAATCAGGTTTCAGACTCCAAGGATGCAAAAGCAATATGAACAAGTCACCTTAGCACACTGCACTAATCGCTCCAGCTTTTCATCTTACCTTAAGGTGTATAAGTAATCCTTTATTAATCACCATCCTTTCCTTGTTTCACTACTGCTCAGCTTTAGACAGAGACTTCTAAGCACTTTGAGAGATTGCTGCTGGCAAAAAATTACACTGGAATGTTCCCCAGTTGTCCTCACCTTGCAAAGAAAGGGAGCTAGCACTTACATGGAAAATGCTCAGCTCTTAACCAAATAGATAATTTAGAAGTCAATAAAAACATCTAAACCAGACAACTGGCATTCTGGGAAGCCAGATGTCCTTCACAATTGAAATGATATATCAATATCACGGCAAACCCTTGCATTTACATGTCACTTAATCTCCAAATACAGCGGAACATGTAAAAGTATTTAATTTTGTAACATCTACATTAGCTCATCTGTGGTAAAGATGAAGATATTTACAAAGATCCTGGAACTTCAAGGAGTTACCCAGATGACATTACCCTGACACCAATGGCACGAGTGTCTGCCACTTTGAAAAGACTCTAGCAAGACTGAAAATGTTTAAGACATGGAGAACAGTGATCAGAATAAAAATTTTAATTCCAAAAAGCAGCTTCATTCAGGACATGTCCTTAAATCTGAGAATATGCTTTTCTGTTACAGGAACAGGATATAGGGCTCCTGATTACTAGTCATTTGCTCAAAACATTATTCTTGTAATTAAATATAATGCTAAAAGCTTGATGGCAATAGTTTTTTCAGCTCATTCTACACAGCAATTTTATCTTGCATTTTGGTATCACTATTTAAATCAGTGAGAGTTTTACCATTAATTTCAGTATGATAAAGATCAAGCTCTTAATACAATACTAAACTTTAATTGACTAAGGTAGAAGAATTGGGCTATTGTTTGCTTTGCATTCACCTGCGGTTTTTTTGAAAACAATGCCTTTTGTTCTACTTCAGTGACTGCCAGCTGTTCTGAACAGTGTGTGCTTTTCCATCTAAAAGCTAAATATAATGTCAATTACAAAAACTCTCCAAAGGCATTTGCCAGGCTTGAGACTTCCTTTAACAGACAGTCAGTAACAGTTTCAAGTTGCTCACAACACTCTGAAACCAGCTACAGGCAATAATTGCTTTTATTGAAAAAAATAAAATGATCACAACTATATTGCATTCTCTTATACTTGGAACTTGAAATTGGAGTTGTGCTGAAAGGAACAGAGAGTGCACAAACTGATTTAATATATACGAATATTTGAAATTAAAACCCACAAATTACACCCATCATCTTTATTTACACTTTTAAAGATAATGCCAAGGGAAGACAACTTCATGGCAAACACTATAGTCCTGTACTGTTGTAGTCCTGTCCCAAATCCCAATTCTGGTAAACAATACTCCACCTGTGTTTTGATACAACATACTGCTTTCTTCACTTCAGCTTACATGCTGTTGAAAAGTATTATTGAATACTTTGAGACCCTGTCCCCACATCATAGCTGCTGAAGTCCTCCTTACTCTAAAGTAACACCACATTTCTACTGTTCTAGATAGCTACGTTGAGCCACTTCAGGCTGAAAATTTGACTCACTGGATTTATAAAACACTGGATGTATAAAATACTGAATCTGGTCTAATGTAATAGCAATAAGAGCAAACAAGTGACAAAAATAAACAACAAACAAACAAACCCCCCCGAAAAAAAACCCAAAACACAAAACAAAAAAACCCCTCCACCTAAATGATGCTTTCATAGTTACTCTTGCCGAATCTCAATACAAAGAAGATGTGTTCCAGGTGTTTTTGGGAAGGTAAGCATTAAGAACTTGATTGCAATGCCATTGTTCAGGGCTTGGTCTCTAGTCACATTAGAACTCACAGCTTTAGCAGAAACTTGGTGGAGAAAGCTTTTTCAAACAAAAATTATATATCATATATATTTGAGCTGTCATCCTCAGAGCTCACTAGCATACAAATTCCCTGAAAGATGGATCCATTTTGAAGCAAGCTTACACAAGCCCCAGCAACTCTGCAGGGCATAGAACACTTTCTGCATGACCCAAAGGGGTATTAAAGGCACCAATCATCCTGCAGGTGTGTTCCATATTAGAGCATAATGAAATGGTATACAGGAGGCTCTACTTCAAGCAAATCACTATCTCACAATCCAGTCTAAACTTTTCCTCAGCCTGTGTATCTCTGCACACACACACACACAAACTTGCAAGCTCTTGTCAGTACACTGAGGCACAGATCTACAGCATTTATCTTTTTGTACTGCAGAACATTGTATAGCATGCAAAGTCTTTTCTGATTATATTCCCTCCGAGCTTAGCTCTCTCAAAGGTAAATTTCTTCCAAAATTTACATTTCTTAGCACATTTCTATCTATCTAAGAAATCCCAAAAAACCCAAAAAACCCACACCCCAAATGAACCCCAAAACCCCATGAAGACAAAGTCCCAAATACACAAAACAAAAGCAAACAAACCCCCACTTTGTTATAAACAGTTGATTGAAAGTGAGGTAGGAGAGACCTGAGAGTGACAAACAAATCCCCTCTATTTCAGAATGAAATGCAATGATGCCTACAAATTGAGAGGATTCTCTGCTGTGTTCTGATGCATTTGCCTGATATCCTGCCATTCCTAGTGTTTCTCCATATTGTTCCTACTGTCAGTGGGGATAAAGAGGCAGCAAACAGAAAAAAGCACCTCATCTACTTTAGAAATTTGTGCCATAGAAAAGGATTAATTGATTTTTAAAGGTGCTTGGCTCTCTCTACTGGTCATGAGGGAGATGAGATAATTTGCTTTGATGATCAACAGTCAATTTTACCAAGTTGCTGAGGAAAGACTCACCCCTAAAACACTTTGTAAAAGGGTCACTCTTTAGATGAGCCTAAGTTTCTTCCAAAAGTATACAACATGCAACTGCACGCAGTCAGCACCACCCCTCAGCTCTGCTTTCTCCCTTTGTGGCTCTGCTTGAAAAGGGAAGCCCAGTAAGATTTCTAGGTTGAGATAATATTTCAGTTCCTTTTCCATGAGGCTGGGTCCTTCAGAAGATCAGAATGTTGAAAAGAGCCTACTTGTATTGTTTCATGAAGAAAGGATGCAGAAAGGAACAATTCTCTACTCAATACGCGTTTGTACCTTAAAATAAGATTTGTAGGAAGGCCTTGCCTACATAATTGATAGACTGAGCTATCAAAGGTGAAAATCGCACTCTGGGTTTTCTTTCAACACTTTTTTGAGTGAGGTTAAAGAGGAAGCCTTCAGAATACATTGACAGTGAAACTCCAATGAAGTAAATTTTTTATTATTATTAAATTTTCTTTATAACTTACTGGTTGGGGTATATACACTTAGCCACTGCTTGGAAAAGAACAAATAATATGTGGGGTCAACAAGGAAGAAATGGTTTGTACCATGCTGTTTCCTTTGATTTCCTGCAGAATCCCTCAAATCTCCCTCTTCAAAGGTATCATTTGCTATTGATCTCTGCTGCAGGAGAAAGCATAACCCAGCAAGTGTGCTCAAAAAAAGATGAAAATTAGAGCAGGGTGGTAAACAGGAATCTCCTTTTGAAAATCAGGCTGAAATTTTGCAATTCAAACTTAGTGTTTATCCAGTAAAAGAAAGAGAGGAGAAATCCCACCAGCAAATGTTTAAAATCTGCATCTGAGATGCACAAAAGCCAGCCTGAAGTTTCTAGCTGACCTGCCCACAGCAACTTTCTGAACTTGTCTATTGCATACTTTTGCTTGCAAATCACCATCTCCCATTAAATCTGTTATGGATTGAAACACTGTCAGTGCCTCTCATTACAACTTTTCCACTTCATATAAAAAATTACCTACTTCTTGGCCCAGACACAGCACTTGGATTTGGTTTTTCATCTTCCAAATCACAGGTAAGAGGCTAAATCACCTGGCTGTGTTTAGCGCAAACTCCAGAAGAGATTAAGAGAAAGGCTGAATACAGATTGCTGGATAAAGACACTGTTTGGTCTCAGGAAGATACAGGTAAAAAAGTGCCTTTCGTTTTAGTATTTTAATGCCATTTTATTACATTTCAGAACATAAACCCTGGAGTCCTGGTAATGTTGGAGTGAGTCCATATCTCTAGCTAAGCATCCAGGACCACACAGAAAAATGTCCTGTTGTGTTTTTCAATGCTTGTTCAAAGTTGAAGAGAACATGAAACGAAAATTTTGTGAGCCACCTTAGTGCAGTTTTGAGTAGCCTCTTCTGGCAAATAGCGTATTTATAGATGTTTGCATAAAGCAATACATTGTGAGTCTATTAGCAAATGGCAAAAATTCCATCAGTCCCAGGATTTACATATACGTAACTCTTCTGTGTCCAGCCTCTAACAAATGTTTGAGGAGCCAAGACATTGTGAAAGGAGCTATGCAGTTTATCCATGTCCCAAGACAAAAAGAGAAGAACAGCAATTATCATCTGCTGTTGCAGTTTGTTTTGGGAGAAATTTTTTGAGCTGAGCTAGGCTGAAGACAGACAAGGACAGGAAAAAATACCCATAGTAACTTCAAATCCTGACAAAGTGCCTTGGGGAACTTTTGTACCTTGATGAGTAGCATGAATTTTAGAAGGTTTTGTGTTTGTTGTTTGTCTTGTTCAAGATCCCTTTGGATTCTGGTGGCTGTGGTATTATTAAAACCTACCCTATTGTGTGAGGGCTCCTGCGCTGATGGCCTTGGGTTGAATGCATTTCTTTACAAGTGGCTTGAAATCACTCACTGTCACACTGACTCTTCTGTTTCATTTTCTGCTTACTGAGCACAGAGCGGAGATGGATGCTTTCACTGGGTCTGTCACCTGCAAAGCCTTCGAGGGAGGGCCCAGAAATAAACATGGTGATTTTTCTTTCTGTCCTACTGGTCCCAGTGGAAGTCAGCATTTTCCAAGTTCCCCTAGAATATTCTATGGTTAAAGGAAAGGGTTCATCTCACCTACCTTTTTGAACATTAACAGCACATGCATACTTTCTTAGTAAAGCTATAGTACAGAGTTAGTTCTTTCACTTGAAGGTAACCAGAAGTGAGGCTCATTGTGCCATTTCCCATGTCACTCCAGTGTTTTCCCCCACACAGCACTTCCAGAATAGCTCATATCCATCCATCTGACAGTGGGAACAGAGCCTCACTCAGTGCTACCTTTCCTTTAGTTCCTATTATTTTCCTTTGAATCTGCGTGGTGCCAGTGATCAAAGCTGGCTCCTTTCCTTCCTCTGCATGACACCCCATCCGTGAATGACCCTGGGGGTGTGCAGCTGGCAGAGCACGCACCCAACGGGTGGCTCTGCGAAACCCAGAAAAGCCAAGCTACTTCTTTAGCAGACTTTCATCAGAGGGCTGTTAAGTTCTAAAACAAACAGAGAAGAGCAGCTTTGATTTTTTCTGGGTATGTGGAGTTAAAGATCTGAAAGTCTGCAAAGAAAATACGAGCGGGAGAGCTCTTCAAAGAAGGAAAGAAATGGGAGAACAAAGATGATTTCTCTTAAAAATGTCAAGTGAATAACCTGTTGCTCTGGATAAGACCTGGTTGGAAAAAAGCCACTCTTTACTCTGACATGCTCCTTACCAAAAGGTGCTGAATCCGTGGTATCAGGGGTGGTGCTACCTGAGGTTTTGCCCTCACTGCTGAGTGGTGAAGTAAAAACTGTTTGAATTTTTTAAGTATCAAATGCAGTCAGAGGGGTAAGTCTCCCCTAGGGTTAGGATTGCCTTTTCCCATGTATTCCAATCCACAGAAATTCTAGATGTTTCCTTCATAACAATTCCTGTTTCTGATTTTGTTTTTTTAAATTTCTTGTTTTACTAAAATTTCATGGATTGTAAGATCTTAAGTCCAAGGTAAGTTGAATTCTATCTGACCCAAAACCCCCAAACCCTTCACATCTGACCTTAACAAAACAAGAAGGTAGCTTATTTTCTAACTTGTTCTTTTTCTTCTTCAATATGCCATATCCTTCTGGAGTGGTTGCTACTGATTGTGATGCAGGGTTTGTTAATTTAGGGATTCCTTTTTGGTGATGCATTTTTTTGTTAAGATTAAGATAAAAGCCAGAAATACTTTCACACTAATCATCAGGTAGCTTCCCAGTCTCTTCCTGAGTCACCATTTAGAAGGAAAAACCTGAAAATCTTACGTCCTTTCATACAAACTTCCCCTAGGTACAGCTAGTGCTAATAGCACTGTTTTAAAGCAGGTCTTAGTCACAGCAACTGCTTAACTGATCATCTCTTACAGCAAAGGTTTTGACCTTTGTCATAGAAGAAGTTTTTACATAAGGAAAAACTCATTGAATTTAAATTATAAATTAAATAAATGAGTAATACTCCACAATTTTTTTTCTTCAGAAAAGGAAAAAGCTCTCTCAAAATTAGTCATCAAGGACCAGTGACATGTACATCTTTTCAGACTACAGAATGCAGCTTGCTGAAGTTCTGCAAAATTTGAGAGAAGAACAGCAATTGGTATGCAGACAGAAGAATGAGAATCATAGAATCATAGAATCATTTAGGTTGGAAAAGACTTTTAAGATGACCAAGTCCAACCATAAACCCAACAAGGACACGTCCACCACTAAATTATGTCCCTAAATAACATCTACACACCTTTTAAATACCTTCAGGAATGGGGACTCAGCCGCATTCCCCACTGCAACCTTTTTCAGTGCCTAACAACCCTTTTGTTGAAGAAGTTTTTTCCTAATATCTAATTTAAACGTCTCCATGCACAGCTTGAGGCCATTTCCTTCCTGTCACTTGGTACTTGGGAGAAAAGACTTATCCATGCTTGGCTACAACCCTCTTTTAGACAGCTCTATAGAGTTTCCTTTTCTCCAGGCTAAACTGTCCCAGCTTCCTCAGCTGCTCTCATCAAAGTTGTGTTCCAGACCCTTCAGAGTTGCCATTCTGTGAACTAGCTCCAGCACCTCAATGTCTTTCTAGTTTTAAGGGGCACAGAACTGAAGACTAGGCTCAAGGGGTGGCCTCATCAGTGCCAAGAATAGAAGGGCAATCATTGCCCTACTGGCCACAGTGCAGAAGCCAAAAATTATGTTCATTGCAATAAAGGTAGAATAGAATGAGAAGTTGTTGCAGGAGATACCCCTTGGGTCACATCATATGCAGAGCAAGAGGATGGTTAAGATGGAGTTTTGTGACCATTTAGAAATCATACTCTGCATACAAATACTTTAAATATTTCCAATATTTTTGCTTCTATGCAGTCATCTGTTATTACCTGCTTTAGTTACAAGAAAATAAAGAAAAGCTCCTGCTTCAGCTCCTACCATTGCTCTACTGCAGCTGTGGAAGAGCAGCTATAGTCTCTCTTCCTGCATGTATCACTGACAGAGTTGTCAGCTGAGTCCCCAGCTGCAGATTCTTTATTGGTGGTGATAATGTGAGAAGCAGAAGGGAACACAGCTTGACCTGCAGCATCCAGGCTATTGGATTCCCAGGCTGCATGAATTCCTATTTGGAAAAAAATCCCTTTATTCATAATCTGAGCAAAACTGATAATGAGACAATAAAAAACCAATGGGAAGCCCCTGCAGTCAACCATAAGGGGTTTCATCTGACTCCACAGGAGATGCAGTAAGGAGCAAAGAGATAAAAGGAGAGTTTAGTGTGATCAAATCCAATGGGATTGCACAGCAGGTATGTACTTCCTATATAGAAAAATATTACAGAAAACTGCCAAAAATCATCAATTATTTGTGTGCAGTTGGTATGAGAAAAAAAAAGATTGGACACAGATGAGATATTATGCCTTGCTACTCACCTCTAAAATTGCCTTCCCTGGACACACTAGAGAAGGAAAATATCCTTCATGTAGTGAGGTGCCCAAAACTGGACACAGTACTCGAGGTGAGGCCTCATCAGTAATGAAAATCCTATTTTCAGAGATTTGTAGTCATTATGGACAAATTGTTTCCCACTGTATAAAATACTATGTATCCTGAATAACAACTTGCACCCTCTAAGAAAAAGTATTCAGGAGGCACACACTCTGAAGATGCATCAGAAGTCCTGAGTGATCTCTGGTTTCTCTAAATTAAAATTTTCATTTGATTCAGCAAAATTTAGCATGTTTTTCTGCACACTGCAGAGCTGTTCTGGCTCTGAATCCCCTGCAGAGTGAACTTAATCAACAGCAGGAAGACCCCCATGTGCATAGACTGTGAGGACAAATAGCCCAGTTTCTCCTTTTTTGGGAGGTCCCTCCCAAGAGGTATTAGCTTGAGATATCATTCTGCTGCTGCACCATGATAAAATCAAAGTATGAGACTCTGCTGTGGGAAATCTGCGTTCATGTCATTCAGGAAACTTGGCCTGACTGTGTGAGAGTGAAGTGTGTAGGGAATCAAGTGGGGCATCCTTCGGCTTACTGGAGCCATTCACTGAGAAATGGCTTCAATCCCAGCAGCTAAAGCCTCTGGTGTTTGGAGTGTGACTGCCAGAGTGCCTCCTAAATGGTCAGGCAGGGAAGTTCCCTTAACATTTCTTATCAAGGATGCTGTTAAAGACCACAGACATGCCTTAATTTGCCATATAAACATGCCAAGAGCATTTACAACCATAATTTGTTCTTTATGCCTGCTCCCCATTTTTTCCAGTCTTCCTTAAACTAACACAGAGGTAAATTCCCTACCACCTTAATATCACTTCCTTACTGCAAGCATAAGTAACTCAGAGTTTTGTTTTAAACTGATTGTTTGGGAAAATGGACTGTATGCTCATAGTTTTCTGTGTTCTGGGCAAGCCATGAAAATTCTATACATCTTTTTTTCAGCTCTTTTAAATAAAGACAATCTTTCTTCTAAATTTCTGTAGAGCAACCAAAAAACTACCGTAGCAATATTATAGTAGAATGGTATCCCAAAGACTTGAAGTTTTCCCATGAAAAAGTTAACAGATATTGCATCTTCTTAGCTCTGTACACAAACTTCTGATAACAATAAATCCATATTTTCAGTACTGAAAGCTTTGCCCTTGCTGAAAGACAAAAGCACAAAATTGTGCCAAAGTGAAAAATATTTCAGGCTCTAATTAATTAACTTTTTGGTTTTCCAATGAACATTATGGAGAGCTACGTTTTTCCCATTTAGTCCATATATTTCACCCATTTCCCTGTCAGTACAGACACACACAAGAGCAATTCATATCTGTGCAGGATCTTTCTACTCATTGTGTTTAATTTTTCTGGGCAAGTCATAATTTAAATACGTAAATAAACCCCTTTCTTCCTTCATCTATGTTCCAAGCAACAACTGGTTTTATTAATACGAGTATAGGGTTTTCTGGGTAGCTTGCAACTTTAAACCTAGAAATTAATTACAGGTAGTCACTCCTGCTGTCAAGCCACCCTTTGTTTCCCCAGCTGAAGCCCAAGTCACACAAAATCCAGTTAGAGGCTGTTATAAAGCTATGTTTTCATCTCCTCATTGGTGAATGTTGTTTATCTTTTTCAGCTTTAACCAAGTCCTTTATCATTTTGAATGCCTCTCTAAGTCACCTTGAAATCTTCCCTTTTGCAGAGAAAAATCCATCAGCATTTGCCTTTCCTCTCTTCATTTCCCCTGAACAAATATTACTCATTTATCTCAAACTGCCTTTTTCCAACAAGTCTCACAAAAAGTCACTTGAAAAAGTATAGCACAGATGTTCCACAGGAAAATCTTAGTTCAAAGATTTTTTTACTTCCTTTTCATATTCTGAACTTTCCCAGAGCTATTTTGAGGGCTGAAGTTCTGTAGGGATACATGTGTGTACATATATATGTATGTATATTAATTATATCATAAATCTTTAAGTAGGTTCTTGAACAAATTCAGTGGAGATTTCTCCCAGTGACTGGCCCTAAGCATTTGTCATTCATTATATTTTCACTGCCATAACCTGCTAGAAACCTTCCAAGTTAGTTAAGACTTAGCTTAAGGCTCCTTTCACCCATGGCTGTCTCCAAAAAAATTATGCATTTTGAACTGCAAGGTGTTCCCTCCCTACAGCTATGCAAATTATTTCTAATACTGTAACTGCAATTGGTGGTTAGGGAGATTCTCCAGAATTGTTGCTTGTGATCTCCTTTTGCAGACAGTGAGCAAGTGACATTTTCAGTAAAAGTCCTGCACATATTTGGAAACTTTCAAAAATGTCTCTTGGGAGTTTTGCTAATTTCCATTCTCTCTTCTTTCAAAGGGGCAATTTGTGTACCATAAACATAGTCATCACTGCTCACTGGAGCTGGAACACGGAGCAGAAACAGGAGCTTCTTGCGTCTGTGTTTTTCCTGTTTGATCCCCACAGAAGAAGCAAGTGAACATTACTATGCTTGCATGTGGACACAGAAATGCATACACACCACACTATAGGTAACAAATGAAAAACCATCCTTTGGATACTGGCTGCAAGAACCCGCTGTGTATAGTGCAGATATTTGTTACTTTTAACATCACTGTGTGGCAAGGATGCCACATTCTAAATGACCACCACCATATATACAAGCACAAAACAAACTGGATATAATTATAAATACAATTAAGAAGACTATTTTGACCTCAGGTTATTCCATTTCAAGAGCTTGAAATTATGTTACTAACACTTTACAGGTAAGAAATAAAGGCAAGCCTTAGCAGATGGTACAAAGTTTTGCTGGCATTTCATATAGAAGCATAAGACTACTCCTTCCTGTAGCTTCCCAAAGAGGCTGGGTAGCAGTAACGCAGACTGGGCTTGTGTCAGATGTCACTCAGATGTGTCACCTCTCTAAGGATCTCTCCAAACTTCCATCACATGCCTGTGGGGACAATGGTGCCCAACACCGCAGCTGGAGGGACATCTTTGTACACTGCCCCACAGTCACGGATAGACAAGCTGCAAGCTAAGAATAGCTCTGGTGGCTGATGACTCGCTGAGCTCTTTATTGAAGATTGTCCTGGAAGGAACCATTAATCTTCACATAATTTCTGTTCTGGAAATGGGAGCCTATTCTGAAAAAGCCCGTCATATAATTTTTCATCATATGGCTCAATTCAGTCCCTTCCATTGAAACATAACTGGTTCTTAATACTTTATTTTTTCCTGCTTTTTGGCTTCTTTAATATAGACCCTTTAACCAAGTTAAAAGATTTTCACATTCAGAAATTTGAAAAGAAAACTAAACAACACTCTATTTCTTCTTTTCTCTGATACTGTCTTTTAAGGAGATAATATCATCTTCTAAGTTGCTTGTTCAGACAGCTGTCCATTATTATATGTTCAAAAAGACTTGTGATTTTGTAAATTGCAATTTTAAAAATGGCAGAAGGAATCAGTCCTTTAAATAACTACAGAAATGTGTTCGCCTCTTTAGATGGCTCATAGTTATTATCATGAGCAATGTCCAAGTCATTAAACCCCATCTGAGATCAAAGCTCTCACCTTACACTTCTTTTATCTCTGAAGATCTTTATGATATAAGCGTCCTAAGTGCTCTGGGGAGGTACAGAAGAGTCTCAGCATAGACTGACTACATTAATTATCTTGAATTTCCACCAACCTATCTACACTGGGGAGGGAGCTAAATTTCATAACTCTTTTCACCTTGCAAATCTCATTTTGTATTAGAAGAGCAAAGCAGGCTTTAGTTTTAGACCATATTTCCTTCTCAGGATATCTTAAAGGTTCTTTGCAGCAAGAAGTAGAATGGGAATGACCCAGAATCCATGGCAGCAGATGATTTAGAAATTCAGTCTCCAGCCGATGTCTGGTAGCAGCGGCTGTATGAGATTCCCAGACCCTAGACAAAAGGTTTTTACTAGAAGCAATATTTGCTATAATATTTTCCCAATATTCTTCTTTTCACAGGTTTTTTAACAGTTGTGTACAAAAGACACTTAGAAATGAAATCTATTTAAATACAACTGAGAAGATGCAATATTTAGCAGATCAGTATTCATTACCTGTGTTGTTTAGGTACTATCACCTAACAGTGAATCTGGGTCTTAGGATGAAAAATTGAAGCCATGACTCTTCTGGACAGGAAGACATCAGTAACTCATATAACCATTTAGACCTTACATTCTACTTTTCCTACATTCTCAGTTCATCAAGTCTTTTTGCAGTCCTGTATAAATCAGTAGATTTCAAGACAATTTTGGATTGGGCTCTCAGCAACCTGGTCTAGTGGAAGGTAACCCTGCTCATGACAGAGGAATTGATCTTTAAGGTCACTTTCAACACAAATCATAGATTTTATGCTTCTATGATTAAAGCAGGACATGGCACATCATCTAATAAAGACTGGCATTCCAGTCATAACAATCTTATCTTTGAAAACAGATTCTGAACAGCAACTAGATCATGAGCACAGCTACCACAGCTTGGTATGAGAAAACAGTTTTGGTTCTCTCCATTGACTTCTCATTGGTTTACCTTCTAATAATTTCCTACAATGCTATCCATTGAATACTTTACCAATACCTCTAAATTATCTCTAAAATACCCCTTATTTTCCCCCTTAGATATTTGAATACTGAACTAAAATTTGATGCACTGAATTAAAATCCCAGTAGAACATGTATATTTTGGTTTCTGCTTGTTGAGATTTAAGTTGCCTCTCTCATCTGTTGATAGATGCATGTACCATAATGCAGAAGGATATTAAAAAGGTAATTCTTTTTCTTTCCCCTCTTTAAATTTCTTAGCTGCTTTTTAAGGATCAACTAACTCAAGTGGTTCTTCTGTATTTCTTTATGAGCTTGCAGCATGCTTTTTTAAGCATGACATGGCAACACAGCTTAAAAATGAACGTGGACTTAAAGGCCTTTTCCAATCTCAACAAGTCTGTGATTCTAAGAAAGGCCATGATGAATCAATTCTTTAAAAAAGACTAATCCAACATTTAGTCTAGTTTACCCTTTCTGGTTATAGTTTTGGGTTTCTGTCTTTTTTTTTTCTTACTTTAAGCACCAACATTTGGTCTGATTTTCCCTTTCTGGTAATGCATTTCTTCTGTTGTTGGTTGGTTTTTTTTGGGGTGTGTTTGTTTGTTTTTGTTTTAAGCAGGCAAATGGCAAAATTATTTAAGAAATTTCTAGAAAAACAACAATTCAAATAACTAGGACTCATATCATGCCTATAAAAAATACTAGAACAGTTAGGTCGATGTTCATATCCTAAAGTAAAGTGAATTTAAAGTGACTGTGTTACAGGGAGAATTCAGTTTCATTTGGGCACTAGTTTGGTTTCCACGAAAGAGAGTTTTATAAATCTCATACTCTCCTCCTCTTCCATCAGGAGAATGTGAGAAAAAAACCAGGGGTGGTCTACTATTACCATCCATGCTGGATCACTAGTTTACACCTGTGAAAGCAGTGTGAAAGCAAAATTCTCTCTTTGTTGTCGTGTCATAAGTTCACCATGAGAGCACATAAGGCTCATAGATGGAGGTATCCAAAATCATGGGCAATGCTGGATCAGTCTCTGCAGTGGTTTCCATTTACATCAACAATTCTTTGGTGTAAAAGTGCAATGGCTGCCTTAGACTTGGTTTGAGGTGAATGGATCCTCATCACCAAAGCATTTGACAGGATGAAGTTAAACATAGGAATAAATGAAGGAACCAAAGAACAGGTAACAGTGGTTATGTTGAAGGTCATCCAGTCACACGTTCTTGCTCAAAGCAGATCCACTACAGCAGGTCACCCATGACCATGTCCTGTCATTTATCAAATATTTTCAAGGATGGAGATGATTGCTCTGGGAAACTTGTGATAAGACACTTTAGTAGGATGACACCCTACTTTTGCAAACATGAGCAAATAAATAGATTAGGCATGGGAAGAATTTACAAGCAGGTATATTCATCCTCTTCTCTGGGGAACTATCCTCACCAAGAATATAAAAGTTTCAGAGAGACTTTACTAGAGATTGTGTGGAAATGCCATCAGCAATTTTTTCCCAGGCCTACAAATCATTTGCAAAGAGCTTGTTCCACTGACTCTCTGTTCACTGTT
The DNA here is from genome assembly GCA_009812075.1 of Sialia sialis. NCBI lineage: Eukaryota > Metazoa > Chordata > Aves > Passeriformes > Turdidae > Sialia > Sialia sialis. The sequence continues at coordinate 26,365,162 of VRYO01002297.1, forward strand.
CGTACTTCGGTGCTTTGTTCAACCTCTTTCTTTCTGGATGATTTGCATAATTCATCATCCCAGCACAAAGTCTACTTTGCACTATGTGAAGTATTCTCCTGGTAAACGTTTGTGCATTTCAGGCTGATGTTTGCTTTACACAGTAATAGAAGACCCCATGCACTCAAATAATTGTAAAAGGCAGACACAAATGGCTTGCAATCAAAACCATTAAATCTGAATTCATACTCAAACATGAATAAATATTCCCAGAAAAACTGATTCTAATCTTCACTGAGTACTCACTAATCGATGTTTGAGAGGCGTATTTGCACATGGTCCTTTCTGGCCATTGCATGATTTTGGAAAATACCTTGCTTTTCTTCCACTCCTGCTTCTCATAATTTATGCAGGCAAGCTCACTAACAATAGCTGTAAGTTTGCCCCATGTTGCTCCTACCCCTTTATTTCCCACTCAGAGACCTTAGGTCTGCAGTAGCCTGAACTGTCAACATAAAAGTAAAGACAAACAAAGAGATAAATACATTTGTAGACCTATGTAAAATTTACCTAAACTACTGAGGGATGATTAGGAGGTGAATGCTCTTCTTACTCTAATTGACATTAACAGAAGCTGCTAAATGATCCGTGCAAACTTAAGCTTAACTTTGGGTATTTACTTTTGAATTACTTAGACTAACTCTCCATGAAGAGAGAGAAATAGCGTGAATTGAAAAAATGCGTTTGGAGAAACTGATGCCTTATAAAACAATAGCAACAACTTCACAACAGGCAGAAATATTTCTCTATATTTAAGGGCTTATGGAAAAAAAAAAAGAGACAGAAGGACACTTCTTTTATTATTATGCTTCTCAGAATACAAGTTTCAGAGGGCACTTTTACTGTGTGCTCACTAATTGATGTCAGTTACATGACATTACTGGCAATGTTGACTGAGGTCATTGAGTTGAAATAACTAGACTAACTAAATAGGAATTGACTCGTTTTCTTCTGATTTCTTCCCATAAAGCATAATAACCATGTAGATAAACAGCAGTTCCAGAGAAACAGTGAATAAACCACATTTGATATTGGCTGCATATTCACAGATGATGTTCAAGTATTGTCCTGGACTATCTAAATGTTTTGACGGCACGACTGAACCGAAAATAGCTTTAGGTTAGCATGACTTGTACAATTTCACAATTCCTACTTTCTGGTAATTTTGCAAGTAACCTGTTTTCCTTCATTGTCTATTGAAAATAATGAAATTTACACCTTCCTTTAAGTTAGAAAGAGCCCTAGAGTAAGCCTTCTCCTTAATATTTGGACACTTGCATTTCTGTTCTCAATACAAAATAGGAATGATAGAGATGTCTTTACAGAGGAAATCATAGAGATAATTTGCATTTTGGAGTTTCATCTGGGCCAGCAATCCCTTATTGAGAGAACACAGTGAAGAGGAGACATCATTTCACAGTTCTGTTATTACTTGTAGAATTTATGTAGCCAAATTCATCTGTTGAAACACACAGAGGTATAATTGTAATTTACAGCTCCATCCTAGCAGGACTGAACCATGTAGGAAGTCAGTCTGTGCACAGATGGGACTTCTGTCTTGCATCAGCTGCTGGAAAAATATACTACTTACTTTCTGTAATAACCTTACCTTTTTCCCAAGTCCCCACAAGAGAGTGCAGAAATTGCATCTCAGACATTGATCTTGCTATGTGAACAAGTCCTGAGTCTTCCATATCACAGACAAAGTCTCATGAACTCCACAGACACTGGAGCTAAATTCTCTGGACAGGTAACCCTGTTATTCTTCCTCATGGCAATGTGCTGTACTTTGCTTCACATCCCTGATGTGCCTGCAGGTGTGGGCACTCCTGATCTTAGGAAGTTTTGCCTTGCAAACTGAAAAGACTGATTACCTCTTCTCCTGTTCTTCTCTTGGCTTTTTGTTCTATTTTTTATTTTTCTGTTTTTTAATTTTTTTTTTCCCCCAGTGTAATCTTACTTCATCTGCTTGATTCATCAAGGAAGAGGGAAAGGGAAGGAAAGAAGCAATTAATACATTGAAAAGGTAAAGGCGAAATAGTTTTTTTAAAACTTTTAAAAACTTTTTTTAAACTTCAAAATACAAGGGGGAAGAGACTGAAGGGAAAATGCAAAAAAAAATCGAAGTCACATAAAAACCTCATCGAGGTAGGCAAAGTATAACTTATTTCTAGAATTCACTGCTGCAAGAAGTCCTCACCTGACTTTTAAAGATTAGTTATTTTGAGCTTGAGAGGTTCTCTGGAATGAGTCGCGTTGGTTTCTATGCAAGTTCACACTGGGAAAAGAAAATAAAAAAATCAATGATCTATCAATAATCATGAATATGCACTTTAAGACTTTCTATAGGATTGGTTTTTGAGGCACAGTGTGTGTAGATCTATTTCAGATCCTGTACCATTTTTCAAGTAACGGAATTATGCCCTCTTTTCTTGTCAGTTTAGGTGCTAGTATTGTGGGCTTATTTCACATGCTAAAAAATCCTAAGTACATTGTTACTGAGTATAATAATACAGCAACGTAGCCACAGTAACTGGTTTTTATACAGCAGGAAAAAAGACACCTAAATTAATTTTATGAAAACAGTACCAGGTATCAAACTTTATTAAACTAATCACACATTTGCATTATCATTCAAATTCACTTTAAATTATGCAAATAAAATTTTAACATCCTAATCTATATTGCTCTGTTTTAATTCATTTATTTATGCAATCAGAGACATGGAGGAGGCTTATAGTTTAAGATTTCAGAGCTGAGTACATTTCTTTTTTACTGGGTAAAAAAAAACCCTAGGATTTTTTTTCCTTTCTTTCTTCCTTTGTCAATCACTTTCATATACTACTGCCTTTAAAACAGTATATGATCTTCCCTTCCTTTCAGACTCAGAATAATTTTTGCTCTGTCTTGATCTGATCTTGGTTTTCTTGTGTGTGAATACATGGTAAGAAGGCTACACACTTTTCCATGGTACAAGAAGAGAGATGAAAACCTGAACCAGCATCATGATCAGGCTCCAAAATAGCTTCTGCTTCAGGTCCAGAGGGAGAAAGCAGGCCAGAAAAACTTTCATTGCAGGTGTCTACACTGTTTGCTTTTGTAGATGAATTTAAGGTAGCCTTTTAGGTGGCCAGTATTTAATTACTTCATGGATGACTATCTATTTGAAAGGAAAGATGAACCATGTTTTAAAAAATATATTCTTAGTAAGAATTTCCATGCTTTGTTAAGAATAATATATTGAAGAGAATTGAACAAAATGCAAGGCAAAAGCCTTCTTGAGAGTGGAGATTGGAATGATACTTAAAGCAATGGAAAGGATGAGAACACTTTCATTTTTGCATTGTAATTACTTCTTCCCTAGTTCCTTTAAATTCTTCTGGGAGAGACTGGAAAGTCCCCATGCAAATAGAATTTATTCTAAAGAACTTTTCTTAATAGTATTTTACTATATTTTGGGTCATGTCACTGACTTTTGTGGCTCAACATTTATTATAAAAACGAAATCCAACATTTTAACCAAGTTCAGACACCCAAAACTTCGATGTTCAGAGAGGCTACCTGATGGATTTTTTGTGCCCTTCCTCTTGATTTATAAGAAGTAAGAAGCTACAGACTTTGTACTCTAGCTTGCATTTTTCAAGCCACCAAAGATGGCAGATGTTTTTAAAGCTTCAGTTAGAACACATAGATTGAAGTTCTTTTTTTTTTTTTATTATTGCATTTGATGCACACAAATCCTTTAAGAAGAATTTTAGCAATTGTTCTATTACTGTACATCCCCTCTCCCCTTCAGATGAATTATTCATATGTTGTTGTCATAGCAATCCTTTCTCTCTGAAACATTTAATAACTAGTGTTGACTCCCAACTAGACAACGAATCAAGGTGTAACAGAAGCTTTATTAACTAATGTGCTTGTGGCAGAACATATTGTTGGTCTTCCATCTACACTTGCCTTGAGCTGTTGTCAGTCCAGTCCAGTGGTATTAGTGATGACAGCAAAGATGCCTGTAAGGAATGTCCTTTACATAAACTGGTTTCTTGGGTAGCATCCATCTCCTTTGCAGAGTGATGAGCGTCTACTTTTTCTCTACTCTTTCCAAAGCAGTGGCAGGCAGACACTGCTCTCTGCAGAGGACACCTCACTGTGACAGATGGGGATGTGGGATCTAGTGGACATTAAAAATCACATAAAGAATCAAGGCTTAAAAGGGAAAAGGGTGACAGTGGCATTTTCACTGTTTTAAGCCTGTGTCTACAATACTCACCTGTGCTGACTTACTTATTAACTGTGTCCCATAGTGCAGATCAAGTAGATGTTGATCTTATTTATCTATTTGCCCCAACCATTATCATGATTGGCATGACTGATATTTTGCATCTAAGCACTGTGTTGAAGAACATCACAATCTGTCCATCTACCATAATCTTGAGGGAAAATGTGAGTGCAACAAAGTATTCAGAGAATACGCAGATCTGAACTTTTCTACCATTTTTACAACAGTGCCAAAATAAACATCCCTTTTAATTTCAATTTTCCTAGCATAAAGATGTCTGTTTCCTCAGCAATCACAGATTGCTAGAAGGGTTGGAAGGGACCACAGTGGTCATCTGGTTGAACCTCCCTGCTCAAGCAGGGTCATCCTAGAGCACATTGCACGGGATTGTGTCCAGCTGGTTCTTGAATATCTCCAGTGAGAGAGACCACACCCTATCTGGGCAATCTGTTCCAGTGTTCTGTCACTTGCACAGTAATGAAGTCCTTCCTCATAGGTGGAACTTCCTATGCATCAGTTTAATCCCATTGCCACTTGTCCTATTGCTTGGCACCAACAAGAAGAGCCTGGCTGCATCCTCTTGTCACCCCACCTTCAGATACATAGAGACACCAATGAGATCCTCTCCCAGTCATCTCTTCTTGGGGCTGAGCAGGCCCAGCTTCCTCAGCCCTGTAAGAGAGATGCTCCAGTCCCTTGATCAACTTTGTAGCCCTCCACTGGACCCACTGCAGAAGCTTCATGTCTCTCTTGTACAGAGGAGCCCAAACAGTGGTGTCACCTCATCCAATTGAAGACCTAAATTTACATTAAAGAAGGCATTTTCCCTATTCTTTTTAGAATGTTGGAAAGCTGAGTTGGGTGGTGGCCATCTGCTGGGGGTGATGCTCAGCTGAAAGGTGGAACGGAGGAGAGAGGGAAAGCTGGAGTGACTTCCTCCTCACCTGCCTGGGTAGTCTGGAGCATCTTACTCTTCCTCACAGACTCCCTCTTCAGCCACTCAAGGTTTGGGAATGAGAAATACTGTTTTGGGGAGGAAAACCAAGCTGTGATATGTTGGCTTGGGTGTCCTCCTGCCCAAATCCATGTTTCAAAGTCATCAAGAATCTTGTGAACATAACCCCGACAAAAGACTGTTTCAGCAACTTCCTCTGTTTCTTCTTTCTTTTCTAGCCCTCCTCTTCCTCCTGTTTCTCCTCCATCCCTTCTCCTCTGCCTCTATACCTCCTCTTTCTCCCCTTGTAATCTCAGCTTCAGTGGTTCCTAAACCTCCAAGCCAAATCTCACTCTATACAAATGCAATTCGTTCTCTGAACATTTTTTTTTTTTAAATCAGCTATAAGATACTTCAAAACTGATTCTGAGTTCTCTCTATGAGCATTCTACAGTCATTCAGTCTATTATTCTCCTGACGTCATTGTTTATGGGAACCCTGGCATGCCATTCCTAAGCCTAAAAAGATGACACTGTCCAAAAGAAGACAGTTGTTTTAGTTTGGTTCAATTCACTGCAGTTAACTTTATAATCCCCATGAGTGCGCACATTGCAGTTTTGCATATATCCTGTATGAGTTTCCCCTTGGCAGAAACAATGGACACTGTTGGTTGTTAAGCAGTTGACATACTAGAACTCAGCCAGAGCTGTGTGTGAGTTGAGGATAAATGATCTATAGATTATGTCACATTCTTCTGCAGTGCTCTTAAAGGACAGTGAAAGGCCCAGCTCATGGTGTCAATTTTGGCCAAAATCCATCTGACACTTAGTAAAAGTCATGTTCTAAAAATTCTGGCCTGAAAGAGATAAATCAGTTAATGCATCAGTCTATGAAACAGAAGTGTAAATCACTAGAGCTTCTGATGATGGTTCTAATTCAGGAATAGCAGTCTATTTTCTTGGAAGAGAATTCATGGGAATAACAAAGGTTTGTATTTTAGGGCACCAGCTGCCTTCAAGCTTGAGCAAAGCATGTGAGATGAATGTCTTATTTTTGTCCAGCCTGCTGGGATGACAAAACCCTTGGCCAACAAGGATTTGCTTCCAGCGAGGGATATGGAGCCAGTTCTGCTATGCTGGCACAACTCCCATGAGACAAAGGATGTCATTCAGGGAAGTAGTGTCAGAAACCAACAGACAACATCGGTTTTTTCACTTCTACTTGCAGAAAGGGAGAAAAAGAATGACTTTGCCAATACAGATATTAGAAAAACTGCAGGGAAGACCAATTGTTATCCCAAGAAATTGCCATGTGGGCACAGCACCTTTTCAAATTTATCCTTTCACATTTTCTTTCGGCTGTCGTTACCTTATTTTACTACTTCACCCTGAATTTTGCCCATAGTTTTGACAGTGTCTACATATGATTTATTCTTTTCAGTCAGGAAAGGTCCAGCAAGCTTCTCCAGAGAAGGCTCTGCCCCTCTAAAACTTTTCTTTTGATTTTCTGTCCACATGGTGAGTGGTACATTCAGCATCATTTACTCATCCACAAGTTGGTGCATACATTTGATCTAACACGTGCTTTGTCTATTCAATGACCTGTTGAAAAGGTCTACTGAGTCCTTTCCAGCCCTCTGAGATATTTAATATAAAGCAGAATATGCATGGCTGGGTTTGGGAATATTTTGTGACACTAGTGCTCATTATACATGGCCTATGCCAAACACTGCCTTATTTTAATATTTTGTCATAAATCATCATTTGCTGTTATGCATCTATTTTACTTCATGAATGTGTAATGAATGGTCTCTGGGTTAGACTGAATTTGACTTCTGTAGCTCATTAATATCAAAAGAAGTGAGGTAAAAGGAGAACGATACTCAAAAATAATTCTTCTGGCTCAGAAAAGTATTGGAAAAGATGCAGAGGCTTAAAAAATTATTTTCTTAATTTAATAGTTATTTCAGAATTGTGATGCAACAATGTTCCATGCAAAATAGAATAAATAATATATTATGCAATATGTAACTGTGTGTCAATTTGAATAAATATTATTTTGTTTTTTTTAATCGTATAAAAATACATATCTTGCCCAGCAAAGTGTACTAGTATGTTCCCTTCACGAATTCACCTAGTCTACATAAACCATCTGTCATTACAAGAAGACAAGGTAAAGCGTTGTTGGACTAGGCTTTTTAGAAGAGTAAACCTTTTCCTTCCAGCCCTGTCCCCTAATTTCATTTTTTTTTTTACACCAGTATGATTCGTGCAATAAAGTGCCAGAATGGTTTTGCAATACAACTCTTGCTCCTGTCCCCGAGCATTCTAACATTGCATTCTAACCACTTGGTACACTGAGTGGTTATGAGATTTTTGTGATCCAGTGAATTAAAAAGCTATTTCTCCTGCTTTGAAGTAAGGTTTCCTTTTTCTTCTGTGGACCTTTCAATATCTTGTAGGATCACTATCATGGGAAACAACTACCAGTACTCACCTTTGCAGTCTGTCAGATGCAGTCCATCAATATCTTGGCCTTTGTTAAATCTCCCAGACAGTTGCAAAGCTGTAGGACGGAGATCAGAACTGAAGCCTGGAAAGAACTGAAGCCTGGAAACAAGACAGTCAATAGTTTCATATCCTTCTTTTTGTACTTGTAGAGATGTAAACACAGGTCCACATTAGAAAACAGCCCTTTTGTGGTGTGAAATGCTCTCACCTTCCAACACACACCTCAAAACATCTGTTATCTCATTTTTGTTTAGAGGAACCAACAAAGAATTAAAAATTCCTCCAAAAGAATGGGCTACTTACAAAAGCAGCACAGAGAAAAGCATCAGACTCAGTGCCTTTGTACTTCAAACAGACTCATGTTTTCCCAGCCTGAAGGAGAGACCTCCATCTGTAGCAACCCTTTACCTATGTGCCGTGGTTTGGGGTGGGGTTGAGTTGATTTTTGTCAGAGTAGCTGGTGTGGGACTATGTTTAGAATTTGGGCTGGAAACAGTGCTGATAACAAAGGGATATTGTAGTTCTTGCTGAGCAGGGCTTCCACACAGCCTCTTCTGCCTCAGCAAGAAGGCTGAGGATGCACAGGGAGTTGTACGAGGACACAGCCAGGACAGCTAACCCCAAGTGACCAAAGAGATATTTTGTAATGCATGGCATCACCTTCTGCATATAAAGCTGGGAAAAGAAGGAAGGTGGGGGTACAATTGGAGTGATGGAATTTTTATTCCTAAGTAATACTTCCTTCATTCCTGGGGGTGCCTGAACTCCTGTCTGCCCATGGGAAGCAGTGAATGAATTCCTTGGTTTGCTTTGCTTGCTTGTGTGACTTTTGCTTTACCTATTAAACTCTCTATCCCAACCCACAAGTATTCTCTTTTACTTTCGTATTTTCTTCCCCATCCTGGCAGGTGGAAGTGAGCAAACAACTGTGTGGGACTTAATTACCAAGTGGAATTAAATCATCCCACCATGGAACAGTCTGCAGAGAGATACTGCTGTTTTTGGAAACAAAGACGTCTGGTCCAAAATGGAGATGTTGTACACTGTTTTTCAGGATTTTTTTTTCTGAAAACTTACTAATCACTTGATAGAAAACACCATATCACTGCTTTTAGGGGAGACAGATGATAGGAACACCTTGATTTTGTTGCCATTTCACACATCCATTTGATATAGTTTAAAACTGCCATCTCTGGGACAGCCAGAACACAGCCTGCAAGAGCTGTGTGGACAATTATCAGCATTAGTGACTCTAATCCATGAAACTTTGCCATGAGCTCTCAAAAAGTTGTAGCAAGACAACATCTCTGGTTATATTGCCAGAGGGCTGTGGGTGTGCAGCCCTCAGCTTTCCTGTGCTTTTGGAGAACTCAGAAGCATGCTTGAGCCCCAGAAGAGGTTAGCAGCAGCAGAGGACAGCAGGAATGCCAAGCTGCTGCTGAGTGCTCTTGAGCCCAGGACAGCTCAGGTCTCGAGCTGTGATTGCCTCTTGGACCCACCTACATACCTGTCCTCCCACAGAGTTCAGATACAGACTTTCTTCCTATTTCTAGTAGAGAAAATGGCTGCAGGCAGAAATGTATTCATTAACATAAGCTTTAGTCCTCAAGTCCCTCCTGAACTGACTGTTCTTATGACTTCTGCCTGCAAGACCTCTTCTGTCCCTTCGCTCTTTCTCTTGCCTCAAAGAAAAGCTCAGTGTTTTATACTTCTGAGTTAATGAGTCAGCCTGCCTGACCTGACTGTCAGGATGAATCAATAGTTAGTTCTGCATCTCCATGCCACACCAACACTCTCTCTCAAGTGGATTTGGCATAATATTTTTCTGTATTAGTGCAGTGGAGATTCTCTCATACCTTAGAAGCATGAGTTGATCATTAATGCTGTTCCACTTAAGGTGGGTCTCATAGTCCAGCTTCAGTCTAGGTAAAAGATGAATTTTGTTTTTTTGTAATATGCTGTTAACAGCTACTGGTTGATGGGTAACTTTTTCTGTTCTTTTGAATAACTCTGTAAAGAGGATTCCAGACTTAAATCCTGCTTTCAAAACAGATTCCTAATTTAAATGCCACATATATTTATTAGCAAGCATATTTAAAATTAAAACTTAAATACTAGCAACTCACATTCATACCTGCATTTATTATAACTCATAAAAATATTTTTAATAAATAAACATTTATAGTGCTACAGTACATATGAACTGGTAAAGACAAATCTCTGAAACAGGTAATTCCAGAGTTATGTAGTCCTAGATCTGAATCTGCAAATCTTTTGAGTGAGTCAAAAAGCTATAGACTCTTAAGGAACTGCGGGGATAATATTTTCTGCATTTTTATTTGTTCAGTTACTTATATGTAGTGGCTAATTTATTCACAGCTGAGAAAATTTTGGCTGCTGAAAAATGGGATAGTTTATTATCACTCTTCCAATCTATAAATATAAATAAGGTGTAACAGGATGAGATCTGGTAGCTCTAAAATCATGACAAACATGATGATCAGAAACTATTAGTACAATTTGTTAACTATGGACAATACTTCCTTTGTTTACTGAATCAATTAGGTTCAAAACTAATTTCAATAAATGAATGTTTTGCCTAAGTAACCTGCTATTTACGGTGGTTTAATTTAACTAAAACAAACAACTTTATAAAGCTGGGGTTGCACTTTTAATTCATTTGCAAATTCCATCCAATTGCACCTTGAAAAGAAGCACAAATATGAGCATTATCATAAGAAGGTAAATAGTAAGTGTATCTATCACCATTTTTCTAAATTACTTTCTAACCACAATCCAACTGAACGTATATCAGGCTATACCCTGACTAAATGCATATAATATATTCACCTCACTAAATAAGTACTTTATTTAGCAGACAGGGTGTATTTAGGTGAAAATCAACACCCTCCCATGGTTACTAATCAGGAGGGCTCAATATTCCTTTAGGAAGGTGACTAATAAGTAAAAATGCAAACCAAGATTAAAATTGATTATTTAAAACTAATTTTCCTGTTTGCTGTTTTAAATGATGATTAAAATTGGTAATCCACAGTAGTCAACTCCTGCTTTCTATTAGAAACACAGCTTTAATTGTTTTTCTGTGGCAGAATACATCACAAATGAAGAAAAAATAACTTGTTGTGATAATCTGTCTGTGTGGTAATTTTGAAACACAAAGAATCCTCTTACTGTACTGGGGAAATTTTCCAGACTGGAAGTTAGTGGGTATGCATACCTTAGGATTGGCACCAGTCCAACATGATATCATTATGCCTTAGACTTCTAGTTAATTATATTATCCAACTTTAAGATCATTTACATGTATGTAATTCTTTAATTACCTAGAGATCTTTGTAACATTCATATGACATCCTGCAATATTATTCACATTTTTCTCATTACTATAGATGCTTACAAATACCACTGCATATGGAAAGCTGCCAACTTCACTTGAGCCACTGATTTTTTTCTGTCCATCATTCCATTTTCTTGGCACACATTTACAAAACAGAGGCATTTTAAAGGAGTAAATTATGGTAACCTGCATTGTACTGCTTGAAAGAAAAGCCTCTCTTCTCTCAGCTGTCCCCTGATCACTCCTGTAACATAATCTGTTCAGCAAACCTTCTCCTCTTCCCTCTTGCTCTTGTGAAGTGAAAGATAAGATAGCCAAAGTCTTGCCATTCAAGTACTGAAGTGACACCTGTGAGCATTTCTGAAGGCTGTAACCTCCTAAAGACCCACCTAACAACAATATTAGGGTTAACAGAAATTCAAAATTACTGTCAAAGTCTTGACAAGAGTCAAAATGGGATGAATGTTCCGTTCAGATTTCAGCTTCCTTTCTCACATTGTTCAATGGAGCCATGAAAGGGCTTTATCAGGCAGGGATTCTTCATATGGAAGACACTGCAAATGCAATGCATAAAAAGAGTACGTTCAACATACTCCAAAGAGGCAAAATCAACCCCACTGCAAGACAATCAGTACATCTCTGCAGCACATGGAGTGGAGGTTACATTAAATGAAGAAGGTGCAGTACCCTATGCACAGATCCACATCGTGCCCGCCCTTTTGCCCTGCCTTTTCCTGTTGGAATAGTGGGGCTTGGATGCAAAAATTTTGTTATGTGGAACCTTTTATTTCTCTGTCCAAAACTCACACATGGGTCCACAGAGACCTCAGTACCATTGCATTCAGGTGCTGTAGAACTGACTCCTACCTGCTACTACTCCATGGCCATTCCTCTTTTTCCCAGTATCTAGCCAGCCTTGGAGAGAGACTGCATCTTGGCTTTTCTTGAACAGAACAGAGTAAAAGAGAATGCTTTAATGCTGGGGAAAAGATCACAATATCAAAGTGTCCCAGTATTTTTCCCATTGCTCCCAGCAAATGATGAGGAGTCTTTCACCAACCACTGAAAGAAATTACTGAAGTAATATCAGGGTGTTTGTCATGAGCTCCCATTCCATCTGTACCCAATCTGTACTTAAACTGTCCCTTCATTACATCAATCCCCCTTCTACATCAATGCACATCTCCTACTTTGTAGAAGACAGTCCTCTTAAAAAAGGACGCATGTATAATTCACTGAAGCAAAAAGAGGAAATTACACCCTGGATACTAGCTGCTTTAAATTTTCAGGAAAAAAGTTATTAACATTTAAGTAGTCTTGCCCTCTAGGCCATTCACAACTGCACTTTAAAGCCAAGTAAACAAGAGGCTCCTCCACAAATTGCATCTGAATGCAAGGAAAGAAGGGTATGTGATCTCTACAGCTCTGTGCTGGTAATATTTAATTTTTAGTTATGGAAAGAGGCATTTTTGTCCACATATAGTTAAAGCTCAGTCTGGATCATAAATTAAAAGGCACCCCCAAGTGTCCTTTGAAATTCTATTCAGATGGATCTAATAAAAATAGTAATGGCTTTTGCGATTATCTGTCTTGGTGCATAAGAAACACAAATGTTACTGAATGTCCTGTATGTGTCTCACCATATCTAAGAAAGTATTCAGAATAGGAGCTATTTTATGCAAAACTAGCTCATCCCCAGAAAATTCATCATGAAAAAGACCAAAGCTTTATAATTTCAATTTTCCTGATAAAAGAAAATGTAATATCTGGAGGTACTATTCTACAGTTTGTAGAGACTATATTTTCCTCAGAAAAAAAAAAAAACTGACATAGATACAAGCTGCTAATAAGAACTGGGATAACAATGCAATGGGAGATTGTCACAATCATTTCTGGAATCCTATTGCCTATTGTGTCATGGAAAAGGGATCGCTTCAAATTTGGTAACTCTCACAGAGGTCTATGAAGACAAATACTGAGGGTGGGGGGTGTAAATATCCCAATCCTACTGTCACCTGAAAGAGCTTGGTTATGTTGTACATAACAGAAGTTAAAAGCTAATAATAAGCCAGATCATCTATCCCATCCGACAGTTCATATGTAAAATATTTGTTCCTGTTCGCACTGACATAAAATCTAAGAGTCAGTGAAGAATACACTTTCCAGAGAAAAATGACAATTCAAATACCTCCACAGCCAGATAAGTTGTTAGAACCCTGTTGCCTGCTCTGACACTTTGCAGGATGGCATTATCCCTGATGCTGCAGTAGCACAAGGAGGCCACCCCAGTGAAAAGCAACACAGCAAAACAAAGAGAAGATCATATTTCAGTCTGTTCCATTCCCTGAACAGCAACTGCACATTCACAAGGAAGGCAGCAGAACCACACAGCCAGGGAGCACGAGGAGCAGTGACAGCCTCAAATAGATCAGCCTAAGTGGCCACTGAGCAGGTCTCTGTCTCACAAAACTGTGTGTGTGTTGTGCAAGGGAGACCTTTATCTTTTCAAAGCAAAGAGCTGTTAATTAACTGGGCAAGTACTGGCACCTGGATTAAGTGAGAGAACTGGTACCTCTCAGGAAATTATATTTAGTTCAGTTAAGAGAGAAATCATGGAGAGGAAGATTAAATCTGTGTGTACCTCCTGGAGGACCTCAGATGGACTGTAAAAGCCAGCATCCACAAGGAATTTTCTCCACAGCATACAACCCCAGGTGTTAAATAGACACAAGACCAGGATTCCTACCTGTGAAAAAGCTGCTGCAAGTCGGTTGAGCTGAGGAGAGACCCTCCTGACTGAGTCTCTGGTAAGGCAAATGACACACAGATCCTCTTTTCCTGCCTTTTAAAACTGCGCTGTTTACCTTGCAGTCACAGCATTTTCCTTTTACCTTGCCTGAGTCATTCATGATCTCAGGGCTCCAGCACAGCAAGGTATTTCTCACCCAAAGGCATGGCCAAGAGCTGAACTGTGACACAAAACACCCACATGAGCATCCCTGCTTCCAGCCTCTTCCCTGGAGAGAGCAAAGGGCAGCAGAGCAGCTGCTGCTGCAATCCTGATGCCAGAGCGTGTGCATTTGAGTATTTTTCACATCCTTAATGCACAGTATCTTTTTCAAATAGTAGAATCCCTTATCTTCTGTGTTCATAAGCACATACAGTTTTCTGGAAATGGAATAAAAATCTCTAAGTACCTCAGAGAGAAAAAAAAACCTCAGCAATTGATCTTCTGTGACATTTATCTACACAACTAAAGATCAGCCACCATATACTAAACATAACATACATTGTAGATGTATTTTACCCTCCGATATTCTTGAGGAATAAAGTGCTTCTTAGGACAGGTGTGAGAAATGAAAAGTGTTTGGATTGTGTAGGGAAAGATGGTTCTGAATAACATTAAATTTTAATAACTTGTGAGTTTTGTCATCAGCAGAGCAGCAGTAGATGTGAGAAAGTAGGAGTAAAAACCACATGGACATCTTTTTGCACATATCACTCCTGTTTACTTTAATTTTTTCTTCCACCAATCTTTTTGAAGGATACTTCTGACTCCAAGTCTTCTGCTGTTGTGAGTCACATTGTGTTGATCACCTGCCAGCATCCAGGAGATCTCTAGGCAAGTGACATATGCAATCTGGGAATAAGATCTGTTTGAAAGGAAAAGCCAGCTCTCCCTTTTTTTTCTTCCAGCAAAGCAAGCAGAAGTAGTTATGATTTCTCCATGGCAGAGCTACCTAATTAAAAACACATATCCCTTTTTTCACTGCTTAATAATAAAGAAATACAGTACTGGTCTACCTCCTAGTAGAAATTCAAACAAAAATAGGTTTGGTTATTGATTGTTCTTGTATAACCAGTTACTGCAATTATCTTCTCTCACCCGTGAATCTGAAGAGAAAAACAGGTGTCAATGATACACTACTGATACAGGAAATCTACACAACATGGGATGTGATGTTCAGTTCCCACAGCTGGAGTTCACTTCACTAATTGTGTGCTGAAGATCAGAGCAAACTGGCAATTGTTTAAACACATCTTGTTCAGCTGGTCAATTATTCACAGGAACAGCAAGCAGGAAAATGGTTTCTGTTAGTGTGAAGTGTGCATAGACATCTATCATTGGCTTGCAGTGAGACCTGTGGCTATTTTTCCCTCCTCTGTGCCCCTGGTTTTCCTGCCACTCCTGGCTCTTTGCTAGGCCAGTTTCACATGGTCTGAGCATCCTCCTGTTGCTGTGAGTTGTGGAGCATGAGACCCTTGACCTCAGCTGAGTCCTCAAGGTTCTGCTGTTCACAGTTAAGGAATAGCTGCATTCTCTTCCCTGCTGTGAGCTACAATATCCTCCTTCCCCTTGTAAGAAGGATGGAGCTCCAGGTAGGTTAAATAATCTCCACCCTGCCACTGCCTGTCTGCACAGCTCGGGGCAGCCCACTGAAAGTTTGGCCCAAGGCAGCAGAAGATGAGAGCATCTCAGCATCTTTATGTATTCAGTAATTCTTGAAAATCAGAGCAGGAGCAGTAGCTTATCTTTCATCTCATGGCCCACCTAACTCTCTTTTAAATAACAGACATTGTAGGCTGCATTGCTTGGCACATCTTTTGTAAGTTCATTAGTGTTACAGTGTTCAGCTTCTGCAGTGTAGACAACCAGAGACAAAGCAGCTTGTAAAATTTTTTTGAAGATCTGTTTTGACACAAAAAAAATCCTATTAATTCACAGTGATAATTTATTGCAGTTTCACACCTCAGCAGGAGGTCCTGTCATTGATAGGGCTGAAATCTCACTTTTGTTTGTTTGAAGGTTTTGCAAAGCTCTTTACCTTTAAATTTTATTATTTAGGGAATACTGTTAGCACAAAAGATCCTTAATACAGTAGAACACAAGGTCTCTGGCACCTAAATTCCTGTGATCTACTTCAAATACAGTACATGTAACATCAGTTTAGATGCAACTGTGTGCAAAGGTGTCAGTTATGTGGGAAACACGATGCACAGGTTTTCATGAAAAGATAAAAAAGACTTTAACTCTCAGAAGACCTCCACTGATTTTCCTTCCTTTGAAATCATGCAATGATCATAACTCGCAGATCTGTTTTTACACTAAAGCATTACTGAAAGCTGGTGGTGTAGTATATTTTTTGCAACAATGCACTGAGGCCAAAGAAATCTGTACTGAGGCAACAAATTTTATATTTAAGCATACTATGATTACAAAACCAAATTAAAAAGATTCCTTATCCTACAAGCATACTAGATTCAAGACTTTGAGAGGAAAAAAAAAGTCCTGGAGGTTTAATTGCATTTGTTGACTTGAAAGAATGATTTCATTATAGCAACAAATGGAAGCTGCTGTTCTGACCCCACTCTTCCACAAATCTCTTTTCTTCTCTACTGTCTCCAGATCTGTAATAGTTATTGTGCATGATAGCTCCTCTTGTTAGAGGTTAGAATTTGGGGGTATGCATGTGCTACTTCTGTTCATGAGACTTTTTTTCATATCACACCACAGTTATTACTGACTATTAATTGTGTATGTGCATCACACATTTAACCCTTAAAGACAACGTCTAGGCATTAAAAGATAATATGTACTATTTCTTATGATATATATATCATAATATATTTTATACAGTATCATCACAACCAATGGGAAACCTGGAAAACTGTCACATCCTGCAGAACACAGCACAAAAAGGGAAAATCTGGGACAGAGAAACTGAATCAGAAAAAAATATACTCTTAAGTGGCCTGATATTATATGAATAGCAATATTAAATTAAAATTTGGAAAGCTGAAATCCCTTCACAAGAGCGAGAAATAAATATGGCAAATCACTTTTGCCAACATATTGTTACTTGCTATTAAGTGGGAAAACTAGACATCAGAATACCAATGGCTTCACCTCTCCGATACACTCTTGAGAAATTTTTTTTGTTTGCATTTAGATAAAAATGAGATTTTTTTGTGGAAAAGGCTGCATTGTGCTCAATGTTTCGGTGCAGATTTTCCTGGATTTCATATGAAGTAGGAGGTTATTAGGAATTAAGTTGCTGTGAGCTCCAAAGGTCACATATATTTAAATACTTCATTCAAACTAATGATGGGAATTGCTACAGACAAATATATTTTAAAAAGAAAAAATACCCAAACCAAACTCCTCCACCTTTCCCTGCCTTAGAAACAATAATTTTCACTTTATGTTGAGTAATGGTGCATCTTCAGTGTTTGTGCATGAGAAGTACTGTTTGTTTATTTACTTGCATGGACACCTGCAACCAACTTATTTTCATTAGAGTAACAGAGGTGCAATGTAATTCTATTAAAGCAATTTAAGTAACTATAGCTTCCCATTGCTGTAATGTCCACCCTCCAAATAAAAAATCTACTTGCCTGTAGATTTTTATCTGTTCTTTAATGTTAAAAGGCAGAAACATATATACTGAAGAAACATAAGCTGTAAGACTAAATACTTTAGAAAGAGTCAGTTTTATCATATATCTAGCAATTATTTTGCTGATCATCAGTACACAGTTGCATGAATGCACAAAGATTTAATTTTGTTCTTGCAAGCAGTAGGAAGTTGGTGTGTAAATGAGAATTGCAAAGCATTACTACACAACAGAAAATGTATCAGTTAGGCTATTTCAACTCAACCTGAAGATTGTTCTGCAAACCAACATAATTTACCTCATATAGCTGGACTTTTGACCCTTTTGTGACAATAATTAGGCTGAATACAATACTGTAGGCAAGGAAAGGAAGGATACCTGGGATATCACTTTTTATTGGTCTTACTGCATTAATCTGTGTCAATATAATATTTTATATATCTGTTCACTTTTTTAAAAAAATGGACTGTCTGAAAAGTAGTAAGCTCTAGGGTAGCTACATTATACACAGTATTTTGAACAAGACCTAGTAAAATATTATTTTTCTTAGCAGCGATCCAAGAAGACACTGAATCTTATTCTTGGCTGTCTGGCATGGAAACAATCCTAATTTGAACTTTTAACACATTTACTGTAGTCCTTTGCTTTGTTGTTTTAGAGCCATCTACCCAGGAAGACAAATGACCTGTTTACCTGGAACCAGATGTTTGACCAAGAGAATAGTATGGCACCAGACCTTTATAATAAAATTTGGATGAAGAAAAACCTAATTCTTAAGTACCATATTTTCACGACCATAAGGTGCACTGGACTATAAGGCACAGTATCAGTTAGCGGTAAATTTTCAAGCTATTTTCATATATAAAGCACACAGGATTATAAGGCACATTTGTTTTGCAATGTTGATCCGCGCAACTTTGGCAACTTTTAGCGTAAAATCGGGAAGGACGGACCCAAGGGACGTGTGCGTGCCTGCTCGCGGTCATTCAATTGCGAGCTTCATGTTTGTTGCTGTGAAATGTGAAACAGAAATTGTTTTGAGATGCCTTCAATCTCAAGGTTCATGTATAAGGTGCACCGGATTATAAGGCGCACTGCTGGTTTTTGACCAAATTTTAGGATTTTCAGTGCCCTTTATAGTCCAAAAAACATGTCAGATGCACACCCCAGGAGTTGGGACCAGTCCTAAGAGAGATCAGAGATTACTCTTCTGATCTTGTACCATTTTAATAGAGTAATAATTTACTCCTGATATGTATTTTCTGCCTCTCTGCTAATTGCTATAATCAGTTTCTCACTCTCTAATCCTTAATTTTCTTAATAACTTCTTGTGAGAAATTTTGCCTTGTCCTAATGCCATCTTTTTCACCAGCACAATTTAGTTTAAATTATTAGATTTAATCACATATTACTCACATTACACAGATATGATATGATATGGATATGATTGGATATGATTTACAAGGATCCCTATCGAATCTAAAAACCTTACAAAATCAAAAATGGGGCAGTGATTTTTATAAGTGATAACAATTAAGGCCACAGGCAGCATTTACTTGGCATGGAAGAGCAATAGGCATCAACTGGCATTAAACCTCCTGATGCCTTGAGCTTCTGACCCTGTGCATTTTGACTGGCTGCCCATTTTGGTGCTTGTACTATGATTAATGAGATTGTTAAATAGTGGGAGACAATGCAAAGGTGATGAATTTTGAGAATTTCAGACTTCAGAAAAAATCTTTGAAATTTAACTGACAACTTGATCTTCTGGGAGGAAAAAAGTAAGCAGAAACTGTCAGGTTAAGACATGACTTGCACAATTCATTTGCTTTGTGACCTCCTTGAGGTTCATCACAAAAATCACAAGAAGACAGTTTTCACAAAATTCTGCTGCTCATAGTCAATGGTTTTAAAGGTTTAGCTTTCCTGCTGAAAGAATGGTCAATAGGTGCAATGAGAAAATCAAACTGGAAAAAAGTTTATGATCTTAGCTGTTAAACCCAAAGACTTTTTTACCACTTTATTTCCTCTCAGAACACAAAATAATAGTGAAAACAATATTTTTGCAAGCATCTTCAAAGGACTGAGCTTGTTAACTTCTTAATATTTGTTGTGTAATTGAAGAACAATCTTCATTCTTTCTATCAAGATTTGCATCTTAAAAACAGCATCTAGATTTTTAAAAGGAGTTATGAAGACCAGGTCTAGAATAATTTATGATGTTTTAATGTTTCCTTTCAAAATAACATCAATCATTACATCAATACTGAACTATTAAGTGTAATATGTTTTGTCTGGTACTTTCATCTTCTATCGTGCTATCATGCTAACGTGTTAATACAAAGGAATCCCAGAGACTCACAGTAGCATTTTATCTCAGCAGAAATTCCTGCCAAGAGCGGAAAAGCAAAACATAGAATAACATTTGTAATGGGCATGCCTGAACTTTTATTTGATTTTACTGTTTCTATGTTTTAGGGCAAATATAGCTCTTACAGAAATTCTGTGCACAAAGCCTCTCTTGTCTGGTGAGAATGCCTCACCAGTCTTGAACAATTCTGTATAAAGAGCACCTGATCACCTTCTTTGAAGTGCTAAGTCTAATCTGAGGTGTACCTTTTGCTCACTTTCTGGTTGTCTTTGATGTGTCACAACAGACCAGCAGGTATCACTAAAACACAAAACATCACAAATTATATTTGCAGTTCTGCTTCCTGGAATTGAAGATCCCACAGTGAGATGAAATTTCTATTCTAAATTAGCACGCACTCATCATAGCACTGTAATCTGATATTAAATACACATAATCTACATATTTTATCTTGGTTTTTTTACAGCAACTTGCACACTAAGAGCAAAGCCCTTATCTCTCAGATGGACAGATTAAGAGAAATGAGGGCAAGCTCTGCAAATATATCATTACATCAGTAACAGGAGGGAAATCAGTTGGAGTCAGTGAAATAAAAAAAAATAATCTTTAGTTAATCATTTCACAGGATTTATGATTTACAACTATTTTCTTTGAATTTTCCTGTCCTTGAAGATCTCAGTTTTTCGCAGGCCAGAGAGAAAAGAGCGCTCTTCTCTACACTATTTTCAACAGAGGCAACTGATCCCAGAATCGCAGAACCAACCAGGCTGGAACAGGCCTGAGATCATTGAGAACAGCCTATGAGCAGACACCATCATCTTTACTAGACCATGGCACTGGGTGACACATCCAGTCTTTCCTTAAATAACTCCAGGGTCTCAACAACCTCCCCAGACAGCCCATTCCAATGTGTAATCATCCTTTCTGTGGAGAAATTCTCTCTAATATCCAACTTAAACCTGCCTGGCACTGCTCCTCTCATCCTGTTGTTGTTTGCCTGGGATTAAAGAAAGATCCCCACCTGGCTACACCCTCTTTTCAGGCGACCGTACAGAGAGATAAGGTCTCCTCTGAGTCTTCTTCAACTCCCTCAGCTGCTCCTCATCAGACTTTGGCTCCAGACCATTCCCTTTGTTGCCGTTCTGTGGACAGGTTGTGAACCTCAATGTCCTTCCTGAGTTGAGCGGCCCAGAACTGGAGACAGAACTCAAGAGGAGACCTCACCAGTTCTGGGTCTAAGGAGCTACTCCCATTATATTCTCATGAAATTGCCATCTCAGTTTCCAATCCAAATAATTTTAGACAAGTTCAGATACATTAGCTTAGATATGCTAAACCATATGAAATGGGTTTTTTAAGCTTCAGATAGGAAGGACTAAGACCTCCTTAAAATACAAATTTAAAAATTGATAAAACTGTCACAGTTCATCTTCCCAAAACTATCATTTTCTCTTCTACTTAGAAAACTGCCAGCATTTTATGATAGGCTATTCAAAAGACAAGACTTTTTTCCTATTTCCCAGACATTAGATATTCCATCACATTAATTAAGCACATGAAGAGTGCAAAAAATATTCTTTGTTGGCAACGTCCTTCCCTTCCTCCTGCAAGCTCTGCTGAGGGACTGTCCATGTTTGCCTGTGCAGCTGTCTCAATTCATTCCTATAAACATGGATTTCTCAACTGACTATAGCAAAAGCAGAGCTGAGTTTGGGGTGCAGGTAAACAATAAATGTTTGGTTTATTATATTTGGACTGGGGGTATATGCACAAAGATTACCCCACCTCTATTCCTCTAAGATATGTCATATATGGTTCTGTACAAAGATTTTTGATTTCAAGAGCAAGAAGAAAAAGGAAAATAGTATTCCTTGAGCTTTTCAATATTTACATCAAAACCAAACAGGCTATGAAGAGAAATTGTGTTTGTGTACATGACTCTAAACTTCTTTGAAGTGTTTCTAGCAAACCCTTGTGAAAGAGATCAATATTAAGCAGCAAAGATGGAATTTTCACTTCTATTAACACTTCAAGCTGATAAGCCATTTGGAGAAAAAGTATGTCTAAAATTCTGTTCAAGTTAAGTAGCCCTCCCCTCCAGCTTTGTAGGGTTCACGTGCCAGTTGAGCTTACTCCAAATCAGCAAACACAGTCCAAACCTAGAAAATTCTCTTATCAGCCTACTCTAGATTCCTAGGAATTTGTATTCCGAAAGTTGGATTTTTCAGTATTGCTTCATACATATTCCCACAAAAAGCATGATTCAGGATTAGGGATTTCATTCAAGAACTTATTAAAAAAAATTTTTCCTCCACCCCCTGGTTAATGTCTCCATGTTTTAGAAACTTCCAGAACCCAAAGTAGCAAAGAGCTTTCATGTTTGCTTATTGCTAAAAAAATCTAGTTTGTGAGACCCTGGCATGCTTTTGCTATTTTTGCTTACTCTTGCTGTTTAATGAGCAAAACAAAACTCCACCCAGACACCTGGCAGAACTTCTCCATTTATTCCAGATTACAACATTTTTGTTTCTCTCTTTGGTCAGGGTTTTTTGAAAGACATGAGGACTTGCTGAACTTTACTCTTTAATAAATCAATTTCTAAACAAACAGGAAGTATTTCACCCTTTTCCCATCCTGCTGTGGAAGAGCAGCCTTAATCCTTGCTGCTTGTGTGACTTACTACTGTTCCTATCACAGACAAGTTCTTTAATGAAAAATATTGCATTTGTTTAACATCTTACAAAAAACCAAAAGCAGACTGGACTGCAAGCAGACTGGTTTTTCTGTCATGAATTTCCACCCCAAAGACACACAAACAGAAATAACAGCTCTTTTTAAAATTCCAGTCCCTAGGATTTGGAGTAAAACAAACAGAACAAAACATCCTTCTTCAGTTTTCACAAGAAAAATTGAAACTAAATTGGTGATATTTCAAAAATTGAAACTTTTCTGGTTTTCCAGCCAGAGTGAATTGTTTTTTCTGGCATGAGTTCAGTGCTGATCTATTTGCCTCTCTCCCAGGAGAAGCAGGCTGGTTGTCTGTGGTACATATTCCTTGTCTTTGGTAGTACTTCCTGTTTGGACTACTGCTTCTAAGATAAACTGTACTGTCCCATCTGCCTTCTGCACTAATTCAAGTATTTTAATTAGAAAATTATTTAAACCAGCTTTTAAAGATAGTCAGTCCACCAAAACACTGAAAATCACTCCTATCACAAAAAGTCAAAAGGCATTTTAGGAATTTAGTAAAAGCAATCAAGATGCCTAGTTTTAAACTCTTAAGTCAGCACCGAATTTTTCCTGCAAATAATTAGGAACTGTATACATACCTTTTCCAAGGATAAACAGCAGTAACATTATAAAATTTGGTATATATTTTCTGTCTGAGAAACTGGATTTAAATTCTATCTTAGACAATTTGGTGGTCTTTCTAGTCCACAAAATGAGTTCTGAATAAGTAAAGCTGTTTAATGGCACTGTCATTGCTATTTAGTAAAAGTATTCTTTCACTTCTGAGTCACGTAATTGACTGTTTATGTTTAATATTGACTGCATTAATTTTCCTAGTACTCATTGTGAAAGTGGATGTAGATAAGTCCATGGAGAAATCAAGCACCTAATGTTTCATAGAAGTACCCATTTGAGTAGTCCAGAAGCTTTATAATAAATCTTGGGGGTTTGGCATAAGACAACAAATGCCCAGGGCACTTCCTCCCACCACCCTCCTCTATGTTTGTGTGTGAAGATGTGGATGCAAACCTGAATGTCCTCTAAACAATTCCATAAGACAAATCCCACCATGCTGTCCATCTCAACAGGAACAGAGACAGAAGTCTTATGGAGTCCTAAACATCTTGGTCCTTTCCAGTGCAATAGCTTCAGACATATTTAAGGGTATTTAAAGCTGAATGAGAGCTGAAATCCTTCTCCAGAGCCAGCTACAGGGAAGCTGTGTCAACTCTCAGTAGAAACATGAGGTGTGAGTTGGTTTCCCAGATGATGCAATTGTGCTGAGCCTGCAGAGACCAATTAACTTAGAAGATTTCATGGTGAGACATTGATTTACACTGTTCCACGAAGAATGATTTAGGACAAGGTTTTTATTTGAGAGTGAAAACAAATTGGAAAATGTATGACAAAGTTTAAAAGTTAGAAGATATAATCAGTCTGGTGAGTTTACCATTACTCTAGAGAGAACCACATTTGCTAAATTACAAATAATAAGGAAAATAATAAGGAAAATAATTTTCTCCTAAGAATATTAATTCAGAAGTATATCCAGAGGCTGATCTGACCTTTAAATAAAGCTAGATATCCCTGGATGGATGGCACACAGTATTTTAGTACATCTTGTTTGAACCATAAAGAAATACTTCCTTCAGAAAGTAAGCAGTTGGTCTGACTGTGTTTGAAAGCACCATCAAATACAAGGTCTGTAAGGTAGGCAATCACTAGTCAATGAGTACCAAACACGAGTATTAACTGCATGCACTGACCCACCTTTCCCAACCTGTCATCCTCCCCTGCAGTCAGTCACAAATAATCATATGACAGAAGCATGGTATCACGCCATGTCTGTTCTAATAAATGACCTTTTAAATTATAGGGTAATTTTTTTGCTTCCCTTCCAAATAATCTAACACCAGAGATCCACTTCAGACCAAGGAATTTTGTGTGCAGCAAGAATCAAGCATGCTCCCTAATCCTTTTCATACCCCTTTCCCTAAAAATGGATCTACACACTGAGTATTAGTAATTGCCAGTTACATTTAAGCTCTGTTTGAGATAATTTGCATTTGAAGGGTCAGAACTTTCCACTGTGCAGAGGAGATGCATCATATTCCCAGGGTTGAACAAGGTTAATTCACCTTAGGCAGTAGATGGATATGGAAAGAGGTGGTTCCTCTCTCACTTTTATTTCCTCCACTTACTCGAGATTTTCTAATTTCCATCCCTACAATCATGGGGAGATTGGTCTGATTTCATGCTGGCCATGTGGAAGGAGGAGTGGGCCTTCTATCTGTCATATGATGTTTTCATATAAGTCAGGAAGAGTATGGGTGGGAGTGAGGCATATCATCAAGAGATATTGACATTTATGATCAACACTGAAAAATGCACTGAATGTGAATAAGATTTGGAGTTTCTTTAAACCTTACCAGGCCTCTGTCTTAATTAGCAGAGAGAATACATCATGATTTCACATGTAGATTCCATTTTATTCACTCACAAAAAAATTCTTTTTCAAGAAAATACTTTGGGGTGATATTTAAAATGTACATGTATATATATTTAAGCAGATGCCAAATGCATTTATGAGAACTTTAAAAAGTCTAAAGTCTTGAATGTCTTCTGACTCAATAGGAATTAGAGAGTCAGAAATTTAAAAAAAAAATCTCCCTGTATGACGCTTCTCACATTTAAGAGCATAAAAATTAGAAATAAGGCAAAATATTTTCTGTAGCATAAAAAAAAATAATCACTGAGAGGTCACAAATAAACACTTACTGGCTATGGTAATGGCTCAGTAAAAACTCCATCACCGTTTGAACCATCATGTTCCCCTTTCCATGAGCTTATCTTGTTTGATAAGCTCTGGCATGTGTCATTGTTTTGTATGCTATGTATCCGTCAGTGTGAGGAAGAGCGACCTGCTCACTTATCCTGATTAGTATGCTCATTGAATAGCTAAAATCAGTGAGTTTAGAGTGTTTCTCTTATTAAGTGGGGAAAGAAAATGTGCCTGAGCAATGCAGAATGAGAGGCCATTTCCCTTGCATGTCCGTGACCTCTCTGAGCAAACACAAACTCACAGCCTGCTGGAAAAAGGGAAGAATGAAAGGGAAGAATTAATCAAGGAGCCTTGCACTAATTGTGAAAATTTTCTTAGTGTGAAAGGACAATGACAACTAGCTGTTTCATGCAATTTGCTGCCTGCCTTAGATGAAAACAAAAAATAGAATACAAAATTCAGGGGAAATGAGAGACTTTGACACGAAAAGAAACTTTAAAACATTTTTCCCTTATGAAAAAAAGGAAAATCTTTCTTTTTGGTTTAATCACAACCAAATGCACTTGGTGGCATTATCTTTTTATTTGGCAGGTGAACTAAGAAATCAATTATTATTCTATATATTGTAAAGTACACTACATTGCTGAACCATTCTGAATACCTTTTAAGTTATGATCCTTATTTCCTGAGGTAGATTTACAGAAATGAAGGGTTGTATTTCTCCAAGTCAATAAAATCCCAGGGGAAGAAGGAATGCTTCATGTGACAGAAATTCCCAGATTGAAATCCCTAGACCTTTCCATTAATTTATCAACCAAGCAGAATTTTTGAGGTATCTAAATTGGAAATGAGATGTGTATCATAATGGTCTGTTTCCACTGTAAGCAAATGAATAAATAAATAAATCAATCACACTACTCTTGTGGACAAAATGCAAAGTTACTTGCATGTTTCTATTCAAGCTCCAAACATGTGCAAATCGTGATGTGAACATGAGAAAAGAAGGCTGATAAAAAATTTGTCATATACCCATGATTCAGAGTGCAAGAAAACAAATCCTTTTGCTCATAGGATGGAAAGCAATAAAGATCATTAAAAGGATAAAACACTTTAACAAACAAATCACAGACTTTAGAACCCTCTACACTACTTGGCTGAAAATGTAGAGAATATTACTCAGCAGATGTAGAATGCTGCATGCCACACACATTGATAAAGCAGTGTAACTCATTATTATCATGGGTCGTTCAGGTCAGAACAACTTGTTGTTTTTAGATTTTCATGATAATACTAGAATCAAAACCCTGAGTTTACAAGATGTGCGTGACGAGCTAACCCGAAAAAAAAGATTGCAGGTAGCAAGAAATCATGTCCCATTTACATCTCCATAACTCATAAAAAATGTCATCTACTTTTACACAAGTTGTTATTTCAAAATACTTCTTTAAATTTTTTTTTTAATTATAATTTTTTAGTGCTGGATTTCCAGAAACATAATCTTTTATACTGCAGCTGATCAAATGTAAGTATGTTTCTGTAACTAGCATGCTTGGAATCTGCTAACAAAAATGACCTCCGAACCCCACTTATGAAAACTGGACAAGCAAGACTGCTCCACACCAACACAGAGCATGTTCAGTTAATGCTTACATTATAAGGTTTATGCTAACAACATAAACTGAAATTAAACCTTTTCACTACCCATCTGCATCTGAACAGTCATAAATTGAAATAAATGTAGAAGGGATGCACTCAATTTCAGCTTGAGTCCCTGGCCTGATTATGTTATGCATGTCAATATACATTCTTTTAATCAAAAGTGGTTCACTGAACACTTGTGGTAAGAAAAAGGCAGATTATTGTCCTCTTACTGCAAGCCAAGATACTGCTAGGGAAAAAAATAGAAAGTAAATTAACATGGGAAAAATCAATGAAAGACAAAGCTGTTGTGTTATGCTATCATAGTGTTCTCCTATGCTGAGGACACAAGCAGAAAACAAAAAATGTAATTATTTTTCTTTTGATGACCAACTGTGGAGCTTAAAAACACACAAAAATGCATAGCACCTCTGAGGAAAACTAAATACTACACTTAACCACATGTCAAAAATCATCACAAACAACAGGAAGGCACCTGCTGGAAAACTGCAGCTTGAGAGTTGAAGAGTAGCATTGAGCCCAAGGCTTTCTACCACCCTCAGTTCCCTCAATTTCACATGTGCCTGATGTGGTTTCTGCACAGCACAGACAGCTTTGTGTTTTGGTTTGGGTTTATTTTTTGCTTTCTTTCTTCTCAATTCTTTTCAGCTTCCTTGTCCCTTTCTACCTCATTCCTAATCAGTCTGCTGCAGTGACACCCACTGAAGTGATCACATAGTGGCCATTGGCACACACAGCACATAAATGGGTTCCACAAGGGAATGTTTTCATCAATATGATTCGGTAGTGAATTATTACCACACAAAGACTGAGTTTGCAAAGCTAAAAAGAGCTGAAGATTGTGTTCAAGAGCTTTAATTACATTTCTGGAGCTTTTCACTCAGGGTAATTCTTGGGGGAGAAGACATGATGGACTGGAAGAGCCCCTGATCATTGCCACAGAAACTAAATCAGGAGGGGGAAAATATCTACAGTTGGTTTATGTTATCCCTTTTCCCTCTCAGAGTCAGGAAAAGGATTACACGGGATTTATGTTTCAGAGGGAATAAAACATTCTCTGGTGTGCTAGCAAGCATTTGTTGCATTGCACAGATGAGAGTTAGATAATCGCAGCTATCCTCACTATAAATGGATGCACATGGTAGAGAGACTCTTATTTTAGCCGATTTTGAAGATTTGATCAATTCTGGACCTGGGAATAGAAGGAGGACCTGAGAGACTACCAGCCAGTCAGCCTCACCTTCAGTGCTGGAAAGGTGATGTCAAGCATCATCACCAAACTCATAGAAGAAAAGGTCACAGGAGTAGTCAGCATGAATTCACCAAGGAGAAGTCATTCTTGGCCAATCTGACAGCCTTCTGTGATGGCATGGCAGGATGGGCCCATGGGGGAAGAGCAGTGGATATAGTCTGACTTAAGCTGGATGCTGTCTCCCATGGCAACCTCAAAAATAAGCTCAGAAAACGTGTGTTGGATGAATGGACAGTGAGATGGATCAAGAACTGGCTGAATGGCAGAGCTCAGAGGGTTGTGAATGAGTGGAGCAGACTCCAGTTGGAGCCCTGTAGTCAGTGGCATTCCCCAGGGATCAATACTGTCCGGTCTTATTCAAGGTATTTATCAGCAACCTGGATGAAGGGATAGGAAGCATCCTTAGCCAGTTTGCTGATGACCCAGAACTGGGGGAAATGGTTCATCCACATGAAGGCTGTGCTGCCATTCAGTGAGACCTTGACAGGCTGGAGAGCTGGACAGAGAGAGCCCTAATGAGGTTCAACAAGGACAAGGGCAGGGTCCTGCACCCAGGGAGGAATGACCCCAAGTACTAGAGCACAGCCTGGGCAGTGACCTCCTAGAGAGGAGCTCTGCTGAGGGGGACCTGGGATAACAGGTGGATGGCAAGTCATTGCTGGATGGCAAGCTGACCATGAGCCAGAGGTGCCCTTGTGGCCGAGAGGGCCAATGAGATCCTGGGGTGCATTGGGAACAGTGTGGTCAGCAGTTTTGGCCCTAGTGAGGCCACATCTGGGGTATTGTGTTCAATTCTGGTCTCCATAGTTTATGAAAAACAATTAGTGGGTGAGGGTGCAGCAGGGGGGTCACAAAGGTGATAATGGGTCTGGAGCATCTCTCTTATGAGGAGAGACTGCAGGAGCTGGGCTTGCTTAGTCTGGAGAAAAGAAGGTTGAGAGGGGATCTCATCAATACATACAGGCATCTCATAGGTGGGAATCAAGATGATGCCAGACTCTATCGGTGGTCAGTGACAGGACTAGGAGTAATGTACATAAGCAAAAGCACAAGAAGGTCCAGCTCAACATGAGGAAGAACGTCTTTACATTGAGGGTAGCAGAGCACTGGAACAGGCTGCCCGGGAATGTCACAGACTTTTCCTGTCTGGAGACATTTAAAAGCCACCTGTGTATGGTGCTGTGTAACCAGCTGTAGTGATCCTGCCTTGGCAGGTGGTTTGGGCTATGTGATCTCCAGAGGTCCCTTCCAACCCTAATAATTCCATGATTCTGTAATAATTTATAAAAAGAACATTTAAATTCACCTTCATACACAGAATCAAATTAAAACAAAAGTGTTGAAATTATATTTGGAGCAGATCACACTGAAACACAAATCTGAGTGCCTTATGTTGCAGTGACTGCAGTCAGGCTTGTGTAGATAAATATGATGACAACTGATGGCTCTGCATCTTGCCTTCCAGAAACCCTGCAAAACTCTACTGACACTCTCTGCCCTCTGTCCCCTGGGCTCCTCCAATCTAAAAGCCCTGAAGTCTAAACAGATTAGAGAAATTTCCATTCCAATCAACTGAAGCAGGTACATTTTTATCTCATTTTTGTCTTATTTAATTATTTTCTTCTTTTCATTCATGAATGGTCATCAGTTACACTATGATGGTTTCTCATATATTTGCATAGTAACTTTTCAAAACACTTATAAGCCTGAGATTTTTCACAAATACATAGTGTGATTTTCATTGAATAGCAAGAAAATCCATCAATATTTACTTCTAAATAAAACTCAAAAAGATGCTTCCCATCCCACCTGGAAATAGTTGCAAAAAGCAGTACATTGCCAAGAAATGATATTATATGTGAAAGAAGAGCCACAGGCAGTGGAAAGTAAATGAGTAAATCTTAGAGTATACTTATTTTCAATACAGAACTATGTGAAGCAAAAGCACAAACAAATAAACGGGAAATAAAAACATCATCAAACTACCATGGGAAAACATCTTGCTTTTTCATTTTTTTTTAATAATGACTAATATTTCTTAATTCCACTGTGGAAGATAGGGACCAATGAATGAAAGAAAGGGAAGTAAGTTTCTATTTTAATCAGTGCACATTTCTTCAAGTAAACTTCTTTACTGAAATTGGCCAAGGCAGCAAAAAGGCAGACATGCAAACTGAGATCTGGGAAATTCTAGTTTTACTAAAAATGAAAAGAACTTTTGGTCTTCATTCTTATTTCTTTGAAGCAAAGGAACACGAGGAAATTCTTGTCTAGCACACCAGTAACATCCGCATCTCTACCTTGGCACTTTCCCTGTACTGGAGAAGATAGTGAAAAATTATTTAAGCCTGCACGATCATCTTTCTACAGGAAAGCTATTCACTACCATAGATTTGACAATAACTTATTTTTTCCAGAAGCTCAACTCTGTGCTATGGTATGGCATTTATTTTTAATTTTCTTTATAAAGGCAGCTGAGTGTTAGTCTTGGGAGACATAGAAAGGTTCTAGAGAAGATGTTCAATGTAATTTTTTTAATCTACTAGCGCTTCTGGGCCTATAGGTTTTCACAATTCAGTTTGTCTTAGTGAAGGTTGAACAGAAAAGCAGCTACATAAACTGATACCTGCCCCAGTATCTTGTCAGCAGCTTTTGGTCTTGCCAGGAACAGGAGAACCATTGGCAAAGACTAAATGCAGATGTAATGAGCAAGACAAGATAGGGAAAAACCCCATATATTCAATCTTCACTACTCAAAAAAGCAATTTAAATAGATAATGTATCTCTAGTTCCCCAGGCAAGAAAATCATGTCTGACACCATATTGATTCATATGACTTCTGTAAACTACCTAGGTTTCCCCTACATTAATCATATTAAATCCAGAGCAATTACTTCTTTATCTTCAAATATGACATACTTTTCCACATAAGATAAACCTTTTGCAAAATAGTCGATTAAGAGTTACAGGAAACTTCAGACTTTGCTGATGTTGTCAAACAGGATGCTAATTTAGGCTATTTCTGGTGGTAACATTTTCTTATTTTCTTTGTTCTTTCTCTCTTTCAGTCAGTGTCAACATTTAGTCACATGAAATCCAGACTAAATCCAAACAATCTTAATCCAATGCTAACATAAGGCCCTTTTCCCCACTGGCTTTTCAGGGGCTCTGAACAGCAGGAAAAGTTCCTAGAATTTTAATGGCTGTCGTGGTGGTGCTTCTTCTGAAAATTTTCCTCTCTGCACTGTAAGCAAAATAAATGACTGTAAATAATTGTAAAGCTGTCAGATGAGCACTATGTGAGTCCTTTCTCCCCTATTCTGAAAATCAGGAAAGTATGCTTTTCCACTGACCTCCCTTGTTAATCCAGGTTAAACCTTTGCAAGAGCATCTGGAGGAAATTAAATGCAATAACACAAATCTTTCTAAATGCTTTGGGCTGATGCTTCCATAAAAGTCTTATTTCATTCATGATCCTATATTTCCCCTGTCTTTCCCTCTTGTTCATGGACAATAAAAGATATTACATCTATCAAAAGACATTTAAGAGCTTTAAGAAGCAAACTCACCCTATCTGATCTATACTGGTGAAAAAAAAAATCCCAAACCAAACAGTGCATAGAACTTACATAAACTGCTAGATTTTAAAGCCTAAGGTGGGTTTTTTGACACACAATCGCATAAAGACCTGTCAATCTTTTTGCACAAATCCCTCAGCCTTGGCCAAACAGTTTCTCTCATCCAGAAGGGGTTTTCCATGTAGCAGGGAGATTGCTCATGGCTTTTCATTGGTTCTGTCACCCCTTCATTCTTTCGCTTCTGCCATCACCCCAGAAGCCAAACATCACCCCCAGTATCTTACTGCTTTCTCAGCCCAGTGGTATTACAAGGTTTAAAATATGGCTTAAGTAGGATATAAATCATCCAACATTAAATGCAGACTGATTCTCCATCTACATGCCTGCTCAGATACATAAGGATAGCAAATAGAACCTAGTCTTCTACACAGGAAAATCATATAATAATCCAAGAGTAATCCATGCAGTTCAAATTTTCTGTATGATATAAATTACAAAAATTATGCAGATAGAAACACTGCTTGCCTTTTGCCATTTAGAAAATTTGGTCTTGCCTTCCCCTGAGAGAACAAATTCAGTATCTTGAATAGAAAAAAAACAAGGGAAGTATATTTCCCTTCCCCCCTTTAGCCACACAGACCCCACAGAGGTTTCTAAAAAGGTCCATATGAAATGAGTAACACCAGTGTCATATTGTGACAGATCAAGAACATCTCAGTATTATAAATTTATTTACCGGCTGATATTGAAGCAGATGCCCACAACTGATGGGCATATTTTGTCTTTGAGGGCTACTGAATTGAAAATTAGAGAAAAGCAGCCTTGCTGTTGTATTTTCATACTGATTCTGTGACATCTGGAATACAAGCCAGTCAATTGTACTCTTAGTTAATACTCCCCTATGGCAATCCACCCCAAAAACAAGATCAATTACAATTACACGCTTGTGCTAAAAGTCTATTAGAGGAATGTGTGACCCAACAGTTAAAATCAACCAAAACCAAACCAATAAATTTTATTTCTAATGATGAAGCTGAAAGTGCGAGAAGTCACATGAAAGGATACCTTCCTTGGTTCCCTCTTTATATTCTCCTCCTTTTGTATCACTATTAAAGACCAGAATGATCAGCCTCAAGCTTCTGCTTGCAGGACCCAGACAGCGACCAGCTCTGCATTCAGCTACACAGTCTTACCTGTTTTCATGCTGTGGTCTGATGGCAGAGGGTTAATAATTTCTTGCCGATGGATATGTTGTGGTAGTTGTGTTAATGCAAACATACAAAATTTAAGCCAAGGATTTCTAAGAATGGGTTGAAGTGAAGCCAACTATTCTGTACTGACGTCCCGTAGATTTGAGCGGGAAATCTTCCATTTGGAAAAAAGTTTAAAAAATTTCTAGGCACAGTGGCATTGGACAAATTTCTTTGATCATATCAAAACTAATTTTTCAATGAATTGGTATTGGTATTTTTATTGGTATTTTGATCAATTGGTAATTTTACAAAATGAAAAATTTATTTCAGATTTTTTTTTTTGCCTGAGATCTGTCTCAGCTTTAAAGAAATACATTATTTCAATTTGGAACTCCAGAAATACTAGCATTAATTTAGGATGAAAACCAATAATCTGTAGAGCACAATCTGCATTGCAAAGATTCAATATTTTTTTCTCTAATGACTTCCTAAATATTTTAATTTTCATTTGTATTTTAGCTTTTATTCTCCTTTTTCCATATTCAAATTGCTAACAGTTTTACAAAAAATGCCACTATGGTTTAAAAATAGTTGAATCTAAATACATTTTAAATGTATTAAAATCATTAAGTTGTGCTACTCAGTGCAAATTGAAACGGGGGAGATTATGAAACAAAATTTGGGGTTATTTGTGCTTTATATTTTTGGTTTTGGCCTCAGCACTGTCTTATCACAGTTAGTTCTAAAGCCTTAGCTTTTCTGTATAACCATTACGAAATCACCTGGATGCCTAGTGAAGCTCAGTAACTCTGTCTCATAGCTTTCTGTGCAACTTCTGCCAGCACTCACATTTTAAACCTGTGATTTTGCCGGCTGATGGGTCTAATGCAAGGACAGAACCTGGTAATAGATGTCAGCAGCCTGTAGATAAGGCAGTTTGATCTTGTGATAGGAAATTGATGATCACATTTTTAAAGATACACTATTATAGATTGAGAGTCTTCTGGAAGGGAAATGTCACTATCCCTGTTACTTAGTCAATAAATAACAAATATGACAAAACCGTATAATCCTGTAATCCTTTGAATATCAAGGTCCACATCTGCTCTTTCTGAAGCCAACAGGGACTTTGGTCCAGCTTTTAAACACTTTGAAAAAATGTTATCTTAAGACAGAGTAACACCATATGCAAAAACTGCCACCAATTGAAAAGAACCCACTGGTCTGGGTATGGATAATGGTTCTGGAAAAAGAAGGAATCTCTAATAAAAAAAAAAAAAAAATTGGCCAAACACAAGATACATAAATAAAAACTTCTGAAATCAGTCTTCACCTGGGTACTTCAAAC
>VRYO01002297.1:26400016-26422097 GCA_009812075.1 Sialia sialis
GATTCTTCAATGAAAAAGGTGCAGCTTATAATTGTGAAATTACTGTAATTATCTAAAAGAAGGGTGAGAGCATGCACAAATACAGAGTTTTTATGGATAAAATTTGGGAGATTATTCATAAAGAGTGTAGAAAGTTTAGTTCAGGAAGAGTTAACAAGACCTTCCTTGACATTCTGCAGAAAAGTTTTTGTCATGCCATAATTTCTTTGATGAACCTTGAAATAATGCAGTACTTCTTGATAGGTAAAAAAATAAGACATATAACAACATAGTGGACTCACTACTGGAATATTCTCAATTCTCAAGTCTGTCATGCTCCAAGAATCGTGTAAAATGTCACTCTTTCAGAAGATGTTACAGATTGTTTTTGTTTTTTCTCTTTGTCCAGAACCAGTTAATTATCATTAATTATCAACTTTCTGGGTATTGGGATTGCAAAACTGGGTTTACCATATCAAGGAAGTCCTAGCACTTAAAAAAGTGGAAATTGGAGAAACCATAAGGTATTATATGAGAAAAGGTTGAAGTGAAACACTCAGCTCCAAAGCTTGAACCAATAAACAGAGCAGATAAAAAGCACTTTTCTTGCTCCTCTGTGCACTCAGTGGAAACAAACTATCAAACTTTTGCACCCCACTGATCCAAGATGCATTAAAAACCTCCCTCAGTTGAGAGAAAAATGTGTCAACCACCATTGCTGTTCTAGTTCAATTTAGGGGAAAAAAAATCTATTTTTGTAAAAGCTGTCAGTGAAAAACTCTCATCCAAACATTCACTCATGCTCTAGAGTGGTCATGTACTTTGTGTTTAATGGGCCAAATTTAGAGAACACAGATGCTGATAGCCAGCATTGGCCCATGCTGTGTGTTGACAAAAGGCATATAAGCGTGTGAACATAAGACAGCAACTTAATTTAGAGCATCTTCCAAGCAGTTTTGGTTCCCTCTGTTCATCAGCTGTAGGGTGCAAGTACACAGTACTTTTTGTATCAGATCAGTAAAAACAGTGAGCTCAGAGCTTTCTTAGATCAGTCCTGGAGGTTTCTAAAATAAGTTCAGAACCCTAAAACCTGAAAACAAAGCATACACAGTAGGTATGGAGGTGGCAGTAGGCAAAGTGAGGAGCTGAATCCCTTCTGCAGAAATCAACTTACCCCAAAGTGAGAAATTCTCTTATTGCTTCTGCAGCACATGGCACTTAGCAGGGTTATTGCAGAACCCTCAAACAGCTCCTCATATGATAATTGTAATTGTAATTACATGGGATGCCTACGCCTCTGATTAGGTAGAGGCAACAGGCATGACATGGTCATGTATTAATATTTGAGGAAAAGCTGCAAGTAAAGAGAAATGAAGGGATGAAGGAAGAATCTGAACTTCAAAAGATTAAAGGGGCTATCACATTGCCTCTGTCAGCATGTGCTGAGACAGAATCTTTTTCCTTCTTTCTACATTAACACACTGAAGCTGAGCACTTACAAGTAATGCTTGGTGCAAAACAAGGATGATTCTTCTGAGCAATAAAGTCCCTGTCTAGGAACACAGTAAATACTTACACATTCTCATCTAGCCTTTTTCAACAAGCCTTTGGTAACAGCAGCAAATATTGTTATTTCAACCTAATCCCTGTCTAAATCTACTGGATAAAAGTGCTACCATGAACTTTTCCCCCAGATATCAACTTTTATTATGAGGCTAAATTAGAGGACCAAATGCAAGGAAAAGATCAGCAAAATACCTTTCTTGAGACTGTAATCAGAAGCTAATTTTGAATGCATATCCATTCTTGTTTCTACCTACTCATAAAAAAGGGTGGGGACTTTGAACCATAGATTTTAATTTCTTTTTCTATTCTTCTATTAGTTTTTGTTTATAATAGAACCAGGATAAGGCATGCTATCTTACTATGTATTTCAGAGAAAGACATTTTTACCGAGATGTGAAAAATTTGCAATTATCTCAGTGGTATATGCCAGCTACTAGAGAATGAATTTCATTTACCATTAGGTCAGTCTATTTCTAGTGTTCAGGAAGACAGGATGCCCTGCGTGTCACTGCCTGTGAACAAACATGCTTCATACTCCCACGATCAGTAAACCACTCCAAAATTGAACCTGTCCTTAGTATTTCCCAGTAAAGTGACCTAAAACTTGCCTGTTTGTTTTCTAACATTTAATTAATTTAGTTTATTTTACTGTCTGCCTTTGTTCTTCCTTGTCATACTCAAAAGACAATAAGCGTAGATCCAAGTCTCATGCACATGAACACCCACTTTCCCAGAGACCTGGAAGCTGCCTGGAAAACTCTTGCTGGAGGATAAAATGTTTCTTGTGAGATCTCTTCCCTGTCACCAACTGCATGGGGGACGACATCAGAGAAATATAAGTTGCACTCTTCCTTACCCATCGTATTTCATCATCACACTGGCTCAAATCCATATTTTTAACCCAATTCTATTTAAAGGCAAAAACTTGTCAAGCTGTCCAAAGTTGGGACCCAAGAAATAGTTTGGGACATTTGCACCCTTTGCCAAGTCAGACTGCCTTCTGTTTCATGCGTTAGGTGGTGTTATTGATTTATTTCAATGCACCTATATTTCAGTCCTGCCTTTTTTTGTGGGTAAGAGGGATTCATCAAACTTTGCATCCATGGGAAAAGAAGCCGACTGAAAACTTGTGAGGTCCAAATACTGAAGCTGGTTGACGTATTGTTACATTGTGACTTCCATGGCTCTAGCAGTGAATACCATGGACACTACAGAAGAAATGCTGTGCTTAAACCACACAGTTTCATAGAGAGTGGGGTTGCACCCAGCAGGTGGACTGACAGATTGTTTGCACGGACTCTAGAAGCAAGCTCAGAGAATCACTCAGCTTCACGCTCCCAATCAGAGATTTTACATTGCAATTTTA
The DNA here is from genome assembly GCA_009812075.1 of Sialia sialis. Lineage (NCBI taxonomy): Eukaryota > Metazoa > Chordata > Aves > Passeriformes > Turdidae > Sialia > Sialia sialis. The sequence goes on from VRYO01002297.1 coordinate 26,402,928, forward strand.
CCACATTTGCCTTTTGATAAATTAAATATGATATTGGACGTGACTAAACAACTGTGTTCAGTAGAAATACTGGAAAAAATAATGAAGATGGCAGCCAATTCTTTATATATTATTCACAGACACAACATCCTATATATATATAATCTTAGATATGCTATTTTGGAGCTCAAAGCAGAAATAACATTTAAAAAGCAGCAACATTGTTGCAAAAAAAAAGATAAATATTAGTGCACTTATCACCACAGCAGGAAGAGACAGTAATACCAACAGTAAACGTGTGTCTAAATGGCTCAGCAGAAACATCCTCCTACGTCTGATAGCTCTCCATACACACAATTCAGTGCCCTTTGAACATATACACAGTGTTTTCTGAACCAATTATGATGCTGACATATGGTCCATTTACCAAGAAAGAAAAATACAGTCTTTTTAAAAGCACTGTCATGATCTTTATGACAGAGAAAAAGTTGGTCACTATTACAGGGCCTGAGCCAACATTAATTTAAATAAATGAAAAGACTTTGACTGTGGAGTGTACTTTGGATCTGGTCCACAGCACTTGGAGAGTGTTGCTGATATTTCTGGCCTCATAAAGAGACAGAGAGCACCACCAAAACCTAGCTAAAAAGAAACTGTTCTTTAAAAAATGCCTATAAGGAATAATAGGGAGGAAAAAGTTTCCCTTAGAATTCAAGAGGCTTCTGAAAATGAATGGCATGGCTCTTATAGAATTTTAATGAACCCATGTTATTCAATAAAGTACTGTAGCTGTGTTGCAATGTTCTATTGATCAAATTACTGCGTATGATTTATGAGCATTCCCCAGTAAGTGGTATGACAGTTTTCTATAAAACTATAACAGTATAAGACCTTATGCAATGTCTTGTTAAATGTTGTCCAAGAAGTCCTGAGAGAGATTTGTGGATACAGTATTGTGTTTACAAGTCCAAGGAAGTGTTTAGTTTAGAGTCAACCCTAAGGAAGTATCTGTTTTTCACCTAGGCTGTAGCGTCCTGCAAGGCCCTCACCTAGATCCTAAACAACAGTTCATCTCAGAACACCAAATTCCACAGGTTGAAGTCAGTCTGGAGTTTCCTGTCTTCCAATATCCCTGTTGCTGACATTGCTTCCACCCACACTGCAGACATGGAAGGTAAGGGTGACCTTTTGGAACCTGACAAGGTATGATTGTGCTGCTTTGTGCAATGTAACAGAGCTCTGGAGTTATCTAAATGCCCTGCTGGAGATGAAGTACATATGATTCTGCTTAGGAGGGGTGCTGAAGATGAGCCAGCTGGAGCTTACTCAGGACAGCACCAAGACCAACATGAAATACTACAGGAGACAGAACCCATCAATCCTTCTGAGGATGGCATTTGGAAACATTTGCATGAACGAGGTCCCTCTCTGCATACAGAATTTCACATATATCCCAAAATGGATTGCCATTCTGATGCAATTTCTTTTTTCCTCATTTTAACTACTACAGATCAAACCCTCTGTTATAAAATTGGCAATTTACCAGGTACTTTCACTGCCACCCCAGTATTTAAAATAACTCTTAAACTGCAGCCCATGTGTTTCTTTTTCTTTCTTGCAGCTATTAAAATGATGCAAAGCCCTGCTTTCAAAAAGGTGTGCAACTCTTGCTCTAAGCAGCAATATTTTTCAGAACAGTTTTAAGCTCTGTCAGAAGCTCACAACCAAGTGTGAAAAAAAGCCAGAACAGAAGCAAATGGCAAGGTACCTAGGACTGTGCAGGCATCAAAACCTGTGAAAAGGTGCTAGCACTCACCTCATCCTGTGCTAACACAGCACCAGTCCTACATGGACATAATGAATTCCTCAGAGCTGTGACTACATGTGGTGTGCTTGCTACATTCTCTCCTCCACTTCTGCTGTGCAGGGATGTTTGTTCCTGAAGTAAAATGAAGCATACGAGCGTTCTGGATGAGAAAAGAACATAGACATGACATCTATAAAATGTCACCTACTCAGTAAAAGTGCAAAGAAAGAAAAAAGTAGTTTCCATAAAAAGTTCTCTAAAATAAAATTTAAACAAAAAAATCAATGCTCAGAAGGCAATGGAACAAGAAGAATTGTAAAACTTACTCAAAACATCTTTGAGGTTTCTTTTTATTTAGATTTAAAATTTATGCAAGATTTTGATGCAAAGTATACTAAAACAGAACTTAAAACCATTAATTGAGAACTAAAGTGACAGAACAGTTTAGAAAAACATAAATTCAGCAGTGCTATTGCCAACAAATCTGACTGCCAGTGTCGAGCTCCTTACATCATCCAAGCATCAAATGTTGCCAATAAAAGAGTTTAGGTTGCATGGAAAATATAACCCAGAATGACTGTATAATAAAAATATATGAGTGTTCAGAATTTTATATGCATTTCAAGAAAGCGTTTCATATTGTATCAGCAGAACTGGAAAGACAGAGTGGTAAAAAGAGAGAGAAATATTATATTGACTTAAATACTGAAGTGTATAATCAGAATATGGTACAGTTAAATTATGTGTACTGCTTATTATATTACTTATGGTTTCCAAAGAAGAAAACCAACACTAGTATTCAGGCAAGTCTTTTTCTAGGAGAAATAAAGTCCTACCTCCTCATCCTGAGAAAATAAGTCCTCTCTTTTAGAACTGAACCAGCTACTTTAACACCTAAGTGATTTAAATTCTTTAATGTCTTCATTTCCACATGCCTCTGGAAATGATGCTATCCACGTTTAACAGATTATTCAGTGTTATTTTTAAAGACTAATGAGTTCTTTTATTGCTTATTTCTGTTTAAGGAAACTGTTGGAGCACAGGTCTCACTGACTGGAAAGAGACCAAATATCCTATCTGCATCACAAACTTTAAAAATAATTTTGGACATTTGTCATGACAGGGAACTAAACACAGATTACCCTAATCCCAGACTGCTAGTTTAACTTCTGAATGATCTTTTCTTCTATTACAAGATGACATCAAGCCAGAAGACAGAAAAGTGGACAACCAGGCCATATTCTTAAGAAAGAAGTGAAAAATAAAAGCTTGACTACTAGTTAAGCTCTCCCACTGGTGCTGCTGCTCCACAGCAACAGATTTTTTTTTTTAACTGAACTCAGTAGTCATAGAAGCGTGAGACAACTTCACCCTTGAAGTGATGATGATGATGATGGTGATGAAAATACCAACGAGTAAGAGAGCAAGCACTCCTTAAGTAAGCTCTGCAAACAATATAGAGATTTATATGCTGCTCACTCACACAGCCCACTTTCTTACACATCAAAATCATTGGTTAGTTAATTCATATCATGTTGCATCATATTCATAGACAACTCCGACAAGAATCAATAGGCAAAGCAGGTTGTTCATTTTACTTGGCTGACTCTTAACTAATTTAAATTAATCATTTTGAATGAAAATAATTTATTTAGCAGAATAATTCTTACAGCAAGTACCATCTATATTTATGGGAAAAGAGGTAGGGGGATACAAAAATTTAGGATAAAAAATTTGGGATAATAAAAATGGCAAAAAAAATTGAACAAAACAAAATAAAAAGAATGACCTTTGTCCAGTCATCCAGTAGCTCTTCTTCAGTTTAAAATAATCCAGAGGTATGGAGAACTGAAGCAGCAAATACAGTCAGATAAGAGAGAGTTAATCTTAACAGTGATAACTCTTGAGGGTTGAGAGAAGGAAACATTACGCAGAGTGAAATTGAGAGGTAATATATTGGCTAGATCACCTGTACTTTATCACCTTATCCAGGATCTCTCTCTAATCTGGAAAGAAATAAGCAAAACCTAACAAAAGAACATTCTCTACTTGGCTTCCTTGTGTCGCTGGTAACAGTGATGAAAGATGCAAAGGGACCATGACAGCCCCTGAATGTCTGTAATTACTTCCATTTAAAGATATTACAGCTTCCAAGGCATAGTGCAAACAGTTTTGAAATGAGTGACATTGCATCTGGTAGAACAAGAGAAACATTAGTCAGACAGAGGAGTGTAAGCTCTGAAAATGTCAATTTTTAGACTAAAAAGGGTTAAGAGTTTAATGTCAGTGATTTATTCAGATAATACCCATGAACATTAAAAGGGCATGAGTTATGCTCATAACTTTCCATGTGTCAAGAATGACAAGACTTTCTCAGAGTCTGCTGAATAGAGAAATCTGTCAGAAGCAGATGGGAAATCAACTTTTGCTGAGAAACAGAAGATTCTGATCTCCTCAACAGAACCTGCAAATTATTGTATCAGCCTTAGCAAAGTCAAAAAGAGCTATGGGCTAAACCTTTGTAGAAAAGAGAAAAAATATCAGCATGTGTGCATCTGAGCTGCAAACAATTGGTTCGTGCCTCTCATTATCTACTCTGTGGTTTTGTATACACCTAAGTTTATGAAGATGCCTGTCACTAAAATAAACTCCCTCTGCAAGCCAGGGTTAGGCTATGATGTGGGATGGCACAGTGCAGAGGGTTACACAGCATAGGGCGTGATGAATCTCAAATGTTAAAAGTAAAACAAAACGCAGGAACAAAAAGTATTGACTGGCGTAATTTGTGCACTCACTTGCGAACAACCTACGCTCAGCATGACTGCCTTTTTGTTCTTCCACCCCTGAAACAAAGAATCCTCAGGGAAAGGTAGCTCCAGAAGATCGCTCTGTCGTAGGTAAGGTAACTAACAACCTGCACAAGCTGTGTGCACCCCACTCACACAAGACTTACCTAGCCCAGGAATCAATCACCTCTGGAGTATTACAGATTCTCAGGGCTATGTGCAATAACCACTACTAGGTGCTCTCACAGCGGACCAATCTTCAACTTCTCCTAGGACCTTCGTCTGGAATGGAACAATAAAGAAGCAAGGGGCTGGAAAATTACAACTAATTCCCACAAGCTACTGCTTGTGTGAAAAACAGCAACTGAAATTTCTTAACATCTCCCTTTATGGATATTGCCTTCCACTGCTTGCTAGTTTGCTGACGTTTACCTCTACTGCATTAAAAACGAACTGTTAAACAGAACATCAACCACATAATAATCTACTCAGAGAGACTGCTTTACTCCTGCTGACACCACTTTTGCAATTACAAGTTAGTTGATGTTGGGTTGCCTGAGTCAAGTGCTGAGCCTTTTTCTTGCAGGAAGTCAGTCAAAGCTTAGCTGCATATGGATTTTTAAAGTTATGGTTGATGTGGTAGAAGCTAACCATATTTAGAAATAACACTCTTCTTCATAGAAGAAAAAAAAAATAATTCCAACACATTTTTTACTCCTTTCATGGGATGTTCTGTGTTAGGTCAAGTAAAGTTTTCCTGCAATTGCAAGCACCTGAACTAAGAGCATTTCTCTTTCCACCACTGTCAGAGCCCAGAAGTTCCCCCAGACAAGAGAGCATTAAATGCTACAAATAAATGTGGAGAGGAGATGTGGACTGAAGGAATTGTGACTTGGACTATGCTAAAGAGACCTGGTTGCTGGCTAATTGAGGCTGGAACATTCAGAGGAAAGGACTGAGATTTTGTGCATTTCAGGCCAAGTGTCTTGAGATGTAAGTGAGTCCACCTATTTATCCTATGATAAATGGGAAATGGGAGTCAGTGCTGCAGGTAACACCCCGGTGTGCAAGACCAGGCCTGAATGAGCCAATTATCTGGATGAAGAGCAGGGTCTACAGGAGAAAAAGCAAACTCTGCAGGTCATGCTGAAGAAAAGAACCTGGGAAAAGGCAGAGGAGGAACTCAGGAGTGGGTGTAGACAACCCAAGAAGATAAGTAGGTAAATTTTCTGACGAAATGGGTAGATACAGGTAGAGTTCCAGAATCTGCCAGGAAAGGTAACAAAACCGGAAGGCAAGGCAGATGAGACTGGGTATAGAGGAATCAAGCCAGCTGAAGGAGGATCTTTGTCCATTAAAGCACACTTCAATGCATGGAAGGGAGATGGTGAGCTCAAGGCTCTCCCCTCTTTCTGCAACCAGCCATTGCCCTTGCATGGCTCACCCACAAAAACGTGCCAGCCAGCAAGGATTTTGGCCAGTGTTGCCTCTAGTGATGACTTGGGTCAATAGCGAGTAGGTGATGTTTGTTCACAGATATTTTGTCATAATTTCTAGAAACTAAATGTGCCACACAGTTAGTAGAATGATAAAATTTAAGTGATAATGCTCAATATTACAGAAAATCCTGAAATTAAATTTTGCTTCTGCTGGACACAATCATAGGCAAACTGTCCCTGATTACATATTCCCACCCCCATTTTGTAGGCATGGTTCTAATTTGCACTTTTCAGAAGAGCAACAGAAGTAAAGGGTTTTCCAGAATACAGATAATTTAACACTATTTTCTCCTTTAGGAACATAAGAGGAACCATTGAAGCCCTTAACAACAACATGCTTTAATGTCTGCTGAGCCCAAAATTGTTCAGGCACATGACTACATGATCTCTGTAGGTCCCTTCCAACTTAAGTACTATATTCTAGTCTAGTCTATTTATTTTTTGCAAGGCCAACTTACCTGGAAAAGAAAATGCACAAAGCTTTAGACACAGAAGCCCTTTTATCACAGCTAGAGCAGCTCTATTACTACTATGAAAACACAGAATTATAAAGCAAAATTCTCAGTTCAGACCTAAGAAAATTCAAGGCAAAATAAAAGATAGTGCAGACAGAATCCATTAACATGCTTGGCCAGACCAAACACTTTACTGCCTATTTTCATCTGCTGGTATGAAAGGTTTTTTTTTTGTTTACCTTACTAAAGTGAGGTAGTTGCCATTACAAGATTTTCAGAACTACTCAGGTTTTTTGTGTTCATCTTTTTTTTTCTTTCCACATAATTTCTTATGTAATATATCATCCTTTCCACCCTTTGGAGCTTCTGGTGTGATATTATTGAATAGATGCAGTGCATTGATTCTGGACTGCTGGGAATTACTGGCTGGCACAGTGGGTAATAGGAAAGCATTAAGTGTTGCAGAAAGAGTAATTTCTTCTGTGCAGAGAATGGCTCCCTTCAGTTAAAACTAAATATTCTGAGCATTTCTTCTTTATATTTTCCCAATTTCCAGGACTTTTGAAGTGGATCCCTGTAATTTGTCTTCTTTATGCAACATTACCAGATAAGTACTACAGAAGTTTTGCTGCTCTGTATTTATATGCCTGATCCTTATAAGCTCTGATTTTCACAACCTTCAAACAGATTCAGAATTGATGAGTGCTATGTAACATCTTCCAAGTTCCACCTACCTATAAGAAATGTCAGATGAGCTATGCAGCATTAAGATGAATAAAGTGCAATAATCCAGGCTGGAAGAAGAAGAATTTGCAGTATCACAATCAGGAAACATTGTTGTAAAGCCCCTGTGTTTGCTGCTTTACAAACAGTGCAGATGGCAACACAAGTTCTAACTCTGGCAAACATATACAAGATTAGATTTTTTTCCCCCATAAACTTTGTTAAGCTTGCCTCCTCATAGACATAAAGCTAGGGGAGACTCTGGGAGAGTGCACAAACCAAGTCTTACAGGAGATGAGAAATAAGTAGCTTTAAGGTGTAACTTAATGCTGTTCTCAGTAGACTCCTCCTCAGAGAGGAAGAAATCTCAACATACCAGTGGTGCACATAGGCCATCCAGTCTTAACAACACTTGCCATAAGACATTGGGACTGCCAGTCACAAAGACCCCATTGCAAAATGCCCTAAAAGATTGTTACAATAAATTAAATTTCATTATCTGTATAATAAAGCCTCTTTATTTAGGGCACCTTATCAGTGACTGAAATATTTTACTAGTGAGTACAAACACCATCATGGGAAGCTTTTACATTGGTTACTTTTTCTTTTAAATTGCTTGAATGTGATTAAGAATCTAAACTCTAGAAGATGTTCTGACCTTTTTGGAGCTTAACTGAGAAGCAACTTGAGAAAAAGTAAAAATTACTCAGATGTAAATTCAGGAATGGTGAGGCAATCCATTTCATAGAAAGGACAAAGTACCAAGAGGATGGTGCTAAGAAAAATTATAGTTAATATCAGGAGAATCTGAGCTAAAATGAAGTAAAATATAACAAAATTTATAAAGAATACCAGAAGTACCTTTCATAATGAATTCACAATAAGATGTAGCTAAACAGGTTGAAATAGCTTTTCTGGTACATAAGAAGAGGAACAATAGCATGTTATAAGGGGAGTTATAATGCCTCATTTCATCATTTCTCAAAACTGATAAGGCATATGCAGGACAAAATTGAAGGTATTTAAGTAAGACAGTTATACTGTATATTGGGAACTGAAGGCAAATTTTTCTAAGCTGATATAAGGCACAGAATGTTAGACTAGATGAGTGGGTTAAAATGATTTTAAATGATTCCTTCGTCATTCCCCCTATTCTTTTTTACTATCTTCCCCCCCACACACACTTCCCCGAACTATCAAGAATGTCTTAGCAAGTCTAAAATCCCTAAACTACTGATATGTACCTTACATCACTTTATACATCTTAATTCGACAATTAGATGAGGGATGTGAGGAAGAAACACAAAATAGCCCTGAAGAGTTCAGTTTCATGGTATAGCTAAATTATCCTAATGGCATTCTCTGCCAGTTAACTTCCAGAACTCTCACACCACTCAGTCTTATGTCACACCTATATTTGGGCCACTGCAAGTCAGGAGGATGGAAGAGGGGCAAAACCCTTTGCATCAACAGTTAGAGGACTAATGTAGTTATACAGTAAAATGCAGTGCTTTGCAGTAGAATGTGTGTGTTGGGGATGGAGTTCCTCCTCGTGAGCAGCTTTGTGTTCTGTCACTTCCCATGGACATATTAGCATTACTACTAACATGAATGGTGGAACCAGGAAAGGTTGTGGGGAGAAAAGGAAAGAACAATCTTTGATCTGGGATGCTTCAGTTGCTGTTGAACTGTGTCAAATTCAAGAAGTTTCAAAAGAGCAGGGAGCCCTTTCATTTAGCAGATTCTTACAAGATATTTTTCAGAAAAGCAGATAGATATATGACTGCTATACCAGGGCCACCACATGTGATCAGGATACTATTCTCTTTAGTCTTTAGATTTCACAGAATTAGCAGAAGAGTAGCAGATTTTCCAAAGACAAATAGCCCTTAATAGACTGACTACTAATCAGAAATATTATATGCATATAGATGTATATGCATAGGAAAATTCATGTTCCCTCAATAAGCATTTCCCTCATTCAATGAAGAGCTTCAAGCTTGAGTTGTTGTCTTAGCTTGCATAACAGCAAAAATTATTTATGATGCTACCATCATCTAATGTATCTACAAGATTTGTCTGGCTGACCTCCTAAAGCTCTGATTTTTGTGATGCAGTGACTATGCATTAGTCAAAAAAAAAGTGTAATTATTTTATTCGTTCTGTTACCGCCCTTTGATTTTATTGTGGGGTTTTTTTCCCCCACGTCCCTAAGAGAGTTGGTCTGTTTTCATTACGTTCATCACACTTCAAGAAAATGGGAGAAAAAACATTTAAACACAGACATTATCATGTAATAAAAAGCAAGAAAGAACACTGTGTCACACTAAATTTAGGCAAAGACATTTTCCCCATGTTTCAATCAAATTTATCCATAGGGCAGCTTTGCTTTTAATTCATTATGTACTTCTTCAGGGTTTGCCGTGCCACAGCTTGAGAACAAACTTAGAAGGGTCTCCCTGAATCCACCCAAAAAATCCCACCTGATATTTTAAATCCCATCAAAATAGCTCTCTGATTAAAACATTTTCCTGATATGTCAATTTATAGATATCTTTAACTGATGCATTCCCTCCCACATCATGTATCATCATGTTATATCCATAATATGCTTATGGAATCAAACTGTCTCTTGTGCATGCTTACACTCACATTTTCTTTTCTGATCAATCACCTGAGAATTGCAATTCTGCCCAATAAACATCCTCGTTGATCTGCATAGGTAAAGAGAGTCTGGAAAAATCCACTACTGGGGTACCAGACATTATAAACAAAGCAGAACAAGTCTTAGCTCTGCCAGACTAAACAGAACTCATCCAAGAAAAAATCATTTAGTCATCAGAGACACATAGTGTGTTTCAATTTTACTCAACAGAATTAGCATCCTCCTCATTTTAGTTGCTACAGAAAAAAGAAATTATTTGATGGAGCAGATCCAAATGTGTCTGTACCCACTGTTCTTTAATTCGAGGCAATTTTTTATACAATAAGAACTCCAGTCACACTTTATTCCAATTCTGCTACATAAGGTAATGGATTTATTTCAGCTTGGTTTAAGCAAGAACATTATGCTGCTATTGGCAAAGCCTTTCTTTGGCACCTCAAAAGCAGAATTTTTATCAGCCTAGGATGACTCCTGCGGATGAGTTAGGAGCATCTGCTTTAATCCATAATCTGAATTCCTCCTCTTTTTCAGTCTAAAAATCGAAAGCAAGAACTGTAAAAACAATGCTTTGAAATTCTTTATTCAATAACTTAGAGCAATAGCTGGGATTAACAGCTTCCACAATATTTTTTGTTTTCCTATCACCTGACTTCAGAAACAGTCAGATAACAATTAATGTTTTTCAATTAATCACAGGTGAAATTCAGTGTAAGAAGCCACTTTCCATTGTGCTCAGAGGAGAAAAACTGCCAAGAGGGAACAAGTCAGACCTAGGTCAACTTCTGACTTAATTAATGGAAGAGGACAGAAAGGACAGAGCCAAAGTACAAAGTTCTACTGGAGCCAGACACCCCCAGAGCATGCTGAAACCTGTTGTAAACAGGTTCAGGCTTTTAGGGCTTTTTGCCCTCTGTCTCCAGGAAGCTTCACTAGTGCAGCTACAACTCAGTGTGCTCTAAATAGCTTTGTATTACTTTATGCAAATCGGAATCATTTCAGAAAGACTGAAGTCTATTAGAGACTTACTTATGGCTCAGCCAGCTTCTTCACCTATTGAGCTTGGCTAAAATCCTCACAATGTAAATATCACATCTGTTTAAATTTTGGCAAGCTATTTAGGTGTCGCAGAACTAGGTAAAACTGGGTGTCACTACAGGAATTATTTTACAATGGTTTCCAGAGATCAATTCCAATCAGGAATTGAATCAGGAATCAGGAAATATTTTGTTACAGGCCATTCTGTGGAAAACGTGCGAACATGCAATTTATGGAGGTTATATTCTGCTATTTAAGAGTGCAGAATTGTTACTTATATGTCAAGTCACTTGTTCTAACATCAGTCCAAGGCTCCAGCTGTGAAAATGAGGAGTTCTGCATCACTTTCCTTGCCTCTCACACACATTCTGTCATCCTGCCCTGTGGCATTTCATTAGACAAAAATGTGCAGCCTTATGACCAAGAGACCCAAAAGTTGGTATCACAGCTGTATTTCTTATGGCAATTCAGATCATTCAGCACTCATTACAAGGAAGACTTCCTTCTTGCAAGCTTCAAGCTGACTTGAAGCCAGAAAAAAGAGAAAATCTCTCAAATCTCATTCTGTGAGAGCTTCACCTTGTTGCCTGTCTTTCAATCAAGGTTCATAGGGCTCTCAGCTCTGAAAACATAAGTGAGGCATGAGACTTCTAGTTCTTTTAGCCTCATCATTCTCTGAGGATATTTTCTGCCAGAAATGATACCTGTAAGTGGGTTCATTTATGTTTTGATAGAATAAATAAAATAAAAACACTCCCCACGCTGAGCTGGGCGAATGAAGCTGCGAGTTCAACAGTGTATGTGGAGATTCTCTAAGTCATTCCAAAATTACAGATATCCAAGATTTCCTGGATATCCTGGTGAAGACCACAACAAGTAAAATGCTGAATAAGCAAGTATCCCTTACTAAAAAGGGGAAATTAAAAGAAATAGATAAACAAAAAAACATCAAAAAAATTTAATCAGACCACCAAGAGACTCAACTGAACTTATACCTGATCATAAAAAGCCAAAAAGGCAAGTCTTCCTATTTTACATATCAGAATAAGAAATTCAAATATCTATTCCAAAATGAAAGGCAGTTTCAGAGAAAGCTGACCAACATTGACAAGAGATGGATCATGGCAAACTGCTATGCCTGTAGTTGGAGAGGTGAATATATCATTCTGTCTGGACACAGATTGGTCTAGTTTCTGCTCAGATATAATTGATTATCCTTAAACTAAATTTGAAACCCACTACAACTGCTCTACATAGCTTCATTCATTGCTTTGGCAGAATAAATCACAAACTACATCCACCATTACAACTTATATTCATTGCATTCATTTTGTGACATTTCTTGACACATATTGGGATAAACCAAACTTCAGCCAACCTTAAATTCACATAAATCCATTTCTGTTCATCCTAGAAGCAATTCTATCTACATATTTACTTGATAATTATTAATCTAGATGCTGGAGGCAGTTTGGGTTTTTCTCCTGTATTCCTAATCACATCCTATTTTTGGATGGCCTGGTTACAGCAGCCATGACTCTCCATCATCCTTTTTTTTTTTTTTTTTTTTTTTTTACCTTTTACATAACAATTGATCACACAGTTAATTGGAGATCCAATTAATTTCTGGTGGCGTTAGCCTCAAGACTGTATAACTATAAAAAGAAAATTCAATACATAATTAAACAATATAATAAACGCCATAAGTGGAGAACATTACAATTTTGAAAGATTATGGAATGTGGCACATACAGAATAACTCCCATGCAAAAGTTCAAGTAGTTAAAATACATTACTTGAAAGAACATGATATGATCAGTGAATTCTACCATGTCATCATACACACTGGTCAGCCAAGGCACAGGGACTGTGCATAAATCATCCTGCCTAAGGTTACTCAGGAGGTAAATGGGAATGGGAAGGAGAGACACAAACACCAATCTTGGCTCTGTTTGGTGTTCTGGCCACCTCCATCACACCTGTCCCGAGGAACAGGAGGCAGGTTAACAGCTTCAGCAGCCACAGCAGCCACTGCTTTCCTTTGGCAAAGGCATCAGTTGTACCAATGCCTTGGGTTCCAGTGCCCTTAGGCAAATAACTGAGGTTATTATTCACCAAATATGAAGTAAGACACTATCTTCTTGTAGTTTCTTCTGCATTGATAGCAGAGAGGTTAGACATTATACATGGCAGTGTGACAATCATAAAACACTACTCAAAAAGTGATTGAATGTTCTGAATAAAACTGCCATTTCTATTCATATGGATGAATTCTGGCAAGAAAAACTCCATGTTTGCAGCTACAAAAGCTTCAAAAATCCCTTTTCAAAGAGGCTAAATCTTGCTACTTGTTCCCAAAAAGGTTGAGGAAACAACAAAAGATATTTTAAATTTTAAGTGCTTTATTTTAAGACCGTTTTTGGCACTTGATTGGTGGCCACAGAACTCAAGAGCTACTGTTTGGGAGCCTGCTCATTAAAAGATCACATCACCTTGAGACTGCATGTGAAAAGCAGGGAGTGTGATAATCCCCTAGATGCACAAACAAAAGCGTGGAAGAATAAAAAGTAGGTGTAGAAAATAACAATATTGGACTACTAAATGCCATTGATTTCTCATTCATAATTACCAGTATTTCTTGACAAATGAAAAAACACAGCTTCCCTGTGCTAGATACTGTACTTAGAGGGAGCGTGCACCAACAGTCTGTATACATGTAGCAGCAGATGGAAGAAATAAAGAAGAATTAAAGCACAAGGATTAAGATACTGATTTTTCACTCCTAAATTGAAGTATGTAACTAACCTTCCTCCACTAGGAAGTTAGCAACCTGCACTTTCTCTACATTAATAATGAAAGTGAGAGAAAATGAAGCCATCCCTGTGTTCTTCCCTGCTTGTTGTTCACCAGGGTCCAGGCTGATGCATTTGATGCTTCCACCTGTGATGCCAAGCCACAGCAATTTTCTCTTGTTTTTTGGTAAGTCAGTCCCCAAAGCTGAGGTGGAAATTTGGATTACATCTCTTCGGTCAGAAAGCCTGTCTTCATAGGCAGTTTTCCAGTGCTGTGAAATAGTATTGGTGTCGTTTCATAAATGAATATCTAACCCAGAAAGAGAATACTTTTCTTTAAATCACTTTGAGGAAAAATAAAGTGATAAGTTAAACAAAAAAGAGAGACTCCTTCATAAGTAGAACAATGCCCCCATGATAACTACAGGCTGTTTGATTCATATTACAACCTGAACTGGCAATAACTGCCTAACATAACTGAGTTATGATCTATGGCCTTATCCATAGGAAAATACTACTTTTTAAGAGATGTGTAGGAGTGATTTCATATATTGAAACATAACTCCACAGTTAAGCTAAGGACTCACTGATTCAGATGCTAACCAAGTCCAGGCAGTTTCCAACTACTTCAATGTCTTACACTGCTAGCAGAATGAATGCTGTATCCCTTTGAAAAGAAAAGAAATGCCTGCACTCTGTTGTAACCACCCAAATTTGAACAGAGACACTCACAGAACACAGAGCTGATTTTAAAGCAGAAAATCCCTTACAATGCTGCCTTTGAACAAGGCCCAACCCAGTGGGTCTAGATGTAGAAGTGTCTGCCCCCCAGAGTGAAGTAAGAGTTTGTGTTCCACCATGTATAGTGATAAAAACCTATTGTGAAACTGCCCCTGGGCTAAATTTCACATGCACTGCCCAAAATCTGAAGAGACAGGAATATTACTCAAACATAAGGACTCAGAAACACTGGCATTTGCAGAACACGAGCACCACTTCATAACTCAGCATTGTTCCCTCCTGTCCTCTTAAGCAGCTGTACCCAAGGCCTGGGACCTTTACCTTTAGTCTTGTGCTGCCAGAACCTGGGACAGCCCACAGCTCTCCATCCAAATCAGCGGCTGATTTCACCTCACCCTTGCTCCAAGTAAGAGCCTTGCCCATCCCTAAATACTACAGAAAGGGGAGAGAAGCTCCTTCTGGTAAATACCATTTAGAGCCACCAAAAAGCTCACTTCAGCATCCATCTGGAGAAAGAGCCATCCCCACTGTGAACCATCCAAGGCACAGGGCAATGGAGAGGTCAGAGAACCAATCTCCTTCCCATGAATAACCTGGCAGGACATTAATCTGTCTGTCAGAAGCAAAAATGATGTCACTACTGTTCTAACTTGCTAGAAGGAGTTATTTCTCATTGCCTCTGTTTTGGTCAGATCATGAGATTTAAGCAGGAGGAAAAAGCCCAAAAGCACAAAGCACACAATCTCAGTGCTCCCCTATGAAATTCTCACAGGGTTGAGATTAAATAATCAAACAGCCAATCACTTTTCCAGCTCATGGCTCCAATCTAAGAAGCACATTGACTACTTGTCAGCAATGACAATAGGCATTTGAGAAGCCAGGGGACCCTGCAAGCAGAGAGATCACTCTAAGGACAGGCAAGGGCAAACTGTCTAACTCAAGGACAAGAGGGAACTCCAGTTCCCCCACTGTACAAAACAGGGGGGAAGATCCCAGCTTGCCAAGAGTTTTAAGGGAAGTTAAAAATTAGTTTAAAATTATTACCTAAGTGTGTAAACATCCAGAATGAGTTCCAGGGCAAAGATTGTATTATTCATAGAACTTTAAATGTTAACTATTCAAGATGTCACTTAATTTTGTCCAACAATAAGATATTGGAATAATACCAAGACACAGTGTATGTTTATGATCTTTTAAGATTGTAATTTGTTTTGAGTATCAAACAGCATCTGTTCTACTTTATCTTTACTCAAAGAACCCAGAATGTACATAATAATAATAAAAAAACCTGTATTTTTAAATTTGTCTTACTGCACATTCATTAGAATGAAATTCTCCCAAAGCAAACTTGAAAATATAAAACAAAACATGAGGAGAAAACAAAAAAAAATCTGTCAAGAATATTTTACATTTACATTTATTTTATATTTTTGAGGGGAAAAACAAGCATCCCTACTACACCTCAGACTCTGCCTCATCTGTAGAGAAGTCCTAATCTTATGTTTATGCCATGCATTGGAAGTAGTGATGCATAGGCTATGATCACTGTAGTGTACAATTTTTAATTTCCTAGCGGCAACATTTTTTATTGCAACTGGCAGGTTGTTTATAGTTGTAATTTTGAGATGTGTTTTTGTTGTTGTTCTGGTCTTTTATTAACATACTGCCAGATATCACTTATGATGTCCCATGCTGGGTTAGTGATAATGTTGTCTGCACTGGCAGGTCTACCATGGCAGACTATGGGCATAAAATGGGAAGGAGGCAATCAACTTGTCAGAATATTTACAAATTTCAAATTGCTGTTTACACCCTTAATGACTTGTACAATGAAAAAGACTGCTATGTCACTATATCTGCTCTGCATAAGGAATGGTAATAGTTGGAGAAGATGGGCTGGGAAGGAGACAGCCCTCATTAAAAACGAAGAGCTGTGATTGACATGAAAATTTGCCTATGAAGCCAAAAGAAAGGCATTTAGATTTAAGTGGCTTTATTGAGGGGTCTTACTGAACCTAGAGACCTTTCTAGCTTTACATAGACTCATCTGCAGAAGCATGTATCAGTCTTATACAAAGATAAGAGAAAGACACTGATTGTTCAATGGAAATCCCATATCAGTTTTCTGGGATACATCACCTTTCATTGCTATCCTCTCTGAACTGGGGTGAGAGCAGGAAAATGATTCAGTCATGGTAAAAGGTAGTAAGAAAAGAAGTTGAAAAAAACATATATCATTTCGGTTGCTTTGAAAAAAACTGAATTACACTTCATCTGAATTACTCTTGTTCACACTCATTGTCCGTATGGAAACAACTTCTGGGACACCCATCAGCATCCTTGATAACAACTTCCTCACTCAGCCCTCCTGCCTCTTCGGAGTTTTCAATATTATTCCTGCCAGAAGTCAGGCATAACCTAATCATTCCTTCTAGTGAGTACAAACTCTTCCTCTGACCAGAGCAGAGGTCTGTGCTCTTAATGAGAGTGTTTTGGGTAAAATAGTGCAAGGTCACTTAGTCAGCAAGTTGGTGATGGTGATCACACACGTAGCTGCTTGTATCGCTTTTATCAACACATAAGGAAGCCCTTCAGTAAAACGGTGTCATGTTAGATCACTCTGAAATGGCATATGAAAGATAAGAAAGCTGCTCTGACAAAACCAGGAGGATAGCAGTAGAACTGAGTATACAAACCATGTCTCCTTAATACCAAACCTGTTTCTTATCCATGCAGGATTGCTTTCTTCCTAGTCTGTTTTTCTATACACAAGACCGACAGGAATTTTTGATAGCATAAGGCTTTTGCAGTTTAACTTTATAATTACAAAAGAAGAACAGCTTGAAAGGTACTGCCTGAAATACGATCATTTACTTCTTGTTTCAGTATAGTTTACCAGTACCATTTTTCATAATCTTTCAAAATTTTAAAAATAAAAAGGGTAAAGTCTGAGCATCTGGTTTGTTATAACATGGAATATGTTTACCTAAAAATGAAAGATTTACAAATGCTTTTATTGTTTCTATAGAAACCAGCGAATCACAAGCCACTTGTGTCAGAGCTGTAAACATAGGAATCACATATGTTTTCTCCATATATATGCTAAAACGGATTCCCAGCAGAACAAAACTGTCTTTGACTTCAAAGGAAATGGAAGTGATAGCAAAGTCTTTTGAAATCCAGGACCCTTGCTTAGCCATGGACTAATAGCAACATGAAAGAGTTGCAACATCTGCCAAAATTCCTCATATTCTAAATCTTTACTTTCACTCATAGTCATATATTTCTTACATTTGCTACATAAGAAGCTATCACACATACACTTCAACATTAATAAGTACTTATTAGAAATTTAAACTTCATCACAAATGAAAGCACAAACCTATCTAGTTTGCTGTTCCTCCCTCCTTTCCTCTTTTTAAATACAGTCACAGGACGTCAGCAGATATTTGAAAGTAAGGGCATTTTCTACAGAAGAAGTAGTCTTTATGAAAAAGCTATTTCATTCATTTGACATGGCAAAAGTAGTTTAAATTTATACATACAAAAATTCCCATCGCAGTCAAGAAGCCAATGCATATATATATAAAGTTGCACGTGTACAACCAACCTGAGTCCCATGTACTTCTGGCATGCTGGTGAGACTTCTGCACTGAGCACACACCCTAGATCCCCAGAGAAAGACCAATGGTCACCAGTTAGGTGGAAAGCATCAGTATTCCATTATGATCATATACACCTACTGACTGTAAAGGGAGCGTAGAACAATCACAACACTAATTAAGAGATTCAGTCAAAACAGGGGAAACAGATATAAATTCTCCACGAAGATCACATTTTGTTGCTAACAAGAGTTTTCTGACCTGGAACAAGCCTGACAAAAAATGGGTAAAAAAAAAAAGTCCATCATATATATCAGTAATTTCAAGACTATAAGGTGCACTCTTTTGCCTAAAATTTTAATTGTGACCAGGAAGTGCGCCTTATAATCCGGTGTGACTTATATATGGACAAAATTTGGAAATTTGCCAACCCGGAAGTGCGAGCCGCGACAGCCGTGGAGAGAGCAGGCAGCGGATCCTCTGAGTACTCTCTGAATTTATAAATATTTTTTTTACCCATGGAACCTTGGATCTCATATTGAGAAATACCTGAACTTACCAGAGTGTCAAGAGAGACTTATGGGCAAGCTACATTTCTTGCAGCCTACAAAATCAGTTTATAAACATCAAGGTAAGTAAACACAGATGGCAACTTCAGCTTATTGCAGTTTAGTCCTAAATATTAAAAACCATTCATGAAATCTTGACTTCAAGAATTAAAATCTGTTAGTTGTCTCTGCTCTGATTTCTGATCACTAATACAAGACTCATGAGACTTGGATGTTTTGGGCTCTTTGTAAGAAAGAGCAACTCATAAGCAAGCAGTAACATTACCTTTAAAGAGATCCTCAGCAGATCTTTTAAAATCTCTTTTTATACAGCCTGCAACAGTTATTGGTATTAACAGCTGATAGGAAGGAAGAAATTATTGTTACCCAGTTTCAGCTGTCTCACAGTTTCATTACAGTACAGTAATTTCACGATTATAAGCCACCTGTTTTTCACTGAAGAATCCAGCCTACCCCAGCAGTCCAGCTAATCATCAGGTGCAGCTTATTTATGGACAATTTCAGGAGAATTGCCAAG
>VRYO01002297.1:26422364-26491877 GCA_009812075.1 Sialia sialis
CCCTGCTCTACCCAGCTACTCGGATGTGCGGCTTATAATCAGGTGCAGTTTATAATTGTGAAATTACTGCAATTTCATGCTTATAAGCCGCACCTTTTTCATTGAAGAATCCAGCCTACCCCATTAGTGTGGCTAATCATAATGTGTGGCTTATTTATGTACAAATCCCAGAGAAATGCCAACCCAGAAGTGAGAGCCAGCCAGGGAGAGCTGCCGTGGAGCTGCTGCTGGGTGGGCGGTGAGCCGGAGCCACTGGCGAGCAGGCGGCTGGCGGCCGCTGGATTGGCGAGGCCAGCACAGTTTCAATGCCTTCATGTGGGCGAGCGAGCCACCTTCGCCACCACGAGTGAGGCGCTGCTGCCTTGGCTGTCGCTGCGGTGAGTGGGCTTGCTGCTGCTGGGCACCGCTGCCTTCACACTGGGGAGCACGCTGCCACCGCCACTTTTGCACGGGCAAGCGAGCTGCTGCCACTGCCTCTGCATGAGCGAGTGAGCCACCACTGCCACCGAACAGGCGGGAGCCACGGCAGCCAGCACCGGGCGTGGGGGTGCCGGGGCCCACCGCACGGGGAGGGCGCCTGGGGCTGCCTTTAAAGGCTTCGCTGTTTTGTGAAAACTGTTTGCAACTTGAGCACCTGACACCAAACCCCACACTGGCGTGATTCTGTTACTAACTCGTTACTTTGTTGCACATGGATCCTTGCTTAAAAAATAAAATAAAAAATGCGGCTTATATTCAGGTACGGGTTATATATGGACGAATCCCATGGTCTACCAGGCTACCCGGATGTGCGGCTTATAATCAGTTGTATCTTATAACTGTGAAATTACTGTACTTATTAAAGCTAGAAATACAAGATTCTTGTAACTTCAATTCAGAGAAAGAATCCCACATAAATAAAATAAAACCAAGTACACTTGGGAGCACACAAGCTTTAGATGAGAATAGGTGACTAGACCCCTGATTTTTAGGCAAAATTAGGCAAAATGAACTGGATTTTAAACCTTAGCAATTTCTGTGAATCCTATGTTACTTTTACCAGTATGGTAGTAGCAGCATGGGTTTAGCAACTGCAGCCTTTAAGAAACTGCTGGAATAGACTCAGGAGTTTAGTGGCTAATAAGTACAAGGAGAGATGATGTTCTTCTGGAATTTCTACATCAGTGGTGGTGCTAACATGCTGACATGCAAACCACATGCCTCTGAAATCTTGCTCAAGTCGCCATATTTCACATCTCATGTATCTGAGCACGTTTTTTTGAGGCAGTTTGGACAGCATAAACTTACAAGAAATAATGCAAATACTCTTCCTGGAAACAGCAGCAGTGATAATGTGAACAAATTCTCACAAAAATGCCATCTATAGTGTATTACATGAAGGCTACCACCTATCAGTCAGAGTTCTTGAAAAAGGCAAGGTTGAACACTTAGTTTTCCTTTGGTTTTCTTAGTTTCCTTTAGTTTCCTTTTGTTATTTTAAGGTCTGTAAATTACCTCTCTAGAGAAATTAAATTAGGCAGAGAATTATTTTTTTTTTTTTTAAATACAGCAAGCACCATGTTTCAGAAAAGAATTGGGCTATCTGCAACTTCATTCAACACTAATATGCTTATACACACTTAACAGGTGTAAAAATTATTGCATTCACATCCTGCTCCCCAGCATTCAGAATTAACATTTTATTACTAATCACCCAAATGCAATATACCAGGACTCCCAGCAAACTTTTGCTATACTGGCAATTACCAATAACATACTAAAATTCCTTATTTCTGTCTATTCATTTTAACACTGCCATCATTACAGTCCTGCCTACCCCACTGAACACAGGAAAGTTGACCAGGTTGCTACCAAAGGAACTGCTTCAGGATAGAAGAAAAAGCAGAATAAAAACTGTTCCCCCTCAAAAACACCAAAAAATTACTGTCTTTCATATGTCTGCAGATATTTCCTATGTTCATGTTCTCCTCTCATTCTCTATTATTAATTAAATGGAAAATATCCACAGCCAGTGATTGAATTACCCCAAAGTACCTGCTTAAAAAGATCGATATTGATCAAACTAAAGGGTAGAAAGTACCACTAGTCTTCTTAATGTAAATGATTTGGCTTGAGGAAGTTTTTGATCAAATTAAGTGGAGGATCTAATTAACCTGTGATTAAATTAAGTGGAGGGCAAGCTGTATAGGCATAAATCCCATACACATTGAGATGAAACTAATAGCAATGCACATATTTACAGAGGCTGCCAAGGGAAAGCATGCAATATATTCAGCGAAGAAAAAAAGGTCACAGAAAGAAAGGGAAAATAAAGCAAGAAGGGATTAGAATACATAAAGAAGATAAAGACAACCACAGATAATGATTATCATTGGAGGAACATTAGCTAAGCCTGGGAGATTAAAGACTGTGAATATATTAAAACATGATAAAAATTCTTCCAGATCAAAAATCTAAAGCAGTGCAAAACTCAATGATCCATATTGAAATAGAATTCCAGAAGCTACTAAACAGGCTCTTGTACAAGGTGAAATTGTATCTAGCTTGTACCTCTTGGGCAGCATGTGATGAGACCAGTGGTAGAGGCAAGTTGTCAATTCACAGCACAGGTGAGCAAACCACGCACCATTCCTTCACACAGCATTCCTCATTGCTGTTTGAGAACCAGGGTGTTTGTGGCTCTACACTCACTGAAGAGCCATTTGCAATAATTCAAACAGTCAGATATTCTTCCTTACATGACCCACTCTCTTGTAAAAGACCACCACCTTACAATTATTAGCTTATTTACGTCTCAGGGCTCTGAATAGTATTACCATAACCTATTCCTGAAGAAGCCTGAGAATTTTTCACCCACTGCCAGAATCCTACTACAGCAAAGCTGAAACAATAGAAGTCAGAGCGCTTTGTAACTCCACACCAGCCAATTATGGAACAAAATTATGTGTATTAAAAACAACTGGCTTCAAAATTAGCACTCTATTTAAAAGAATGAGAAAATCTTGACCTGGATGCCAGACTGGAAGAAATCCCAATAGTTTATTGTCTTTATCTCAAAAACTTGCCTTTTTTCTGAATATTTCTTTTGAGAAATAATTGTTGACATTGTGCAGCTTAAAAAAAATAAGGTCCATGTTTGTGTTTCACCCTTATTAGACCATAAGAATATATTAATCTTGAGCCTCCTCAGATGATTTTGAAATGCAGTTAGTTCTCCCTGTATTCAATCAGGGACACTTACACAAACTTTTTTTAAACATTTTTGATACACTTGATTATTTAAAAAACATGGAAAAATAATTGGTTACAAATTATTCAAGGACGATAAATACAAACAATATGATATGGAACTTAATGGCATGACAGAATTTCTATATTTCTGTCAGCTACTTGCTAGTTGCAAAAGACTACATAAAAACACCATGCCAGATGTAGTAGTTCCATTCTACCAAGGCAGTGGTAGTTTTTTCAGACAAAATTCTCCACTAGTTATCTTTTCTTGCTAGACAAAAATGGACTTCCTGGAAGTGCAAGACAATCATCTAGAAGATACAAGCCCCATAGTATTTCAGAGCTCAGTGATTATCTATGAGACAACTCTGTGTCTTCTTGAAATCTACCTGTTCAAAGACCATAGGCAATTACCTTGGTCTCCAATTTTATGTAGCAACTCTACTTCCACATCTATTGGCAATTTTCCACAGTTTTGAAGTTCTATAAAAACACAGCAGACAGTAATTTCTGAGAAACAGAACAATAAAGCTCATAAAGCTGAAAATCTAGCTAGCCAGCAACATTGCCAAACCTGATATATTTTTCAATGTTCCAGTAACACATTAATATGGATTTTTAGTTACTTTTTGTGCATATTAATAGTTTTTTGATTAAGCCAGTGGCCAATAACAGTAGCCAGTAACAGGTACCCTTTTGTTTTTCTTCCTTTTTCAGCCAAAGAGATTTACTTCTACACAAAATGGCCTCCGTTTTGCAATCAATAGCAGCACTGAATCATTGGATTGGAAATCATAATGTATAATCAACTCCAAGACTCAAACAGAAGAATACCTATTGTTCTCTTCTAAGCAGAAAAATTGAGATCTCTGTTATCTCTTAAGTATCAACAATTATGCAGTGAAGATATTAGTTTTCCTTTAACAGTCATGGAGTTATACATGTGGCTGCTGTCAGCTGTTTTATGCTACTGGAACAATGAATTAACCTTGCCCCATGCTGGCGACCCTGCAAAATTAAATATTATATCAAGAGTATGCCTTTCCAAACTCAGATTGCAAAAATTTTGCATCATAAAACCTTTTAAAGCAGTTTATTCTTCTTTGAAGTGACTTAACTTTTTTTGATGCAGTGCCTCTTCATTTTGTACATCTAATAGTAACAATAACTCAACACAAGGTGTAATAATATTTTTCTCTTCATCTCATGTGGGTTGCAGAAGTTGTTGCAACATCTTCAGTCCCCTTTGACAGTTCTGCTGGCTTCTTCTCTATAATTCATTATATCCCAACTAAAATTGGCAGGTACTCTGCCAACAATCAGGAACATTGGAAGTCCCCAAAAAGACCTCTGGCTTTCCACTGCATTGCACATAATCATGGCTTCCATGACCTTCATGACATTTTACCACATGCCCAGAAACAAGGAGGAAAACTAGACAACAAACCTAAGGAAATGGCTAAAGCTAAAACCATTATTTATCTGAGTTCTCATGACAGCCATAGATTAATGGACAAATGACTCCAAACAATTTCTCTGTCTAGCTTTTCGGACAGATTTTGTTCAGACCTTTGAATCTTGACTCCTTGTTTCTCAGAAGGCACTCACTTTTCTGTCTAATTTCCTACTAAAGGGCATGTAAAAACATTCTTCCAATTGCTTTGAGTTTATTCTCACTGAAAAAAAACCAAACCAGGTGTTAACAGCTACACTAGGTCAAAAGAGATTGCGTTGGCTTCTTCAGTGGAGAGCAGTATTTTGAGAATTCCTTATGCTTTTATTAACTCCTGTGTCTTACACTGCTATTATCTCTACCTGTGGAGAATAATCAGCCCCTTATC
Source organism: Sialia sialis (assembly GCA_009812075.1). NCBI lineage: Eukaryota > Metazoa > Chordata > Aves > Passeriformes > Turdidae > Sialia > Sialia sialis. The sequence goes on from VRYO01002297.1 coordinate 26,427,437, forward strand.
CTGCTACTTAGTATTATATACACTTAACACTGTTAGACTTCAGCGCAAGTTGTTTGATGTTTATTCTGTAAGCAATTTGAACTTCCCTATCAAGTTTGGGTTTTTTTTCCTTCCAATTATTTATAAGCAGCAGTGTGTATCAGCAAGTTATCTGTACCTGTGGCATTCTAACTCGGCATACATAGCACCTGTTTCTTAGGAGACAAAGGGATTTTTTTTCTTGTTTTTCTACATCTTTTCTAGGACAAGACTAGAAGCATCAAAACAAAGGCAAATTTTGAGAAAAAAAATCATTCACTTAGCATGTTCCTAACCTATAGTTCATGTTGAGAATATTCTTTAATATAACACTCTCACTGAATATCTAACTTAGAGAAAACAGTGAGGAATCAATACTGAGTTAAAGTCTATGAATTCTTCTTCCCCCATCCCTTGCTTAGATGTAAAGCAGTTAAATGTTCTTTCTGTATAAATAATTAATAAAGAATTTCAGCACATTTTTATTTTAAATTGAATGTGATGGTCTTAAGCCAAAGGTTTCTCCTGGATTATGACCTTCTGCTGCTGCCCTCAGGAATGCTGATCTTACTCGTGTATCTGACCTTGCTCTGCTTTGGACAGAAAATTTCTGGACAAAGAAATTTCGCAATTCCGCTCTCTTTATCAGAAATGACTTCCTTGCTCACTAGATGTCTGGACAATGGGAAGATTGTTAAAGAACCACTTGCCTGAGATCAATACCAGGGTCTCAGACTCTTCTGCCCAGCAGATGAAGGATGCATAGGAAAAACAATGGTCAAGGCAGAAGTCCAGTGTGTCTGGAGTTTTTGTTGCCTGCCATTCAGAACCTTCCACCAAAAAAATTAGGGTTCATCTCTCTTTTGAATTGTTTTATGTGGTTAGATTTCCATAAGAATAATATCTGAATCAAACAAGATAACTTCTCTGACATTAAGTGGAGAGGTAGTTCAATTTCCCGAACAATTACAGGAGTGTTTTCTATCACTTAATAATTGAACAATTTTTCTTTATATTCTAAAACAAAACAAGATTAATTTTTCACTTGTTGAACCTTACCCCCAATGCCTATTTTTAATTTTTAAATTTGTTTTATGCATTTCAAAAATGTAGTGGATGAAATGAAAATTCCAGGCCTACTAGTAAAATCCTTGCAAATGTAGTGGTTTTGGTGAAAAATTACACTTAAGGGCAGGTCATCACAAGGGCAGCCCCACCACTAAGGGCTTCCAAAATAAAAATCCTTACTGCAGGTTCTATAACCAATAAGCATATATGCTTTGACACAATCCCTTTATCAGTTTTGTCAAAAAAAAGAGCTGTCGAAATGTGAGTTTGAGAGACCTGGGAAATAATTACTGCCATGATAACTTGTACTAAGAAGCAGTAATTTTCTTAACATTAGCAAACAAAATCAAACTATTTCAGTACAAAATTGACATAGGAGATAGCAAAATATTTTACTAAAGATTCCTTCCATCCATTCTGTTTCAATTCCTGGGCTATATATTCCCTACTTTCTGAAGCAGAAGTCGATAGTAACTGCATATAAAGAAGTAGGACAGTATACTGGCCTCTAAGGAATTTGAATGCTCCAGGCAACCTGGAAATCATCCATCCTTCCTTGTTTTTAGTCTCTCACACAGCAGAGATACTAAACGTTACACAGCTTTTAATATGCCAGTTCACACACATCTCTAAAGAATATGGATATAATTGGCAATTGCCTAAGAAAATAAATGAAACTAAAATACACCCAAACTCATAAAAAAACATGACGGAAAACTTCAAATATTTGTTTTACTTTATAAATCTACGCCTCGAGCAGAATTGTGCTAGATGTCAGACAGCATGTGACAAAGACCAATGATTCTTTTTTTTTAGGATTAAGTTTCATACAAAGATTGCCTTTCACTTGCATCTCACTGAAGGACAAGGTGGACCCACAAGTAAGCGAGGTCGCTTCTCATTATTACACCTCACATGATGCAACCTCCTGTGACCTGATTTAGCAAGCTGAGTGATTCATTTAATGTCTTTTTACTTGGCTGAGTGCCACACAGAAATACCTTAGCTGGAGTTTGAAGGACATGGTTTGTGTACCAGACACTTTGGTGGACAGCATGAGCACACTGGGTCATAGCAAAGGGTCAGTTGGGCCACTAGCCTCTTTCAGGTACTGGTCAGTCACATAAAACCAGGAAACTTCAGAGGCATGTAAGTGTTACAGGTCCAGAATAAACTCTCATCCACCAGTGGTCTGAGGGTCAGGATTTTCAAGACAATGTCGCATCATTGCCTTACACAGTTCTCTGTAATCTTTTATCCCAGGAGTTGTGCAGCTCTTTTTCAAGTTAGCACAAAACCAAGAAACCAGGGACATTGTGATACACAGAGCACTGTGGTCATTATCCTTTCTTCATGCAGAAATGAATGTAAAATATCCTTTGACCACATGCATAGAGAGCTAACATAGGAGGCAGTTGGATATTTAAGTCCTCAACACTCAAATGGCTGTTATCATATCCACTGTTCTACAGTAAATGTTTACATGTGTCATTACAAAAGACAAAGCAAAAGGGCAGAGAGGGCTGGGAACTCTTGTGCACCAGAGGAAAACAAGTTCACATTTTAAAAGGTAGGGTTTTCTGTTTTGTTTGCAATCAAGACTGTGCTGACAAACACGTTTCATCATTGCTACATTTCAAAGCTGAAGGACAGCAACACCAAATTAAAGCCAAATAAATTAAAAATAGTTTCATTCAAACCTAATTATATCATTAAATACAATTTTTGTATTACATAAAAGGTTACTATCCTAGCAACTTATTAAAATAATTTCTGTGAGTCTCATTAGGAAATTTAATAATTTAGATACCATATGAAGTACGAGAAAAATCCCTGTGATACATTTTTCTGTATAAAGTAGCAGTTTTCAAGGTTATTATTTTCATATGTCTTAATAGAGGTGAATGCTGCTAACTGGAAAACTGAATATACTTTTAGATTTATGAATTCAGTAATTGCATTTTGGGTGCTAATTAAAAGCAAAGCCAAGTAGAATATTTCAGAAGGGGATAAAAAATGTCTTCTTAATACACATCTCTGCATAATATATAGTACACATGTAATACCACTATTTAGAGTTTCTTGGTCTGTTGTCTGAGATGTATGTGCAGAACTAGTGCGATGGAACTTGTCATGAGCAAAAATGCCATTCTCCTGTCTGGTGGGGCCACAGAACACCAATTGATTCACTATATAATGCAATATTCTAGACAGGGCAAAGAAGAAATGAAGAGCCAGAAAAGCACAAGTGGATCTTGATTTTGACTCATGTAAAGCACAACAAAGTAAAAATGCAAAGGTTGCTACCTGTAAGATTTAGAAGGGTTTTGAAATCCAGTTCTAGATTCCAGATTTGTGCAAAAAGAGACTAGAAAACTCAGGAAACAAAGAGACAAGATCAAAAGTCTTGTAGTAAGGGAAGCAAGATGAAGAAGAAACTCAAGGAAATCTGTAATGGGACCTAGGAAACTTAAATTGCATTCTCCAGACAGATGAGATAAATTCATGTATATGAAAAGCCTCTGAGTTGAAGGAGAACTATTAGGGTAGTGGTGGATAAGTTTTCCCTGTTAGTAATCAGTGGTATCTACTTACCACCACTCTGTTTGTTCAAATTGTATCTGAGCCTCAAATTTTCTGCCAAAGGGAGTGCAACCTAGTCACAAATGTTCTTCAAAAGGATGAGGAAAAAGCCTGTAAGGATATTCCAAGAATGGTATTAATATAGAACCTTATTTAGGGGTACATACTAATTTCTGTCTCTTTCACAGTAATTTGCTACATCATGGCAACAAACTGCAGCAAGTTTGCCTTTTCATCTGCCTTCCCTTTTCTTTCCTTGTTGCTGGCTGGAATCACCTCCAGGCAAATAGAGCTATTATAGTAGACTTCTCATCTTTACTGGTATTATGTTTATATTTTAAAGAAATGGTTTTGAACTAGAAGTAGTAATGGATGAAAGAGAAAAGTTGAATACAGCGGGAAAAAACAGCCACACAGTAGAGAAGGAAGCCAAATGGGTAGGTAAAGAGACCTTATTTGTTCAAAAAGCTTTACGGGTTGGTTTTCATTCCTTTTTAGCCATGGATTAAAAAAAAAAAAATAATGTTTTTAATTTTCTTTTCTCATTTCAGACTTTTAGTGCCTATATAACATAGGAAACATCTTGCTTTAAAGGCAAGAAAAACAAACAAACCCTAAACAATAAACAACAAAAACCAGAAACCCCCACAATCCTTTGTTCATTATCCTAATGAAAAAATGGAATATTATCCATTTCTTCTTTTCGAGCGTTAGCTCTTATACAAGATGAAAAATTGCGTTTCATCAAAATAACATCAGAAATAAGAATGTAAAAGTACAAAATATCAAGGAAAAGCACAACCTTCATAAAAAAATGTTGCAGTAGAAGATGTTGCTGAAAATTGACATTCTAATTTCTTTTGATCTTTTCCACTTCTTAAAAACACATACTAAATTCTCTTCCTGTTTTAAAACTGTGTAGCCACTCTGAAGACAGCCAGGTCGTCTAGGCAGAGGGATATTATCTGACATAAACCTAAAGCCAATATCTCCCTTTATATAAGTTTGGAAAGCTGAATCAGAGCACACTTGCACATGAAAATACAGGAAATGTAAGTGAACTGTTTCATATCAGCTTATCACACAGACTGAGGAGAGTGATTGGTTGTGAGGGTAGGACAAACCAGTCATGAAATGCAACCTGCTTGAAAGAAATACCCAATCCAATGGAAAACATGTTGTAATCACAACCTCATCTGTCTACTCTATGCACCTGAAAACATGAAACAAAGAACATAGAGAGTCCATTCACCAAAAACAGGCAACATGGAACAAAAGTTCCATTAAAAAAAAGTTCAACTTGTTTTTCCCTTTGTACAGAAGGTAACTATATTAAAGAACATAGACATTTATTATAAAAGGCATCATTAACAAAAATTTGAATTTACCTAGTGCTACTCATCCCTATCAGACTCAACCTAGACCTCTTAAAAACATAATTAAAGTTTTCCCTATCACAACGCTATACTGGCATTTTCACATTGCACTGTTCAGAACATGAATACACTTTGAAACTACTTAAAAACATAGTCTTAATCTTAAAGACTATAAAAATTACATTAAAAAAAAAAAAGTTTTCCTACAAGTAGCAGATGCCTTAGTTAGACAATTGTTTATTAGACTTAGGAGACATTGCAAATTCCTCATAAACCATCATAGTGCTGAATCAAGGATACTATTTATTGGTAATGGTCAAGTATTGTCCATTGGCCAACTGCTCTCTGCTATTTATTTATTTGATTTCCAAAAAAGATTTGCTTGGTAGAAATACTCAACCTGTTGCGAATGATTCCCTGCTTTCTGGATTCAAAGTATTTTGGTCGTGATTTTTCTTTATTTCCATGATATAATACAACATCTGCAGCAAGTTCTTTCAAACACAAAAGATCTTATAATTAAAAGTGTCCTAATGAAGATATGGGATAAGTTTTGTTTTTTTTCATTTTAGCGGAACATTCATGCTTAGGCCGTACATTTTCCTCACTAGCATTTTCAACTGCAGCAACTCTAAGAGTAGATTCCCCTACCTGGCAAAGTCAGTCCCAGTCTCTCATGGTATTCCTTATTTCTGAAAACTGGGGGATTTTCAAAAAGATTTTTCTTTAGTGACTCTGTCTGAAACAGTAAAATCATATCTCTTTTCCCATCTCAACATTTTAAGTTTCTTTCCTTTTCAGTTGATTACAATGAGGACTGATGGGCAAGAGAAATTGCCTGAAAATTGGATCTTATGTCATTCGGCAGAAAGCAGGTACACATAATGAATCTTGTACTCAACCCAGTGGAAGCCAGCAGGGACGTTCTATGCTTTCCTGTCAGCTACAGCACAGGATCTGCCGCACTAGAACAAGCCCCAGGCTCTGTTAGCAGCCAGCACATGGTGTATCAGGGCAGAGGTCTGCAACACAAATGTCCAGGAACACAGAATGTCTGTGGAGTCATCACCCAGGTACCTCTCCCTCTACCACTACTTCCTCCTTGGCTTTTTGAAAAAGTCTCTGAATAACTCCACTGTGTTCGGGATGTTTTTTCTATGTTTTCATGGTCTAGATTTTTGTTCTGTTAGAGTCTGGTCCATGATACTCTCTCAGGGGCTATAAAGAAAAAAAAAATCTCTCTTTTCTCAAGTAGTGAGGCAGTCAGAACTTCTGACCTTTCTAATGGGGTTATCAGCAAAAGAAACATCAAGGTTGCTATATGGTGTCAGCTCATTCCCAATGAGATGATATTACATTTAAGAAAAACGTGAGAACAATCTAGAGGGGAAAAAAAAAAAGGTGGAGCTGTGATCCTGCTGAGATACAAAGGCTTGATTTCAGACATATTGACAATAGGGTGAGAAGTGGGGAGAAAACCACTGAAAACTAAGGATGCAGCAGAAACCTGAAAGAGCTTTTCTAAATCTGACTTATTAAATAATCAGCAGGATATTTTTGTACACAATTGTTGCTGTCAGTTTATTTCCCCAGGATTTTTGTGAATTCACAGTTAAAAACCACCCATCATTATAGGTTTCCCACAACTCAGTCTGGATAAAAAGGTGCTGTGAAATACTAGAAGTGAGGCATCATGTTTTTTACAGTACAAAAGACCTATTTTCGACTAAACAAGGGACAGATGAACAGTAAGCTTCAATAAAACACAGCAATTTCTTTTCCCCTCTGGCTGCTCAGGCCATAGAGAACGATGACAGAGAAAATGACAAGGGAGTCACTAAAACAACATTATTGGAATTGACAGAGATTGAGACAGTCATATTTGACTCTAAAAGATGCAGTCTATGTTCATCTGACTGGGCTGGAGTTGACGAGTTTAGGTACCTGCAGGCTCACATCTGGTTATATTCTAATCTAAATTCCAATGAGGTTATTGATTCTGTTTGTATAAGAACACGGGTGAAGCTGGGTGGGCTTTACAAAGCAAATGGTTGTCTGAAGCATGCTAGAAGTGGCAGCTTGTCTCACGTATAATGCTGTATGCAGTCTCTTATGGAATATGGCTCTGCCCATTACAGATATTGCTGACTCTCTGGAGATTAAATGTTCTACAGTACTAACTTCAGAGATTTGTAACTCTTGACAATTTTATGGCCCACCTTAAATGGCTGCCCTCTGTGAAAAAAGCAGCCTGTACTTAGAACAGTATGTAATGGTAAGAGCTTCTTTACAGAGTTTTCATAGAGCACTGGGTATCAGCTGACAATTCCCTCCCAGACAAATATCAGACCTCCAAGGAGGAGGAAAAAAAAACCCCACAAGTGACAACCTTGCAATAACCTGTGCAGAGGCTTCCTCTGTCCCACTGCACAAGAGCGGATCAACATTGCAATTCCAAACAACATTGAAAAAGTCATCTTAATATTTCTATGCTTCTGTGTTAATCGTTCCTTTCTTCATGAGGGTGAAAGTCCTGTTAAAAACAGAACTGAGGAAGCTACTAACAAATGGTACTCTCAACAGGTAAAAGTGATTAAAACAGCGTAAGACTGAGTAGAGCCAGTGCTGATAGGGGCCAATGTGTAGTCACTTTGCTTGAGGACACTATTGTGGCAGAAAGCTATATGATGAGGGGATGAAGGAACGATGTGTGTTTGCACACCCCTCCCACTTTTTAGCAGACAATTTTTGTGTCTGTGTCTGTTTGCATTTCAGAAGATCCTCCTCCCAGGGACTGATATTCTCACAACACATATAGAAACCCAGGGACCACATAAAACTAAAGGGAAGGGGACAAGGTCTGAACCAAGGTGATCATGAAGATCTACAGTCTGAACTGTTTCTCTCTATTTGACTACATGCAGCACAGAAAATGAAGATGAAAGACAAGGCCAATGCACACATGTTGGAGAGGTTAGAGCAAAATAACACAAATTTTAACCTGAATGAATATACTGGAACTTATAAGATTCCTTTCAGGCTTTTCTTAAAGAATTTTGTTGGTAGAATCTATGTAAAAGAACAGTATAATGGAACTACTTTTATTAAAGTAGCTCCTTCACACATCTTTGAAAGTTTAGCTTGATGTACAACCTGTCACAAAGTAAATTTTTAAAAAGGCAGCTCAACAACTTATTCACATCCAAGTGCAGGGGTATAAGATAAAACTTGCAACTCTTAACCAAGGTTGGATTTAAGCTCCAGACAAAAGAAAGCAGAAAGATGGCAGAAGAAAAATTCAGTATCAGAGAGCAGGTTTGTAGGTTTCGTTTCCCTATGGACACTATTTGCAGGGAACAGAGGTTATAATAAAGCAAAGCCATTGCAGTAAATTACTGTGAAAAAAAACCAAATAAATTCAGTGGAGAAAGGACTTGGCACCAAGGTCAGCTCCAGCTGAGCTGGAAAACAGTTCACAGAATGGTATAGTAAGTTAACTTTAACATTGCTCTCTTGGAGTAGCAGTGCTATCATGCATGTTATTATCCACTGATATTAATGAGTTCATGAACATTTGAAAACTGTATTCTGAATGAGCATCGTACTTTCAACCTGGCATGCCTATGCTTATGGGACCACTATAAATTCACTCTGATGAAAGACAAGGGTTTTACAGCAGTCATTTTTATGTAGCTTCTCATCAGGTAAAACACAATGAATACCTCAAAGTTTTTTATTACACTCTTTATGGACTTGTTAGGATGCATAGAGTGCATCCTGAGGGCAAGACTGCTGACATCTCTTCCATCTCTACAGATGGTATCAGCTGTCTCTTGGAGCAAACAGCAGAATTTGAAATCAAATATTGCAAAGTAGGCCAATAAAAATGTTGATGCATGGAGACGTTTCGGGGTTGTTGTTTGTTTGTTTTTTAATTAATTGATATTACCTATGTTTTGCTCTGATCACTTGAAATTCTAAGCCTCGTAAAAAAAGCGAACCAATCTACAAGTGTCAGATCAGACACAGCAACTTCTTTGCACTTCAGCTATTTCCCACAGGCAATGCTCTTCTGGCAACACAGTATTTTTAATGAAAACTGCCACATGCCACAGGAAGCATGCAACTTTCTCAAAACTGACAGGTTACTAAAGAAACCATGTCTTTAACTTAATAAACCAAATAACCTGGAGTCTTAAGAACAACGTAAGTTTTACTGAGGCTTTGTGAGAGTCTAGAGCCAATAGGACTGGGTATATTTCCCCTCTGCAGAATAAAACTCTGATATAACCCACCTCCCACTTTGCACTCTGATGACAGCAAACCAGGCAAGTAGAAGCAAATCCAGGTCCTGGAGTGTTCAGCAGAAACATTAGAGCATATTAGCTGTTGGAAGATTACTTTTGTATGGCTGAGCATTGCCAACATATTTTGAAAGAGCTTCCTTTCTGTTGCAAAGAGAGTTGGGGAAAGGATGACTTACAAAATACATGTCCAAATCAAACAATTCGCAATTTTCCTTAGAACTTTTCTAGAAAAAGAAAATATTTCTATTCAGCTTTACAGAATTTTTCAGAAGCCACAAGGTGATTGCCAGACTGACCCCTCCTTGAAAATAAAGGACTTTATGGATACCAAAGGTTTTTTTTTATCACCCATTTATTTTTCTGAAAGGTTGCCTAGGGGCTTTTCTAAAGGCAAACCAGTTTTGTAATGCAAGACAAATGAGTTGCTGTGTTAATGCAGGGGTGAACTGGCACATGCCCTCGTGCTCATCATGCACAGAGGTGACCATGCAGGTGCCAAGTTCTCACCTCCCATGTAGGAGGCTGCACTGACTCTCCCTGGGGTTTGGCAGGCAGTAGGAGGCAGTCCTGCCAAAGCTGTTTTCTCAGAAATACCCAAGCAGCGCATACATCTATGGAAGCACCAGAGACAAGGTTTCTTTCCTGTCCAAGAAGTGAAAAGACTCCCCCCACATCTGCTTTTTGAGCAGCCCCATAATAGATTCTTCCTTACTTGGTGGAGACTACATTATAATCTAACTTTTGTTCCAGGCAATATTTTAAGGACATAGCTTTGCCAGTAGAAAATGGGAGGAAACTGAGAAAGTCAGCCAAGAGCATGGCATGCAAAGGGCTTAGTCACTCAAGGCAAATTCCACAGGGGTATGAGGTTAACACACGAAATTAAAAATTAACCATCAGTGAATTATGGCCGCCACATTTCTTGGATGACAACCACGCTTCTGGGCTTAACGGACATTTGTTCCTCTTTTCTAATCAACTTTGTTGTGGTCTCATGAAGAAAAAGCAGTAATGAAACTTGCAAACAAATGGCTTTTCTATATACATTTTTAAAGACGCAATACGATGCAATAGGCATAAAGCATTCACTAAAATCATACAGATGTAAAAGTGCACAGCAAACAGTAATGCAAAGCACCATGAGAAATGACAACCAAATAAACTGAGGAGAGACTTTTTAGGTTATTCCCTATTTGCCAGCAAAGAAAAATAGCAACTCCAAGTAACAAAGCAAGTGAAAATCTTGCAGAGTTCTTCAGAATGGCCTATTATCACCTCAGCAACCCTCAGGCCCACATAATTGATAGGCAAAAGGGAAAAAACAGCTCTTGATGCCGAGGGCAAAAACAATAAAAAAATAAATTTACAATTTTGTGGCATATAAAATCTGCAGGCACTTTGACTATACTGATTAGGATAGGAAAATAAGATGTGACAGAAATAGAAAACAATCTGGAACATCATCCTAAGGAAGAAGAGGAGCTCTTTAACAAGACCTGCAAACCAGGTGGCTCAAAGTGTTCTCCTGAGGTGATGTAGAAAGCCTTTGAGATGACATCTGCATGAAAAAAAGACAATAATATGCAGCTGTTTGGGACAGCCCCTGTTTTGGGCAGGCTGAGAAAAAGTTTTCTGCAGAGTAAAGAGGCAAATAGATTTTAGCAAGATAATGCCCAAAGACTTGGCAGGAATTTCCCAAGGTTTACCAAGTATCCAGAGAAAAACATCCATTTGCTGCTCTTCTAAGTAGCAGAGGATTTCCTCCACAAGCACTTTGGAAATCCTCCTTTCTAGAAAGCAGCACAGACGCTAACAAGTGGTTTAGCTGTGAGATACTCCATGAAGAATCTTAATGCAACATGCTACTTTCTAAATTCAACTCTTCCAACTGCTCTAGCTGGAATAATCTATGCACCAAAACCACCACACTAGCTTCTGAATTTATGCAGGATGTTTTTGAAAGAAGGTGGCATGTCATTGGCCCACATAGCAAAATAAAGGATTATGACACATATTCAGTAGATGGGTTGGGTGAAGTGCTTATACTTTGCAAGTCTTTGCCTACCAAAATCCAAGGTTAATATCCTTGAACCAAGATAGCCAATAAGGCACAAATCCAACTCATGCCCTGCTGAAATTTTCATCTTGCTAAATGGATACGAACCATCATTACTTATCCTGTGGTAATGTGCTGAGTTGAGAAACAGAATGGCACATGAGCTATATTCCCAATGTTTAGTCCTTCCTGTTCCTGGTAGCTTTTTTGAGACATAGTGTAGTAATCACACTCTGAGTTATAATTAAATTTGCCACTAACATGAAAAGACCTCAAATTAAACAGTTGTGTGAGTCTTGAAACTATGCTTAGTTCCAAGCAAGGAGAGAAAGAATAGGTCTCCTTGGGTAGATGGTATACATCAGATATCTTATTCTTCAGCCATTCAGTTCATTTTTCCACAGTGCAATCCAAGAAAGTCATTATACTTCATGGGCTCATCTAGCTGATTGACATGATTTTGGAAGATGCTCCTCTGTGCAAGGCAGACATGCCCTTAACCACAACAGAGACAATAAACAAGGAAGAATGCTTGGTCACACTTGACAGCCTCACCATAGCTTGAAGTTTTTTACTAGATTTAAGAAACAGAAATAAGTCAGAATGCCTTCAAAATAAATTTTCAGTATATACAGAACATGCAAACCAACAGACAAAATCCACTTATTGAAAAGAGACCAGACTAAGACAAGATGTTCAGCTCAATATTACAGGTGAACAAAACCCAGAGTTACTATCCCCAGTTTCTTTCCTGTATTTCTGCTTTGTTTCATCTATGGTCAGAATGATTCGTTTTCAACCCTGAACTATGTATGCTTAAACTACTCCTGTGGAATAATAACAATAATAATAACAATAATAACAATAACAACAACAACAACAAAAATAATTGTTATTGTTATTATTATTATTATTATTATTATTATTATTACTCCCTGTGGAATAATTCATGTACTCACTAGGCTCATACTATCTTCCCAGCTGGATTGCATTTCACATGAGATGCTGGATGTGGGTCTCCTATGACACATTTCATCTGAAAGAACTTCAAAACAGATGTCTGGTCTCTGGTTGAATGTAGAAAAAATAATAGAAAAGAGTATGCCAAGACCTCTCTTAAGCACCTTAAAGAAATGATGATAGTCATTTGCAGTCATCCTTGACTTCAAAGGACTGGTTCATGATTATCCCTGGAAGAAAAATTAGCATACATGCACTTCATATATACTGGCAAATATTACCAAATATCTTGAAATATGCCAATAATTAATCAGTGGCATGAATGCTGAAGACAATTCTCAAGAGTTTGGGAATTATATCTTAAAACTAAATTTAGTACTCAAAACAATATACTAGCTCTGACAATGTGCCAACTGCCTGCACAGATGATTTGGCCAATACAGGAGGATTTTGTGTACCTGTGGCCAGGTACAAAGTCAAAATCTTGACAAAAATGTAAGTAGGGCATAACCTACAAGTTGAGCAAGCTAACAGAATTTTCATAGTACGGAACAAATCCCAAAATTAACAGAAATTTGTATGATTCACATTTATTGGGAAGAAGTGGGTGATTAATTCATCAAACAAAAAAAAATAATATTAACTACAACACTTTATTGAATGGCTATCTACAGTACTTTGCTTGCTCCCATGTATTTAGTGACTTATAGCTAAGGACCAAAATAGAGCTATATCCTGATTTGCTATGTTTTCACTTCTTTTTTAATGCACCATTATATCCTTCTAATCCATTGCTTATTCTAAATTTCCTTAAAATTTAAAAAAATCACTGACACTTGGGGTATGGAAATAATAATGGAATGCTCTGAGGCAAACAGGGATTAATTGCCATTGTCGATTTTTGTGAGCACACTTAAAGTAGCAGCCCCATGCTGCCTTATTCCATGAATCCAGGAGATTGTTTGAGCAGGCAGTGTTATATTACTCTGGAGTAGGAATGAAATCATGTGGGAGCAGCAAGCACAGCTCATGGAGAAAAATTACCATTTTATATTTATTACTTTGACTGGTTTAAGTGCCACAGGAATAGACTCTCTAATGCATTTGAGTGCAATTCCCCAACAATTTGACTCTGTTGCTTTGTAAACTATTTTTAGGGAAAGTCTCAGAAGACTTTTAAAGGCACAAACCATCTGAATTTAAAAGGTTATTTTGGTGGTTTATCAAAAAGATATAAATAATATGATACATCTGTCCAGATTAGATTGATTCTTCAAACTCAGGTAGGAGAACAGAACTTCGGGAGAAAAATTCCTGTTTTAAACTTGCACATAATTTTTTTTCCGTAAGCTCAAATAGGCTTCTTCAGCAGGCTTATCATAATTTTGGATTTCCATTGGTAACTCTACAGTGTGGATTCTTCAGGCTTTTATATTATTATAAGGAAACTACAGGCTTAAACATACATAACTGCATAATTATACTGTTCACAAGCTAATAGCAAAAGAGCATAAGGACATTCTATTTTAGAGGAGGAAAGTTAAGGAAAAAGTAGACAGGCAAAAGTTCAAGTCTCTGAATGGTTATTTAATCAAAACTACCATTTTTTCATTAAGCAGTAAGGTAATTTCCGGTTCCCTACTTCCCTACCTTGCATCTTCATACAGCCGTAGACATTAGACATAACCATTTGTTGGTATACTGCTCTTCATCATCCTTAAAACCCGTAATCTGAGTGTCCAGCATAAAAATGTACCTTTCAGCTGCTAGCAACTTACTACAGATGAATTTTTGTGTTGACCTTCCAGTGCAGGTTAATTAATACCTTGAGGAAGAATAGGAATTCTCCCTGTGTGTGTAGTAATAGCTACACAATGAATAAAGCACATGATAAGGCTGAAAACTCTTTACTGATTTATGACATAAAAGCTCAGAAGTGCTTCCTGTTTATTTTAATAGTCTTTTCTCTCTTAGTCGCTGAATCATGGGCTGCATACATTCCAAGGCAGAGTCAGAGCTTGCTCTGAGTCTGACACCTCTGAACACAGCCTCCTTTCCTAGCTGCTGTTTCAGTAGACACCAGGAAGCCCCTTCCAACCCACCCAGCTCGCTGCCAAAACAACTTCCACTGTAATTTATGAAATATCTTTTAATGCTCCTGAAAGGACATACCAGGCTCTCACAACAACTCAAAATTATTTCTGTGGGGAGCTTGCACAGTCTCCCCTAGAACTGCCCAGGGCATCTTTAGTCTGCCCTGTAATGCTGCAGGCAGCACAGGTGTGGGGGGAGCCATTACCTTTTTATGGCCATTCTACTATTACACCATCATCAGGTGAGAAAGTGAGAAAGGCATTGGCATCTAGCAGTTATCATCCTGGAAAATACTGACCCACCACAGTGACTCTAATCGAGAGTGCAATATTAGTCCATGCCATGTCATCACAAACTACCAGTTTCAAGCTCTGTTTCCTCTCTGAAAGCTGGATGCAACAAGCAGCCAGCTCACTGTGTTCATCAGATGAGGACAGCCATGCCAAATTGTCAAGGTCATTGAGCCTTGCAGCATCTGATGGGAACTGTATGATCACAGCCAGATTGCAGAGTCCTTAAGGCGGCAGTTACCATCCATATGAAAAGACTTTTTGATAGCTCTTCACTCTCCTACCCCTTGGATAAATCTGTGAATTAATACAAGGATTAGAAAAAGATAAGCACTTTCTCCTCCATTCACACACACATCACTCATGCAAACATTTGAGTAATGGTGCTGGAACTGTTGTATGGCAGGTATCTGAAAGTGAATCCCACTAAACAAATCAATGTAGACCTACCTAATGACTTTGGTGAATTGCACTGTCTTAATTGTAGCTGTAATGCACCAAATGATACAACACAATCAGCAAACATATTATTATATTATTTTTTTTGTAATTGCAGTCAAAGATACTCCTGTTTTGTGAGATATATGAACCATTTCTTTCCAAATTTTGCATATAAAGATACATTCCAACTATCCTGGAATGGGATTAAACTGTGTTAAATGCTCTCCAAAGAACACTGCACAGATAACTCAACAAATTGCTTCAGTGTTTTACAGCGGGTCAAATCCTCCTCTCACTGCTTTTATTCACTGTCCAATTTTCTGTAATTGGATTACTCCTCAAGGAGGGGAAAGGAGGCCTTCAGCTATCCTGTCTAAAAGGTAGTGTCTTCACTACTTGCATCTTCAAAACTGCATGGATTTAGCAGCAGTAAGAAAGAAAAGGATCTTCTGGATCTTGTCGACATTCCAGTGAGAGTTATAGATATACAGAAATAATTCCAACACTTGCAACATCATTGATTTTTTTCTCTTTAATTGATATGATATACAGCTGGCCACAAGGGAGAGGCATAGCAAATAATTGAAACAAATTCAAGAAAACACCACTGTTTCTCATGAATCAAACAAAAAGGTTAAGAAGTACCCATCAAAGCAGTAATGTCAACACACACTCCCCCCATCCCCCTCCCCCAAATGAGCTCCAGAAGGCTGTAAAAGCATAAGTCAGAAATAGCTCAGATGAGTCAGAAAGTAATTTCTATCTTATTTTCTTTCCCAGCCCCAGACACGTTCAAGTAAGCACAAAGCCACATCTTGATGAAATCAACAGCTTGCAAAGAAGACAAAACAAAGGATAATGCAGAGATCAGTGCAAAGATCAACAGCAGACCTTGCCTCTAGGAAACCTCTCTCCTTCCAAACTCCAGAAACTGCATGCAATGAACTACAGCCACTGCTGCTTAGGGATGCAAACAGAAGTCAAAAGAAAAGTCACAGCAATGACAGTAGATACAGATGAATAATGAGTCCTACCACAGCACTGTCTGGGCTAGGAAGAGGGGAAGGACACTCATGTCAAATACCTGCATTGGAAAAAGACACTTCAAACATTTCTACAGCTGTTTCCTTCTCATCATTTCCCACTTAATATCTGTAACTATGGGAACACAAAAGAAAACCAAAGATTTAGGGAAGCAGGGACTGAGAAGCAAGACATCAATAGTTTCTTACAGAGATGAAAAGACAGACCAGCAAGATCAAATCTAACCAAGAAAGAAATGGCATGTGGCAGCTCAATAATGGTCAAATACACACCTCTGGTAGGGTGTTTAACCCATAAACACACAGTCCTAGGTTTTAAATAAGGTAGAAACATTGTCACATTTGCTTCATCTACAAATAGCAATGTGGAATTAGTTCTAAAAAGACAGCCCATAGACTTTTTCACTTGCCACAGAAATGCAGTCTCCATTCAGTGTCACTGGCTTTTATCTAAGGTTTGCTGCTGGTTACCTCATTAAGCACTGGCTTCTGAAATGTCTTGCATCCACCGTGTCCTGTAGCACAGCAGTTATATTTGTCACACTTACAAGAGAACCTTGGAAGTATTAACTTTGCTATTTGGCCAAAATTAGAAAAAAAAAAAAAGAATCTTTATGCAGAATGAAAGAAGAGAAGTCAGATAAAATTCAGAACCCCCTTTAAAACTGATTCTGAGAAAAAGTTTTTGGTATCAGATAAGAACAGAAAAGCCTGAGACACAAGATTAATTTAAATATTTAGTTTCATCTAGCAAATACTTTTTGCTGGTTGATAGTACGTGACCATGTTTCAAGAAGTGGCTTTTCCTTTCAGCTTCCAAGATAGAGAAAAATAGAAGAATGAACTTTTCTTTTGCTTTAAATCCGCATCTACTTCAAACACAGCTTTCTTTATGAAAGGCTGAGCTCACTTTTAGATTATAAAATTAAGCCCTTAATACTTCCTCCTTGAAACAATACATAATTCTGAACACTTTTCTTTGGTGAAGCACATACATTTTTCAAAAAAAGACTACTATGGTTTTATGCAGAGAGACTGAGAAATTTCACACTTTAAAGAATGTTTCCTGGGAAAGTAGAAAGAAAGTTGCAAAGAAGGTTCAGCCTCATCTTTCAGCCTTTTATTATGGGTGTCTTCTCTGATTCCAGATGAAGCCAATATTCTAGCAGGTAAAGTGCTTAACAATGGGAAAAGTAAAAATCAAGCAAAACCAAACCATAATGCTCTAAATTTTTGATTGATTGTCTAAGCTCATTACAGAGCTTGGCCATTCTGGCCTCAAGTTACTAAATAGTTTAGTTTGATGGAGACAGAAAGTTAGACCTACATAGAAAGTGCTAACCAAATGGATAACAGACTGGCAATGAGTGGATGACAGGTCTGTTTTCATGAGGTTACAACACTACATTGCCAGAGACCATTTTCACCCTGCAAGTAGCTCCAAAGCTTTGCTTCACTGCTTCATTTTCAGTTCAGTCCATGCTGAAATGAAGATTTTCTCAGTATACATGGCTTTCAGGACTCATTTTCTATAGATTCAGCCTCTGACTACAGCCGTCTCTCTTTGGTAACTGAGAGTTCAAGCTTCAGGAGTTAAATAAAGTATTTGGATAAGGTCATTTCTGTCTCCTCACTCTTCTCCTCTGTTCAGCCTCTGAGATGCAACTTACCTGAAGAACTGAATGGCAGCCTCTAACCACAAGGGAAAAAAAAAAGGATGGTCAGTAGACCCTGTTGTGCTTGATTCATGACCCACTTAACAAGTGCTCTGGTAAAACCTCAATTCATTTCTTTAGGCCTATTTCTTATTTCTTACAGCACAATCTGTCTTATGGCTCAGTCAGCCCCATGAGGCAAGCCCTGGCAGTTCCATCTCCCAGCCCATGCAGTACAAGGAGGAGGAGGGGACGAGCTGCGCACTGTCAGTCAAGGTATGAAACATCCCAATGCTCAGTCTCAGGCAGCAGAAACACCCTGTGCTCTCACAGTGACTCAGAGTCCCCAGGTGCTGCAGTCAGACAGCAGCTCAGGGGGACAGGGGAGCACAGGGCACTGACTCAGTGGGCAGAGGGAGGCAGACTCACCATTGCCCAAGAGTCCCTGAGCCAGCATTAAGAAACACCTTGAGTGCCTCACAGACCAACCAGCACAGTAGTCTGCTTCAATAAGTGCCACTGAATACACACAGGCTTGCTCCTAGAGGAAAATATTTTAACTACACACACGGGTGAGCATTTTGTAGAACCGGCAGTGAATGATGCAGCCAGCACTGCTAATGTGATCACAAAAACCTATGATGGTAAGAATTTTATATTAAAATCAGTCCAAATCAGTTAGAAAATTAAAAATGTATGCCTCAGAATTCCAAAGGGATGCACAATTTTATACACAAAAGTCCCCCAGAATGGATGAGACTGAATTTTCAAGATGATCTTATAAAACCAACAAAAAATAGCTACAGTAAAGGCTGTCCAGTTTGCGGTGTTTGTTATATCCCTTTGCAGACTGCTTCTGATTTTTATTGGACTTTTCAATTTATTAACAGATTTATCCTTCTCAGTAAAAAACACTGCTTTTTTGAGTGGGCCTGAAATTAAAACTCAAACCAAGGGCTGTGGAGGGCCCTGCAGAAGGTGAACAAGCAGAGCAGTGATAACAGGGGCAGCAGCCTGTGCTCCTATGGTGTGAACTGCAGGGGCTGTGGGCAGACACTGGCCAGACACCTCTGTGCCTGGGGCTGAGAGGAGCAGCACAGGCTGGTGGGTGGCTTGTGGAGAAGAGCAGGGGAGGAAATCACATCCACCAGCCTTTCTGACCTTCCTGCCTCAGGGTGATCTGCCCCCCAGCTTGAACACCAGAACAGACACAGCAGCTCTGCTTCTGCACGTGGCTACCTGGGCAGTCCCAGCCCAAACTGGTGACAGTGGTCAGCTCTGTGCAGGATGGGCTAAAGATGAAATCATAAGGGATGTGGGACATTTATCATAAATATGCTAAGTTGGAAGGGACTCATCAGGATCATCAGGTCTACATGTATCATCAAGACACAAGGATGAACAACTTGGATGATTATTCCGTTCATATATATATATATATATATATATATGCATGCTTTTATCATTGCAAATATTTTGCCTGTCAGAAGACTTCACCAGCAGAAAATCAGGGTCAGATAGTGGTATCAAGGCGTTACTCACATGGCCAGTTTCTGACCTTTGCTCAGCATCTCGCACTTTATTTGATGAATTCACATATTCAAATGAATTAGGGCTGTGGTTCACAGAACAGGACTTCACGCACAGTTTGAAAGAAGATGGAAGAATTTAGGAAAAAAATGAACCACTATAAACAGTGTAAGTTATTTTGAACTCCTCCAGCCTAAATGAAAGGCTAAACAGTGCAGTGTTTGGTAGCACACAGCAAAACTGATTCTTAATTGCTACATTTTCTTCAAGGCTTATATGCAACAAATGGATAAATGTTGAACTATTACTTCTGAAACATTACAGAAAAGCAATTTTCTTCTTTTTTTTTTTTTTTTTTTTTTTTTGGTTGTTTTTGTTGGGTTTTTTTGGTTTTTTTGCTTAATTTCTCAATGCTCGATCACAATCTTTGAAGGCCTTAAGCTGATAGAAAGGAAGGACAGAGGATCTGGGGTTCAAATTGTAGAAGCTTTGATATAAGGATATGAGTCTAGTACTATTCCCACTGCGTAATTTAATGATCTTCCAAAATGTGCAGAAGCTATATAATTTTAAGATTTGAGGTCTAGTAAGGACCACGATCAATTAACTTTTCAAGGTGTGGATGGTCTCCTCTGAAGGGAGTTGAGTGACATTGAAACAAATAAGGGACCTAGTCCTGTCTCAGAAATCATTTGAATGGCAGCAGAATTAAGCCACAGAGAGAAGAATCAAGAATGCCCTCATTAGTCAAGTGCTAATTGTCCTGGCAGTACACATAATGATGAACAAGGATGGGAGGAGTTGGGTTTATCACCCAGTCAAAACCAGCACCTCAGTTTTACTTGTGGGAGGGAAACAAATGGTGCCTGCTACCCCCAGGTGATATTCTGCCTTCTGCAAGAAACCTCTCCTGATGTGTCCTCAGGAGAGCAGGTCCAGCTTGCTCACCCTTAAGGATATTCGCACTGCTGGGCCCTGGATTACCATAAAGGGCCGGGAATGAAATAAACAAATTTAGCTATTTCCCATAGAGGACTGAGGCACAAATAAAAATAAAAATGGAAAACAAAGATAGAAAATCAGGAGGATTTTTTTCCCTTTTTGTTTTTCCTGTTATTTTTAAGAGAAACTAGGAAATTAAGCAGCATGAGGGAAGAAAAGACATTTTCCATCATGAATTCTTGAATGCTGTACACATAATCTCTTTGGTAATGGGTCAGTGCCTCCTGCAGTGCCTCGAGCAAGATGGCTGTGATATATAAAATGCTTCTAGTGTCTGTTGACATTGCAGAAAGCTTTTAGTTCTTTCTGTCTCTTTTTTATTTTCTTAACTGCATCTATGTCTCAATCTTAAGCCTATAAAAATTAGGTACCTCATAATAACCAGTTTGTTGACCTAGTAATTGCATATTGAGCCAATTACCAGACATATACAATCAAAAATTGCCACACTGTTAATAAAGAGCTGAAAATTTAAGCACTAATGAGGACGTTCATGACATGTTGTCATCAGAAGTGCTGATGTCAGAGATAAGTGAAAGCCTGGGGGCTTGTAGCCTTCAACTCACACCTGAAATCAACAGAAAGGCTCCCTTCTGGACCAGAGAGAAAACAGTTAGTGATGTAATAACAGAGCGATTCTATTTGCTTTCATTAGTTCATTCCTCAAAAGCAGGCAGAAAAAAAATCGGATATTTTCCTACCATTCTCCTTCTAGAAAAAAAGCTGTTTCATACACTCAGTTTCCTCAGAGAACCTCAAAATCCTAAGAGGACTCAGCTATGTATCTTAATGTTTCTAAATAGAAGGTGATAAGCAGTCATCAGATAATTGGGGTTTTTTTGATACATAGGGAGCATACAGAGGTTGGTGTAGAAATGACATAGAGAAGAAAGCAGCAAAATTGTAAAATACACCTTCATTACAGCATATATATGATCATGATGACTAATGGCAAAAAGCAAGTGAATTTTCCAAAGCACTAGTCACATTTCAGTTTTCTCTAGTTCATTGCATAACAGAAATTTCACATATAGCAAGTAGCTAGAGGGTGATTTTTCTGTTTCCTTTGTTTCCCCTATTGAAATAGTAACTGAGATAGGAATAGACTACTGATATCACTAAATACAGCACAGAAAAGAAGCCATAGTATCTGCATATTTTATATTTAATCCTTTTCTGGACTCACTACGGTGCCTATAAGTAAACAAGGAAAGATTAGATGACCAAAATCTACCATTATTTATTTTTATTATCTGTTACTTATTGCTGTTTACTTACAATTCTTTAAAGTAACACAGGATATAATTTTAAATTATCTATACCAGGAGTTTTACTGCACTATTCTCTCCCCATATATTATTCTATATGGTTTAATACACAGGCATTGAAGAATTTGAGGCTAGATGTTTCCCAGGGTATTGAACTCCCAGGAAAACCCTAGATGTCAGAAATCTCAGCAAAAATATTCTGCAGAAAACACACACAGATTGCCTATTACTAAATATTTTTCTTCCTTTGTGGTACATTAATAATTTTTACTGCATTTTATCCTCTCTATTTGTATGTGTGTGGGATATTATTTCATACTATGAATGAAACATAAAGATATAATTCCCTTGCCTTGCCAAAGTGGACTGTCAGAATATTTGCTGCACAATACTGCTTTTCATGGAAAAAGCTTATTACAAACAGCAACTAAGAAGAGTAGTCAGACTGATATTTTCTTCACAGTGCTTTCAGTAAAATATCTTTTTTTGTTGTTCTTTGTATTTTCTTAATAAATAACTTCTAATCAAAGAAGTAATAAACTTTCCATACAGGAAAAAAAACCCCAAAAAACATCTAATAAGTAAGGCAGAAAAGCAGAAGAGTCCATAGGTTTTACCAGAGCCACTTCAAGCAGATCCAAGCTCTCTGAAGAGTACTTAGTACTTTGTGAAAGATCTGAAGGAGCTACAGTCACAATAGCTTCCCCAGAAAAATCTGTAAGTCTCGTGAACACCAACCTTTCCAGACTCACCTCACTCAAGCATTTAGCCCCAAGAAAAAAAGAAACTGAACACAATTATTTGGCCTGCACTTCACAGCCTGAACTAGGTGATCTAGTGACAACTCTAATTCTTAAAAATAGAATAGCCTATTTATATTATTTTTTTGTCCCCTTCTAAGCTCCCTCCTTTTTATTCTGTTTCTCTCCCTCAGGCAATCTGCTATATCTATTCATAATTAGACAAAAGGAATGACCAGAAGCTCTGCAAATGCACAGTGTGTACGTATATGTGTGTGTACCTACATCTCTCCTCCAACCAGAGAAAGAAATAGGGAGGGCTGAGTCAAAAAAATAGTAATCCGAAACAGTGGTTCATTTCTGTCCCACACCCTGCACAAAATCACAGCTCAAAAATAAGGATAGCACCTTGATAATCATAACAGGAAATACCTTCCCCTCAGGCAACGTTATTTTGTCTGCCTCAAGTTATACAGTCTAATCTGCAATAAGAGAAAGTGGTGAAATAAGGGTAAAGGAATCACTGAAAATGCTAAACTTTTTGATTCAGGACACAAAACCAAGGCCAAGTCTAGCTTCCACAAAGTCTAAAAAGCAAAAATGAAAAGAGCAACTATAACATTAATAATTAAAATTGAATTAAAAGTAGTGTAAGTTAAGACCAAGGGAGTATTTTACTTTATAAATTTTTTATTGTTTTTGATCAGTTAGAATCACAGAAGGCTTTGAATACAGAAATATGCATGTAAATTAAATAGTATGTACTGAGATGTCCTAACTGAGGACATTTTTTTAATAAACCATAAAAGTTGTATAATTAATGTAATAATATATTAAGGACACAAATAAGTAATGAGAATTATGTTTAAATAACTGCTGGGTAGGCAAGGATCCACGAGGATTAAAAACACAACCTTGAATCCAGATTCTCATTTTGTCATAGCAGTTTCTCTGCTATGACGACCACAGCCATACAGGCTCAGCCCAGCTCTGAGCTGCTATGGTATGGGAAGACTCAGTTTGACTTGAATTGCCAAGATTTCTCAGACTCTTAGAGAGAACCTTTATTCCAGAAGAAAAAGGGCAGCAATCACCCTTAGATTAGGAAAGAGCATTGGTTTTCCATTGCCTCCAAAGGTTCATGTCAAGTCACAAGCATAAGAATGATGGAGGGACAGTGAAGAGCTGTATCTCACAAATCTCCCTCCTAAACTCCTTCTGGGATGCTCTGGTACCCTCTCCAGTCCCACAGCAAGGCTTGTCACAAGTTTTAGAAAGCCAGGGAAGAGGCAGAGGGGCCTCAGAAGAGGCAGTCCCCAAAGTGCTTGAAGTGTTTGATTGCAAACCTCAATATTTATTGAGCTCTTAAATGTGTAGACTTCATAATAATAAATGGTGCCTGATGCACTTTTCAAAAGTACTTTATTCGTATTGTGGAACATTAGCCAAAATTGTTTTTACAAAGGTGTTGTTGCTCCTATTGCAACTTTACCCACCTCATCCTCTCTGAGAACTCTGACAAAGCCCAGGTGCAGAAGATCCTTCACAAATACTCTGAGCATTGTGCATGGAGGAAAAAAGAGTCTGTCTAGAGCTGTCACCACAGCAATTGTAGATTAAAGATGAGGTCTGAAATCCAGCTGCTAAAATACTTAAGCAGTGTTGCAGGCAACCTTTATACAGTAACGAGAGTTGGATGGCTCATAAACTAACAGCACAAATATTTTAAGTACTCAGCAGTAGGAAAGTCAAAGTGCCAACTAGACCACAAGAGAAGGAGGGAAGCAATAGTACTGAAAAAAATTATTGTCTGACAGTCATCCCTGCCCATATGAAGCATAATTTCACAAACAATCCAAACTTGCTGGCTAGTTGGCCATACTCTTCCTAAGTAACAAACTTTCTGTTCCCATATTTAAGTGGATTCCCCTTGGACACTTGTCATTATGTGGATGAATTTGTGTTCTTTTGTGTGCTGATGCTCTAATTTAGCATCGTTGATGAAAAAATACACATGGATCCCACTACCAGTGTCTAAAAAACCTCAAATCACTTTAAGATGGGGGTCACTTCAACATTATTATCCCTAATGCCACTAATAGTGTTTTTAAAATAAAAATATTGCTTACATGTAGGTTGATGGCTTCATCTAACAGAGCTGAGGAGTTGGGCTACACCCCTTTTTAGTTTGATTCTCTTGTGATTCTCAAGGATTGTAATTACAGTAGTGATATATCATGAATGAAATGTGTACGTGTGTCTGAGATAACCACATGTCCTTGACCTTGTGCTTTTGAGAAGGAAGAGATAGGTGACAGACTTCAGAAGGCATATTCATGCTACCTGAAAACATGACCTCATTTCACATGTAAGACCTGTCTAAAAAACCCACCAGGCATTTGATATTCCTGGAACAGAAGGGTGACACGGAGGTTTAACAAAAGCAAATGGGAAAGAAAAATGGAACTGAATGTGCAGATTTATTCTGAACAGCAGTGTAAGGAGCACAGTTCTGACATGTACAAAGGCTATGTTTATTATCCCCTGGAGAGAAGATGAGTGGAGAAGCTGACATTGGTTGTATAGTGACATTTCAGGATGGAAGAAGGCATAGAGCCAATTAAGTCTAGCATTTGTAACCTGTAGTGCTTTTCCCCTCAAGTGCTTATCCAACACTCTTTAGAATATGTTCACAGCTGCAGCTTCTATTTCTGCCATTAGTAAACTTTTCCACTCTGGCTTTAAAGGAACGTGTTCTAACCTTCCTTCCTAGTACATTTTTTTAATGATTTGCAAGATCTAGGCCCTCAAATGAAATGCATTTTTTGCTATTTACTATTTTCAGTCATCTTCTAATTTTAAATTTCCCTTTTCTATTTTAAAATGAATTCACCATCAGTCCAATCAATGCTTATTTATTCACTGCCCTTGGATTTCAATCTTGCATTGACCAGGCATATTTTTTCTAGCATTGCCCCAGATGAAAATTAACACCAAATACAGTATTTGTCTCTCTTACATTTGCTCTCTCTCTATTACTGTATCTACTAAAACTTACCAGTTCCCTAGTCTTCTGAACAAGGTGTTCTCATAGAACTCTTAATTGATGCAGGTATGTGTTATTCCCTTGATCACTGTACCATCAAAACATCCTCAAGATCCTTATCCAAGAAGCACATTGTGAGGGTGTGCGTTAGCGGAACTTTAGAGACTCAGAACTTGAAAGAACACAAGAATCCAAACTACTTTCTTCTTGAAAACAGTGAAATTACAACCATTATGTGACTTGGAAAGATTCTCATGCCCTAAATTGCAAGTTTGCTTTAAATCATATGGAGCTACTTCAGTGCTGAAGAGTCAACAGTAAAGCAACATGTGACAAAAGAGTTGTAATGAGCAGTAGAATCAGCTCACACTAAGCTCTTTCTGGACTAATCTTTGGAAAGCACAGGCTGATAATTAAGAATGTTGATGTAACACAAGGATGAGGAACATGGTCATGGACACTCGGCAAAAAAAAGGGAGGGTTTTGTTTTTATTGTTTGGGTTTTTTTAACCCAGCTATAAAAGATGAGATAAAGCCCTAGGTATTCATCTCCTGTCAGTAAGAATCATTTGTGTGAGGGACTAAGAAGATTAGAGTAGATAAATGATTTTACAAGAGCATTGTGGAAGTCTGCAATAGACCATACAATGTATGCTGATATTTAAAGATACTTTACAGAACATTTTAAGGACGTTCTTGCAAATTGCAATGGCTCTTGTATATGAAACTGTGTCATCTGTAAGAGCCTATTTCAGGAGATTATCTTCAAATTTGCTCCTACTTGCCATTGGCAGTAAATTGCTGCTATTAAACAGATTTCTATAAAAAAAGCAGCCTATGATTTAGTCCTGGTGTATGCTGTGATCTTTCATTTGGGAACTGTAAAGACAGCTACATGGGGACTAATAGAACAGATCCATATGCTTTTAGACTCTTTTGTGTAGAATACACTCTATCTACACCCTCAGGACATAAGCACTACTCTTGACAGTATTTTTAGGAAGCATCCCCTAAATTGTTCCAGAGCTACTGCACTTGAAAGGCATCACACAAAATACAAAGAATGAACAGTTTTCTCCCTTCTGCATTGGGAATGTTGGTGCTTTTGGGGGTCTCATTTGCCCATGATTTCCTTCAGCATGTTATTGTTTTCCTCAGTCCTTCTTTTTTGTTCCAGCTGCAAAGTAACCTGAAGCAGGCCTTGTCATTCCTGAAATTCCTCCACCTAAGCCATTCTCTGAGTTAAATTCCCAAGGAAACCAAACAGTCTGCCACCTGTCTGAAAACCAAGATGTAAAGCAAGTATTTCCTGAACTTTAGTAATAACTAAAGATACAACTGGTATCAAAAAGGCAAAGTCACTCTGTGTTAGCGACCCTTAATTGCTCATCATTGCTTGTTCCCTTGGATCAACACCTTTTGAAATTACAGTTCAAATTGAAGACAAAAATAACAGAGAATACACAATTAAGTTGACAAAACAGGATATTGATACTCTCAAACATCCCAGTGGATCCTATATATTTCTTGTGAAAAACAGTTCATATCGGAATTGAATATTAGCACTTAAAGTACATGGAGTTCCCGTCTCTCTCCGTCTCTCTTGCCAGAGGTGCTAAAGACAGATTACTGCTTTGACCAATATGACTGATTGGACACACAGCAGGGTAAAGGACAAGGAGGCTTGTCAGATCCACCTCTAGGTTGAAACATAATGACAAGTATGTCTTTAACTTCACATGTATCTGTACCTAAACCTTACTATTACAGTTTTGGAGTTTGTGATGGCTTCATGGCCACATATTCTCCCACTAGCTCAGTTGCTTTTTTACCATCCAGATTTTTCTCCTATGGAACATTTTGAAAACCCAAACACATACTTAACCTAACAACAGTACTGCTACTCTCCCTCTCCATTTGCTTGTATTTTCTTTCGTAGAGGAACATTTCTATAACCAGAGCTCACCTAGTGGCTCCAAACCAGACTGTAACTTTTCAAATTCAAACATCTATCTAAAAGACAGACACTCTTTGTATTTAAGTCAACAATAAAAACTTTCTCAAGCAGAAATGAAATGTGGCAAAAGACAGGTATTTCCTTTCCTATCAAAAGCAGTGTGAGTAAAGAGGAACAGTTTTTGGTGAATCAGCAGAAGAACACATAAGCTGTTCAATGTTCATTCTACAAGTACAAGAATAGATAAGAAGATGATGGAGTAATTATGTCACTGGTATAGAAATTATCTAGTCTCAATTCTACTTTCCCTGATTTCCTGCTAAATAATGTTTTAGTTGCAGTTTGTCTGTTCTCCTAAGTGTTCGCACAGCAAAACACTTCTTGTAAGGCATGCAAAAATGTCTGTGGAGTGAAAAGGACTCACTAACATTGATGCTACAACAAACTGTCCTGTTTTCTGCTTCTCTTCTTCCACCCATCTCTAGGAAGTTAGAACAGAAAAGAATTGCTGATGGAAAAATATATGCTGGATAACAAGAAGAAATAGGAATCCAAAACTGTAAAAATGAATAGTGAGTTGGGCCAAAATAATAAGAAAATTACTTATTACTTATAGACATCTTCAAAAATACTAAGATTTTTAAATTTTGGTTGACATTAAGCTCCTTCCTTTAGAACATTAATCCACTACTAATTGAAAAATAATGGTTTCCTTTAGCCACAAAATGAAAGATCAAGGCAGAAGAGATTAATTTTATCTGGGTCATCTGGTCCAATTCCCAAGCTCAGGCAGGGTCTTGTAAAGCCAGGACTTGTACAGGACTATATTCAGATACTATATATGCATGTATCTATAGAAATACTAGATATACTATATGATGTATAGAAAACCATGGGTAGTTTATGTGCAATCCATATATGAGATAATCTGTATAGAGGTTTTATGTAGATAAATACTTATTATACATTATATACCTGTATGCAATATAGAGATTTATATATAATAAAAATAAAATTATATGTGTGAACATAGAGAGAAATAACATATAGAGAGATATACAATAAAGCACAGGAAACCGGAGAACTAAAGAATCTCAGAGAGCTGCATGGACTCACCCTGTGGACACTGAAAAAAGACTCTGACCTCTCCATTAAAAACCCTAAAACGTACGTTCAGCCCTAGTAATGAGCCACAGGCTCTGTTTAACCAGATAATTCTATAGCTAGAATTTATGGCACCTAAAAATGCAAAACACTCAGCCATAGTGAAGGATTTTCTTTCTCTCATACAACTAAGATTGCATAAGCTGTGCACATACAGGTGATATCATACCCCTGATGTTTTTTATTAAGTTCCAAGGTATCCCCAAAGCCAGGAGTGGGACATCACTCCAGTGTTTTGTTAATATAACAGGTTGTGTTTCATGGTTAATTAAATTTAATGTTAATCCATAAGAAATCCAACTTGTAAATATTTGTGAGAGCTAGAATCAGTTTCAAAGTTGACAAAACGTAACCGCTTACACAAGTTTGTGGATGTAGTAACTTTTTTGTTTTGACACTAAGAGCTTAAGATTTTTTCCTACAGTTGTGGTTCCTTCAGGGATTTGCCTCAAATTGACCTCCTCAGAGCTGATTCTCCTCAGCTCAGTTCAAAGCTATCACTCCCTATGCCTTCACTCCTCATGTGAAGGGAATGACTTATCAATTTAGTTATATAATCTTGCTTGCTTCTGCATGAGTACAACCCCTTCTTAAGGACCTGCACACTGCTCTACTGCTCTCCTTTGGAGCTTCAGATTGCTGACTCTCCACCGCATCCCAAAGCTTATCATTACTGTGTTGCCCACACTCCTTAATTTCTCCCTCTTTCTCTGATTTTCTTGCATTAAGCTGAAGCTTCCCATGGTGTTTTTACAAGCAGTTCATTTGAAAGACAAAAATTACAGAAGACTTTTTCTTAAAATAATTGAAGGAATAAATATGACAGGAATATTAATGATTCCTCTTTTTAATTTTCTCTGCTTTTGGTTTCTCATCTGGTTTAAAACCTCATCCTCTTGCAGTGGAAGTCTGGCTGTTCTATCAAGACTGCTTTGGCCATTCTTCCACACTAGACTTCAAAATAAGTCCATGATTAATTCTGACACCTAATCCTACTGACTCTGCAACCACCATGCAAACAGGTCAAGGAGGGAAGAACTCTGTAAATAGATGACTGTAGATTTCTTCCACAAACTCCTCAAGAGAATGAGATCATGTAGACTTCTGGAAACGTGACCTACAACTATGCCAGCTGAAAATCAGACATCTTTGCCTTGGGCAAACAGGGACTATCAAAACTTGAGATACCTCTGCCTCTCTTCCCTAAGCATCAGCAAAAGAGTTTTGACAGTCAAACTAACTATTAATAGCATAGTGAGAATTGATACAAATCTTCATATAAACACACCTACCTTTTTCACTAGTACCTAGATGTAATAACACTAATACTGGCATCAGTTGTGATTTTCTTGTTGTCAGTTGTTGGTATAAGGCCAATAAATATACCCACTTACTGCATTGCTTTTAACCAGGAGTTGTTTTGCAAACTGGATCAGAGAGCAAGCATTAAAGTGCTAAAATTAGTTTGTGCTGCAGTAGGAGCAAATTAAAAATGGCACACTGTTACATCAAGCAGTGCATAGTTCTGCCAGTTGAATTTACGAGGTCAGGAGAAAAAGAATTTGTCACCTGGCATTATCTCTGTCCAGATTTACTGGCTGCTCTGTCATCAATGCACAAAAATGTTATAGAAGTTGAGAAAGGTCTTTTCAAAAGACAAGGGCTGTTTACAAAGGAATGCATCTCTCTAAGACACCCTAATAAAATAATAGCCTTGGTGGCCTGAATCTTGCAGCACGATGAGAAATCTCTATGGTGGTGGCTTTTGGCTCCAGGCAAATATTTTTAAACTTGTGGTCAAATGACTAGAGAATTTGTCACGTCACGCCACCTCCAGCCATGAAAAACATATTAAGGTCTGGACTGTCTGGCATTTTTGCTGCCCCTTTGTGTCAATGGGGCACCAAATTTAATGGCAAACTGAGATCCTTTGCTGAAGTTCAAAATGACATGTTCACTATTAACTCAGAGTCTCTTTTCAAAAATAAGCACTGACAAAGGACAGAGAACTACTTTGGTTCCAGTATAAGAAGTCACAGGAAGAAAGAAAAAGGAAAAAGTACATCTTTATTCATGGTGAGGTCTAATCTTGAGATATAGGGAAAAAAAGAAAAAACAAAGGAAGCGATCAGACTGTCAGCGGTACTTTAATGTAAGAACTAGTGCCATGTTTCACTGCAGAGGTGCTTGTACTTCAGTGACAGACAATAGATGAATATGTCCCTCTCTACAGTATGCTGAATGCATTCACAAGCTTTCTGGATTAGAGGAGAGGTTGTAAACAAAAGGGTTTATTATAATGGCATTCATCTGAAGAGAAAAAAGAGTAAGTATGTATTCAGAAGACCATAAGGAGTTTATCAGCATTACCAGCTTCAACTCTCATTGTAATCCTTGATATAAGAATGATTTGGGCATCTTCCACTTCCACCCTCCATAGGCACTCAAAATCACAAGAGTTCTAATTCACAGTCTTACAATAGACAACTCGTGCCCTATTTACTGCTCAGAGTCCATGAAATTCATTGCTGGAAAAGCATCAGGTGATTCAGATTTTAAAAAGGAGGATGAGGAATTCTAAAGACTTTGTTAAAACCTAATGAAAATGGTGTGCATTATTAAATCCTAGGAAAAAAGTTTCAATATCATTTAAAATTGTGCTGAATAAAAACTGCAACCAAAGTTGTAAAATATAATATTCAAAGTCAGCAAAAACATTTTTATTTCTAAACTCTAAGTATCTTTTTAGAGCCCACTAAATTCAAAATCTGCTTAAGATCACATAAATTGCTGTGGTCAGGATGGCAAAACTTAATTCTATTTTATGGTTTTGATGAGTGTTATGCAGTTTCACTACATAGAGGACCTGAACTTTGCTACTGGCCACTCAATTCTTAATTAAAATACAGTCTTCCTCTCTGAACACACTCAGACTTCAGAAAAGATCAACTTTGGCATTAGCTCATTTCTAATTACAAGTCATACAGTCTTAATGGGATACAGCCAAGTGCAGGACCCCTCAGCTGTCTGTCACTATACAATCATTCATCTAAAATTAACATTGGGAATGGACTTTTAATTAAAATATATCAAAAGGTGCTAAGATACCTACATATAGAGATGAATTTTATTTTTAATTTCCTCATTTTAAGGAAAGCATCAGCAAAGCAATTAGAGGCACCAACTGAAACCATATCTTAGAGACTCTGAGTCATAAAGGATAATGTAGAAAAGAAAAAATTGCTAGAAATATGATTGGGGAAAGACACATTTCAATCCACCTTAGCTCAAGTTAAATTTCACCACTAAACTAAAAAAATTCATAATAATGTAAAATTCCCAAATTTCTCTCACACAGTCACTGTACTCAAGAAATTCATTACAGTTGGTATTTTGTATCTAGAATTATTTTCCAACCACATGCACTACAAAAAAAGGACTGAGTTTTGTAGCCTTATGGCAGTTCAGGAAAATGAAAATGTCTGTATACATATCTACTATTTTCTATTTCTTTTTTTTTTAATTTCAAAATCGCTGTTCAGCAATCCAGATTCTACATATTTTGCCACCAAACTCAAGCATAAAAGTCCATAAAACCATAAAAGTCCAGTAATTTCAGCAGAGTTTTGTGTTGCTCGAGAAAAGACATCAAGCTCATCCTACATCCTACAAACTACAAACTTCTATTGCAGAGCAAGATTAGTTTATATACACTTTACAACAACAATACCAGCTTTTCCAGTATGCAAGAAAAAAGTCAAAATAGGTATTTAGTTCTGTTCTCAAAGAATGCAATAATGCGCTATAGTACTGACAATGTCCCAGGACAGCATATTGGGTCACACCCAACATCTGCAGGGTCTCACCATCTCTGGGCTGCTTGGTCATTTAAGACTTTGTATTAAGAAACCTAAAAAGCTCTTCCTCTGGAGTCTTTAGACATGAGGGTGTTCAATTCCATGTAGTAACATAGGGCAACAGAGTCCAGGAAAACACTCCAGATCCCATTGCATGTAGATCAGCTTGGGACTGGGATCTAGACCGATGTGGCTGTGCTTGATCATAGGTTTATGCAATGATCAATGTTGGAGGTTTGGGAAAGACAACCAAGCACCCCCATATCCACTTCTTTTTCTCTTCAAGCATATGTCCACCTTTCTACTTACGATCTGGATGGAATGAGTATCTGTATTGGCTTGTCCAAGGGTAACCCAAAAAATCCTGTCCCAAGAGACAGTGAAATTGTTTCACTTGGAGTTGCCCACACCACTGGAATTTGGAGACTTTCTACTGCAAATAATGTAACATATCAAAAGTGCATTTCACATATCCAAGCTCTTGTCTTCCCATTTGTAACTGAGCAGGCTGCTGATGGAATATCAGTTGAATACTGACACAGGAGACAAATGAGCCACTGACAAGTGCACGAAAAAATGCCTGCTGTTTGTATATAAACACAAGTAAAATGTGTAGGCGCAGTAATGGATGTTCATGCATCTCTCAGACACACATGCACATGTAACTGAGGCATCATTACTACAATCACAAGGGGCATGAGTTAACTGAACTCCCACATACCTTTTGATATAGAAAGACAGTGATTTGGAGTAATTAGTGGCTAATTTGTATTGACATAGGTATGCTTGGAAAATTACTAAGCGTCCCTGATGTGCTCTAACTCACTCGGTTTCAGTAAGTGTAAGGGCCACTGAGCCTGTGCTACTGTTAGTTCTGCCAGAAGAAAGGGGGTTCAAAGAGCAAGTTAATCTCCAAGCCTAGCTTTTCATCTCAATAGTGAACATTTTGTCTGAACTTTGTCATTTTGCATCCCACACCTTTTGTTATTTCTGGGCTTTTCTGAGAAGCCCCAGCAGGAGAAGAGGTTACAGTGCCATAAAAACACTACTGTATTTGAATGATTTATTTGTAATTTCTGCAATTTAGAACATCTCTCTCTGCTGTGGATCCCACTTTCCCTCCTCATTCACAAAATAAATTTTTTTACTTCACTCTATCCTAAGGAAAATCTTTCAGTAGTCAGCTTCCAACAATGCTAAAGCCTCAGCAGAATGCTAAGGTATGCAATAGGGCAACACTCTACATTTTGAGAAAGGAATACAAATGATGAATCTCTTTGTAACTAGGCCAAACATCTTCAGGAGTGCATTTACGGGAAAAGGTACAATCAAAATTTTATTACCTAAATTACTGAAAGCAGGCAGATATAATTTTTCAATGTACTGCTCAGGGACAGAGGGCAGCCAAATCACAATCCCTTGAAAACCCTCCAAGGAGCCCCATGAAGGCAGTTAGAGCTCTTGCACACCTCTTCCTACATACAAATATATAAATTTGTCATGTGATTGTTTCCCACATTAATTCAGCTGTGGGTTGACAAGCACACATAATGTGTGATTGCAAGGTGGCCTTGCAGTAGGGTGTCTGAGCATTACTGAAACTTCCTCCCATTGCCAAGTGTTTCTTCTGCTTCCACGCATTCTAGCATCCAGCAGCACCCTCAATTTTTTAACGCAGCACAAGTGATAAAATGAACAACTTTCTTCAGGGCTGAAGCTTATGTGCTATCACTAATTAGCTCAGAAGGCTTGCCACCCCAAGGGAAGCAGGAGGTAGACCTGAGAGTTAGTGACTTGGAGATTAGATTCTTACTACACATGTGGATGTAATGTATTTAATATGTATTTCCAAATACATTCACAGGAAAGTACCAAAGAGATTCACACCACTACTAATGATTACTTTATCTGGGCCAAGACCCCAAAAGGAACAACAGGAGTATTTTAAATAGCAATTGCTCTCCTAGAAATTTGGATAGCCAACCATTGATACCAGTTCAAAAGTTCAGTGCATTTCTAAGTTCTGCAAAGCAGCTTTTTACTGATGATGGGCAGATAGAAAGAAGCAGCAAGGATAAGAGATCAAAACCCAAAATGGCATGGATCAAAGCAGCATCACTGAACATGCATCATGGGACAGGAGTGCTAAAAAGTTTTAGCTGGGGATTTCATTACTTAGGAAGATAAGCCAGCAAGTGACAGAGTACAGTAATTTTACACTGATAAGCCGCACCTATTTCACTGATGAATCGAGCTGATCCCAGAAGTGTGGCTAATCACCAGGTGCAGTTTATTTATGGACAAATTCCGGCGAAATGCCAACCCGGAAGTGCAAGCCAGTCGGCCAGGGAGGGAGCTGCTGCGGAACTGCTGCTGGGTGGGGAGCTGCTGCAGAGCCGCTGCCAGGTGGGTGGCTGGTCGGAGCCACTGGCGAGCGGGCAGCAAGCCTCTGCCGGTTTTGCACAGCAAGGCAGTCAGCCATCGCTTTTTAGCGGCGTGGGGAGCCACCAAGCTGCCGCTGCCGAACAGGCAGGGAGCCGCGGCAGCCAGCGACGGGGGCGGGAGTGCCGGGGCCCATGGCACGGGGAGGGCACCTGGAGCTGCGTTTAAAGGCTTCACCAGTCTGTGAAAACTGTTTGTAAATTGAGCACATGACAGCAAACCCCGCGATGGTGCGATTCTGTTACTAACTTGTTATTTTGTTGCACATAGATCCTCACTTAAAAAAAAAGAAAAGTGTGGCTTATCACCCAGTGCAGCTTATACATGGACAAATTCTGTGATCTTCCTAGCTACCCGGAAGTGTGGCTTATAACCAGGTGCAGCTTATGAGTGTGAAATTACTGTAAGTATCAAAGCTTTACTTTTGGTACCTAATTTCCACACAAAAGGACCATAACATTGGGGTATTCCTAAATGCCGAGATTGTTTCTGCATTCATCACTTGTCACTCCCAACATTCTTATCTTTCCACTGAAGAGCCAAGATTATGACTGTCTGCAGATCTATACTAACAAAAATCTTTGCACAAACCCTATTAAAAGAAAGCTGCTTTAATAAAAATCTAACCATTAGAACCACCCTCCACCATTCACACTATGCACATCTGAACTGCTTATTCACCACATGAAAGATTTTGCTGTGTTTCCACAGGAATCTTGTTTGATATTACTTGATAACCATCCTCTTAGGTTGTTTTACTTCTGATACTAAACATCAAGAATACCTTAGGAAAATTCTTTGCCATAACTCTAGATACAGCAGTACCTAGACCAGGATACCAAAAATTACCTTCCACCTGCTCCTGCCTGTTTTGTTGTTACCTATGGAATCAGAGCTCTTGTTAGGTAGGTTCTCTATTTCATCAAACTCTGGTTTGTCAACACTATTCTTCTTCCAAATAATTAATAGAAATTTAAATCATCCAAGAAACATGGTTATTAAAAGATTAATTTTGTCTAATGGCAAAACTTGCAAAAGCCCACCTTTCCAAAACACTGAATCTCCACTGAATACAAAGCCATGTAAGAAGATACTACTGCATTATTTTTTATCATATCTTTGGAACTTTCTACCCTCTTATGGTAATATAGCATAAATAAAACACAATTGCCAAACTTAGAACAGTTAAAAAGAACAATGTACCACAGAGATGCACTATTACCTTTTTTTGTTGTGTTTTTTTTTTGATTAAATGATGGCCAAGGGTAAAAAAACATGGGGGATAAATAATGGGGAGAATTGGTGAGCAGACTCTGTTGTCCCAAAGGAATACTGCACAGAGTCTGAGAATGCTGACAAAACTCCATAGCACCCCTGGCTAAAGTAAAGTGTAAAATGTTGCTCCGTAAGAATAAAGACACAACAGGCTAAGCATAGCTGAAATAATCCATACAGTGTTTCAGTAGCCCGGGTTGGTGGATACTCCTGCTGACAAACTGTCACAGTTGGAATATCCCAGAAAAGAGTGAACATGTATGGAAGCAACTGCATTACATAGGAAATGGATTGCAATTTTTTCTGGCTAAAACTTGCCTCTTTGAAATTTCTTACCATGATATACAATTAATCAAGTCCAGGATGCTCCTGACTGTGGTATATCATGTTATTTTCTTTTTCCAAGCAAATTGTAGGATGCTCAGACATATTAAGAAGCATTCAGAGAAGTATTTGTGTGAGTAGATCATTGAGATATTTAACCCTGCTACACATACAGCTCCAAAAGTTCTTCTAATTACATAATTTTAATGGTGGATTTTGGATAAGCATGTAAGAAAAAAAAAATGAAAAAATAGTGTTAAGTTTTCTTTCTACTGTTTGCAATAAGCATCTTTCAGTGCCAACATGAACTTTCCCTGGAAAAGATTTTCTGGCTTTAGCTGAAATAACACAGAAAGCCTTCCTTCTGATTCCTATGGAACACCCAAGGCTAGGCTCTACTGATCCATAATGTTTCATTTTTCTAACTCTGTCCCTGGATCCAATTTGAATGTCTAGCAATTGAAAACTTGGAGTTATCCCAGTCTCAGTTACAGCTTACAAGAAGCCCTGGGGAAGTCAGGACTTTAGAGGAACTCTTGCTGCATTGCCTATCACCAGCAAAGAATTGTAAGGAAAAAGGTTGCAGGGAAAACCATGAAAATGGTACAAAATATAGTTATGTGGTAGAAATATGATTATATATGACTTCATTCAGCTTCCTGCTGCTTAACTTTTCTGCTGCATTTCTCAGTGGCAGTGGTTTTAATATTTCTGCAGGATCCATGTTTTGATCAATGTGAGGACAGTTTGAACAGTCATTCATTCATTACTTTTGGTGTGTTCAGAGTATGTGGTCTGTCTCTCTGTTCCTAAAATAGAGCTATTAACTTTTCCTTGCCTTTTCTATGGCACTGCGTGAAAAGGAGTTAGCATTCCCAGCATGCAAGGAAGGCAGAAGCATTCTCTATATTCTGAAGATGGGCAACAATTTATTTAGAGCAAAAGTTACCTCACTTTAGACTTCACAGTTGAGCACTTTTTTCTAGTGTGCCAAATAATGCACACCATCAATTCTGTTCATAGCAAAACTCCAAGAAATTCAGCTGAAGATGCTCCCATCTTAGACTGTTAGTGGCATGCAAGAAACAAGGTGGAAAATTCCTTGCTAACTATGATAACAGAACCCAAGAAACTATAATTTCTCTCCTTACAACTGCCTATCTGATTCACTAAGCACACATAAAGAACATAGACAACAAGCAAAGCACTTCTGGGGAATAACATCCTTTGTTACAGTTTCATCACTTCTCTTTTAGATAGGCCCATTCTAATACAAGTCAGAAATCCTAAGAAAAGGGTAGTATTTGAACACACAAGTGGGCCACTATATTAAGCGTGTGTGCACTGGAGCACATGAAAGTTGCACTAACAGATTAATTCTGACTTTTTCTAGTTTTTGCACATCTCAAGGGTTTTTTTGCAACTTCACTGTCTTTTCACATGGATATTTTTGTTTATTTGCTTGGAGTAGTGCATGTGTGAGGTTGCCATGGTTTTTAAGAGGGTGAACTACGAAAGAGAATTTATCCCAAGGCATCAGACTGTTCGTCAGTAGGGTTGTAACCTTCGTATCAGTCACAGGAACCTCTGCTCTTTCAGATGAAAGACTGATAGCAGGAATAACCTTTCATTGTTAACACAGATCAGGCTTAGAGGTCAACAAGATTAGCACTACATTTTTGACTATTATGAATATTGCAGAGGAAAGCCTACATATTTCATGAAAAACAGTATTGATCAATATATTTTCCCCCAAATCTTGGCAAGGTTCAATTTGGAGCAATTTGATACTTCATTTTTGGAGGCATTTTCTTACTTGAAGACACCTTCAGGTGTTCTCAAGGAGATATGGCCCTTTCCAAAAGGGCACATGCACCCATCTTCATAATCCTCTGTTTTCCCACATAAGTAGATGTGTAACTTGCTTCACCATTTCTCCCCTGTGTCTACCTCCTCCTCTGATAGCAGAAAAATGGAGAAATACAGGATAGATTGACAGATAGATAATCTTGGTGTTACCATAAGACCTACAGGGAACCAAAGTACCTTTTTAATGACAAGATATTTTAGATTGTATTGGATTACACTCCACTATTTGCAGACTCTCATCCTCATCACATAGAACTTATTTTTATTAAACTGGCTTTTAAGTAGATTTTCTGCAGCAAAACCCAAACTGGAATAGTCTTTTCCACAAGAAAGCAAGAAAAAGTATTTTGGGGCATAGTGGAAGTGGGGATTGAAATTCTGACAATAATCCACGCTGTTGGATTGAAAGGCTTGCTTATTCCTTTGTTCAGGTACTCTTTGCTAAAAAAATAAATAAATGAATAAATAAATAAATAAATAAAAACTTAACAAAAATATTACAAAATCAACAAAATCAACAAAAAAAAACCCCTATCCCAAATTCCCAGCAGCTATGTTATTGGCTATTGACCAAAACCTGTCTCAATTCTATCTGCTTGTGTTACCAGTACAGATTAATGATTTGATAGATTACTGTTTCATCAATTTCAAAATTATAGTCCAAACCATGTCAGAATTTCAAAATCACAGTACAAAATTATGCAGGTGCTCTAATTTTATTTCTCAGAGAAGCTGAAGGTCAACTCAATAAAAGGTCAAGCTGACTAGTATGTATTGAGATAATATTCTTCTTAACCTGCCACAAGATCAATAATTGATGTCATTATACATTTCCGAGAACTAAAGAAACTAACACTATTATTTTATTAAGAGAGTAGAAAGTATATCACCTTCCTGCCATTCCTATTTTATTAGAATTGAAAGTTTTGAATTCAAATCAGCAAAAAGAAAATAGCCTGTCTCAAATTCAAATCAGTTACAGAAAATAGCCGAATGAAATCAAACCGCAAATATTCGGTTCCTATATAGAAAAGAAATGACCATTTGATTATTCACATTTTAGTAAGATATAGTACTTTTTTCAGAGTTTAGAATATAACATTGAAATAAAATGGGTTTTGCAATAAGTTCATCATAGTGATTTTTGAACATGTGAGATTGTTATTGTTTCTTTAATTCCTGAACACTTTATCTCTGATGGTATTTTTTTAAATCATTACAGGCAGGCAGAGAAACACTACGGACTTGATTCTCCAGCATACCACATTTGCAGAGGTATAAAATTATAATAGAAAAAAAGTGGATATTATGTAGTAGAATATCAGTCTTAGGAGGTGCTATTCCTTCCCTGTTTGCTTTGCTTACTGTTTAAAAATCCCAAAAATAAAATTCCTCATTCTCCAAGTCTTAAAGATCCAGCTTGGTCCAAGCCAGCATGCAGCCCATCTAAGTGCTCGCTCACTCACAGAAGATTCTGAGTTTTGTTTTCTGTATTGTTCACTTTGCTTCCGCTAATGATCACACACAAGTGCTTGCCTACACTTAAAAAAGATTTTTCAGGAGAGCTATATGGACTAATACTGCCAGGGAAGACCAGGATTTACGCCATCAAAACCTTTCTTTTGACAATGTAACATAAAACAGTGTCTCACCTGGCACTCTGCAAAGAAAGAGGCAGAGTACAAGTGTCTCTAGTACGAAACATATATGCTTAGTTGCATCACATAGGCATACAACTTTTTGGGTAGCAGTTTAAACAACAGAAGAATTCATGTAGTGAATTCACATGTTTCATGTGATGGCAGAAAACCACAAAGCTAACAACAAGCCAGCTTTGCAAGATTGAAGCTAAAATTCTATACCTCTGGAAGGCAATGGTGTATGAGACTCCAAATAATGCACAGCAGAAGATTGTAGAAGATTGAATGGGTTTTCAGTAAAATACTTTTGCTGTAGATGACAATCTGTATCGTGAGATTCAGAATAAGCAAATGTGAAACAGTGAGAGATGAAAGATGATAAATGCATTGCATTGAATGCTAAAAAGAGAAATATGCTCCCTGCAATAAAACAAGGTCATCCAGAAAAATAGAACAGATGAGCTAAGTCAGCCTTAGGAAAGTCATTCAAGTTTGGTGCTACTACCATGTAATATTTTGAAGTCTTGTTTTTTTACAGACTTGACAAGCATCAAGCCCTTTCAGGCAAAAAATCCAAATCCACCACCCAAACACTGTCAGAATAACAAGCAAAGGCGAGACAGTTCAGTCTGGCAGGCTTGTAGGTGATATACAGGCTTTGACGTATCATCACTCTGCACCATGACTGTGGCATCTGAAATAGCACTACCAAGTTCCAAGATTTGATTTCATGTTTGCCAGGCACAAAATGAAAGTAGAGTTATGCAAAAGCTATTTACTCAGACAAAACTTTGATGTGGCCAAGAAATCTCTCAAAGTTCATTCATATATGGTTATTAGTTTTATCCACTCCAAAGTGAAGTTCCTTTAACTACAGTAATTTCACAATTATAAGCCGGATAGCCAGATAGCCAGGTAGACCACAGGATTTATCCATATATAACTCGCACCACAAATATATGCCGCATTGTTGTTCTTTTTTTTTAAGTGAGGATCCATGTGTGACAAAGTAACGAGTTAGTAACAGAATCGTGCAATCACGGGGTTTGCTGTCAGGTGCTCAAATTGCAAACAGTTTTCACAGACTGGAGGAGCCTTTAAACGCAGCCACATGCGCCCTCTCCGTGCCACAGGCCCCGGCACTTGTGCCCCACCCCACCTGCCCGCAGCACGGCTGCCCACAGCCCTGCCGCTCGCCCCCTGCCGGCACCACTCTCCCGCCAGCCGTGCTCCACCAGCGGCCTCTCTCCGCCGGCCACCCGTGGCACCGCTCTGCCGGCCGCCCATGTCCCCACTCCGCTAGCAGCCCCGGTCCACCTGCTGCCGCTAGCTGCCCCACTCTGTCGGCCCCACTCGCAGCCCCGTCGCCCCGCAAAGCCTGCTCCCCACCCACCTGCCTGCGGCTCCACGGCAGCTCCCCGGCTGGCTGCAGTTCCGCGGCAGCTCTCCGCCTGGCCTGCTCACACTTCCAGGTTAGCATTTTGCTGGGATTTGTCCATAAATAAGCCGCATCTGATGATTAGCCACACTACTGGGTTAGGCTGGATTCTTCAATGAAAAAGGTGCGGCTTATAATCGTGAAATTAGTGTATTTCCTTAATTTAGACAAAAAGGAGTAAAAGTATAAAACTTAAAAATATTTAATGATAAGCCCACAAAAATGCAGTCATTACCACTAGGGTGCTGATCTGTCCAGGTCTGACTCCACCTGTGTGTCCAAACTCTTTTGTGATAGCAGAAATTGGTACTTCAACAACATTTCAGTCTCTCCTGAGCCCAAACATAGGATGAGTTTTTCCATTTCTAACTGGAATGGGAGAGTTTTTCCAGTTGTGGTAGCCCAGTAACCATAACCACCAGTCATAATTCATAGTGCACAGGACAAAAATGGAAAATTCAAAAAGAAGTTCAAACCTGCGGGACCTGAGACCACTGAGAACAATGAAATATGTCCTGCACTAGATTTACTGTAGCTGGATTCTAGTAAAGCATTTGATACAGGGATTATACCTTGTAATCTTAATTCAAATTGGCCTGGATATGAGCAGTGTTACATGGACAGTAAATTGTTTGAAAAAATCTGTAAACAAAGAGTAATGATTAATGCCATCATATGAAGCTGGAAAACTATATGGTGTAGTGATATAGAGATTAGTGTTCAGCAGAACCTCTTAATTTTCATCTATGTTCATCTGTGTTCAGACGATGGGCAGTAAGTACCATTTTTTAATATATGTGCATCTATAATAAATATATGTACTCACACACATAAAATAGCAAATTTACCAGCAAGAAATCTGGAATATAGAGGTCCACAAGGGAAGTAAAGGCAGTACTGAATGCTACCATAGATACAAATTTCCAACTCTGTGTGAGAGCAAGAGGCCCAACACACCCTGAGGGAAATGCATATTGAGGTGATACACTACCCAGCAAGCCAGGCAAGACTGGCCACGATGCTCCTGGAATATCACATTCAGTTCTTTACCCCTTAGAATCTATTACTGACAAATTAGTAGCAATTCAAAGAGGAGAAAAAACCTGCTGCCTACTGGTACTAATATCTAGGCCATAATTCTGCTCAAGTCAATGACAGGCACCTACATACCTTTGAGGATCAGGCCCTCAATCTCATGTAGAAAGATTATCTTATGAAGAAAGATTAAAAGGTCTAAATATGAAGAGCTCAGCTAAGCTCTAACGAAAGGAAGATCTGATAACTGCCTATAAATATTTGAAGGGTATAAACATTAAGAAAGGTGATTAATTATTTAGATTGGTACAAGGAATATAATGAGGAATAATGGGATGAAATTAAGAATGTGAAAATTTAGGCTGCTCCCTGACAGCAAGGTATATTTCATCTGTGAAATAATTTACATTGAACATCGTGAAAAACTATGTTAGATGCATTAATCTGTTACAGTCTTTCAGCAGTAATGGCAGAAATCCCCTTTTTTGGATGTGGCTAAATTTAGATGAAACAAAGTACAAGAAAACAGCTAGAGGATTACCTTGCATGGGCAAGGAGGCTCTCTGGATAACTAAAAAATCTATTTCTCTACTTCAGCCTCTCAGGCTCCTGTTCACTTTTTATGCAAGAACACACACCATTTCCAGCATCATCGCTGTAACCAAGTAGGAGAGATTGCACAATCTTGGGAAGTGGATGCAGTTTGCTTAAGAAGGAAGGAATAATACTCACACCTTTAATTACAAGTAAACAGCAAATAAAACAATAAGAGACCTGAGGGAAACACTCCAGCATTTGTGAGTAGCATTAGGACAGACTAACAACAAAGACTTGGGGGTTGGAGGGTAAAAGGTCTAGCTAGAAAATGAACTTGTACCTCTCAAAAATACCACTGAAGAGGCAATCTCATGTCTCTAAGGTCATCATACAAAAGTTTGCACTTTCATCTGTTGGCTGGTATCTGTTCAAGCTTAAGTGGAATCTATCTAGTTAGAGCACAATCTTGTCCAGTCACAAAAATAGTGCAGTGTTGTGGAAAAGAGGGACTGCACTACCCAAGAAATTTCATTGGAACTGCAGAAAAAGAGTTCAAAGTCTAAATAGAACATTATTTCATCTCTGCTAGCAGTGCTCAACTAGTACTGCAGTTTACAAAGTTTTTATTTTTCACTCTCTTCCCGATGGATTCACCATCATGGCATCATTATTTGTTAAATCAAACTTTGGAAAAAATTCAGCAAATAGGCTCTCAGACAGACAGCAATTTATCATTAGGCTGTTTAAAAAGCCCAACACAAGAAGGCCGGGTGTCTTAGGATCACATGGAGATGAAGATGTAATGAGATCCTGAGGGAGGAATCACAGGTTCTGCATTGGATTGGTGTGACAGTTTTGGTAGCGGGATGAGGTAGCAGGGTTGGCTTCTAGGAGAAACTTTAAGAACTTCCCTCACATCCAACAGAGTCAATGCAATCTGACTCCAAAATGGACAAGCCATTGATGGGATGTAGCAACTTTGGAATTACATAGTTTAGAAAGGGGAAAAATCCTGTACAACTGCAGCCAAATAAGAGAGGGCTAAGAATATGTGAGGAAGCAGCTCTGCAGACATAAAGGTCAGTGAAGGATGAGGAGAAGGTGCTCCAGGTGCAGACCATGGTGAGGGAGCTGTGCTCTGCAGCCCATGGAGATTTGTGGTGGAGCAGCGACCCACCTGCAGTAATGGTGAAGAGCTCTGGAGGCCATGGAGGAGCTCATGCCAGAGCTGGTAGATGCCCAAAGGAGGCTGAGAAGCCCACATTGGAGCAGAATACTGGCAGGACACGTGGATCTGTGTAGACAGGAACCTACACTGTGACAGTTTTGCTGGCAGAACTTTTGCAACATCCTAGGGGTCTCATGCTGGAGTAGGCTGTGCCTCAAGGACTGCACCCTGTGGAACGGCCCCACACTGGAGCAGCTCGTGCAGAACTGCAGCCAATTGGAGGACTCATATTGGAGAGGATCATAGAGAACTGTCTCCTATAGGAGGGACATCACACTGGGTTAGGGGAAGAGTGTGAGGGATTCTCTCCCTGAAAGAGTTGAAGTGACATATGATGACTTACCACAATTCCCATTCCCCACATCCCTGTATCAGCTGGTTGGGAAAAGATAGTTAAGCCCAAGAAGAAGGGAAGTGTGGGGGGAAATATGTTTTTAAATTTTGATTTTATTTATCATTATCTCGCTCTAACTTGATGGGTAATGAATTAAACTAACTTCCCCAAGTCAAGTC
The DNA here is from genome assembly GCA_009812075.1 of Sialia sialis. Classification (NCBI taxonomy): domain Eukaryota; kingdom Metazoa; phylum Chordata; class Aves; order Passeriformes; family Turdidae; genus Sialia; species Sialia sialis. The sequence continues at coordinate 26,472,193 of VRYO01002297.1, forward strand.
TGTTTTTCCCTGGTCCATAATGGGTAAGTGATCTCTCCCTGTCCCTATGTACCCATATGCCTTCTCTCCTCTATCCAGCTACAAGATTGAACAGCTTTGGTGGACATTTGTCACACAGTCAGGTCAATCTGCCACAGAGTGATGGGAAGAATATTTAGCTATTTGAATTCCACTGTAGGATAAAAATGGTTCTACTTTTAAAGAATTCAATTACTTTTTATGGTCAATTAAAATGGAAGGCAGTAATATTCAGCATATCTCAAGAATTCATCTTTAAGAAACACATCCTGAAACGTTAAAGTTCTTAACGGGCTTGATCTTGCACTGTGCAAGATAGGGAGTCATGGCAGAAGCATATCTCACATCAACTCTAACACATAGGTTAGCTTACTGGTATGAAAAAAGGGACATCTAGGTCCCAATTTTAAAATGTGCATATTGGTATATGAACTAATTTTTAATCGGTTCTCTAAAAACAGCATTTTCAAGACAACAAAGAAAATTTATAAAGACTGGCATGAATTTCTAGCAAATAAAATGGTCACAGACAAATTTTTTCCTTACTAGGGACTAGCATCAGAACTAGACCCAAATCACATTTTCTAACTTAGAGTGCTGCCTCCTAAATTGCAATGCGCCTTGATCTACCAAATCAATTGTTGACCTGGCTAAATACTTTTCACTTTCTGATACCTGGCAAACACAAGGTAGCAGTGATACAGTTTAAGGACTGTAGCCAGTACTCCAATCTAATTAATCCTGACTGTACCATTACCAGCAGTTTGCCTTTCAACTCTAATCTTGGACTGATAGTCAAAATTTTTTGTACTTTCCTTCTCACTCTAAAGAACTTGTGGACCACAGCCACTTATTAAATAAAAGTTTTTCTTTCATAGAATTTCAAGGAAGCATGTTGAGGGAGACACACTTGAAATTAACTTCATAGCATTTAGTTAAGACTATATATTACAGAAAGAAAAGCAAGCAAACCTGATAAGATTTTTCCCCAGACAATGGGCACAGTTACAGTATTTTTTGTTCATTCTACAGTAGTCACTCCTAGCCTAGTGATCTCACACAGTATTTTTGTATTCCGCTACATATGCATTTAAGTATTGGATTAAAACACACTTGTATGAACAAAATTATTCTCAATTCATATTTATGCAGACCCAGAGAAGTCAATGAGTCAAATTCCACTCCCAGCTGTATCTTCATTAATCCAGAGAACTTAATTGGTCTCAGTGGCTTTGCTCCAGAGCACGGGATAAACCTAAGCATAACTTCATAGCATATAAATCAGGATGGAACATGAGTCCTGCAGTAAACAGTGAAATACAGTCTTCAGATCAATTTTATGACAGCCTTGCATGCTTACTTTATGACTTCAAAGCTTGAGAGACCAACAATAATGCTCAGCAGATTTTCTTGATTTTTCAGCCTACTTTCCACAGAAACAAAGCAACCACAGACCATTCATGCCAGAGCAAAAGAGCTTATCTTTTATTCTAAGTTTAGCAGTAAGAAGTAGAGGTAGAAGTGACCTTTAGTTCCTGTCCTGGTCAACTCCTGCTCCAAGACAGTCTACTTTATATAAATCCATCATGACAGACTTTGAATACAAGTTATAAAACATCTGATAATTGAAACTACACAACCTTGTTGAATAAAATCAATTTCAGCGATGAATTGTCCTTCCTGCTAGAAATTAATTAAGTCCAAATCCACAAAAAGATTCTATATTTAGAAGCAGGATTAAAGTGGGATTTAAAAGTCCAGAACTGAAGTCCCCAGATTACCTGCCTTGCTGTCACCAACTTTAGAGGTACAACTCTTTTCCGCATCAAAGTTCCCCAGATCTAAGAGTTGCACTTGCTTGTACAGAGGATGCCACTTTTGGCAAGACTGAGTGACTCAGTAATCTGGTTAATTTTTTCACCATCCTGGAATCAATCAAGAAGAAAGGCAGATGGAAGATGGAGGGATTCAGTCTAGAGCACATGTCCTTTTCAGCACCATCAGATCAATTCTTGCAAACCTACAGTGCTGACCACTGCCTTCCTTCAAAATGAAAAGGATAGAGCAAAGAGAGGAGAGCACAGCACTTCAGCATATCCTTTCTTTCTACTTCAATCAATAGTTAAAGCACTCAAAAAATCATAGTTATGGAGAGTCATTTGCAGTTTCATTCTTTCAATTACAAAAAGCACTCACCCACCAAGGTGGTTAATTCCAATACTGTTCATCCACTTCCACTCAATAGGCTGGACAATGTGCATAATCAAAATATTTTAAAACCTAGCTCTGGCATAAATAATAAAATAACAAAATCTATGAAAATTCCATTTTGTAGATCATTTGAGAGGCTTTTTGAGTCATAAATGGCCTAGAAACTGTCTATGGGACCCCTCTTCAAAGCACTTGACCTTTGTGACATGCAACAAATATTCATGGAACACGATAATGTTTGAAATAAGCACTCAGAGAGAATAGCTCTTCTGTGGGCCACAGAATCTGAAGATATTGTTAGTAAATTATTATGACCCAGAACAATTTACATTCAAGGTATTTGATCTCTTAAGAGAATAGGACATGGCTTCAGGACCCCATGGCACATCACAACCCTGAACTTCCACCTTCCCCACCCATACTGCTGAGTGATCTTTTCTTCAAGTGCAAATCAAAGCACCCCAAATTCCTTTTCTGCCTCTGCTTGTGGGAAAGTTATTGTTGTTTTGAGGTTTTTTGCTTTGCTTTAGGCTTTTTTTGGTTGTGTTGGTTTTGGTTTTATTTTTTTGTTTTGTTTTTTGTTTTTTTGGTGGGTTTTTTTTGTTTTTTTTGTTTTTTTTAAGGGAGTGGATTTTGCACTATTGAATTTCCATTACTCTTTCAAAAGGCAGTTACTATCAGAACCAATTCTACAGAGTAAATTCCAAAAATGGTGAAGTTATTCATAAGCAAAGAATGACATGCTGAATTTTTGTCCCACTTCCCAGATTGTATAAAACAAAATTGTTGCTGGTGGATAGTCTCTAGAGCATACAAGCTTTTGGTAAGGTTGTAGATTCTCCTGCAGCAGTCAAACAACTAAAACATTGGTGGTACAGCACAGAGGGCTGTAGCAGATTTCCTGTTCTGTATACCATTCAAGTCTGTGTGTTGTGAGCTGTATGCTCTATTGTAATGAAAGTTTCAGAAATAAAACACACAAAACCAAAAAAACAAAGATAAACAACAACAACAAAAAACAACTTCTGGAATTCACAATCTGTCTAGAGACCATGCCTAGCAGCTCACTTGAGGTGATGGTGGGAGCACTGGTTTAATCCATATTATCTTTAAAGACCTAAGCACCATGTGAGGAATTGGCACTATAAACAGCAAAATCATAACAGGTGCATAATAGGCACTTCTGCAAAATGTAATGGACTTTTACCATGCATACATGACACATTTATAATAACCATAGGCAGATAACTGCAGGTTTCACACCGTCCACTGTGGGTGCTCTTTTCATGTTCAGCTGACTAGAAAGTATTCAATTTCACCCACGAATAAAATCATGATCTCCTCCTGTTTCTTAGAGGCCATAGAGATTGGGCGGGGGTGGGGGGGGAAGTGTTTTTATTAATATGTTTGTCTTGATTTCAGACACTGTAATTTTCTCACATCATTCTCAAATGTCAGATACAAGTAGCTCCCTTTAGGTAGCAAGTTTTAAATCAACACAAAACTGTATTTTCTATTTTACTTCATACAAACTTGTGTTAACAATATTAGATATGAATTTCATGCAGTAATGACTAACTATGCAAAATCAAAACGCAATCAGTCCAGACAGAAAAGAATATTAAAATAACCAGACTAAATATTTCTCTGTTCTACAGAAAACTATCCGTATAACAGAGGGAGAATGAAAAAAAAAAAGAAAAAAAAAGAAAACCTTTCCCATATTTCTACGATGCAAGTATAGTAGTAGTGTCTAAACCTCACAAACAACCTTCCTTTTGAACGAAATCAAACCAAAATAATAAGCTTTGGTTTTGATTGCAGCTAGCACTTGAGTCAGTCAGTGGACATCAAGCTAATCAATATGTCTTCAGAGTGCTTTCTTTCTTATTCACTTTTTCACAAGTTGAAAGAATGCATCAGCTTGGGGGAATCGCTACTAAGTGATGAATGAAAGAAAACCAACTGAAAAAAATCACTATCCACTGTACAGGGAAATCATGGATATGAGCAGTTGGGTGCCTGTCAACTGCCCAGCACTGCACTGAGCTTATGCTCAGCTAAGGAAGTAAAAAAAAAAATTCAAATTCCCCATCTAGAAGCTTTCACTTCACAAGAACACCATGCTTGTTCCCTCACAAAGCTTTTAAGGTGAGGCACTGACAGGCTTGGACTTTACCAAATCTTTATAGATGCTGTTTTTCTGGAAGGAGGCTACACTGAAGCATTAGTTTTTTTATACCCACTCTGCACTGGCAGCATTAGACAATAAAGACAAATCCTAGAGATGCATCTGACCCATGAAGTATGTCAGCCCTGGGAAGAAAACAAAGCTGAGAGCAAAACAGTGACCTGGCAGCTGGGGTCTTAGAGTAGCCAGATCCCAGCTCTGCCCTAATTTCACCGAGAGAATTTACTCAGCTCACTGGCACCAGTTTTGCCCTCTTTCCTCACCTCTGTGGAATAAAAGCAATCGCTAATTGCCTGCAAAAGATAGACTGAAACAAAAGAGCTGAAAACTACCTTTTAAACACAGGATTAAAGTAAAGGGCAACACAGCTTGAACACCCATGCAGCAAATTAGACACACATGTCACCTGGACGATTGCTTCTGATTTCTGCAGAGACTAACTTTGCCAATTAAAAATGAACCAACAAAAAGAAACGTTTCTAACTTTTTATCGCTGGCAAGAAAACCATCCTGGCATTAAAACAAAGCACTCTTGTTTCCCAGCATTTCTGGCAGAGGTGCTCCAGGACTTGCCTTGCTGTTCAGATGTTTGTCAAGCCACCAAGTAGAGATCAATTGGGATTTTACCACTTTCAGTTTTCCAGTTTTCCAGAACACCAAAGAGCAAGGAATCAAGTGATGTTCAAACAGGGCAGGTACTGTAGTTTGGGGAAGTTTCTTGCTGAACAGGAGTGAGGAACACTGAGAATTTAAAGGGACAGCAAAATACATTTAAATATGGGGAGGAGCTAAAACTGCAGCTGTCCCCATCGCACAAACTGACAACCACTTGTAGCTACCCACTCAGCAGCAGGTGGCTTGGAAGCAGATGGGTGTGGAGGCTGGAAAATACCTTGTGTGTATAAACCAAATCAGGGAATTTGATGGTGATTTCACCTGGTCAAGGAAGTAATGTAAAATATCCAAATAGCTCATGACCTCAGTGTCCTTCTTTCCCAGAAGATTGTAGTGGAAGGAGTGATTTCTCATCTATTTCTTAGTGATTCACAACTATGAAATACATGGCATACTTCCAAGACATGCACATCAGAGTTAAGAGTCACTGGTTTTACAGAGGGAATGAGAATTTGAGGAAATGGAAGAAATTAAGAATATTAAAAATACCAGAGGAGAAAGCAAACATTACACGGAGCTAAGAGACGAGAGCACAAGTGGAGAAGAAACAGGTTCAGAAGGCAATTATGGTTAAAGATGAGGGAAAGTTAGGATTGCAATACCTATAAATGCACTTACCAGAAGAAGAATAAAGAAAATGGAATGATTCCAAGTGAATTAAGGCTTTAAAAACCAACTGAGGATGAGGGACCTGCCAAGCTACATTCATCAAATATTAGGTACATTTCACCACTAATAGTCAAATTTATTCAACAAATACTATTTGCTGCAATAACTGGTGAAGTACTCTCCAGCAAACATACTGTTAAAAAAAATTAAGTAGACTAATTCAATAGTTCATCCAGCTGTTATTTATGTAGTTATAACACCTGTTCCAAAAGTAAGCTGACTTGTTAAATTTGTTAACTGGAATAAGCGTTGTGACAAAGAGAGGTTAGGCCTTTGTAGCCGATGTACATCTGGGTCCTATCCACAGCAATAAGAGAAGGAAATTGGCAGCACTACAATTAACTTGTTCCAGCAAACAAAACATAACCAGGTTTTTCTTTATAATATGCAGGCATAGGCAATTTTCCTCTTGTGTGGTAAGAATAGTCCTTTGCCTTGTGAGTGTCAACTTTTGACACCCGGATTACAGCAATTAAACTCCTTTGGTGCTAAATTCAAAGTTGCAGTTACCAGCAGGAAATTTACTTCTAGTCTGTTTAAATACACTGGTGCTTTGTCAGATTATCCTTTTCCCTGTTATTGGAAGGGCATGTGATGAGGTAATTTTTACCTCAGTACATATTCAAATCAATTTTCAGTACTGTTATAGGGCAACATCTTTTCTCCACGTTTTCCACCCCAAAATATATAAGGAATGAAATACGAGTTACTAATATATTTTGTTCGGGAAACATTATTACTTCTCTAAAATGAACTATGTTAAAAACTGAAGAGATACATTAAAATAAAGTTTAAATACAAAAAAACCTATCAAATATTAGGAAAATGTGCTCTACACATGACCCTTCTTTAGACCTCTTCTATACATATGTACAATACAAACTTTATAATGCAATTGCTTAGAAAGTTTCCAGATGACCCTTCCTTCAATCAGTGCACAAGTTGAATGTTGCTCTGGGACTAAATTAGGTATTCAATATTTCTTTTCATCCTCTTCATTCAATGTGTAGTCTCACCTTATTTACTGCATAACATCCATTCCCTGCTCTGAATGCCTAATTATTAATTTCCTCATGGGCTTTTGTGTGGCACTCATCACTACGGTATCTGATGTTTCACAAATATTAATGAATTTATCTTCCAGGCCTGTGAGACAAGCTAATAATACTTTCTTCACTTTGCAGCCTGTGAAAGGGGAACAAAGACCTTGGGAAATATCTGTGACCAGAGAGAGAAGTGGAGAGCAAAGCTTAGAACTGCAGATACCCAGATTTGCAAAGCAAGACCTCATTTTCTTGCTAGCAGAAGGATTCACAGACTGTCTTACCTCAGTCACAGCTGCTGTGCTCAGCACCCACCCAGGGCAGGCATCCAAGGCTGCAGTTGGTCCAGGGGACACACTGCCCAGCTATTAGCTCCTGCAGCCCTTCCCACATCTCCCCATGCCTGACTTAAAAGCATCTGCTTGACTCTAGCTAACTTATTTTGTTGTGTTATATTGAAACTACAGTCCAAAAACTGCTAAGAGAAAAACTGAGGCAGCAATTTATCACGACACAACAGTAAATCTCTGGAGCTCTCCATTGTTACACAGGTTCACTGAAATGTCTGATTCTGGATCCAGATCCTCAGTGCCTCCCACTTCCCATAATGAAAGTCACCATGCTAATTCTTCACCTGCTGCCTGGCAGAATTAGAAATGGATTCCCATAGCTTCTTTGTAACTGGTACCTCCAGACAAGTATAGCTGGGGGCAAGGAGAGAGAAAGTGGATGTACATATATTTGGGGAACTGAGACCGTAGGTGAGGAAAGTCTCAATTTACACGTACAAATTCAGAGCTGAAGTTATCCCCATGGTTATTTTTGTCCTTTTTCTAGCCAGAAATTTGCTGTTTGAAATACCAAGCAAAACCACAAGTATTACACAATCTTTCAATGATTAACCTAATGTCATAGTTGATTTTTATAGTTTTGAAAATTTTCTTTTTTATTCCCCTAAAAATGCTGTTATTACATCCTATTGAGTGTATCTATTGTATCGAAAAGAATCGATTGTTGACCCTGACTCTGAGAAGTCTGAACTAATTTAAAACTTCGCAGGACAGATTCTCAACATAAAACTTTTCTGCCTTCCCTGCTTTAGCATCATACAGCAAAACAAAGGTAAGTTTAACTATGCAGGTGAGGCCTTTGAAGTTTCAAATACCATTTATGGGCCACTCAGAGTGTTGGTTTCTCAGGGGAAAAAAGGTGAGCAACTTAGGATGTATGTTGATTCTGGCATCCTCATCTGACATCAAGATAATTTCCACATAGAATTTTTTCAAATGACAACATATTCTTGACTACCTCAAATGGATCTAAATGACCAGAGTACCCAAGAATTATTAGAAAATCTGTCTTGAATCTTGCAGCAAGCATAAACAGGAACTCCTGCAAATGCAGAGGCCATAGATGTATTCCATAGAGGCAATGCAATAAAGACAACAAAAATCACTGGGCAAAATGAGCAAAACCCAACACACAGAGCTGAAGCTAGGGATTCTTCCTCTAGCAATAGCCTAGCTGATTTCTAAACTCTCAAGTTTACAGTCTCATGCAAGACAGAATGAAATCTCAAGAATTAGTTCCTCTGATAAACAGCTCACCTTTCCATCAATCTGACAGAAAGTGCAATCTCTGCTCTAAAAGGCCAAAATGCTCTGTGATGGAGAGAGGGAGGAGGAGATGCATCACCAAAATAGTGATGGCTGGCAACAATTTTCTGAGACCCAGAGAAGATATTATGGGTGCCACAACCACACAGAGGAGGTTCCCACCATATCTTTGTCTCCCCCAGGGAAACCCCGTGTGTGCACAGCCATGTGTTTTCCTTATCTAGCCATGCCCATGAGGAGCACTGCTGACACTGCAAGGGGACTCCTTCCCCTCCCTGCCCTAGCAGACATATTTTAGCTGTCCTTTCACAGTAGCCAGGTGGGATGGTCACCTGACAGCTCTCTGAATCAGCTCCCAGCTCCCCAGGTAGCAAGACACGCTATGACCAGAATGACATGAGAGCTGCATGAGCTGGGTTTCAAAACTGCATCAAAGCACATGGCTATCAGCACCAAAGATTTCAGCAGATAGAGCAGTCACCAGATCAGACCTGGAGCATTCCTCCCTCTCTTTCACCCAGAGCATCCCATATCCCAGTGCCTGGCCCTAGGGTCCTTCAAACCCCTTACTTGAAGCTGCAGGGGTTTTTTACAGCAGTTTCAACCATGAAGCCATGGAAACCTATGTCTTTTATTTTGTTTAGAAATATGTTTCCTACCTAAACTATTTGGGTAATTAGAGAGCTTTTTTTTCCTCTCAGTCAAGTGTTAAATTTCTTTCACATTTCCCAACTTGATCTTCACCTACAACATTTAATGAATTTCCAGGTCAGCTATCACATAATTCTAACAATTTCTCTTCTACTTGTTTAGGAAAATCAGCAAATAGCATTCAGCTATCTTGCTCATGCTAATTTACAGCTAGCTGTGGTCTTTCATTCTCAGCTGAACTGTGTGTTCAAGATAAACACAAGGTAGATGCTCTCTTTTAAAACTCAGAGTCACTCAAAAATCCACTGGATCTGCTAGACTCTTCTTTCAAAACAAGTACAGTAACTATATGGCGCACCAGACTATAAGGCGCACTTTTTTTTTGCAGCGAGGATCCATGTGCAACAAACGAATGAATTAGTAACAGAATCGGCTCTCCCCGCGGCTCGCAATTCCGGGTTGGCAAATTTCCAAACTTTGTCCACATATAAGGTGCACTTCTGGGTTTCAATCAAAATTTTAGTCAAAAGGGTGTGCCTTATAGTCATGAAATTACTGTACTCTGCAGAAGAGCTCCACCAGCAGCACTTTGCCCTCATTTATTCCCATGTCCAGGGAGGCAAACACTCTTCTAGGTCCAGGAGTTTTTTTGTTTCTATTATTGCAACAAAAAAAACCTGCATCCATATGACAAAAATCTCTTTCAAATATCCCCTCCTGTTGCTAAATATGTAGCTAGTCACTCACCCATCCAATCCCATATCCCCTCTGTTCTAGTTGATGAGGAGCATGACATCCAGGCTTCTCTACTGTTTTATGAAGAAGGTGGTCGAAGCTCTTGTGTCCCTCCTTGCTACCTTTCTTCTCCCCATCAAAAGCAAGACAAGTAGGCAACCTCCTTTCAGCTCTCCCACTGCCCCACACACAAACAAAAAATGATTTTACTTTTTTACTATGTTTTTGTATGGAGTAGAAAAACAATATCACTTATAGATGACCCAAACACATCAACCATCAGGTTTCATTATACTGAAATGCCATATCAGCTTGTTAGTTGGGATTTTGCATTGCTTTTTCCCACAAAACAGAAAAAAGTTTGCTAGCAGTTGCCCATGCAGACATGCTGGATTTTTTTTTCTTTCAGCAAACAGACAACTATTTCTCTCCTTGGAAAGTTTCTAATTAAAAGTTAGTTTTCTCCCTTTTCCTTTCGAAAGTACAATAAATTATAAATAACTGACTAGTCATTCATTGTGTCTGATGCACAACCCCAAATCCACTTTCTCCAGCTTTTTCAACTTTGCTGTCAGAGGGATTTTTTATATTTAGGTTGGGAGGAGACAGGCTGCTCAAGAAATCTGATGAAACCCCAAAAATGCCACAGAAAGTACATTCTGAAGGGAACTGCAATGCAATCAAAGTCACCACACAGTATGGGCTCCCTTAAATGATGTTCCCAGTGACATGGTGGAGGTTTTTTGAGCACAAGGTAGCACAGTGCTCATGCTGACTCTGTCCTGGGCCTCTGTGAAGCAGATGCTGTCAATCATTTCAGATTGCGTTGAATTGAATATAACACCTGTGATAAGATGTTTACAGTGCTCCAGCGAAGGTAAAGCTGAAACAGCCAGTGCATTTTACCGAGGAGGACATTAGGCTCGTCTTGAACCATGCTAGGGATTTGAAAGGGCTGGCTAACTACAATTTGATCATCAAGAATTTGTTTTTTCACCATAGTTAAGCATCCTATCACCAAGGAATTAAAGGCTTCAGCCCCTTATTTCAAAAAGAAAAAAGAGAAAAAAAAGAAAAGGAAAAAAAAAAAAAGAAGTAGATAAAGCATGATATAATCTCATTTTGGATCAAGAAACTACTGCTACATGAAAAATCTTACCACCCCATGCTGAAATGAAGTAGTTGATCACAGAAATCTCTCTTCCAGATCAGCACCATCATTGTGTCAGTAGGTACTTATAAGTGAGCTACAGCCTCTTACCCTGGATTCAAACCCAGTAGCAGCAGTGGATGTAAATATGTGACAGAAATGACCAGTCAGTGGGTGTTCAATGAGGAAAAGCATTCCTATCACTGCAGATGGTTCACCTTACATCTCCTTATAGTGCGACACTGAACTGGCAGAGCCACGAGAACATTCCTGGTCAGGGCATTTCGGCACCTCTGCATCTGGCAGGGATCAGAATAATGAGCAGCACAGGCAGAGGAACCTTGGGAGTCACATCCCCTCTGGTGCTTCAGCCTCTGGAGTCCTCTCCTCCATCCATTCTCCCACAGTCTGCTTACATTTTTTCTGTTCACTGTTCAGAAGAGATGCTCCGTACTGCCCTCTTGTCTCTCCTGGACTCACATTTGAAGCATGGACCTTCCCTCATATCCTCCATTACTACTCCATGATAAGAGATGGGGTTGCACTCTCCTCCCTGGCTGCAGCATCCTAAAGATCCTTGCCCACACACTGTCCTTCAGTGCTCTTCATATTCAGACTTGTTAATATTTACCTTTGCACCATTACAGGGCATCTACAAACTCCTTTTAACCTAAGTAAGTACTAAGAACCCACCATCTGGGATGGAGGAGATTCCTTTTCTGTTTCATATCCCCCATTCCCTTCTCTCTTGTCCTGTCTCCCAGGTTTCTCTCCACCCACAGCCTCCACACCAGGCTTCCCCCCTTACCCCTCTTGTTCTATGAAGAAGTTGCTCAAAAATTTCTGACATGTGACAAAGTAGTGACTTGGCCGGGCTGAGGCAGGCTTAAATTCAACACATTTTATATGATGCTTAAGAATATGTTAAAAATTATTTGTAGTGTAGTTACAACAACTATAGTAGTTGCACGTTGTCAACTCTCAGATCCCTGGCAGAGATGGGACATAAGCCTTGATTTGGCAAGCATCACTACTTTCACTTAACAGATGGCAAAACTTAAGCTACAACTTGCCTGAATTTGAGTGGTTTTTAAAGAAACGGGGGAAAAAGAGACAAAACAGATTTCTTTTTTTAATTCACATGTTTTTTACCTTCCCTTCTTATAAGCACCCATTTGTCTCTAGGTAAGATATGGATTCTCTCGTAGCAGCAGACATACTACTACCACAAAAACCTGAGAAAGAGTTCCAGCTCCCACTGTATGTACTACTGCCAAACCAGCACCCAGAGACCAGATGTTCTCTGTGTTCAGACCATCTCCTTTCCTTGCTTTAGGTTAAAGTCAGCTTACTAGACTAAAATTGCTCAAGATAACAGGTTATCTGCTATAGAGGGTAGCAAAGCCCTCTTGCACCATCCCCATTAGGTGATCCGGAAAGGCAAAAGCCTTGATTAAAAACTGCAAGCTATCTTTTTGGCACTGCCCTTTTTCTAAACAGATTTTTTCCCTACTGTTTTTAACAGAAGTAACAGACCCCTAACACCACATGAAGACCTTTGAGTTGACTTGAACTTGAATTTGCTCTAAAGGTTTTTGTTTCTACACTGTCTGCCAAGTTCCTGCCCACCCCCACCTTTTCCCCTTCATGGCAAGGATTTTTAAGGGAGCAATGGTACAATTGTTATGACAATGATCAGTACCCAACTATGGGAAGCTGGAACAACCTCTGATTCTTCTGTCTAAGAGCTGCTGTTTGTTCACTTTGCTCTTCTATTCAGACCATTGATTTACCTTTCTTATCTTCAATCTATAATTAGAAGAGATTAAGGAAGTTGACTTATTGCGAAAGGAAATAAACAAAAGGCATCAGGGGTGAGCTGAAAGGTGGGTGGGGGGAAGTATAAAATCAGCACAGTCTCCCTCTTGAGAAGGTCATCCCAAGGAAGGGCAAGAGCAGAATCAATGAATTTTGGCTCAGCAGTGATGGGAGTCAATCCATCAGACAAACTGATGGCAGCCAGTCAGGCTCTCACAGACACCACCTGTCGCTGCCAGCAAAATGTCAAATTTATGAATTCATTTCCATAGCAAGATAGCACTCCCCCAGGGCAGCACTGAACAGTTTCACAGCTTCTAGAGCAACCTACTGAACAGGGAAAGAAGAGGCAGCTCTTCTTCCCCACCAACTGAGGCAAGCTGTATTTTAAAGGAATGGATGTATGGACCAAATCCAGAGTCACACTATTTTTATCATTTGATTTCTTTAAGCTGGGGTCCCTAAATCAAGGTGCACCTAAGGCATACCCCAATTTCTCATTTTTGTGTCATTAACAAGAGCAAAATGTTACACCCCTGTCTCTCACCCCAGAGTTTAACTTCCCTAGCTGCATCAAATGCCTCAGAGATGAAGGTGACAGCACTGACCTCAATTAGCTACACCCAAGTGAAAATTTATCCCATATTCTCTATAATTGTAGCTCCTTATTAAGAAGAGTCTTTTCATGGTAGGGCTGATTCCCTTCAGTTATTTCAGAGAGCACACTTTCAGTGATTGTCATTCATCACTGAAGGCAGCAGTGACAGAAACTTCCATGAAGTTCTCTGCTCACCCACACAGAGACAAGCACTTATCTTTCCAGTACAACAAGTGGAAGAACCCTGCATTCTTTTCTTCCTTTCTACATTTCATCTCTCTTCATAGTATTATCTGGGTGATATTCACTATAAGACAGTGTCATCAGGATGTCTAGAAGTGACAAACTTTTAGCACAGAAATACTTTCAGGGGCCTTATTTTAAATGCTTTAAATTGGAAGTGCAACAGACTGAACTGAGATACAGGAGAGCAGATGCTCCAGTTGCAAACTGAACTTTAATTTTGTCCAGTTAGGCCTGCATTAGATCATTTAAAACAGCTTTTAAGTTTAGAAAGATGTCAAGCTGGGGAAGGAGGGCATAATCCTTGACTAAAAACTTAGGGGATGCAATTTTAAATTAATGCCAAAGTTTTGATTAAGTAGAGCACTTGGCCAAAATTCTCCAAGTTTTCACACTTCTATACTTTTTTAAAGGCATAATTCCTTTATACCATTTAGGTTCTTCCAACACACTCAGAAATGATCATTTACCAGCTGTCTAACACCCCAGGTTGTCTAGTTCCAGCAGCCCCCAAATTCATAGGCATGAGTTAGTGAAAAATGACAAAGAGCTAGCACAGTGATGCCAGCCATCTCCCAAGTGAAGGAGGTTATTGCCAGTGGAGGAGGATTTAAGTGAAGATACTTAGCACTAAATCTTTCAAAACAGGCACACACATTCTTCCTGTGTAGGATGTCCAAAACCAGATATGAACTGATAGCAGGGCAACACCCTACATGGTTCCTTTTAGCTTTGCCAGAACTGATTTGATGGTGTTTTACCCTGCTAGCAGTAGATGCAAGCGTCAGGCTGACTGAAGTTTTAGTCCCAAAGCTCCTCAAGCAGGACTGGCAGACTGGAGAGATGATCTCAGCTGTGTGAGAGCTCTGGGATCACATGGAAGTCAGAGACACCTGGCTGAATGGTGTGCTCACACCCAGTGTTGTAACCACAGGATCGCCTAGTGAGGACATATGTGAGCAGAAGGTGCATGGTTCATCACAAAACCTAAAGCTGAGCCTGATTCAAAATGTTTCACCTATGCTGGGGTTAGACAGCTATAACACACTTCTCATTTCATGGAAAGATCTATGTTACCTCTCTTGCCATCCTCATTTCAGAAATTTGTGCAAAAACATAAAGAGAACTCACTGTTTTGCAAGCATATTAATGCTTTGATTAAAGGTCTATGATGACAAATATTGCTAAGTATCTTCACAGAAGGAGACATGCAAACAAATCATCACACTGTCTATAGTGTGAGACAGTATTTAACAAGGTTCTTAATCTTTAAACTGATATTGTTAATCTATTTATAATAAATGCCTTTCAGGGGTTTTTGCGGTTTGGGGTTATTTTTAATCTTCTTTAAAATTAATATATATTAATTTTGAATTCCAGCTCACTGTATGCATTAACCTGGTTGAAGAAATAATTGTAAAGTACTTTGTCTTAATTATGGCACCAAGATACAGAGCAGTTAAGTATCCATATAATTTTATATTGTTGCCCTGAAGGCCCTTCCTTGAAGTCAACCTTTTCTTTTCTTATTTTTTAAGCAATATTTAATTTGTAAGTGTTAAGAAAGTAGAGAAAATTACTTCACCCTAGTTCCTTTGTATTTTTCTCCTACTTTTATTCTCACTTTTGAAGATTAATATAAATGAGTATAGAAAAGTGTCTCTCAAGTTAATTATGCTTTAGGGAACTTTATTCTTTCCTCCCTCCTCCAAATTCTATTTTAAGGCCCAGTCTCATTCTCTTGTTCATTAAGAAACATTAGGAAACAGCCAACTGTATCATATAACAGCTGATTCTTCTTTTCATGCATGTCCCCAGCTCACCCTCTTTGCATTGTATAACTCAAAGACAAGTCAACTTGAAATAGGTTCCTTTGAAAACAAAACTGATGAGCACCTCTTTTTAAAATTTTTCTTTTCCTTGATTGCCATGTAAAATTACCTTGATACCCACTATCTTTACCTTCTTGCATAGGAAAAGCAAAAAACAGCCCACATCTCCAGTGTCAGTTTTCCTTGTAAGGCTTCGATTTTCAAATGGACCCTTATGAGCACAAAACTATGTACACTGATTCAGGATGGAGTTCATAATCAGACAACATCATCAGTCACAAACATTTAACAAAACAGAATTCACATCTCCTTCATCTAGCACCTTCAAAGACCTTGTGTGGTTGAACTCTTCCATCTTTGGCAATAACACAGGCTTCTATTGAAAAAGGCCCTTATCTTAGCACAAAGTGCTCCTGCCAGTCTGTGCAAGAGCACAGAACACAAAAAAGCAAAAAAGACACAAAAATATTGAAAGGAAAATATGTGATTCCATAACATAACATCATAGAAGATCTAATGACTTTCTATCACACCATCACTGAAGAGCAGAGCTGAAGACAAGGAGGCAGTTGCTTTGGAGCATTGCTTTCTCATGTTAAAATACTTTGGGCCAGAAATCTCATCAGCCAACAGCATCAGAGGCAGTGCTAAATTCACAAATTTTCCAGCAGCACACAGGCACAAAATAGTGCCTTTGTGAGAGATGACAGAACCAATGGATCAGTATGGTATGACATAGAATCAGACAAGGAGAACACCTTTAGTCAGTAGTGTAGCCAGAGGTGGTAAATTAAAATGGCAGAATAGTTTGAGTTGGAAGAAACCTTAAATTTCATGTAGTTCCAACATCCTTGCCATGGGCAGGGACCACTGCTACTACATCAGATTGCTCAAAGCTGCGTCCAGCCTGGTCTTCAACACTTCATGTCCTGTGTGGGCAACCTGATTCAGTGCATCACCACCCTCACAGTAAAGAATTTCTTCCTAAAATCTAATTGAACTCTCAGTTTAAAGCTACTTCCCTTTGTCCACCACTACCCACCCTCGTGAAAAGCCCCTCCCCAGCCTTTCTGTAGGCCCCTTCAGATACTGGAAAGCTGCAACAAGGTTTTCCCAGAGCCTACTCATCCCCAGACTGAACCACCTCATCACTCTTAGGCTGTCTACTTCATAATAGAGGATCTCCAGCTCTCAGTCATCCTCCTTGTCCTCCTTTGGACTCCCTCCAATAGGTCCACACCTTTCCTATAATGGTCGCCTCAGAATGACTAGTCATAAATCCAGTACCCCAGGCTGGGTTTATGAGAGCAGAGTAGAGGGGGAAAATCATGTCCCTCAACATGCTGGCCACACCTCTTCTGTGAAAGAAAAACTCAATCTTTGTTCTGTGTGCTGGTATAGTTGGGTGAAACATCTATGCTAAGTTTTAAATAAAGTAATATGGTTTTCAAAGGTTCATGGATTTCACTATATTTTGTTTCTCATTTGCAAAATGTATTCATGTGTTCAAGGTTTAGAGACTTTTTTTCACTTTACTCGTCTGTATTTTACCTCTAAAATAAAGGGTCAGACACATAAGAATTTAAAATCTAACACTTTCCCTGAATAAAGGAAAAGATTTTTTGATCATGGCGGCTTGTGGTTTTTCTTAGAACCTTACTATTTACCCAAGAGTACAAGAAAAAGAAAAGGCAGCAAAACCAAAACAACAAACACTAAATCACTACAGGAGGTTTTTTTGTTGTTTTTTTTTTTTGTTTGTTTGTTTTGTTTTTGTTTTTGTTTTTTTTTTTGGGTAAACACATAATTCTTTGTGACTAAGTATAAAAAAATTGCTTTGGCCATTGGCCAGGTGTGTCAGGAATAAAGATTTGCTCAGGGTAACAGCTAATGCTGTTAATACAGCAATAAAGAGTGGCTGTTTTCTCCAAGAATTGAGCTAGGAGAACAAATCTATGTCCAGAGTCACAAGCACATCCTGTATATTTTCTCCACTATCAGCTTTCAACCTCCAACCTCTCTGTTCTCTCTTCACACTCATTTAAAATTATTGTATAAAACCAAAGAAACCCCATATACATTTTTACTCTTTGCTTTACAGCCTTCCTTCAGTTTATAATAGCACGGCATTTCTCTGTGATACTGGGTGACATGGAAGACAGAAGGGCAATTTTCTAAAATAAATAGTCCAGTAGTTGATCTGCAGCAGCTGTTAAGCCCCTAAGCCAGGAAGAGCATCTGAGTTACCAGCCCATTGAACACTGCAGATGCAAGTCACTGCTCCCATCTACAATGCAGACCTGTCAAGGGGAGACACAAGTCAAAGCTCCTGGTGACCTCCTTATGGGATCTAAAATAGAAAACTGAGCTCTTAAAACTGGAAGAGAAAACATAGATGAACACTTAGGGACCCCCAAGTCCTTATGGGCATAAAGAGAAGAATGGCAACTAGCACAGTGAGGATATTGGGAATTAGTCCCATCTGCTAAGTCAAACCCTACTAATTCTGGTCCCAGCTGTGTCTCTGATCACAGGCAGAGCACCCTGCCCAGTGATAGCTTCTAGCAGTAATGAATGACTTCCCAGCACCTGTACTGAAAGGAAGTAGACAGTGTAAAAGCTCCTGTCCATTTTGAATGTCCAATTTTGAAGACTAGAGAGTACTCCTTCCTGAGATACTGATACTACATTGTTTAAACTATAAATGTTTTGCTTGTTTGGTTTTTTTTAAATCAGTATACCTAGATATTTATTTCTTAACATACTGCACCGACCTATCTAGGACCTTAATTTTAAAAGTAAAATTCTTCAGAAGATTGATATTTTTGTGTACCTATAGTAAAACTTAGCTTTCTCAGGAGGTAGTTTAGCACTTTTTTCATTAATGGGTTATTAAGATTGTTAACATTCCAAGTGACTATTTTAAAGTCTATATTATGTGGTAGAATTAAGGAGACTTCTATTAAACACAAGGTTTGCTTATTACTTTCAATTCTCAAAGGTAAGCTCAAATACCAAGAAATAGAAGGCACCTGCATCTGACTGCTCCAGTGAAGCAAGAAAAGGGGGAGGAGGGAAGCAGCTTTAAAACTTTCTTTCTAGTCTTCTGTGTATTTCTTCAACTTAGTCAGCTCTGCAGAGGGAATACCTTCTTATTTTTCTTCCCACTACTGACAGCTACAATGAGTCACAGTACATGCCCACTCCAAGCAAGCACTTTTGTCTCTTGCCTACCATCATTTTCAGAGATTTATTCTATGCTACCTCAGCCTACCTATTGCCCACATAAAGAGGCAGAAGCTAGTTCCCATGCCCAATAATTTTAATACTGAGCAAAAATAAAGAGATTCAAACTCTTGGACACACAGATCTCTTGTTAAATTTTGTCAACTATCCATTCTCTTGCCATCATAAATCTCCAAGAAGCAAATAAACAAATAATTGTGTTTACCTGTCAGGGTCCAGACAAAAAAGGTGCAGTACATATTACACTAAGAGACCATTAAACTTGGAGAGTTTTTTTTAAAAAGTGCAATGCAACTTGCTGTACCTTGAAGAGGTACTCTTCTGATGATTTTTGAGTAGCTCTTCAGCCACCAAAGTATTAGGATGGTGTCCATGTGAGTTACACAGGGACAATTTTACCAAAGGAAAAACCTAGGTACCTTCAAATATCATGGCATTTATCCCTCCAGTAGAAACATCCAATGTTAATTACATGGATTACTCCACTTTACTTACTCCTTGTTTACAGTAGAGACCATGCAGCCAAGGTGTAATCCTTTGGTCATCCAAATGACTGTCACTGAATGTGACTCATTGAAGCTAGCCATTCTCTAGTAGTCGAAATCCATCACTCTTTTGAGACATCTACCATTGTTCAACTAAAGAATGATGTCCCATTACAAGCTTAGAAGTACAGCAAGACAACAGTAAATGTCTACAGCTCAGCTCTGAACCTCTCACCTGGGTTACAAAGCCATGACTGTTTTATTGCAGCAAATATCAAGATCAGCATCAAAGTTCTTCCTCTGATGACTGAAAATTGCAATTAAATTAAAAACAAAGAGTTGGTCATCCTTACTCTTCAGATATTCTACTAGATGTGTGTCTTTTCACACATCCTAGTTTCAAAGGGAGGCATATCTTTCTCCATGTATCAGACATAAAAATTTTTTTCACTTTGCAATCTTTCATTTCAAGTACAGTAGTTTCACAATTATAAGCCGCACCTG